>CM058044.1:58427490-59046896 GCA_030169165.1 Centaurea solstitialis | reverse complement strand
TTTAGAGAAACAAAAATGAAAGTTGGTTAATATAGTAATTTTACAATTAATTGAATTTGATATTAATGATTATTGAAATTTAAATAATTTAATAAATATTAAAATAGGTATTTGGATATATAAGAGAATTTTAAAATTTTAGAAGAATATATAGGTAATTTAAAAGTTTCGAAGAATATAGAAGTAATTTAGGAGTTTTAGGACATAGAAGAAATTCTCTCAAACAATAATTTAAAATTGATTATACATATATTAAACTTTTATAAAGTTGGTTAGCCTCACTTATCCTAATTAACTAACAATTTTAAAAAATATATATAACTAATAATTAAATTAAATAATTTTATAAAACTATTTAAAACAAAGTTATATTATTTATGACACAAAATAAGTATAACCTTAATTTTTATATAATTTACATAACCATACGTAAAAGTGCTATATATGGTTTTTGATAACTAAATATGTTGAATAAATAATTAAAAGTTAATAATTTTAAGCTTAACAATATAAAAGCTATTTGATATGATTAGCAATAATTCAAAAATTAAAAATATAATGTATAGTTAAAATTAACTCAATAATCTTCAATTAATATTAATTACTACTTATTAATATTGGTAATGTTAATTTTCTTTTATTAATATTTAGTGTTTGTTTATGATTAATAGTAATAGACAATATTAATGTTAATGAGAACAATAATTAAAACTTTTGACAAATTTGATAAATAACTTCTAAAAAAGTTAATCAAACTAGCTTATCAAGTCAACTTATGTTCGTCCAAAGGTATACTTTAAAAAAATTAACTTATAAGCTAACTCATGTTTGACATACTATGTTTTAATGATATTTTTTTTGAAAGGCAGAAAAGTGATTTATTTATCACCAACACAAAAAGTATTAAACAAAGACAGTGGCGAAGAAAAAACTTAGAACCTGAATCGCAGCCTACCAAGATACAACCAGGAACAAAACAGGGAAACAAACAAAAAACCACAGACGCAGAACAACTAGCTCTGGAAATATTACAAGAGATAAGCCATCCCGAATGAGGCGACCCACACCTGTCTATGATTCCACTTTTGTGACCAACTACCGAACTCCTAACTTGTAACACCCTAAAAATCAGGGCGAACAAAAACTTTCATTTCACAAAAAGTGGTATACAATTCCAACGCCATGGCGTGAGCTCTTCCCAAAATGGGGTATAAGTAAATGTATAATTACAACGTTTGTAATCGAATGAGTAAATACAATAACCAAACTAGTCTAGTTCCGTCTAGGAAGGAGACTACAAAAGGGTTATCGTTAATCATAAGTCTCGCGGCCTAAAGGACCGGTCTCTCATCTTTCCCCCATGCTCACTCAAGCCCGAAGCCTACTGGGGAGCGACGTCCCTAGTATCTGAGAGACACATCGACACCAAACAAGTGTTAGGCTAAAGGAGCCTAGTGAGTTGTACAAATAATATCATGCGCGTAGAGTGTATAAAACATGCGAGATATACACAATTAACATATTAAACCGGTTTATTATTATCTTCGGAAACAATGGGAGCGACCCATTTCTCCCAACCAGTACCCCATCATTCGTTACTTCCGAACACCTCGATGCCATATCTATCATGACACCATCAGAGGCTCGCGCACCAAGGAGCAACCCGAGGGCCGGCGACATAGGGGCATTCCTATTTCAGAACCTCCCAAGACTGTTCGGTGTGGAAATACTGCGTTGGTTCGTCCATGTCATTTAGTTACAAACAACCCCGATGTCATATCTACCATGACACCATCAGAGGCATATACGTACTGTCTCAAAAGACTCATACATTTGTTTTCCACCTATCATAGGCATAAATCGAGGGTCTCTAGCCCTTTGCTCATTTCATACATGCCAACATGCACGGATATCAAATCTCATCCACATAGTTCCATAGTATGCATAATTCCACACATTTCGCATAAAATACATTTCATGAGTAATTTCCTTGAACTAGACACAATAAGCATTTCATACTAGAATCATGTTCATCTACATAATCAAGCAAGGAACGTAAAATCATCAAGATGATGCGCTCTCAGTTTTAACAAAATAGTTTTAACAACTCACCTTAGGGTTTGTGACAAAAACCCCCAATTCCAAGATTAGGTCAAATAATGAGCACGAACCTAAATCAAGTAAATCGAACCCTAAGTTAGTTCATAACCCTTATTATATGCGTAGATCCAACCTACAAGGGTTTAATCGAAGCTTACCAAGTGAGATCCAAACTAAAACCCTAGGATTTGAGCTTCCCTCTTTTCAAGCAACACTGGTGGAGAGTAGATGAGTGGAGAAGATGAAGTGGATGAAATATGATTTCCAACCTCACTAGCTTCAAGTATGGATTCAACTTCAAGAACTTGTAGGGTTTCGAAAGTGGGAAGTGTAGAGAGAGAAAAATCAGATATTTTGGTGAAGAAATGAGGAAGTTGTGAACAAGTGAAGCTTGGAAGGGTTTAAAACCCGTTTTCTGAAATTGCCAGCTACCTAGCGATCGCTAGGTTTGAGGGTTAGCGATCGCTAGCCTCCATTTTGTGTGGTCGTTAGCCTGGTCGCGAGCTATAACAGCAGAGAGGGTTTTCGTGCCTAGCGATCGCTAGGGTCATGGCTAGCGATCGCTAGCATCTGAGCATTTTTAGTTCTATTTTGTTTTGGCCATAACTTCTTCGTTATAGCTCCGTTTTCGATTCCGAAAGAACCGTTGGACTCGTAATTGAATTCCCTAACATATAAAACCATAAAACATAGATTTTAATCCAAAATTTCTAATCCCCATGATTACCAACGAGTCAATAATATAACCGAAATTACGGGTGTTACATAACTGCTCCCACAAACGGGCTTGCACGAGCTCGACTATTTTGATTTTGCGATCAACAACGCCTGAAGGTTCAAGTCATCCCGTCCTCACAATGCGATGCAGATCTTTATCGGGATTTAAGGATGACCGTTACTCAGCTCAACCAGTTGTATCTACGACGAACAAAAGAGATTGCTTCATTCAGTCGCTGCTAACCTGTAATGTGGTTGGATTTAGCAGCTGTTGTGAGTCATATGCTTAATCTTGGGGCTTGGACGAAGCCATACCACATCGATCCATTTTGTAGAACCGTGCCCTAATTAACCCAATTGCCTAGCACCCCTTCCATTTGCAACTCTAGCTGACCTCGATTTCACTTCTTTCACCATCTCGACTACATGCCTCACCATTAATTGTTACTACCACCCATTTTCCCCGCTAACCATTCATGCTAATTCAATTGTAGGATTTTTGATCTTCTCTTTATCCATCCGAAAATAGTCCCTTGCCAAACCAATAATGTGTCGGTGAATCGAATTTTTTCCCCTTTAAAAACCATCCTATTTTCCTGGTTCCAAAGTAGTTACCTAAGATTATATTTTAATTCCACAATTTGTATAGTTATTAATTTTAGCAACAAACTATTGTTTGACAAACTCAAGCTAGACGACTAGCTTATTTTTTAAGTTACATTTCGATGGACATTAGCTTATTGAAACGTTGTAAAAGTTTTTTGATACATATTTTTAACTATAATCCTCATTAATATATATTTTTTTATTTTTATAATAATTATTATTAATAAACACTAATAAAAAATAAATTGTTATTGATATTAATTTATAGTAATTAATATCAACAAAAAGCTACTAACTAGTTTTAATCTTAGTTATACATTATACATTAATAATATTTGTTAGTTATTTAGAATCATCATTAACCATATCAATTATTTAATATATGAATAATATGTATCGTTCTCTCGTGAGCCGAAATTAATATTTTTCCGCCTAAACTTGAACTTAACGTGTTTTTCACTTTCGGTTCATTTAAGCCTATCTAACTGACACGTGTCATTACTTAATAAATTCAATAAATTTATTATAGTATAAAAAATATAAAATATATCAAGATAGTCATTGAAATTTGAATTGTTCAAATTAATCCCACTAATTTATTTTAAATATGAAAAATATTATGTCTAATTAATTTTATTTTGACTAATTATATTATATTTATACCTGGTATGCGTAATAAATGCCTAAGCACCACAGATCTGGTCCAAGTATAAACCAGACGTGCGTTCGCTACTTCAAGTAATAATGTGGTAAGCCCACGTATCGTTCCACAGGGATCGGCGGTATCGAGATTTAGAGAAATTGTCCTTTAGTCCGGTGCAAAGTTTTATAAAGGTTGATTTGATTTGTTTAGTGAATTATAACAAGATATTTAAATGACAGAAAAGTAAATGACAAATATTTAAATAGCAGATATAAGATGACAGATATATAAATGACAGGTAAATAAAAGATTTTAATTAACAATGAGAAAAAGATGGGTACGGGTGCAAGCTTTTACCCAAGATACCTTTTAACAAGATTTGGTTAATGTGACCGGTCCGTAAATAACTCCTAAATAACTTTATCCTCTCGAAGCTCCATTATAAAGGTTTACAAACTAGTTTTATTATAAAGTTTTCACAATTAATATTTCCCAATTTGTTAACTTTACCAAGTGGACCTTATAGATCCTAGCTCGGTCCAACAAAAGAAGATGCCCGAATCTCTTCGTGACACCCGTTTGAGGACACTTTTTGCCTTGGTTCAATTATGCAACGACCCGAATCTCTTCGTGATCATTAAAGGTTCTCTCAAACTCTTTTTGCATCACTCAAGCCGTGTTTCGAACCCGCCCCTCTCGAGGTCTTAGGTCTAACATGAACACTTACAAGTGATCAGCTTGTCCGCGTTGAGATAACGTCCCGACTTAGAATGACCAAACGAGAAAATATTAAAAGATAAAAACACCCAAAATGTCACATTTAGGCCTCTCGGGTTTTGCTCGCACCCACACCCAAGGATGGGGTTTAGCTACTGCCCATAAAGAAAAATAAGATGAAGTTTAAGTTGAAAACAAACTGCATTAAACTTAAAACGACAGACTGTGTGTGAAGTAGACTGCCACAGTGGCTACAGAACAGAAACTTAAAAATGCAGAAATTAAAGTGCTGGAAATTAAATTAAACTACAAGCTAAACTAGATAGTGAACTTGAGAGAACTGGAGTAGAAGTTGTGGATGTTGAAGATGATCAAATTCTTGGATGCTTGGCCTTGCTTTTATAGTGGAATAAAGTAAGGTTAATAACCAATGGTTATTTCACCTTTTACTTTTTCCATATTATATTATTTTTAGCCATCACCTACTTCCACCTCTTTTTAGAAGTTGACTTTGCTTTGTCCCCCATGCTTGCTCTGCTGATTTGATCTTCCATATTAAATAAATCCGTAATTCCCTTCTAGAACCTGCACATACAAACCTTCACTGTGGTGACATCCCACATAGTCAAAAATGCCTTAAAACTTGACTTTTTAGCTATTTCCTATCTTACTGGGTGAATAAGACCAAAGAAAGTATTCAGGCTTTAAATGGATGATTCAAGAAGGGTTAGATGAGAAAAATGGTGTTAAAAAGTGAAAATAACACGAGAAAAACGAGGGTTATCAATACTTAGTATTTTATAAAATGTATTATTAGTAAATCAAAAATAAAAATATATATTGACATAAAACCAGATGTTTTGCGCCATGTCGCGCACGTACGTATCTATTATATTATTATATTTAGTTACTATTCAATGTACTTATTTATCAAAAAACAAACATAACAACTAAAATAGTTATGTAAGTTATAACAAATTTAAAACTATATTTACTTTGATCAATTTTATTTTTATTCGTATGTTATGTAATTGTTATTAATTAGACTGAAAATCAATAATTAAAATTAATAGACTAATTTTCATCCAACATAATAAAAGCATATTAAAGATCATACACAAAGTAAAAATATACCCATTTATTGTTACTTATAAAAACTACACACTTCATTTTAAATAGATATGCATAAGGTCGTGTGTAGCGCCTCAGATGATGGCTACAGATACCACGTGGGTGAAGGCCGCACACCGCTAGGGGTGTGCGCTTGAGCCCGACGGGTAGGCGGCCCAGGTTTGGGAACCCTCTTCCAATTCCCCCCCCCTCTCTTCCTCTTTCTCTCTCTTACTATATATAGGTAAGGCCGTAAGGATAAGTGACACGAGCAGTTAGGGTAAGACGAGTATGAGAAAGAAAAAATTGATCTGGTATCGATATAACATGAGTTTACACGGGTAAACAGAAGCCGCTACGTATGACCTAATAAGTTTTCAATTTTAGCAAATAAAACAGAAATCGTTTTCCGTTTTTAATAAACAAATAATAGAATTCAAAATTGAATATTCACTTTAAACAAGACTTAGGATCAGGTGAGACCAAGCTGTTACCGTGACACCGCGTGAGACCAATACCTAACGTATGAAACTTCACAAAAAAAACACCATGAATGTACATAAAACACGAATACGCAGACCTAAAATTCACTTTCGATGCAAAAAAATATCGAAAACAAGCTTAAAAACGTAACCTTCACAGCTCAAGTTCTGTGAAGGTTACATATATATAATGCAAACCTTCACAAAAAAAACTGTTGTGAAGGTTTCGTTTTTTAACCTTTTTTTGGAATTTTTTTTTCCGATAGTGTTTTTTAGTATGTTTTAACGATGAATGCTCAATTTTTTTTTACCTTCACAAATGTTTTGATGTGAAGTTTCAAGTAAAATATGTTGGTCTCACCGATCTCACCAAAAAGGCTTGGGCTATGTTTGGCAAGCGTAGCTTATAAGCTAGCTGGTAGCTGATAAGCTAGCGGATAGCTGATAAGCTAGCTGTTGATTGATAAGCTTGCTAGTAGCTGACAAGCTAGCTGTTGAACAAATTATGTTTGGCAAAAACTAGCTTATGAGTATGTAAAATGACCAAAAAGGGTATATTTGAATTTAATAATTAATATTAATAAGGGTATAATTGGAAAAAGCTACAATAAGCTCCTCATAAGCTACTCAAAGTAGCGTTTCAAAAAGCTAGCTTATAAGCTAGCTGATAAGCTAGCTTCCTGGTACATGTTTGGATGGACTAGCTTATAAGCTATCTTATCAGCTAGCTTGTGCTTGCCAAACAAAGATTTGGTATCACGGGAACTTAACTCCTTTAAACAAATAGTAACAATAAAAATAGAAATAATTTGGCTTCTAGCGATGGCAATAATGTAAATAAATCAGAAAGCAAAGCCCAATTTACAAAGGTAAAGCCAGAAGAAAGCCAGATAGCGGGAGGCAAGCCGGATTGTTGAGAGTATAAATACTGAAGAAGCCGAGCTCCTCCCCCAAAATTAAAATTAAAATCCCTACTACCAAAAAACCGCTGGCCCTCTTTCATCTCTCTCTTCTTCTTCTTTCTCTCTCTGCTAAAATTCATCTAAAAGGAATCCAAATTCAACATTCTTCACAAATCGCACGCCTTTTAGGTTAACAATTTCTTTTCAATTCTATGTTTTTTTTGGCATTTCCAGATCCAATAACAAAACGTCTCTTTGATTGCATAAATTAACACCATTTTTTGTATAATTTGTGTGCTTATTCTCGATCCTTTGTTGGCTTATTTGAAATTTGAAATTTGCAATTTGCAATTTGCATGCATTTCTATGATTCTTTCTGTCATTTTTGTTGTTGTTTAAAGTTGTGATCTGTACCAGGTGGAGAGTTAGGTTTTGGGGAAGTGGAAGTTTCTGGATGATTTTGATGTCAGGTTTTGGATGAAATGAGATTTGAGTTGTTTGTGGATGGTGGAAATTAGGTTTTTGTGGTTGAAATGTTTCAGATCTGTTGGGGAGAAGAGGATTCTAGTGATATTTTGTTTCTAAACTTGTCTTATTTTGTGCTTGTTGAATTGTTTTCTATGCTTGATTTTTGTTTTCAAATGGATGTGAATTAATTTTTTTTTCCTTCATGATTTCTGAAAATTTGATTTTTATTTTTTTGTTTTAATAATTTTGATTAGCTTAGAAAACCAGTTTTAATTCTTTTTTAGTGTTGGTGTTTGTTGAAAATGAAGAAGGGAAAAAGCAAATTGATTTTTGCTTCAATAGTTGTGGTTGGGGGAGGTAGGTAGTCTGGTTATCCATAAATGGTGCTCTTTCTTAAGCCAGTGAAAGTGTTTTCATTACAATTGGTTGGGTGTATGCCATTTATGATATAGGTAGGTTTAGCACATAGACAAAAATGCTCTTCTTAGGAGACTTTCAGCTTTTTCATACTTGTAGGGTTTGAAGTTGTAAATGGCTTCTAATTTGCTTGCTATATAGTCATATATATATATATATATTTAATTGATTGAATTCACCTAGCAGAGAATATGTTGAAGGTTTGAACTTTGAAGAAAGTACTAATAACCCCTTTATCAGACTTCTTATTATGTGGTATCTGATAGTTGTAAAGGGCATAAAAGAGTGCTCTTTTCTTTAATCAGTGATAAGAAAGTTTCTGATCTGGTGATTCTCTTGTGGTGCAGGGATATATGCTGCCCTTTGATCAGCTTTGAGTAATTATTTATAATTTGGTGAGCGCGTCTGAAAACAATAGGTTTGACCGATAAACACACGAGTTAATCCGAATATTTTAATCATGGTTGCTATGGCTGCTACTGCATCGCTGTTTCCGGTTTCTTCTCCACAACCTCACTCTGGGAGCAAGAAATCTGGTAAGCTTGGAGGTGCGCCAGATGGCGTTGATGTGCGTGGAATCAAGACAAAATCTGTTACTTCTGGCGGTATGCAAGTTAAGGCTGCACAGGCTCCTGCAGAGGTAAACGGGACTAGAGTACGTCCCATGATCAAGACTGATGATAATTCTACGTCACATGTCCCGAGAACCTTTATCAACCAGTTGCCGGATTGGAGCATGCTTCTTGCTGCAATTACCACGATCTTCTTGGCTGCAGAGAAGCAATGGATGATGCTGGATTGGAAAACCAAGCGGCCCGACATGCTTGCTGATCTGGATCCTTTTGGTTTAGGGAGAATTGTGCAGGATGGGCTTGTATTCCGTCAAAACTTCTCAATTAGATCGTATGAAATAGGGGCTGATCGAACTGCGTCAATAGAGACGCTAATGAATCATTTGCAGGTACGGCAATTATCCTTGTAATGAATTTTTGTAGCTCTTAGCGTTGCAAGTTTCATATCAGAAGCTCAAATTTATAAAAACATGCACTGCACCATGCTCTGTCGTTTGTCTGTTTATTAGCGTGCTTATGATTTTAATTGACAATCTCTGGCTGAATACCAGGAAACTGCCCTTAATCATGTAAAGACTGCGGGACTCTTGGGTGATGGCTTTGGCTCAACACCTGAAATGTGCAAGAAGAATCTATTCTGGGTGGTGACAAAGATGCAGGTGATGGTAGACCGTTATCCAACTTGGTAAGTCACTTGCCCCGGTTAACTTTGATGGTTGTCTTCAGTAGACAGTTATGGTTGATAGTAGAAATTCATAACATATGTGTTTGGTATGTGAAGTTCCTTATTCTGGTTTCCATTTATTCTGTTATGTTTGATTCTTTTATTGAGCAACAGAAAGATGTAGCTTAATGGATAAAGCCTCTCTCTTTTTCGAACATGGGTTTTAGGAAATTTCCTTTCAGGTTCTACTTTGAACATGATATATATTATAGCTCTATTTCTAATGGAGCTTGGTGTTGAAAACCTTGGAATCTACTCCAAGTAAATCGCAAACAATCTAATAGTATATTCTTGTGGTACTAAATTAGCTGTTTAAAAACTTAAATTTCAAAGGTGATGGACAACAGAAGTACATGGTTGTAATTAAGAAATCCAGAGCATTTGTGAACCCGAAAGTTATGGTTTTGGAAATACGATGAAAGACCTCCTTTTGCTTAACTATGTTGACACTTTGACCTTGATGTATTTTATTAACATTTTCAAATCTATTGCAGGGGTGATGTTGTTCAAGTAGATACATGGGTAGCTCGATCTGGGAAAAACGGCATGCGCCGTGATTGGCTGCTTCGTGATTGCAAAACAGGCGAGGTCGTAACAAGAGCTTCAAGGTATAACTTATGAAACTCTTTTCAAATAGTCAATAAAATGATGCTCATCATGGCAACAATAACAACAATTCTGACAATAACAGTAGTTTGTTTACTTGTGAACCTTACCGATACCGTTGATTTGTGGCCTGTATTTTCTATGGGGGCGATAAGGTGGTGTGTGTCTGTGCTGTAAACTTTATGTTTATCATGTAACATAATTTATGTATAGTTTTTTGTTCATGCCTTCCATTTAAATGCTAACTAGTGCTGTGGGAAGCCGTTTTTGGTAACAAGATTATGGGATTACAAACTTTTTTGGAGTGACAATTGGTATTTTTTATGTTGCAGTAATTGGGTTATGATGAATAAAGAGACAAGGAGGTTATCGAAAATTCCAGATGAAGTCCGAGCTGAAATAGAACATTACTTTGTAGATGCACCTCCGGTCGTGGATGATGACAGCAGAAAGTTGCCCAAGCTTGAAGATACCACTGCTGACTATGTTCGCAATGGTTTAACTGTAAGTCGTCGTTTTATAAAGATAATCCACCATTTTCACTGCGATAGTTTGGTTGGTTCTTATTTACCTGACTTAATTTTTCAGCCAAGGTGGAGTGATCTGGATGTCAACCAACATGTTAACAATGTGAAGTATATTGGTTGGATCCTTGAGGTAAATCTCCTCTCTCTTACAGTCACCGTTTATGTCGTTATTCTTACAAATATCAACATGAAATTATTTTTATTAAAAGTACAAAATTGGTAATTCCAATGTACTTTGTGTATAGATGCCTTCCATTCATTCATACAAGCAATTCTGTCTATCTCTAGTTATGAGACGGAGAAATCAATTACTTTCAATTATTAAGGGTAAAATTGTCATTTGGTTAATAATACGTGGTGTGGTGGTTGTTATGGCAGAGTGCTCCACAACAAGTTGTGGAGAAGTATGAGCTTGCTGGCTTGACTCTGGAATACCGTCGAGAATGTAGGAAGGATAGCGTGCTGAAGTCGCTGACATCGGTATTGGGTGATGGAATAGCTGATTCCGATTCTGATTTCGATTCTGGTGGTGTTGATTGCCAGCATGTGCTGCTATTTGAGAGTGGTGGTGAAGGTGAGATTGTGAAAGGAAGGACTGCATGGAGACCAAAAGATAAGGATGGAGTTAGAAGCAGCATTGCTGACTTCTCTGGTGGAAATGGAAATGGAAATGGAAATGCCTAATACCATGTTTCATGTTTTGCCCTTTTGCCTCATTTCAATGTGTATAAAAGAATCATCATCACTCATCCTATTTATGCTGGCTCTTGGAAATAACTTGCAATGTCCTGCCCCCACATATATACATATTTTTCTATTTTGTATGTTTTTTCCCTCACTTTTTATTTATTTAATTAATTATTTATTTATTCCCATTTTTCGTTTTAGTTATTCCTGCAATTTCTCTTGTTAACTATGAGTGTCTGGATTAGGCAACCAAGTTTACGTACATCTCTACTAATTTCATGGAACCTTGAAAAACAGCGTGGATAAATCTCAACCAAGTTTACGTACATCTCAACTAAGCCCGACTAATCCTCAACCATTTTTGGGGCTAAACATGGCCCCAGGGTAAATCTCGCTAATCTACCAATCCGCCGTATTTTTGTGTATATGACTATTCTTTTCTTTCCTGTGTATGGCTAGTCGTTTCTTTTCATGTATATAGCTTGTTGTCAAAGCGTTATTTGGCTCATTAGAAGCCAGCCGTAAACTATCCATGATCCTCATGTGGCCCGGCCTCACGTTTGTCGGTTGTGCAGGTTTTGACCAAAAAAAATAAGATTGAATATAGTTTAAATGTTGAAATGAATGCTAGCTTGAAAGTAAAAGTGGTTTTGGCTACATGAATGAGGGAACTTTAGAATCAAGAGTTAAGCTTTAGAAGGAAAGATTGTGCATATAATTAATTTTTATGACCGAAATGTCATTCGCAACTTTAGAATCAAGAGTTAAGCTTTAGAACGATGCGTTGTTTGGTTGCATAAAAGACCGAAATGTCATTCGCAAACATGCATTCATCTAACACTATCATGTATGAAGAAAATAAATTTAATTTGAGTCTTAAAATGGTTATAGAAATCCTATTCTTTTGCTAATTACTAAAATCATGTTAAAAATGATAAAAAAAAAACGAAGTTTAAATTAAAAAATAACATGTACACCAAAAAAGTAGAGGTTTGGTATTAAGAAGCTTTTGAGATGAATCCAATTGATTGACTTGTAATTGTTGATTGACTTGTAATTGTTGGTTATCCCTTTTGAAGAACAATCATATTCACATGGGAGACAAGGTGTTGAAAGCAATTATAAGCAATAGACATTGAATTATTAGCCAACAACATATTTCTTTTAATATATTTGTATAATTGTATGTAAATATAAAGTACTAGTAGGGAGGGTCACATGGATTTGCATATGAGGGGTACCCCTTTGCTCACTTTTTCAGAGAAAAAGTTGTCAATCATTTGCCAAATTTATGGTTATGTGGACAACAGCCAAAATGAATAAAAATATAATTATGTTTTTCATGCTTTTTAAAGAGTAAATTACATTGTTCCTGTAGTTTACTTGAAAATAACATTTAGGTCCTGAAGATGAAGTAGTTGTGGCTATTAAAAAAACTCAGTTAACTTATGGGCATTTTCTCTCGAGAAATTAATTATTTTACCCACTGAGGTAAATTAAATTCATCTCCTAGCCTCTCTCGGAGTCTTTTTCTCCGTTTACCCACCGATACGCAATCAACCCACCACTAAGACCATCAAACCACCGCTATCCGGCCAAAACCATGACTAGGCAAGAAATTAATAGGTGCCGCTAACGGGACCCACCGCTAATAGCGGCACCGGGTACGTGGCGGCACCCGATTGGTCCCTTTTATCCACGTAGGCGCCACATCTTCAAGTTTGACCAGCCACCTCAGTGCCACCCGGCTCTTTTTTATTGGACCGCAAACGCCACGTCATGCCACCTCACACGCCACATCACCACCCACCGCTAATAAACCCTACCGCCAGTACCGGTACCCCCTTTGTTGTCTCTTCCCCATTGGTCCACGTGTCATGCCCTAAGAAAACCCTAATTCCTTCCCCTTTATAAAAATCAGCCGTCCCTTTCTTTCTTCCCCACAACTTCACTTTTCTTCTTTTCTCTACTCTTCTCTTCTCTTTTCTCTTCTGTTTAGTGTTCCTTAATTTATTTAGAAATTGTGGGGACCAAGTCTTTATTAATTCAACATAAGGAAGTTGCTATTAATTATCACGTGGGGGTGTCTCGATTTGTTTATTGCGTTGGTTTCTCGGTTTGTCATCACGTGGGTTTGTCGGATTTTGATAATGGCGAATCAAGTAAGTGTTTACCCATGATATTTTATATATATATTGTTGTGTAGGTTTGTATATGTATTGTTAAGAAATTATTTAGAATGTTAATGATATGAATGTATGTATGTTGTTTTAAGGGTATGTATGTATGTTGTTATTCTCATGTATGTATTTATGTTGTTTTAACAATGCATGTATTTATGTTGTTTTAATGATATGTATTTATTTTCATCCATCCATTTGTAAAAAAAATTAGGGATAAGTTTGTTTATGATGTTTATGTTATGGATAAGTTTGTTTATGTATGTATGTATGTATGTATGTATGTATGTATGTATGTATGTATGTATGTATGTATGTATGTATGTATGTATGTATGGATGGATGGATGGATGGATGGATAAGTTTGTCTATGTTTATGTATGTATGTATGGATAAGTTTTTTTATGTATGTATGTATGGATAAGTTTTTTATGTATGTATGTATGGATAAGTTTTTTATGTATGTATGTATGGATAAGTTTGTTTATGTTTAAGTATTTATGTTATGTATGTATGTATGTCATGTATTTGTAAAAAAAATTTAAAAATTCGGTAATTATGTGTATTTATTGAGAATAAATGTATTTTAAAAAAAAATCTTTTATTTATAAAAGAGTTTTAGGCCCCTTAACTTAATTTTATTTATAAAAATTATTTTATTGAGAATAAATGTATTTTTAAATTGTTTTATTTATAAATGAATTTTATAAAATAGTTTTATAAAATTATTTTATTTATTTGTAAGAATTTACAATTTTGGTCCCTTAACTTTAGGAATTGACAATATGATCCCTTAACTTTATGAAGTGACACTTTTGGCCCCTTGACTATAGGAAGTGACACTTTTGGCCCCTTGACTTTAGGAGATGACAATAATGGCCCCTTAAGTTTAGGAAATGACACTTTTGGCCCCTTAACTTTACAAAATGACACTTTTGGCCCCTTAACTTTAGAAATGACACTTTTGGCCCCTTAACTTTAGGAAATGACACTTTTGGCCCCTTAACTTTAGGAAATGACACTTTTGGCCCCTTGAGTTTAGGAAATGACAATTTTGACCCATTACTTTAGGAAGTGACACTTTTGGCCCCTTAACTTTACAAAATGACACTTTTGGCCCCTTAAATGACACCTTTGGCCCCTTAACTTTACAAAATACCAATTTTAGCCCCTTTCATTTAGGAAGTGACACTTTTGGCTCATTTAGTTAGCATGTGACCTCACGTGTTTAATTCGAATCATTATCATGTGTCCTCACATGATATATATATTTAGTTAACGTTAGTTAAATATATATGTAAAAAATTAAATTACGCATTGACAGTCAAATCCAGGGGTGTACTCGCTACAAGCACTTTAAGGGGGTTTAAGGAGGTTGCCTATAAAATGGTAACCGAATAAGTATGGTTTTTTAAATGCCAAGGCATTACCGTACTCACCGCCTCTTGTGTGGACTGGTGGAATTACCAAGAGGTTTGACTAGTTAATGTAACAAGTTATAGTATTAACACCAATTTACGTTGACTTATTAAATATGAATAACACACATAATATTAATCATGAATATAACAAGTTAAATTTATTAACTATGAATAACACACATAATATTTTATGTAGGGAGAGATTCTGAGGCCGTCTTTGACAGCAAGGAGTAAGGTGTCCTACTGTGCACTGATTAGGAATAGATTGACGGATCAGGCGCAACTTATATTTAGGAACACTCCATTTGGTCCTTGGCTCGACTTACAAATGGAGTATGGAGATGCGATGCTTGTGACCTGCTTTCTTCAGCAGGAGGTTTCCGTTGATGGTGCTGGACCTGAGGAGTTACACTATCTCGTTGGTGGTAATGTTCGACGTTTTGGCCGCGAGGAGTTCATGCTAATCACAGGACTCACTTTTGGCCTCCTCCCTAACCATAGCTATGTATATGGCAATGCCTTGATTTCAAGGTTATTCCCTAATTCTGTTCCAACCCGACGTTCACAAAGTCAGGTTTTCCGGGTTAAAATCAACGATGTTGTCAAGAAGTGGAACGATGAGTTTGACGACCTACCCCACATTGATAGAGTGCGCTTAGCACTTATTATCATGGTGGAGCTTGTTTTCCTCGGTCGTCAGCCGCATCAATATGTATCTCCTGAAGTAGTGAGGGCCGTAGAGGATCTGGATAGGTTTTCTGAGTATCCATGGGGATCCTTCGTATGGAGCTTTACATATGAGCATATGAGGGGCGTATTTAGGGGCGGCAAGATATTGGCAACAAAATTTCAGTATCTGGATTTTTACTGGCTTTTAATGTAAGTTGCAGTTTATATTTATTTTAATATTTGTCCGTCTTACTTTTTTTATACTTAACCGTTGTGTTTTGTAAAACTACAGATTTGGATTTTAGAGATGTTCCCGGTGTCTAGTAGGTGTTATATTAGGAAGGAAAGATATCCAAGGGGAATTCGTTGGGAAAGACGTATTAAGATGTTGCAAAAAGAAGATGTTGATAGGTTTTTAAGGGTTCCGAAGGTATGTATTTATGAATCTATCAATAATTACAGTTTATTTAAAGACAAATGTGTTAATGTTGCATTAAATGATATTCGATAATAGCGCCGGAGGGAACGCCCCCACGAGAGCCTCGTTGCGGATGCGTTCGAGATACAGCAGGATTGGTATATTACTAGCTTGGAGTGGCTTCAAAACCCGTTGAGTGTTCGACCGCCAAAGAAGGTTAAACGCAGTACTGTGGGAGGTGTGCCTTCTGATGATGATGATGATGATGGTGACAACAGACCGGAGATTCTGCCCCAAGAGGGGCAACAGGGTGATGACGGGGCGGGACCCAGTCGTCAGTACGCCGGCGATGATCCTACGGATCCGTACCGGCATCGATGGGAGGAGTTCGACAACGTAAAAACGGAGCAGAAGAAACAAAGGGAAGATATTGACAGGCTTACGAGAGAGGTCGAACAAATAAAGGTAAACGATTAAACAATTTATATTTAAATGGACATTTATTTGTTATTCACTGACACATGTTTTTTTAGATGTCTGGACGACATTCCTATTCTGCTCCTACGCATCCTCCTCCTTTCGTATATGGTTATGCACCTGTGCATTACTCGCCGCATGTAAGTTACCCTTACAAATATGATAGGTTAATTTATTTGTTAATAACATAATTGTATCTTATTATTATATAAATTCAATATTCAGGAGGTTGTGAGACGATCCTATTATGCACCCGAAGGGACGGGCAATGTGCCATTTTGGTCGTCGTTTTTCACTCCCCCCCTACACAGGCATTGATGCCTCTTCTAGCCATGCGCCGACCCAGCCTCCACAGGTTGTAACACTAAATTTGCGTATCCTGTTTTTACTTTAAAGGTATTCGTGAATATATTTTCTGATTGGATCATGTTTAAATTTCAGGACGAGACTTGGGGTCCCTTCGTAAATGAGGTGGTGAATATTCTTCACTCTCCGGTGATTCCTAGTCGCTTATCATATGGGCAGCAAGAGATTCAGGACGCCCCGCAGGAGATTCAGGACGCCCAGCAGGAGATTCAGGACGCCCAACAGGATATTCAAGAACGCCAGCCAGAGTTTGAGGATGACCAGGCGGACCTTGAGTCCAGTGCGTCGGAGTCTCATCACGTAGAGCCTGAGATTCAACATGCCTTACCCCAGAAGGACAAGGGAAAGGCAAAAAAGACTCCTCGTCCAGCAAGGGAAAAACGGCCGGCTAAGTGGACCATCCCTCCTTATACCGGCATAAAAGGGGCTGGGATATGGAATTGGTTTACTAACACTCATGCTACCACTACTAGTACTACCATTGCTACTGGTGCCACTACAGATGCCCGTTCTTTAAGTAAGCGTGATTTTATATCGGCATCGGAGATTGTAGTATTATACCAAAAATACGGATTGCCGCGTATGTATTTATCATGCTACTTAGCGGCACCAGTAAACCGTACTTGGTGGGGAATCTTGCTAGGGGAAGAAGAGGATGGTTTTTTGATAGATGTGGTTAGTAATCAACCTTATATTTTTATTGTATACAATTATATTTAAGCATACCCTTTGCATGTTCTGATTTAAAATTTTATCTTATTATTTCAGCACATCGACGCATGGATCAACATATTAATGGAAGCACGACCGAAATCAGCCTCGTGGACGATCATGAGTACTCAGTTCGAAGGAACTATGATGTATTCGGGGGGAAAATCGGTTGTGAGGATGTGCACCGCTACGGAGGAGGATAACACATTCGTATCATGGGCTACGCTTGTGAGGGTATAAATACATACATACTGGTCAATATATATATATATATAATCGTAACATATTAATTGTAATGTTATTTATTTAAATTTTTTTACTTTGAAATTTCAGGTTTTCATTCCGATATGCATTCATCCATTGCATTGGATCCTAGCAGATCTAAACTTGGGCACCATGCGTATGGTTATTTATGATAGCTATCGGATTGAGGCTCTTCAGCCTCTTGTGAATGATAAGCTCCAAAAGCTTACGTTCGGCCTGATAGAAGTATTTAAGGGCCTCAGGCATCGCTCCAGGGTCGAGCTTGCTAGACATATGACTTGGGAATTTCCACCCTCTATACCACGACAAGTCGGAGAAAGAGGAGATTGTGGTGTATGGGTGTGTCGCTTCCTGTCGGATTTGGTAAGCGCTACAACCCCCGGTGCCGTGTCGGACCCTACGTTGGAGGCGAGTCGTTGGAGGGCGAATATGGCGGAGCAATTTTTCCGGTTGAGGACAGATATACCCGTTCCTACAACCGATTAGTACTCTATTTTTAGATGTTTTTTAGACTTTTTTTTGTAGACGGTTTTAGACTTTCAATTTTTTGTCATTTTTTAGTGTACCACAGTTAGGGGTAGTCATTCCCTAAGAAAACGATTCTATCCCTAGGAGGTACAGTGTGGTCGGGTATAAGCGTCCCGTTACGAGATCACACACGTCTGGACCTAAATACATACTCGTCATCGAGTTACTCCGTTCCAAATACATTTACATTATAAGCTGGCCCTAGATACGTTGTTCCAAGTCCGAATAAAGAAACACAACATGATATAAGACTCGCCAAATGCCAAACATCATTTTTATATGGTCTCAACCATATAAAATTAATGGTTGGCATTTGTAGGATTATCATTTATCGGGTTGTCTTTCTTTACTCAGACTTGTAGCAACGGATCTAGGGCCAGGGTATAATGTAAAATATATTTGGACTGTTGTAACTCGACGACGTGTATGTATTTACGACCAGGAGAGGAGGCATACCAAAATAATCATTTACGCCTTCTCGTAACTTGAAAGGTTCCACACCTTCTTCGTTTTCTTCATCTTCTTCTTCGTTTTCTTCATCTTCTTCTTCGTCTGTTAAACCTGTATGGTAAACATGAGATTCATCTTCTGCACATCCGGCAAACTTTCTACGCTCGTATTCTTCTTCGTCTTCTTCTTCTTGACCTTCTTGTTGTTGATGTTGCGTCTCTGGGACAACTTCAGTATAAGAAGTATCGTAAGACTGTTGTATTTGTGACTCGGTATAGACTTGATCACTATACATTGGTTCTTCATTTACAGCGTTCGAAGTACCACTGCCATCACCTCCACCGTCAAGAAATGCATCAACGTAAAGTATAGGAGCTTTAGTTGACTGTTTTGCGAATTGCAGAAACGCCGTAACATCTTCGTCGTCGGTGACCTGAAATATTTGGCGCTGGAACTTGTACGCCATATTCATTACTCCATTTGAACGGTCGATTTCGCATTTTCGACAACAGTAACGAACTAATTCTTTATATGTTGTGTTTAATTTCAGTCTAACACCTTTTGTCACCGTTTCTTCAGAAACGACGTAATCCCATCCCTCGACTCCTTCAGCCCAGAACCCACCAGAACGAAGATATACGTTTGCTTTTTCATCATCACAACTCATGATGAAAACACACGTAAGTCTGTAAGGAAATTGAAGTTCTCACCTTCCCTTCACTTATTTTTTTTTCAAATTCACATCTTGTTCCTCAAGAACCACCAGTATAAATAAAATTGTTAGTTTTGTATTTTATAGAAAAAAACACAGTAAATTGTACAATGTCTTGGTTAAAATTATGTGTATTTTATAGAAAAAAAACAGTAACTTGTACAATTCATATTTAAATTTTTTGTATGCCATGGAAAAAGTAGTGTCAATTGTACATCCTATTTACTTTCTCGTGAGTAAGCAGTGTCAATTGTACATCCTATTTACTTTCTCGTGAGTAAACAGTCTAACAAGTGTACGAATGAATAATAGAAGAGATGGGATGAATCAGGGTTTTCTTAGGGGCTGACACGTGTACGAATGGGGCTGAGACAAAAAAGGGGGTACCGCTAATAGGGGTAGGGGTTATTAGCGGTGGGTGGTGATGTGGAAGGTGAGGTGGCATGACGTGGCGTGTGCGGTCCAATAAAAAAGAGCCGGGTGGCGCTGATGTGGCTGGTCAAACTAACAGATGTGGCGCCTACGTGGACACGTGGACCAATGGGGAAGAGACAACAAAGGGGGTACCGCTACTGGCGGTGGCCCTTGTTAGCGGTGGGTGGTGATGTGGCGTGTGAGGTGGCTGGTAAAACTTGAAGATGTGGCGCCTACGTGGATAAAAGGGACCAATCGGGTGCCGCCACGTACCCGGTGCCGCTATTAGCGGTGGGTCCCGTTAGCGGCACCTATTAATTTCTTGCCTAGTCATGGTTTTGGCCGGATAGCGGTGGTTTGATGGTCTTAGCGGTGGGTTGATTGCGTATCGGTGGGTAAACGGAGAAAAAGACTCCGAGAGAGGCTAGGAGATGAATTTAATTTACCTCAGTGGGTATAATAATTAATTTCTCTTTTCTCTCTTTTTAGCTATTAATTTGTTTTTATCTACATACATACACATATACACATACATTATAGATTTGTTTATTATATTTTGTATATTAAAATATATTAAATATATACATATATAAACACATGGGGATCTGGTCATTCAAATATATAACTTTAATTAAGATTTTAATTGAAAATTCATAACATCTGAACCTATTAAAAGATTGACTTCGACACTTCGTACTAAGTAAGAGTCATTTAATTAAAATATTAGTTAAATTTTACATACCTGAATATACCTCCCAAATCTTCCCAACCTTTAGCCCAAGAAGATCAGCGACCTGTTCTTCCTCCCTCCCCCGTTCTTTTCCAATCAAACCATCTCCTTCCCTTTCAACATGTTCTTCCACAATTGTCCCCAATCTGCGGCTTCCATGTTTCTCTCATCTCTGATAAAGATGATCTCAATCGTCCAAACAAAGTTAGTTTTGAAATGGAAGGGGGGATTTCTCTTGGATCTAGGTTTCTAGTTCTATATTTGAGGACCAAGACAACGATGATTTGTTGGACAGGAGATGTCCTCATGTCTTGTAATAAACTGTGCGCACACCTTATACAAGGAATACTCTTGTTATGTTAAGTGTATAAGTAGTTTTTTTTTCATAAGGCGTCGGCTTGTCTTATGCAGAATGGAGATTCTATTTAGCTAAAAAGCCCAATACTTGACCTATGGTTAAATGGCTCATTCTCGTATACGTAAACTCATTCAGAAAAGAGAGTGGTAAGAAGAAAGCGAGAGTGTGGGAAAATTGAAAGAATAATTATACATTGCAAAAGGAAAAAGGAGGTTGATTCTTAACCTATTACAAAAAGGCTCTATATTCTGTTGTGGATGTAGGCAATCTGTTGAACCACGTAAATCTCTCTTGCATTGTCTCTACTCTTTATTTACTTTGATTGTTTGGTTATGTCATTACTTGTTTCTTGGTTTGAATATGATTAGAAAACCAAGTTGTTTGGTTTCTATTTCTTCCACCCAAATATTCAAGTATCTCTCAACAATTAATTAAATCCAAACATAAACCTTTGCAAAAGGAACTAATCAAATAACAAAAGAAATAACAGCCTAATGTCTAAAATGCAATAAGACTCTCGAAACTTTTGAAATTGAAATTTTGATCTACTCTCGAAGTCCTAATAGGCCCCTTGATTACTAGTCGAAAACACGGTTGAGCCAAATTCTAGTGAACAAATAAACGATTATAAGAAGGTAACATGAACATGCATAAACTAATCTCAAGATATTGGACAATGCGGTTATAAGCCTTAGTGAAACCAACAAATAACATAATCAAAAGAAAATATGTGAAGGGATATATTGAGCTAAAAAACGCCTACACTTGCATATCAAACAACGTGACAAGTCTCGGACATATGGCCACACAGGTATATACGTTGAACTACAGATCCACATGTACTAAATGTGAGATGCGGGGTTGGGCACTACACCGACAATCACGTTTGCTAAGGCTGACCTATACGCCTCCTAAATCAAAATATATGTCACACTAATGCCAAGCCTCACAAGAGCACAAAAGAAGAGATGCTTTGGTATGATCACACCAATACGATTAGTGTCACGCCATCGGTGCCACAATAGGCGGTTAGGCGCTTGATGTACCTAGAATACAGTGTTACAACACGTGCGATATAACCAAGTTATTATAAGCTTATATGAACGGTGTCGAAGTCAAATAAATTAAAGATTATCCATAATTGTTAGAGATGGTAGGAAACAAAAAGATGTCAAATTGTCAATGTCAAAATCAACCAAAATATGAAATATTGTTCGATAATAAAAGTGTAACAAGCCACATTTAATTAACGGTGATATCAACCAAGAATTATGCATCAATTGAAGTTGAACCTCCAAAAATGTCGAAAAACCAATAAATAAGACTCGAAAGACATTAAAAAATTTCATGTAATTAAATACAAATAAAGCTAACACCGAAGTATATGTCCGGATAGTCCAAACTTTCGATAATTAGCTCTCGGTCTTCCGGTCGCAAAACAACTTCGATGAAGGTTGAACCAAGAGTTCATATATTTATACACATTGGGTCGACAAGCACCAACAAAAAAGAAGTAATAATTCATACCTTAACATTCACAAAGCTTATCCCTCCATGAATCTACTCCTGTATACCTGATCTATAAGGCACCAAACTCATTATGAATTCTAATTGCTAACTTTGATCAAATAGCAAAATAAATTCGTTTAAACAACTATAATATATCTAAAATCAAACTAAATCATATAATTCTCATTAACATAGGGACTACAACTAAAGGGAAAGAAATAAAATGAAATAAAATAAAATAAAATAAACGCCTAAAGCTGTTGTATGATTCCAAAGAAAGAAGAAGAAAAAACCAACACTAATTATATAAATACATAGACTTAGGTTCACGTGCGACCAAGCTGTTTTCGTAAGACCGTGTGAGACCAAAACTTTACGTATAAAACTTCATAACAAAACACCTTGAAGGTAAATAAAATTCGAATATTCATACTAAAAAAACACTATCGGAGGAAGAAGAATTTCAAAACAAGGTAAAAAAACAAACATTCACAACGAAAATGTTGTGAAGGTAATAAATAAATAATCCAAACCTTCATAGCAAAAATGTTGTGAAGGTAAAAAAAATCGAACTTTCACATCAAAAAATACCATGAACATAACATGTACACTGTTTTTACTGTGCATGCTCGATTTTTTTTACCTTCACAGTGTTTTGCTCTCTAAAGTTTAACAAGTGTTGGTCAAACCGGTCTCACGGAATGTAACACCCCAAAAATTGGAGTCAACAAAAAAACTTTCATTAACGAAAGGTGGTAATATAAATTACGCCAAAGCGTGAGCTCTTGCCAAAAATGGGGTAGAAAGTAATGTACAATTACAATGTTTGCAATTTAAAAAGGAGCAATATAATCGCCAACAAGTCTAATTCCTAATAAGGAAAAGACTACAATAGGTTATCGGTCTTTGCTATCAACTCGCGGTTTAGATGACCGATATTTTCACACGATTCCCCAAGCTCACTCTAAACCCAAGCATTTACTTTGGAGCGGCGCCACTAGCACCTGAGAGACACATAGACACCACGCAAGTGTTAGGCCAAAGGAGCCTAGTGAGTTGTATCAATAATGCTATACACGTAAAAGCATGTTAAAACATGTGAGATATACAAGATCATACTAACAACAAAAGTAGCATGTTAAACCGGTTTATTATTTATCTTCGGAAACAATGGGAGCGACCCATTTCCCCTAACCAATACCCCGACACTCGTTACTTCCAAACACCTCGATGTCCCGAATTTAGCATGGCAACATAATCCGAGGCCCGCGCACCAAGGAGCAACCCGAGGGCCGGCGACATAGGGGCATTCCTATTTCAGAACCTCCTAAGACTGTTTGGTGTGGAAATATTGCGTTGGTTCATCCATGTTATTAACATACAAGGCCTCGATACTGAATTTAGCATAGTATCTCGTCCATGTTATTTGCATACAAGACCTCGATACTGAATTTAGCATAGCATCTCGTCCATGTTATTTATATACAAGACCTCGATACTGAATTTAGCATAGCATCTCGTCCATGTTATTTATATACAAGACCTCGATACTGAATTTAGCATAGCATCTCGTCCATGTTATTTATATACAAGACCTCGATACTGAATTTAGCATAGCATCATCAACGGAGGTATAAATCGAGGGTCTCAAGCCCTTCGCATCATTCCATGGCATATTTCAATACACGTATTTATCATGCATACGTTCATCACATAGCCATAAGAATATAACTCATGCAAGGTAGTACACAACAAACTATTTCATGTATACAATTATCCAAGAAAGGTACATAATTCAATCAAGGTGATGCGCTCTCAGTTTTAACAAAAAGGGTTTAGCAACTCACCTTGATATTCTTCACAACAAGTACGGATTAGATAGCTAAACACGTCACACGATAGTACCTATACAATCAGAGTATGGTATATGTCAACAAACCACCAAAAGTGACACTTACGGTTCACAACCGAAACACTAGTTTAGAACTAGGTTAGACTATCTCAATTGCCCCCAAAATCTCCCAAACATTATCTAATATAACCCTTAAGGAAAGCCCAAAGCCAAAACTCGAAAAGGATCGCAAACGAAAAACTTCAAAACAGGAATAGGGACTTGCGCGACCTTGCCCCGCGACCTCAGGTCGCGGGCCACGTCGCGGGGTTTTCCTGGGTTTTCTTCTCCGCGATTTCCTTCGAAAAAGCTTAACCAAACTAAACCCAAAACTCAATATCGACTCCCAAAACACCCTATGAATGATTATGATCGATCCTATGATGATATAACATGATAAACTAACAACAAAACTCGAAAACACTCCATGGATCATCGAGATCCATGGTTTTCCCCAAATACGAACCCTAGCTTCCAAGGTTCTCAAATCCCAACTAAAACACGGAATCAACACGAAATAAACCATACCTTTCGTTAGGAACTTGATTCTAACGACACTTCACGGATTGATTTCATCTCCTACGCTCGATTCTTCCTCCGGTTCTTGAATCTTCCTCAAAACCCTCTTTTTCTCTTTTTCTCTCTTTTCTCTCTTCCAAAAACCACAAACATCAAAATGAAAGGATGAGGGGATAAGGTTCTTAACTAGCTTATGAGCTAGTTACCCTACACCCCCCCTCTTATTTCTGGTATTTACCCTTTTATCCCGAAAACGGTAAGTTGAACACTGACTTAACTTATAAACTTAACCATACCAGTTAATAATTAATTTGGGAAATGGGGCGTTACATTTACTTCAATTTCCATTATTCACTTTTATCATAAAAGTTCGAGTTCTAAAATTTCAGGTGTTACACGGAACCAGCTTGGTGTCACGTGAACCAGACCCTACATACAAATATGTAAATCTCTATATTATGCAAGCCACACATGAGTTTTACACATCCATTTGCGCAATCCCTACCATGCATATTAACAATCCTAATCGAAAATTTATGCCTCCCAAACGACCTTAAAAAATGACGACAACAATAACTACTAACGTTAATGCAATATTTAGGACCATTTTCGAGATAGAATTTTGCGGGTTCCAACGACGATTTTATCGATTAGCCTATGTTGCATTATTTCTTTACTAATCACATACTTTCGGTATTGTGCTAGAAGCTTACATCAAAATGGTAAGAATTCGTCAAGACTTTTTGAACTCGATGCTCCTTTTCTCTCCCGATTTTTAATCAATTTTCCTTTCATGAATCATTTCGGACTTCTCTGCGATTGGAATAAGGTTTAGAATGGGGTGGGACTTGGAGGGGAAAGCGATCGCAAACTCTAGAAATTTGGGAGATTAAACCCCATCTAAAACACAAATTACACATGGGTTTTTGCAAAGTTAATCCTTCAAACTTAATTTATTGTGTACCTTAACCAACTTAATTGTGAGAATTGCTTGCCAACAACCAAAGGAATCGGCAAAGAAGAATGAGAAGAAATACAAATCTTTTTGTATTTGGTGCAGATGGTCGTGCGGATCTATCTGCGCCGGTTGTATCAACATCTGCGCCAATCTGCTCAAAGTGGTCTGTTATGTCTTGTCCACAATTTGTTCAAGATTTGTCCGCGATTTCTCCGCACGGATGTATTTGCGCCGGCATCTGCGCCGGCGACCAGATCAGCTACTTTATGCTTTTTGCTGATTTCCCTCCTTTTTGGTTGACAGATTAGCTACTCTAGACATTATTTTAATGTTTTGCCCACTCCTCTAAATTTGAATATTTAGATTTAGATAACCTATTACACCACTCTATCCTTAGAAGTCTCCTCTCCTTTTCTTTTATCATCTTTCTCTCCAAACTAGTTAGAGCTCAAGAACAAGATATAGAAGCCATAGATTCTCTCCATTGTAAAGCTTTGTAACATCTCAAGTGTAATCATCATCAAGTGATAGTGGATCAGTTCTCGGCGTCCTCCGCCCGTGGTTTTCTCCCGATTTGGGTTTCCACGTAAAAATCTCGGTGTCTCTCTTTACTAGCTTTATCTTGCATTATATGGTTGGTTATTGTTACATATGCTTAGTGATTAGTATTCTCATGTTCGGTGATCATATTTCCGCTTATTATCTCGTATAAGAACCTAGTTCATTGTTCTTGGGAAATTACGTGTTTATAGTGAGGTCCAACTAGTGAGTTCTTTGTTAGTTGGGTTTCGCTATTTTCACAACATTAATCCTTTTTTTTCAAACCCACGCCATAAAGTCATAAACCCACATGTTCCCCATTTTTAACAATGCATTATATATATAGAGGACGGTTCAAGGGAAAACCTTAAAAAAACGAAAACCGGATTTGATCTATTTGAAGTCCAAGTTATTTACTTGCTAAAAGGAAGATGGTTCATCATGCGGTAGCACATCAGTAAATATGATATGTATCAAATTTAAAGGACATTGATGTGAAGGTAGAAAATGAGGATAAATCAATTTTACTAATTCTTTGTTGCCGAATTCTTATGAGAATCTTGTGCAATCATTGATGCTTGTGTTGTGGGTGAATGTCTTACGATAGAACAAACTACAGTGTCAATTCTAATGGATGATCTTTGGAAGATTGTAACCGATGATATGACTACTACTAGTGGCAACAAAGAACAAGCACAAGGGAATCTTTAGAATGATCGACTGATAGTCCTTTTAGATATTTGATTAATAGAATCAAATTCATAAAGGGAATCTTGGTGCATTAGATGGATGTCAGATCTAAATTGATCAATCTACTTCCTTGTAAATCGGCTAGTTTGTCATCAAACATATTAATACTTACCAAGTTTTACACGTAAAGAATAAAAAAAGTAGTTGCGTATGTGTTGGCATAATTAAAAAAGACGAGCAAGATGTCATCACCACATCTATCATAACCTAACAGTCTCCCGCTATTTGATTGACACATGATATTTATAACAGAAAGAGTGTTGAATTGTTGATAAATAAGAACTCGTAAATTTAGTGACTCATTCATTCCTTTTGAGTTTCTTTTTACGTAGTCCATCCTTTCAGATTTTTGGATCTTTTTAGAATACAAGACATATACAAATGAATGAATGAAATAAAACTGCAAAAAAGAACTTAAGGAATGATAGAAAATTACTTGCGTTAATTTAAGTAAACGAAGGAAAACATTCTAAAAATGACATAAGTACAAGGGTAGAAAGACAAGTATCTGGCTATCACCTCTCTAATTCTTGAGAAGGGGTGTGAGTTGAAGTCTCTATTCTTGAGCTAATAAAATAACAACTTGTAGAATGTCCTAACATTTTATTATAATTTCGATGTTTTAAACTTAAAAAAAGAGAGCGGTACTCCTAGCAAAATATTAAAAAGAAAAAAAAATACAATACACCTAAAGGCGAGGGGCTCTCTCCCAACAAAGAACTCCCACCCAAAAGGACAGACCCCGTAAGGATAAGAGAACATCACTGGAAAAAGACCAAACATAATACACCAAAAAACAATTAACCAAAATTAACAAAGGGTAACTATGAAAACATAAAGCACCAAAACCTCAACTGAGAGTCTAAGACCCATCCGATCTCCAAGTAGCTATACGATCCTGAGTCGGCAACCGATCCTGAAACACTAACCAAAGGCAAAATGAATGCTTCGGAATATGTGCAGGATACCAACATTACCAAACCGCTTTAACCGAAAAGCCCGTCGTCTGAAGAGTTGAGTCGGACCACATAACCTGATCCCTCACACCCGTGCAAGTAGTTGGCACACCAAGAGAGGCCAAATGTGGGCAACTCCGTTGCCATTCATGAAGCCAAGAGGATCCAATGTTCTGAATCACATCTGCAACCGTAGAGTCTTTATTGAATCCCGAAGCATGAGTAAGACGATACGGAAGAAAAAAAGATAACGCCCCAATATCCAACCACTTATCCTCCCAAGCCTTAGATATGCTCCCATCACCTACAATTGTTATAAAATGAGGCCGTAACTGTTTACGTAGCTCCAAAATCTTCCGCCAGACCCAAGATGTATTGGAAATAACAGGAACATTTCAGAAATGAAAATTACGAACCCTGTTTTGATAAATCCACCTTACCCATAAGGAATTTATATGTTTTAAACTTTAATAAAATAGTATATTGATTAATAAGTATGTTATCTTATTGTTATAAAGTTAATGATATTTCTTAGTGGTTGTTTTAATATACTTGAAGTTGGTTATCTTTAGTGTTTAATAGATCTCTCATTTTAACGTTTGAGTTGGAAATTGAGTTATATACCGTTTTATTTTAAAATTATCTTAAAGAAAACCTTTTTAGGATGCACAAATACATCACAAAATATTGTATTTGTGAACATTAATACATAAGGCCACCTGTACCATTCTTGTGTAAGAGCTCTGGGTTGCCTTTAGGCTTGGCGGGTTCGGTGTACATACTAGTACGCCTTCATTCTGTTTCTCGAGTGGGTGACGACTGACGGCTCTGGGTGTGTATACCGAGAGGTTTGGTCCCTCTCTCTTCCTCTTTCTCTCTTCTCTCTCTCTATATATATAATTTAAAAAAAGGTAGGATAAAAATTAGTAGAGTGGCACTTCAATTTAGGATAACATTAGGATAGGAAAGATAATAAAGGTGACGTTTAGATAAATAGGATTATTTAGTTGTCGGTAAGGCGAGGGATCATTTGGTAACATCAAGTGAAATAATACATTTTAAACATTTTCTTTAAGAAACATTTTAAGCATTTTATTAAATCGATTTGGTTGGCGGTGACATTGAAACGATCCAAGTAACATTTGGTTGCATATTGTTTTCAAACAATAAAGAATAATACAATAAAAGTAAAAATAGAAATAAAAAATAAAAATTTCCCATATTCTTCATTTTCTCTCATTTTTGTCTGAAATTGCTGAAAGGAAAACAATAATAAAGTTTGAAGGTACAAAAACTCACTAACAAAAAACCTATTTCTTGGATGCTTACAGAAAGGGAAGATGGGATCCTCCATTTCCACCATTATTATTATTATGTCTTCAATTTCAAGAAATTGACACAACTCATCTTCATGTCTTCTTCTCCCTAACTCCCTCTCTCCATCAGAAGCCCATGTCCATTTTTGGACCAGAAACTTCAGGTACTCTCTCTCTCTCTCTCTCTATATATATATATATATATATATATATATACATGTGTATTTATGTATGTATTTGGGTATAGATCTCTTACCAGTGTGCCGACTTTTACATTATGTTATGGTAAAACATATTGTTGTGTGACAATTTTTAATGGTAATCTTTGGATTCAAATATTGGGATTTTTAGGTCTTTCTTCCATTTTCTCTGAGGTGAGTTTGTAGATCTTTATTTGGGTTTTCAGATCTGGACATCCTATTCTTAGATCCCTTTTCACAACTGTAAATATGCACCCATTTTTACAATTATACCCCTAATTTCAACTTGGGTAATGAATGTTGGCCTTTCTTGAAAATGGTTTCAAGATTTTCTTGAAAAGCTTCAATCTTTTAACATTTTGAGATTTGTTTCAATGAGGGTTTTTGTTCTGTTAAATGATTTGCTTATTTTTTAAAGGTTAATGCTAGAAAAGAAAAGTAATCTTTCTTGGCAATCTAATTCCAAAAAAGACTTGTTTCTTGCAAGATTTAGTGTTTTATTTTGGTTTTTTACAAGAAAGATAATTCTTTTTACAACTAGAAACAAAAGTATGATGGTTCAGCCTTAATTCACCCAAAAGGTGTTTAAAAATGAGAGTATAAATTGGGGAAAATGTTTCTTTAAACTGTTTTTGGGTATTTTTAACACTTGCAAACGCTAATTTCTGTTTCTTGTATTTCATTGAATTTACTATTAATGAGATGTATGTTGGTTCTTTCTTTAATAAAGTTTTGATGTTCTTGAGTATCTTTTTTTTGTTTGCTTTAGGTTTGTTATTGGCTTCAAATTCAACTATTTCCACTATGATCAAACAATTTCTTGCAAAAATCCCTCGTAAATCGCCGAAACCCAATGCAACCGAAGCCGATGGAGGTAGTTCTTCAAGTACTCTTACAACTGATGTGGGCAACAATGGCTTCATCAACACCTATAACGCCATTTCAAGTCGATTAAACACCGTTAAAAAGATGTCATCCTCAATCTTTCCAGCAAGCGTGATGCCTGCCAACGAAATGATCGATCCCCAAATACCCTTTAAAGATGTCCAAAATTCGGACAAGTTGAGACTTCTCATCAGTAAACTAAATCTCTGTTCAAAACTATACGATTTTCAAGATCAAGCCCAAGATTCCGTGGAGAAAGACGTAAAGCGTCAAACTTTATTAGAAATCATCGAGTTCCTCTCATCCGAATCCGCTAAACTCAGCGAACCCGCGATGTTTGCCATTTGTAAAATGTGCGGAAACAATCTTTTCCGCGATTTCCCCCCAAAAAACTCCGTCTATAATTCACCTCGTGGTGAAACAGAAGATGAAGAACCATCTTTCGACCCTGCATGGTCCCATCTACACCTTGTATATGAAATACTCCTTCGGTTTCTCAGTCAAACTTCCCTTGACCCGAAGGTCGCCAAACAGTACATCGACCATTCTTTCATATTAAGATTACTCGATCTATTTGACACGAAGATCCTCGAGAACGAGACTGTTTAAAAGCCATTCTACATCGGGTTTACGGTAAATTCATGGTTCACAGACCCTTTATTCGGATGGTTGTCAGCAACATTATCTACCGTTTCGTTTTCGAAACCGAAAAACACAACGGGATTGCGGAGTTATTGGAGATATTTGGGAGCGTGATTAGTGGGTTTGCTTTGCCGTTAAAGAAAGAGCACAAGATGTTTTTATTAAGGGCTCTTGTTCCGCTACACAAACCGAAGTCGGTGGGCGTTTACCATCACCAGCTAACGTACTGTATCGTTCAGTTCATAGAGAAAGAACCGAAGCTTTCGAGTGCGGTTATAATGGGGTTGCTGAAATTTTGGCCGGTTACGAGTAGCCAGAAGCAGTTGATGTTCTTAAGTGAGTTGGAAGAGTTGCTTGAAATGATTCATACCGATGAGTTTGAGAAGGTTATGGTTCCGTTGTTTCGGCGAATAGATTGCTGTCTTCGCAGTTCCCATTTCCAGGTAAATTTTCAATATTTTTCGTTAGCAATCTTGCAGTTTTAGCAACTTATTGAAATCTAATGCTTTCACGATCAATTTTTATAGTATGTTTCTGATACTTTTGTGGTATTTTTTTTATTAGAAATCTTGCACTTATAGAAATATTTTGGAATCTAATGCTTTCATGATCTATTTCTATAGTAATTTGCTTTAGAAATCATGTGCATTAAGACACATTTTGGAATCTGATGCTTTCACAATCTATATGTTGTTTGTTTTGAGTTTAAATTCTTGGAACAACCTCATCTATATGTTGTATGTTTATTTATTTGGGTTTAGAAGATTCGTCTACTTTGTGGTTATTGAGGGGCATTTAAGTCATTGAACTATTTCAGTAGTCGAGTGTTACAATGTAGTATTCATTACTAGGAATTGGTTATATTGATTTGGATTCACACTACTCGTGCAGTTATTTGTCCATAGTGAAGGGTATTTAAGAGTTTGACTAATGGTAAAACATATATATTTGAATCGATCTCAAGTGTTGCAATTTTCATACAACAGAGGGTGTACAATGTAGTATTCTGTATTCCTATTACAAGATTAGTCGAGGTGCGCATGAATGAACTGGCCCCGACGTGGATAGTTTCCAAAGAACTTTTGTTTCCTTCTGCACACCACACACGAGTCGTGATCTTTATGGAAACAACCACTTTGTTCCCTAGGCTAGAGGTTAGGTATGCGTATATCTCAACCCCCAACCCGACCCTCCGGTGGGATATACTGTTGAAAAACTTTTTGTGGTTGTACAAATACTTGGATAAGTTTCTAGATTTTGTGTATCAAAAGACACTTTCCAAATACTATATTTTTCTTCTTCTATGCTTTTGGTTTACTAGAAATCACTACTGGGATAATCTAGAACAACGTAAATGAATCAAGGCACTGATTTCGTATAAATATAGGGGCGAGTTCAAATGAAAACTCATCTTTCATTGCGAACGTGAGGACCACGATAGCTCGACATGTGTCCTCTTCAGTCTGAAAGGATTATTTAGACTGAATGTTATGCATTATTCATGGTGGATAATACACGTGTCCGATTTTACAGAGCTCGGTTCTGACTCTACAAAGACCAAGTCTAGTTGCACTTAGCACTGGTTCCACAATCCAGAACTTTGACTCTATGTTCCAAAGTTAAAGACTTAGGGGTCGTTTACTGTATGCAACTAGACTTGGTCGTTTACTATACCTCTTGTCCCTTTCCAAAAAAAAAGTTAAAGACTTAGGGGTCGTTTACTATACGCTTACTGGGTAAAGCGCTTACTGATATTATTTACCTTATTGAGTGAGCATGACAATGGCCCACAAGCGTACCCGGTAAGAGGCAAGCACCGAGAGTCTATGCTTACCAACAATCCATTTTCATGGCCGAGAACGTTACTCAATAAGGTAAACGAGGGTGGTATCTCTTGCCGGTAAGCACTTATCTGGTAAGAATTTGGTAAACGGCTCCTTAGTCAATTTCCTAAGTCTGGATGCTTAGACCTTAAAGTCTGATTGCAAGGTCCAGAGTGGAGACTTGACCAATTTTCAGGGTAGCTTCAGATAAGGAACAAATATCTGATTTCACAACATCAAACTTATACTTAGGGACTGTTTGTTAGCAGCTCATTTAGCTTAATTAGACTCAGCTTATTTGGTCGCCTATATATAACTGTTTGGTAGTGGCTTAATGATACAGAAAAGGGCTTATTCAGTAAGTTTATAGGGAGAGCTTTATGCAGAAAGTCATGTTTTTTCAAACATGTTTATCCCAAATAAGAAACACGATCCTTCCATCTATAAAAAATACCTCCCAAACAAAAACTTTTTCAATCTAGGGTTAAGTACATGGGAGTGTATCGAACTTAACTTTAAAACTTACCGATTAATGTATCGAACTTGCTAAAATTGCCATTTAATGTATTTCATGACAAGTTGGATACACTTTCGTGACAAGTTGGATACATTAAATTGTAGGTTTTTGATAAAGTTGGATACACACAATGGCAATTTTAGCAAGTTCGGTACATTAATCGGTAAGTTTTAAAGTTGAGTACATACAATGATAAAACGTGACAAGTTCGATACACTCCCATGTACTTAACCCTTCAATCTACACAGGCAACTTTATCTATAATAAAGGACTTGATGAAAAGCCATCCAAATAGCCCCTTAGTGAGATTTTCACCAAGTTCCACTCCTGATAACCCCGCCAAGGGGGCGGTCCTCTTGACTCGCACAGTCACGCTTTATGGCGATCAGATGATGGGGGAATATTTGTAAGTGTGCACTCCGCACCTCCTAATTCACTTATGTTTGTTTTTTCATAAATCGATCTCAAGTAAATCTCAATTACGCCAAATGGTTGATGACAACTAAAATCACCAACATATATTGGGCTTGTTTGGTTTACGTCAATGTGACATATGTTGTCTTTTCTGTAAAACCAGCATGCAAATCCAATCGAACATTCTTGCACAAACTCAGCTGCATAGTTTCGTTATTTGGGTCAGTTTTTTTGTTCGTGGATGTTTGTGGGTTCATTGGGTCGAGCCAGATGTATTAGAAATGTATCATTCTTACGAGCGTACCTTGTTATAATAACTTGTAGGTGGCTGAGCGAGCTCATTTCTTATGGAACAATGAACACGTGCTACATCTCATCATGTACAACCGCCAGGTGATAATGCCGCTAGTCTTCTCCTCTTTAGAGCGCAACTCCCAAAGCCATTGCAGCCGCACCGTGCTCAACCTGGCACAGAACATGATGAAGATGTTGAACGATGTGGACCAAGAGCTGGTGGTCTCGTGCCAAGGACGCTCTGAGGAGGACAAGTCAACCTCAACCGTGGCGGCCGAGAGGCGGCGCTTGACATGGGAACGCCTCGAAAACATTGCTGGCTTTCAACCGGTCGTCGGAAATGTCTCAGTGTTGGAAGAAACCGCGCCTTGTATCGTCTCTTGCTAGGAAACATTGTTCAAATTCTCTCAGCTTTTGCTACTAGATTTCTTCTTGTTTTTTTAATGAAGGGAGAAGAGCGAAGCCGGGCGGGCCCTCTTGTGGCTGCCTAGTTATTTATGAAAGCTTGACGAAACGTCCTTGGGGTTGTTTGAGGATGTTCTTGTTCGACGAAAATAAGGAGTATTAATTTGTCACTTGTTTGAACGCTTTGTTTTGTGTATGAATTTGGTCCTATGAATCTTAAATTAGTCTACATAAGAGTATTTAGAATTTCCTAAAATCACTTTGGTCCCTTTTAAAGGTGAAAAAAGCTACAATATCTCTAGATGCTCTTGTGCCACTTCAATACTTCATATTCATACAACCCTTTGAATATTTAACATTCTAGGGTTAATAAGACATGGGTGTTTGAAGATTCTTCTCATATGTCAATGGGTCGAGCTCTTCAAGGTCACTGGGGATTTTTCTTGCCTGTTTTGCAGGGCCTTTGGGATTAGTTGAGATGCAAACAAGCTCTTGGATAGACACCCATGTTAACAAGAGAAAAAGAAAAACCTTGATTATCTGGCAGGTTTAGCATATGTGGGACTCTAGATAGGCACAGATTGCCCCGGATGGATTGTAGAGCAGGGCTAAACGAGTACAAATTGCCCCTTTGTGTTGAGTGGTGGATATTTACTCTAATACGATGTAAGAATGTGTGAAATACCATCATATTACCCTCTCACAGACTTGATTTTTACGGCATATGATTTCAGTTTCTATCGGATGCCATGTAAGAATGTGTGCAACCCCATTAGTATTTAGATACACGCTTGAGCCTTATAACTAAAAGAATGCCATACACAATGTATTCCATTAGCCCACAAACATAGTACAACTCGAAATAGAAAAACAACATCAAATGAACTCAATTCAACACATTATCGTCCATAGAACGAACTAAAGAGGAAGAGGAATAGGATAGGTAACTGGATCTCTAACGATCTCGTAAGCAACCCTAACCAAAGTTAGTATCAATAGACCTCCGAAGAAAGATCTTAGAAATCGATCAGAAACACGAGACTTCCATATCAGAGAAGCAATTATTTGAGGAACCATAAATTGGTCCTGAAGAACACTAACCTCGTACCTCAACACATCCATCGTTATTCTCACGTAAACATCTTTACTCGAACTACCTTGTACTAAGGGATCCTGATAAAACCCACGCCCAACGATCTTTAGGACAAGAAAACACACGGAGACCGTCAAACTAACCAAAAGAATCATCTTCTCACTCGGAGCTGACTCCCCTTTTTCACGAACCACTTTCCGAGCTTTCCACACCATCTGAGAGATCCTAGCCATCAGGAACATCGAAACTAGAACAAGAAATCTTGCAACGTAATCGAGGGTTTTCAGATACAGTTTGTAGTAGCTTTCGTGATCGTAAGGTTGAGTGCTGTAATGTAGAGTTTCGGATGGATTCATCAGGATTTCTTCGCTATATATCAAACTACTACCGTATCCAACGATCCACGTACCGAGCATGACGATTGATATGTAAACTAGTTCTTGCGATGTCTTCATTTTCTTCATTTGGTTGAGTATGTGTGCAACGGTCGCTAAAATAAGGAAAACACGGAAGTACCCTTCGAAGATCTTGCGAAAGATTACGTTTTTCTCGTGGTTTCTGTCGTGGAGCGTGAAGGCCGCCATCGTTCGCAGGTGTACCGGGCGGAAATAGTAAACGTCGGTTTCGTTTCTTTGGCTGGCGATGGTGATCGTTGCGGTTGGATTGATCAACCATCTTGTGTTTTGTGGCGAGTAAACGATTGTGACTTCGATCGAGCAATCTAGGCCTCGTTCAAGATCGACGTGATCGAACGATACTTTTCTGCAGCCGATCAGAAACAGCTTCCCGATGTTCTGGTCGTAAACACCCTCGAGATATAGCTTCGAGACGTGACGGTAGGATTCTTCTTTCATTTTTACGGGTGCTTCCATTAGATCTAGATTCAGTGATATCTTGAGGACATGATGATCATGCTTAGAAGCTTGATAGAAATTGCTGTCTAATGACAAAACCTCTAATCGAACGAAAGTCTCAGAGCTAGAAAACGTACCGATCTCTAGATCATCCGAGAGATTGTCGTTCGATAACTTAGAAATCCCGTCTTTTTCTTCCAGAATGGAAGGATATCGAAAAAGGGTTTTCGTGATATAATTTATCAACTTATGAGGTAATTGTTCTTGGCTTCTTTCTCTAAATTCAACGGCTAAATCGTGTTTCGAGTAATTGTACGAAAGATACGAACGATCGTTGTACCATCCACCGTTGTATAAACCACGCGAACGCATCTCGAGTCCAACAAAAACGGGCTTGAACGCCCTCGTTGCATTCTCGGAGCTAAACACACCTCCGGAAACGATACTTCTTTGCGTGATCGAGAAAGACTTCGGGAAGTACAACAAGACCCGGGATTCACAATCCTGGTTCGTCGGACCGAGACACCCGATCATCGAGAGGAGACCGGTCGACGAGTTCCAGGCTCCTTCGACCGATAACGTCAACGAAGATAAACCGGTTCTACGTGACGCAACACGCGGTTCAAACGTAGCGGGATACATTCTCAACACTCCGGAAACCTTCTCTTCTTTGCATTTGATGTTATGCAAGATGACCCTTAAATTCCCATTGTCTCTATCAACAAGCTTAACCTCCTTCCCTAGAAGGAAAGGACCAACGGTATCTTGAAACCAGTTATGGCCACCAAGCTTTAAGTTCGGCATGACTCTATACTCCTCGTGTTCGAGACGCTCGAGGATCGTACACAACTCGGAGTTGTTGAACTTCTTGACACCGTCTTCTACCATTGCATCTTGAAGTGGGTTTTGGTCGAAAGATTCCGAAACGAGCTCTTTGGAACCGCGGAAACGGTAATCGGAAAATACGGTACTCGAATGGGAAGTTATCTCGACTTTGTCGAAGAATTCGAAATCCTCGTTTGTTTTCAAACTCGTCATCTCTCCGTGGATTCGGGTAAGCAAAGAGGAAGTTTTCGGGTAGCGAAGAACAAGCAAGATTTGGTCGTGTGGCAAGATCACGGGCTCTTCGTTGTACATCTCGTGAGTAATATCAAAAAATGAATCAATATTGTCGTCTGAGAAAAGGGTCGGAACTTTCTTGAACGGGAAAGTCGAACTACCCAACAAACAAAGCAAACGGCCGTTTTCTTCGGTTTCGAGATAAACACCTTCGAAGTCGATCCGAAGAGCCGACATACCGGGCTTCTTTTGAAACTTGAACCCACTTGGTTCGGAAATTAACGTGCTGTTTCTGGTTATGCCAATAGACAAAACTCCATGGACGCTAACTGTGTTTTTCGGTTGGTCGGTTGCACCGGAATCGACGTTTTTTACTTCGAAACTCACCGCCTTCCACGGGTCAATGAACGACGATTTGGCGTACGGCATATCGGTGTCGTCAAAGGGCATTAAAGTGGCTCCACGAGACTCCTGCTCCCAATCGCCATTGAAGAACGAAAGCTCGTTTACGAGGTTCGAAACCCAATCGTTATCGGGTTGGAACTCGGAAGCTGATGATATGAAAGGGTTGCAATGCTTCCGGATTTCTGTGAATCGAGTGTAGTTATGCACATGTGAATGGTGGTCATGAATAGGGAATGCAAAGTGATTATAAGAAGCTGCAAAACTCAAAGAGAGCAAGTATAGGAAGATCCAAACACTTATAAGAGGTTGGATTTTCATAATTAAGTGGTTTTGTGTGTGTGTGTGTGTGTGTGGAGATTAAATGCAAATTGGAGAAGATAAAGCATGGATATCAGACTTATTGAGAGACAAGTGGTTGATCAAGTTAATTAAAGACAGATCATAAGGCAGCTATTTTTTAAGGCAATTAGTATGTAATTGAATAATAATCCTAAGAAAATTCAATCAATGGGCAATTGTTCAACGAAGATGATGATGATGGCATTTGGAAAAGTCTTTGCCAATTGTTTAAACAAGATGATTATAGTATTTGGAAAAATATTATTTTATAATTTAATTCCTTGCTTTGCAAGTGTAAGGCTGTGAGTAGCGCTTCGGGCTTTGGGGTCGCACCTGGGTTGTGTTACGCCCCCATGTAGTTATTTAACGAAGGGAGAAGAGCGATGCCGTGGACGGGCCCTCTATGGCTGCCTAGTTATTTATGAAGGTTGACGAAACGTCCTTGGGGTTGTTTGAGGATGTTCTTGTTCGATGAAAATAAGGAGTACTAATTTGTTACTTGTGTATGAATTTGGTCCTATGAATCCTAAATTAGTCTACATAAGAGAGTACTTAGAATTTCCTAATGTTGATTTTGGATCTAGCGAGATGATGATTTTCCTGCCTGTTTTGCAAGGCTCCTGGGATTAGTTCAGGTGCACACAAGCTCGTCCAGACACCTCTATTAACAAAAGGGGAAAAAAAAAATAGAAACCTTGATTATCTTGCAGGTTTAGCATACGTGGGACTCTAACAGAGGCTAGATAGGCACTGACTGTCCCAATTGAGTTGTCAAGCAGGGCTCCTGTTGAAGGCGGACTTCAAAACTTCAGGAACTGATAGATGGGTTTGGAACTGGGACACAACAGGCTCCTTCTCGGTTAGCAAAATGTCCTCTCTAATCCAATAACACTTTACTATAGCGGATGCTGCGATAGGCTTTAAACCACCGTGGCTTTCATCTATCCGTTTAAAAGTGAATGTTTTCCTTTGGAGACTGGTTAACGACGCCCTCCCCTTAAAAACCACCATGAAAAATAGAGGAATCTCGTTGGCTTCTACATCTTGTGTTTTCTGTGGTCTAAGGGAAGAAGACTCGCAGCATTGCTTCCTTACCTGTAACCAGGTTGAGACTGTTTGGAGAAAGATTTGGAGCTGGTGGGGGCTTCCCTCTCCTCTGCCAACCTCCTTGGATTTCTTGAACTCGGATGCCCTGATCTCAAGACAAAACATACTCTCTAGTGTCATCTTTAAAGGAATATGTGTGGTCTCTCTTTTGTCTATTTGGGCTTGGAGGAACAGGGTTCTGCACGCAGATGACGCGGAGGCTGAAAAAGTGAAGTCGGAGGATCCTTTTGCGACCCATCCAGAAGCTGTCGGGACTCTGGATTGCTATTAGCTAGAAGCCGAAACATTAGTATAAACATGGACTCTTGGTGTTTTCATCCGCTTGACGTGATACAATGTGGTACCAAATAAGTTTCTGTGATTTGCTTCTATTCGTTTGTTTCGTTCACTTGTATCCTCTCACTTGCATCTTGCTAGAAGTTCTTAATAAATTTCGGTTGGCTAGGAAAGGGTGATGATGGCCATACCGAAGCTCTCTTCCTAGTTCAATCTTCTTTGCCGTTCAAAAGAAAAAAGCAGGGCTAGACGAGTACAAATTACCCCTCTGTGTTGAGTGATGGATATTTGCTCTGATATCATGTAGGAATGTGCGGAACCCCATTCTGATTTTCACGACATATGATTTCAGTTTTTATGGGCATGTATAACACCAGATTAGTATTTACTAGTATTAAGTACTTAGTACTTAGCCTAATAACATATGAACTTAAGGATAAACTTAAAAGAATGCCATACACAATATATTCCATTACTACCCACAAACAAAGTACAAGACTGAAAGAGAAAAAAACAACATCAAATGAACTCAAATCAACATAATAAACTAAAGAGAAAAAGGATATGCAACTGGATCTCTAACCATCTCATAAGCTAGCTTAACCAAAGACAGTATCCATAGACCTCCAAGGAAAGATCTATAAAGACCATCGGAAACACGAGGCTTCCATATCAGATAAGCAATAAATTGAGGAACCATAACTTGATCCTGAAGAACACCAACCTCGTACCTCAACACATCCATCGTTATTCTCACGTAAACATCTTTACTTGAACTACCTTGTACTAAGGGATCCCGAAAAAACCCACGCCCAACGATCTTTAGGACAAGAAAACACACGTAGACGGTCAAACTAACCAAAAGAACCTTCTTCTCACTCGGACTCGACTCCCCTTTTTCTCGTACCACTTTACGAGCTTTCAACACCATCTGAGAGATCCTAGCCATTAGGAACATCGAAACTAGAACTAGAAATCTTGCAAAGTAATCGAGGGTTTTCAGATACAGTTTGTAGTAGCTTTCGTGATCGTAAGGTTGAGTGCTGTAATGTAGAGTTTCGGATGAATTCATCAGAATTTCTTTGCTGTATATCAAGCTAATACCGTACCCAATGATCCACGTACCGAGCATGACGATTGATACGTAAACTAGTTCGGGCGATTTCTTCATTTTCTTCATTTGGTTGAGTATGTGTGCAATGGTCGCCAAAATAAAGAAAACCCGGAAATACCCTTCGAAGATCTTCCGAAAGATTACGTTTTTCTCGTGGTTTCTGTCGTGGAGCGTGAAGGCCGCCATCGTTCGCAGGTGTACCGGGCGGAAATAGTAAACGTCGGTTTCGTTTCTTTGGCTGGCGATGGTGATCGTTGCGGTTGGATTGATCAACCATCTTGTGTTTTGTGGCGAGTAACCAATTGCGACTTCGATCGAGCAATCTAGGCCTCGTTCAAGATCGATGTGATCGAACGATACTTTTCGGCAGCCAATCAGAAACAGCTTCCCGATGCTCTGGTCGTAAACGCCCTCAAGATATAGCTTCGAGACATGACGGTAGGATTCTTCTTTCGTTTTTACCGGCGCTTCTATTAGATCTAGATTCAGTGATATCTTGAGGACCTGATGATCATGCTTAGAAGCTTGATAGAAATTGTTGTCTAATGACAAAACCTCTAATCGAACGAAAGTCTCAGAGCTAGAAAACGTACCGATCTTTAGGTCATCCGAGAGATTGTCGTTCGATAACTTAGAAATCCCGTCTTTTTCCTCCAGATTGGAAGGATATCGAAAAAGGGTTTTCGTGATATAAGTTATCAACTTATGAGGTAATTGTTCTTGGCTTCTTTCTCTAAATTCATCGGCTAAATCGTGTTTCGAGTAATTGTACGAAAGATACGAGCTATCATTGTACCATCCGCCGTTGTATAAACCACGCGAACGCATCTTGAGTCCAACGAAAACGGGCTTGAACGCTCTCGTTGCATTCTCGGAGCTAAACACACCTCCGGACACGATACTTCTTTGCGTGATCGAGAAAGACTTCGGGAAGTACAACAAAACCCGGGACTCGCAATCCTGGTTCGTCGGACCGAGACACCCGATCATCGAGAGGAGACCGGTCGACGAATTCCACGTTCCTTCGACCGATAACGTCAACGAAGATAAACCCGTTCTACGTGTCGCGATACGCGGTTCGAACGTAGCAGGATACATTCTCAACACTCCGGAAACCTTCTCTTCTTTGCATTTGATGTTATGGAAGATGACCCTTAAATTCTCATTGTCTCTATCAACAAGCTTAATCTCCTTCCCTAGAAGAAAAGGACCAACTGTATCTTGAAACCAGTTTTGGCCACCAAGCTTTAGGTTTGGCATGACTCGATACTCCTCGTGTTCTAGACGCTCGAGGATCATACACAACTCGGAGTTGTTGAACTTGTTGACACCATCTTCTATCATCGCATCTTGAAGTGGATTTTGGTCGAAGGATTCCGAAACAAGCTCTTCGGAACTTTGAAAACGGTAATCAGGAAAGACGGTACGCGGATGGGAACTTATCTCGACTTTGTCGAAGAATTCGAAATCGTCGTTTGTTTTCAAACTCATCATTTCTCCATGGATTCGGCTACGCAAAGAGGAGGTTTTCGGGTAGTGAAGAACGAGCAAGATTTGATCGTGTGGCAAGATCACGGGCTCTTCGTTGTACATCTCGTGAGTAATATCGAAAAATGAATCGATATCATCGTCCGAGAAACGGGTCGGAACTTTCTTGAACGGAAAGTCGAATTACCCAACAAACAAAGCAAACGGTCGTTTTCTTCGGTTTCGAGATAAACACCTTCGAAGTCGATCCGAAGAGCCGACATACCGGGTTTCTTTTGAAACTTGAACCCACTTGGTTCGGAAATTAACGTGCTGTTTCTCGTAATGCCGATTGACAAAACTCCATGGACGCTAACTGTGTTTTTCGGTTGGTCAGTTGCAACGGATTTGACGTTTTCGACCTCGAAACTGACCACCTTCCACGGGCCAATGTACGACGATTTGGCGTACGGCATATCGGTGTCGTCAAAGGGCATTAAAGTGGCTCCACGAGACTCCTGCTCCCAATCGCCATTGAAGAACGAAAGCTCGTTTACGAGGTTCGAAACCCAATCGTTATCGGGTTGGAACTCGGAAGCTGAAGATATAAAACGGCTGCAATGGTTCCCGATTTCTGTGAATCGAGTGTAGTTATGCACATGTGAATGGTGGTCATGAATAGGGAATGCAAAGTGATTATAAGAAGCAGCAAAACTCAAAGAGAGCAAGTGTAGGAGGGTCCAAACACTTATAAGAGGTTGGATTCTCATAATTAAGTGGTTTTTTGTTTTGTGTGTGGAGATTAAGTGCAAATTGGAGAAGATATAGCATGGATATCAGACTTGTTGAAAGAAGTTGTTGACCAAATTAAAGACAGATAAAAGGCAGCTATTTTTTAAGGAAATTAATATATAATTGAATAATGATCCTAAGAACATGAGCATGCACATGATAGGAGATTCCATGGAGTTGACTTGTTCTTTAATCAATGGGCAATTTGTTTAACATTTGGAAAAGTCTTGCCAATTGTTTAAATAAGATGATTATAGCATTTGGGAAAAATATTGTTCATGATTTAATTCCTTGCTTTGCAAGTCTAGTAAGTTGCAATTTTTATCCACTATTATAGTATCATGGCAAGAATCAACTATAAAAACTGGAATTTATAAAAAAAATTGATCTTAAATGAATTGGGAGATTTTTTAAATGAAATTTCATCATATATTTTGTTGGTAAGAGTTGAATTTACTCACTTAAGTTAATAAACGATGAGTTTCTTAAATTATGGAATTCAATGGATTTTAAAAAATTGCATTAAGTTCATTCCGCAAATTAAACATCACTGAATAATTTATAAAGTTGTTGAAACATTATAATTGCCCAAATGATTAAAATACGAGGGAGAAAACCCAATGGATCAAAGCTAAAAATCAAAATATAAGTAATTTCCTCAAAAAATGTTTTGGACGAGTTCGGAATCTCAATTCGGGTATACCCTCCAGAACAACCAAGAGAATATAAATCTTAAAATCTTGTGATGACAAATGTAAATTCTACTCATAAGGGTTAACAAAATCGTAAAAATAATCAACGATAAAATCGACTAAAAACCAGCTTAATCGAGCTGCTCCGATTAATTGACGGTTGATGGTCCTTGTTCGTGGTTCGAGCCCAGACGCGGTTAATTAGTTCGGGCCCCGGTTATTTGATTTTGTGTTTGGGCTAAGAAAATAAAACAATATGCTCATGTTGGGCTAATGTGAAATTAAGCCCAAGTCCAATGGTGCAATATGATTGTAACGAATTCCTCTGCCTAAGATAAATCCTTTATGAATCCATATAATGCCACTATTAAATTATTTATATATACTAATTAATCAATTAACTTTAATTTGTAATTTTCGTTGGTCAAATGATCGTTGGGCTTTTGACTTTGACTTATTTGGGCCCAAGTATACTGATAAAAGAGTTCAAATTAATTAGTTTAGTTCGTTTTGTTTATAAAAAAATCATTAAGAATGACTCAAATCAGGAAATGAAATTTAGAAAATTCATCATTTCAGTTTATTAGAATTTGAGAAACCAGCACAAATAGGAACCTCTCATTGCTTCAATACGCCGATGATGCCCTCTTCATGGGCAAGTGGTCTAGAAACAATGTGAAAAGCCTCACTAAAATTTTACAATGTTTTTTCGACGTCTCTGGCCTTAAGATTAATCTTTCTAAATGCATTCTCTTAGGCATCGGGGCTGATGAAGCAGAGGTCAATGCCTTGGCCAGGGAGTTGAAATGTCAACCATCAAGGCTTCCGTTTAATTACTTGGGGCTGCCTGTAGGTTGTAATATGAAGACGTTAAGCTCGTGGAACGGTGTTATTGACAGATTTTATAAAAAATTGGCAAACTGGAAAGCTTCAACTCTCTCAATAGGTGGCCGTCTCACTTTAATAAGGGTTGTGCTATCTTCGTTACCTCTTTACTACTCTTCCATTTTTAAAATTCCAGAAGGTATTTTGAAAATCTTGGAAGGTATCCGAAGAAGATTCTTCTGGGGGGCAAAAGAAGGGGTTCACAAGCCGTCTTGGATTTCCTGGAACAAAGTCTTGGCAAGCAAAGAGGATGGTGGCTTAGGGGTGACAAGTTTAAAAGCCAGGAATCTCGCACTTCTTTCCAAATGGGCTTGGAGATTTCTCTCGGAAGACGGTAGCTTATGGAAGGAGGTCATCTCAGAATTTTACGGTGTAGATGGAGGGTTCGGTATTTCAAGCTCGAGGACAGTCAGGAAAGGAGTCTGGAACAATATAATCAGATGCTGCCACAAGTTGAAGGATTATGATCTAGACCTTCTTTCCTCTTTTCATAAAATTATTGTTGATGGTTCAAATGCAAAATTTTGGCATGTTCCTTTTGCAGGTCTGGGCGCTAGCCTTAGTACTCTCTTCCCTAGACTCTATGCGTTAGAGACAAATCAACATGTTGCCTTCAAAGAGAGATGGATACTCGAAAATGGGTCTTGGAATGGTAGATGGGCATGGCGTACATCTTTGAGGGGAAGATCTCTAGATGATTTCATTGAGATGAAAGAGGCTCTTCAGAAAGCTGATCTCAAAGCTTCTGGTCTAGATTCTTGGAAGTGGAGCTGGGACGCAAAAGGGCTTTTTTCGGTTAGTAAAATGTCGATTCTCATTCAAAGATCCCTTACTTTTAAGGCCGCGGCTTTTGGGCTCAAACCACCTTGGATGACCATTATTCCAATCAAAGTAAACGTTTTTCTTTGGAGGTTAATCAACGATGCTCTCCCTCTAAAAACGTTTCTGATTAACAAAGGATTACCTTTGCCATCAGCTTCGTGTACTTTTTGTGGAGGGCCGGATGAGGATTTGAGACATTGCTTCTTTCTTTGCCCGCTGGTTGAGGTGGTTTGGAGAGAGATCTGGGGATGGTGGGGGCTTTCGTTACCAAGAATTACCTCCATCGACTTTCTATTTTCAGAGCAACCTTTTTCTGGTGAGAAGGATTTTCCTCACATTATTTTTAAGGCTGTTTGTACAACTACTTTATGGTCGATTTGGGCCTGGAGAAATCAGATTTGTCATGCCGAAGAAGAGGAGGCAGAAGAGTTGAAGAAAGCTGACCCATTTGCCAATATCCAAAGGTTGACAGGCCTTTGGTTCGCAAATAGGAGCTCCAAGTGTCGGATAAATTTGGACTTATGGTGTTCGGATCCTGTCGTTGCTTCAAGTTGCAGCTAAGAGTTAGGTGTCTCGTTTGGCTTATTCAGGTTTTGCTTTTTTCTTGTTTGGAGTTGTTGTTTGGTAGTTCCCAGTCGGGTTTATTTGGTGTTTTTGGATGTACTCTCTTGTACTCTTCTTCTAGCTTCTCGTTAGAAGTTTTTTAATAAATTCCGTGGCCGCTAAGCAGGGGTGATGGCCATGCCGAAGCTCCTTCTTAGCGTGCTCTCTTTTTTTGCTGTTCAAAAAAAAAAATTTGAGAAACCAAACGTCACCTAATTCTTCTATGATTGGAGAATTATATAATTAATGTTGGGGAACCGTAGGCACTATCGGTGCGCAGCGGATAACAAAAACGATTCCCAAATCCGGACCCATCTTAAACCATAACAGATACAATCAAAGTGGGTTTGACGGTTTACCTTTTGCGAATAGACTTCCGGAAAGCTGGCAGGGGGTACACCGCTACTGGCACCACGCGAGAGGGTTGCTAGACCACCACCAAGGATTACCCGGAAAAACAAACGCGAGCCTCTTTTTGGGATTGGCGCCGGTTTTCAGTAAGAGAGAGAGAGAGAGAGAGAGAGAGAGTTTTTCTGAGTTTGTAGAATTGAATGACTGATGATCAACTGACAAACCCTTTAACCCTATATTTATATGGATAAAACTAGAAGTTTTATTCCATATAAAACTCTTTTGGTAATTATCTCTAAATATAATTCCCATAAATAACTAATTAATTCATCTAATTAAATAGTTATAAATAAATAGTTTAACTAACTATTTATATTAACTCTCTCATTAAATAATTAATAATCAATTAATTATTTCTCATGTAATCCAAACGTTCTCATTTTGGCGTGCAGCGGTGTGACCTACTAGTGTCCTATAACATTGGATGCGGTAACCCTGTTACTGTCTCGCACATAATCCTAACAATTAATTCATATATTATTAACTTGAATTGAGCTTTAGCAAATCCTTAAGCTTGTGAAATCATAAAATTAAGTTTTGTGACTAATTGTAGAACAGTTTTATCGAAAATATGAAGAAAAAAAAAACTAAGAGGACGATAAATTTTTTTTTTTTGAACAGCAAAAGGGAAACAAGGCAAGAGCTTCGGCAAAGCCATCACCCAAGCCAAGCAACCCAAAACAGAATTTTATTAATAAGAACTAGCGAGAGGCTAGACAAAAGCATACACCACTTAAAAAGACGAAACCGGGTTACAACACCACGACGACCAAATCAGAGAGTTACAATTCGCCCTATATTTAATCCAAGTAAAAAGGGATGCTTGAACATCATCCATCACCAACGGGGCTGAAAGCTTCTTACCATTAAATACCACGTCGTTCCTAGCTTTCCAAACATGCCATAGTACTCCTCCAACAGCAGCCTCCAGAAGCTTTTTCCGGTTTTTGTTCGTCCCTTGGTCCGAAACATCGAGTAGTAATTGATCCACGGAGAGTAATCGACCCATGGTTATACCACACCAATTAAACAACCAGGCCCAAATATCTTGTACTTTTGGGCAAGATAGGAATAAGTGATCCACCGTTTCCTCTTCAACTTCGCAAAATGGACAGATAACCGAAGATATATTGATTCCTTTAGACCGCAGCTTAGTCCTCGTGGGTAATCTCTTGAGCAGTAGCCTCCATAAGAAACAATTAACCTGGGGGGGAAGCCACTTATTCATAAACAAAGACCTGCAAACGGAGAATTAATTACATTATCAATTAAAACTCTTAGGGAATTCACCGAAAAAATGCCACTCGGATCTCCTTCCCAACGCCACGAATCCTCTTTTTCCGTTAACGTTAAAGAAAGCACCAGACTTTGCAGCTCCTGTATCCTTTCCCCCAGTCTAGCCGCCTCCGCCAAATTGCTCCAAGACCAATTCCAAGTGTAATTTCCGCTACCTTCTAGGACACGTCTGTTGGCAATAGTACACGATTTGTTCCTTTCTAACCTGTACAGGTCAGGGAACCTGGAACATAACGGAGATGAACCAAGCCATCGGTCTGTCCAGAACATTGTTTTGTCGCCTTTACCCACCACACGGGTAAATAAGTCTTCCAAGTTCAGGTTTATTCTTTGGAGAGCCACCCCATTTTTAACAATATTCAACCATACTCCCGGACGATAAATACTTTAAGTTTTAAGGTAATAAGTGGTTGAATAGTACAGTATCAGTACAAATATTAAGCATGCATGTGAGTTTGGACCATTAGGAATACGTGAGTTGAACTTCAGAAAAGATATAGAGAGGTTTTTTTTTTTTTAGAACGGCAATATAGATGTACTAAGTGAGGTATGAAAGAAATCAAACCCAAGAAAAATATTCTAAGTTATGGAAATTTCTGCATTTTGCTAAAAGATAAATCTCGTAATATTTATAATCTATTAAACTTCAAAACACTAATGTATTTGCATAATTATACGAAACAAATGTATAATTGTTTCATATCTGCTATATTAACATGACCGACCTAAGCTATCATTGTTGTTATTATCGGTATTTTTATAACGATTAATTCCATGTATCAAATGGTTGTAGATTTAACCTACGTTATCATTTGTTATTGTCAATATTTTTGTAACTACATTCTTGATACCGATTAATTATGTTGTATCAAATACTTGCAAATTTAAGGTTTATAATTTACTGGAGGGCGACAACATGATTTATAGTGTTCTTCCAAACATCAAAGTAATACCCTTACCTATTTGTAAAGTCATGATATGCCAGTTTTATAACCTACTTGTTATTTGTTTCTAATAATTACTAAAAAGTCAAAGATACGATAAGTTGCATATATGAGCTAGTCGATATACATACGGCTAATTGTACATATACCTTGTTTACCGAAAAAGGTAATGACAAATTGTCCCGTCCTATAATACATGTACCATAAGTAGTACCTAAATGTTATTGCAAGTAGGGTGCATTCGTGGGGAAAGTATAATAGTTTGTGGGAATTGTAATAACTAATATGGATAACTCATTTCAATTATTAGTGAGTTAAAAGAAGACGAAATAATAATAATAATAATAATAATAATCCTAAAAATGGAACATCCATTACCGTGATGATCTTTCATCTAAGACAATATGCATTTGTATATACACATAAATTAAGTTGATTTTTTAGTTTTTATACACGTGTCCATGTTACAAATTAGTTGTATATACAAATGCATATTGTCTAAATGAATGACTATCAAGATATTTCTAAGTTTTATTTTTTAAGGTTTTTTTTCTAAACATAACCCAATATATAGATATATTTTTTAATGCTTAAAACACAATAATGACAAAAACAAGTAGAGTAACAAAATATTTTAAAACTGAAAAAGTAAAAAGGAAATCTTTCTGTGGGTTATTAGAAAATATGCAAAAGCGATTGTTCCCTTAAAAATGTTAGCAATAACAACTTGAATTGTCACTATCTTGCTAACAAAAGAGGATGGATGACAAGTGTGTTTATGATAAAAATATCCATCGGTTTGACCACAAAGTGCATAGTGGAAAAATATTCTTTATGGTACACAATTTGTCTAACACATCCAATGAATATTGAAGGACTACAAAAGGTTTAAGTAATCTTGCCATAAATAAAAAATTAGAACAAAAATTTTACCTTGTCATGTTAAGGTTATTAGAGTTTTCAAGATGCAATTTAACACATGAGATTTTCTTGTAAAATGTTATAAGAATCTCATCCAAGAAAATTTAATGTTTGAATGTTATCAACTTTGCAGTCTCCCCTTCAATGGTAAAGTAATATTTAATCAAAGTAATATCTAATCAAAGGCAACAACAAATTATTCTAGATGCTAGAAAATAGTGAAATGCCGTCAAGCTAATGAAGTCGAAAGGAATTTATAGATGTACGCACTTGTAAATATTCTTAAACTTGAGCTCATGATTAATGGTCTAGTTTTGGAAATGATATTTTAACCATTTTTCGTATTATTTTGGGTATAAAGAGTATTGACAATTTGATGCTCCAATTGTTGTTTAAATTTTATATTTGGTTGTTTTTGGTTACTTGACACTTATTTATGTTTCTATTATTTGAATACCAAGATTTATTCTTGGTAGTGTGAGTATTGGTTTTTTGGTTGCATACAAATGAGTGTTTTGATTTAGAGTTTTTTTATCATGAAATTTTGTTGGTTTTTGAAAGATGTTTTTACAATAAATACATTTTATTCGTGAAAATATGTTATAAATAAATGTCTTTCGATTTTACCATTTTAAAATATAATGAAAATTGTTGAACTCAAGCTAAGTTGTTTCATTTGTCGATATGTGCATCAATTCCTTGTTGGGTAATGGTACTAGCGACATCATAAGGAGTTGAGTGCTAGTTAGATGCAAGAGAAGGATATAACTATTCGATGATGTTCACGCATCTTGGAGATAACGACAGTTTTTGAGTTTTATTACTGATCATCCCTAAATATTGACTTGTGTAAAGTTTGGAATATTTTATATCAGGGTTAAACCTTAGATTTCCATTGTAAGAAATCAAATGTTGAGTTTTAGAAAAGGGATTAAAATCCTTACTTGATGTACTATTAAAATTTCAAAAGTCACTTTTTCCGAATTTGACGGTATTACAACTTCATTATTGAACTGAATTTGTTGAACCAATCATATGGTGATTATTTTATCTCATAAATGGACTTTTTAAGTGTACACACCTAAGTATTTTCACTTTAAAATCCTAGAAGCATGTTTATGAATACTTCATCTGTCAATTGTCCCATATACAAAGGCGTGCGTTATTTGTATCTAGTTGGTAGAGTTCCCAATCAAACTTTACACAATAATGCCTTGATCAAGTTCATCTTTGTTATGGGGGCAAACGTCTCACCATTATAAATGTCATGTATTTGGATGTATCATTGAGCCACTAATCTTGTCTAATACCTTTCTAGCTCTTAATCGGGGTTTGAAGAACTTCATATATAGTTAATAACCATATGCACCCAACCACCTTTTTTTCTTATGGACGATTAACTTTTAGAATGTCTACATTGTCAACTTTTGTAGTAAAAGCCATGTACTTACGAGGAAAAATAAAACATAGGAAAAGTAAGTAGACAAAGGTTATTGAGTGTATTTTTCTTACTCCCAATGTATATATTTAGGCTATGTTTGGCAAGCGTAGCTTATAAGCTAGCTGGTAGCTGATAAGCTAGCGGATAGCTGATAAGCTAGCTGTTGATTGATAAGCTTGCTAGTAGCTGATAAGCTAGCTATTGAACAAATTATGTTTGGCAAAAAACTAGCTTATGAGTATGTAAAATGACCAAAAAGGGTATATTTGAATTTAATAATAAGTATTAATAAGGGTATAATTGGAAAAAGCTACAATAAGCTCCTCATAAGCTACTCAAAGTAGCGTTTCAAAAAGCTAGCTTATAAGCTAGCTGATAAGCTAGTTTCCTGGTACATGTTTGGATGGACTAGCTTATAAGCTAGCTTATGCTTGCCAAACAAAGCCTTAGTAAAATATTCTACTTTTATCATATTGACATGTTTTTAATCATCTACATGAGGTGTACCAAATGGACCAATAGAATATTACCTCTTACACGTGTAATTAAGTTGTATTATTTTAATTTTAACTATGATCTTGAACGTTACAATTAATGCAGGATTTTCCTTGTTTTATATAATGCAACTTAATTACATGTGTACGTCTTCGTATGATAGAATTATCGTTAATATTACCAAGTTTTATTAAGACACACTTGGTATGATAATTGCCAACGTTTCTTGGGTTATTATTTAGAGCATCGGGTTATTATTTAGAGCATTTTTAACTATGCTAAAATAAAAAATAAAAAGTGGGATTTTAGCAAATTTTTTGCTTCAATGGCTATATACTATCTTGTATGCTAAAATATAAAGAAAATAAAAAAATAAGGAATTGTAAAAATCTCTAAATTTAGATAAATGTCCAAAAATTGATAGAAGAGAGAGAAATAATATTATATTTTTTCCATCAATTGAAGATACTAAGGCTATGTTTGGCAAGCGTAGCTTATAAGCTAGTTGGTAGCTTATAAGCTAGCGGATAGCTGATAAGCTAGCTGTTGATTGATAAGCTTGCTAGTAGCTGATAAGCTAGCTGTTGAACAAATTATGTTTGGCAAAAACTAGCTTATGAGTATGTAAAATGACCAAAAAGGGTATATTTGAATTTAATAATTAATATTAATAAGGGTATAATTGGAAAAAGCTATAATAAGCTCCTCATAAGCTACTTAAAGTAGCGTTTCAAAAAGCTAGCTGATAAGCTAGCTTCCTAGTACATGTTTGGATGGACTAGCTTATAAGCTAGCTTATGCTTGCCAAACAAAGCCTAAATATTCTATTAGTATAGCTAATGTTAGGATTACTAAAATAGAATAACCGTTAAAGATGATTGCAATTTCTTTTAGAAATTCTAATTTTTCATACTTTAGGTATAGGAAAATTATAGCATACCTGTTGAAAATGCTCTTAGTAACCGAGTTTGATTATTTGTCAGACATCCAGTTAGTAAAGATATGATCATACATGACTGTATTACATCGACAGAGTAAGATTTGTAAAATTAATCAGTCTGTTTAAATCTTACACGATTGAAAGGAATAAGACATACAATTTCAATAGGGTATAATTTGCTATTTTGTTGCAGTGCTCGATGTGTAAATCAATGACCCACCCCATATCAATGTTGTTCAAAATATATAGCATATATGTTGGATGCAAAATCGGATTGTATCCGAGATCACAAGTTGGTGCTCAAAGTGAAAACAAAGGCAAAGTCAAAGTGGTTAACAAAGTCATAGTTTGCTTTATTGTTTTAATGCTTTAATAGTTACTTTGTAATAGTTTTGTAATGTGACGGTAGATTGTGAAATTGTTGTAAAGTGTAAGGTGTTTAGGGTGTGGGTATAAAAACCCTTTAGTTTGTTAGTTGTAAGTGTGAATCATGTGTGTGAAAAACATGTAGTGAGAGTGAGTTGGGTTAGTTGAGAGCTTAAGTGTGTGTGTTCTTGGTGTAATAAGTGTGTGTAACAAATTCATCAAGAATCAATGACATTTGGTTTTCCAATTCATTCTCTACTTATTGCATGATGATTAGAACTTGAATCTGAAACTACAATATACTTGCAAGGATCAAACTTTAATCCTAATCTCATGATTACATTTATGCATCTAACCCAAACCATCATATGAAACTTACTTGGGATTATTCGTCATGAAAGGTTTTTCTTAAATACATGTCTTTTTATACGTTCATAATTAACAGTTTTAGAATATTCTACACTAAAAATACTAAACATGCATTAATGTACGGTATACCAAGTTGGTTAGTTGACTTTCCATATATATGACAAACATCTAAATAGTGCTATAATATTTAGCCAACTAATTAAGTTAGCAATCTAGATAGCATTTTATTTTCGTCTAAATCAAAAATCATATTAGCTATACAACAATGTTCTATTTCTCAAATCTCACTTAAAGTTTTCAATTGAGCCTATTATCAAGTCTTGGGATAAAATTGTTTCTAAATTTCAACATTTAATTGTATTATATATTCATTGTTGAGTCATGTTCTATTTTGTATTTATCGTCTAAGACTTACTGCTTAGGGACCTACTAGTTCATTTTACTTGAATACTTGTCTCCATAACTTTCCAATTAAATCATAGTACTTGTCATTAGTCTTCATTGAAATTGGAGAACACACTAATGTTTCTTTGAGGCTTGAGAGTTTCGTTTTTTGCTATTTTTCATTAGACTTAGGGGATGTTTACCAAACGCTTACCTGGGTAAGCGCTTACTGGAAAATTCAACACTATCATTTACCTATCGAATAACATTTTAGTCCAACAAAACAGCCTCGTATGCATTAATTATCCCCTTAAGCGCTTGCCATAGTAAGAGTATTCTCCCGTCACTTACCGGGTAAGATTCTTGGTTGTTGTTTAGGTCTCATCAGTAACATTCTTAGTTCTTGAAATGTTCATCTATAAGGTAATATAAGTTGGTAAGTTCTTACCCGGGTAAGCATTTAGTAAACGGCCTCTTACTGTTTAGTTTTGTTCTTTTGCAAATATTTGAGAGTTTGAGTTTTGTTGTTTTGCAATAGATTTGAGAGTTTTGTTGTTTGCTTGTTTTGTATTAGTCTTGATAACTTATTATTTTGCATTAGACTTACAACTTTAATGTAATTTACTATTTTTAGTTAAAACAAATGACGGACGGAGGCTCATGAGGGCATTAGTGGAATACATTAAAATAATGTTTCTCTTTCTATATATTTAGAGAAAACTTCAATTTTTTTCTATTTTAGCAAATGATATAACAATGTTTTTTTTGGAAGAGGTATCCCAGACCACATTGGGTCCAGACTAATCCTCGGCAATTTTTGGGCCGAAGCCCGACTGCTAAAGCATGCAGCCCGGGGTCGAAGCCCCCGTACCTCCAGAATGCGTCCCTAGGGCTCGAACTTGGGTTCACCACTATATAGTGCCCAAGCCTTACCACTAGGCTACCACTGCTTTGGTATGATATAACAATGTTGTTGGAGCAATTTAGGAAGAAAACCTCATTTTTTTAACAATGTTGTTGAAGACTTGAACCCTCACAATTTTTTAAATCGACGAATTTTTCACTTACTATAAATTTCATTGTTCTTAGTTTTTAGGTGTATTGTCTCCTTAGCAAATTCTTGAGTAAATATTATAGAAATTTAGAATTCATGACGTTTTATTTTTTGTACTAGAGTGGACAATCAAACACAATAAATAAAGTAGTTGTACAATGTGAAGATTTTTATAACAATTTATTCTTCAAAGAAAATGATGACATTAGTTATCATTTTATGTTTGAAATATAAAGCAATATGAAAATTTAACAAATATTTTTTAGAAGAAAACATGCAAGTTTTTTATAGTCTACCTACCTTTTTAATTGCCAACTGTTTAGATGTAAATATGAATATTTATACTAATGTTTCTTTTACCAATGATATTTGTTTATGGTATAAAGATTAGTTTCGGAAGGGTTTTTGTGGGTATCCTCAGATCAAACTGACTCGAGGATTATCTCAGATCTATCAAACCTCGCTGGTTTGATATAACTCATAGGTTAATCAAACTGATAAAACCTACGTGATCAGAAACACACTGTTTCCGATTTAATTATGCGGAAGCGATAAAAGCTAAAAACCCATTAAAGCCTGATGATCTTAAATCGTTTATAGTTCTAAACCTAATAGTTTAGGTTAGATTAATTTACCTGGATTGCTTGAGACTTAGTCCACCAGTGATCGACCAACGAACGTCCTTCTAGTTGAACTTTGTGAAACCCGAACAACTGAAAACTGGAATCCGACCCGAAGGGGGGGGGGGTTGATCGGCGCCGGTGGAGAGAGAGGAGAGAGAGGAAACTGAGAACTGGTTTTTCTTAATTGAAAGCTTGTGTTTTTCCTTAACCCATAGGCTTTATTTATATGGAAGAAAAATACAGTTTGTATGGAATCCAGTTTCCTTATAATAATTATCTCAAATCTTTTCCTTTTTTAAATTAGCTGGAAAAGAATTTGCATACGATAATTATGATTTATATATTTATCTAATATATAAAATCTTATCAATTAATTATTATATATTTATTTATCTTAATAAATATATAATATCCTAATTAATTAATAACCCTCCAACTTTGGTAATTCTGACTGAAATTACCCAACTGATTTATAATACACTATTATAAATCCTAATTCTCCATTTCGGGGTTTCATCTAACTTGTTCGACTTATAGGTCCTCACAGGTGTGACCCTCAAGTGTCTTGTAACATTGGATATATAATCACTTGGTTTGTCAACTCTGCACATAATTCCTAACAGACTCCCACTTGTGCAAGTTGGCAATACCACCTTTGATTATACGGACCTAAGGAGGCCCCTAGACAGGCACTTAGGCTGACCAGGTTACAAGAACTCTTATACCCAGACTGGTGATGTTAAACATTCCGTGAGGAACTTGGTATCTATGAAACTACTGTTCATTGATTGGGTATATCTTGGCTTTTCCCTTTGCATCGCGATATTTCATCTGTGAGTATGAGCTTGGAAAGTGTCAACTCTAAATACTCAAGATTATGTTCTCTTGATTATCTGACTTTCACTGATAGGTAAATGACAAAGAACTAATCAGTTCGTTTGGGCATGGCCATGCACTTCATCAGTATGCTTAGTCAGTCAAGATGGGCCCAGAAATATCTCTCTTCTGAGAAGAGGTGCAAATCCCATCTTGCATATCTGCCTTTAACACCACGGCTTCCGCTGAATCTAGTTACACCCTTTATAGCCACCCTGTTACGGCGTAGCGGTTGAGTGCACTAAGAATCCAGTAGTCCTCATGATATCAAATCAGATACCTCAGGTGATAGGGACAACCACTGTGAGATTTACTTATGACTGTTTCCAAGAAGTAATCTCAACCGCGGATCACGTCCGATATTTGCTACTCTATCAAATATCTGTGCAACTTTTAGTCTACAACACTTGTAGCTGTTATTCAGCAACTGATCATAACTACCTAAAAGTTCACAATGACTTTAACACCTTATCATGTTCCCACAATGATAAGTCGTCACGGACAAATTTTGAATGAAAAATCGGAGACTGATTTCATTCCTGGATTTATTAAAAACATGCAAAAATGTGAAAGTGATAAAGAAATCAATCTTGTATAGTCCATATTACACACTGTAATAATAACAAGATTGAACTTCTTTTCTTTAATAACTTTCATAATGTCTATTTAACGTTTGTTAAATATTGGTCTAAAATGAAGTATCACCTATCTTCAGTTTAAACCCTTTGTTTAAAGTTTACCATTTTAATCAAAGTGATAACCAAAATACAAGTCCGTTTATACGATCTTACTTGTATCTGCTAATTATTGTTATGCAAACACCTTATAAAAAACAATAACTAGACTTTTATCATATTCCATGAACTCGGAGACCTGGACTAACTTCCAGTTCCTGAATATGTAAGACTGCAACTTTCCTTAGTTGCTGTGTAGATGAATGATTTCTGCCTGAAATCCGATTCCATTTGCAATCCTGGCAAATCTACTGGAATCCTATATTTTAATCCAACACTTTAATTATTGATTTTTAAAGTCAGTCACGACCTTTGTTTCATGGGTTCTGAAACTCTTATCCTTTTGACTAAAAGGGTAAATTATGTCTTATGAATTCTTATCCTACCTGGATTTATGAATTCCGAGATATATCAATAATTATGTCTTTTATTCTTTTATCTCAGACTAGATAGAGAATAAATTGGGCTCCCACTTGCATAAAACTAACTATTACTTAAAATTTACTATTGACTTAGTCAAAACTTTGATTAGTCAACTCTAATTTCAAGTAATAAACTTTGAGAATTTTCCTTTTATGAAACTTAACTGGATTCGGTCAAATCCTAATTCCAAATCTTGGAATCTTTCTAGTTTCATAAATACTGTTATTAAACACTATCTGAGTTAATATCCTAAGTTCTCATTTTAAAACATTTGAATAAAACTTGATCAAACTTGATTAGTTAATTCTTGAGAATTTCTTTTATAAAACTTAACTGGATTTGGTCAAATCCTAATTCCAGAACTTGGAATCTTTCTAGTTTTATAAATGTTGTTATTAACGCCATCTGAGTTAATATTCTAAATTCTCCTTTTTGATCATAAAACTATTATTCATAAATGTTTTATTCTCAAAACACATTCCTATGGAATTCCTTGTGTTTTGTTAGTTTTTATACAAATTACTTCAATTGTATTAAAGTAATTATAACAGGCAATCAACTAGGATCTTACTGATTTAAGAATACTAAGCACAAACAGATATCTCAATGTCAAGACAATAACTTTTGAAAATAAAACCATTAAATTATAAAGTATAATTATCCAAGAACTGTTTAAAACACAAACCCCCAAAAATAACTGTTTTAAAACTATAAATTCAAAATTGTCTTGACTTAAATCATCTTGTACTTAAGATCCTCAGCAACTCCTGGGCACTTCACTTCATTTCTGACCTCCTGCAACAATCATTTGCTCTAGGTATCAGTATACTTGTAAACTTACAAGTAAGAAGTGACAAAATAAAGCAATCATAAATTTTCTGAGGTTTACATACCTGCTTCATGACGCTTAGGGCAGTTTTGCCTCCAATGACCGATCTCATTGCATATGTGTTGGGAATCGAGGGATACAAGAACATGCACAGCGGAATAAAAACCCGATTCCCAAACAAGGATCCAATCCTAAACCATACAGATACAATTAAGGGTTTTTTAGTGGATTACCTTTTACGAACAATAACTCTGAATCGCAAGCAGGGGGTACACCGCTACTGGCACCGGTCGAGAGGGTTGCTAGACCACCACCGAGGATTACCCGAAAAACGAGTGCAGACCTTCCTCCTACTGGATTCAGGCGCCGGTTTTGGGAGAGGGAGAGAGAGAGAGTTTTCTGGGTTTTTGAACTGAATCAATCAATTAACTGATACCCCAAACCCTTTATTTATATGGACAAAACAAGCAGTGTTTGATTCCATATATAATTCTTGGTAATTATCTCTGAAATAATTTCCATAATTATCCAACTAATTAATCTAACTGATTAATTGATTATAAATAATTAAACTAATTATTTATTTCTTTTTCTCTCTAAATAATTAATTATTTCCCATAATCCAAACATTCTCATTTTGGTGTGCAGCAGTGTGACCTACTAGTGTCTTATAACATTGGACACGATAACCCCGTTACTGTCTCGCACATAATCCTAACAGACTCCCACTTGTGCCAGACATGTAACTGAACTGTTATCATTCGCCTAAGGAGGTCCCTAGCCAGACGCTTAGGTTAACCAGGTTATAAGATCTCTTATATTCAGAGATACAATTCACGCTTGAATTTGTACACAGGTTCATTCCTTTTGCACACGATATTTCTAAAGTGATTTAAGACATGGAGTGGAGGATTCATTTCTTAAAATCAAGTATTTCTTGACTCTGATTTCGATTGCCTGCAGTAACGGATATTACTAAATAACCCCTGTTATTCTATCCGAGCGTGGCCACGCGTTTTTCTGCCAATCTTAATCGTCAAGGGGCCCGGAAATATCTCTCTTTTGAAAGAGGTGCAAATCCCTTCTTGACTACTTGCATTTGGATCCACGGCTTCCGCTGCATCTAGTCACGTCCCGTATAGCCACCCAGTTACGGTGCAGCGTTAGTACGTGCTAAGAGTACAGTGGTCCTCGTGTTCCCAAACCAAGTATCTCAGGTCTAAGGACAACCTATCAAGTCAGTGCCTATGACTGAGGCTCCATGAAGCAGACTTGATTACTGGTCACTTCCAATACCCAAACACTCTGATGAGTATCTATAAATACTTGGTCACATCACTTGTGCTTTTATTCTCTACTTTGAATAAATCATCAAGTATTTATAATAGCGTTAAACTCCCTATTGAAATTCCCATTTCAATAAGTGGCTACGGAAATTTAGATTTCATACAAGACTTTGTAGAATCAAGGATACGTTAAATATGCGAAAAATAGTTAATTTAGAACAATCATGAAATTAAAACCTCCATTTATTTCCAACACACTGTGAAATAAAAACTTTACATGATTACATTGTTTCTAAATTAGACTATAGTAATAATTAATAAACTAAGTACTAGCTACTGGCTTCCAGGTACTGCATCCCAATGGAATTCGCATGTGCCTCATGCTTTGCCCTTGCTAGTGGTTTTGTCAGCGGATCTGCGACATTGTCTTCTGTTGGAATCTTGCATATTCTTACATCTCCTCTTCCAATGATCTCTCGGATGAGGTGATACTTTCTGAGCACGTGTCTCGACTTGTGATGCTCTCTAGGTTCCTTTGCTTGCGCCACGGCTCCTGAGTTATCACAGAATATATCTATCGGTCTCGAGATACTGGCAACCACTCTGAGATCCGATAGAAAATTCCTCAGCCAGACAGCTTCCTTTGCCGCATCACATGCTGCAATGTACTCTGCCTCTGTAGTTGAGTCTGCAATCGTGTCCTGCTTCGAGCTCTTCCACGAGATCGCACCTCCGTTTAGGGTAAAGACGTACCCTGACTGTGACCTGAAGTCATCTCTGTCGGTCTGGAAACTAGCGTCAGAGTATCCTGTGACACTAATTTCAACCTCAGAACCTCCAAAGACCAAGAACATTTCTTTCGTTCTTCTCAGATATTTGAGAATGTTCTTGACAGCCACCCAATGGGGCTCACCTGGATTCTGTTGGTATCTGCTCGTAACACTTACTGAGTAAGCAACATCGGGCCTAGTACATAGCATGGCATACATAATTGATCCAATTGCAGAAGCATATGGGACCGATTTCATCCTGTCCTGATCTTCACTAGAAACAGGACACTGTGTTTTGCTTAACACTATGCCATGTTGCATTGGAATGAATCCTTTCTTGGATTCATCCATCCTGAATCTCTTCAGTACCTTGTCAATGTATGTACTCTGACTAAGTCCGATAAGCCGCTTAGATCTGTTTCTGTAGATCTTTATACCTAGTATATAAGCGGCTTCTCCAAGGTCTTTCATCTGGAAACATTTACTTAACCATTCTTTAACACTCTGTAAAGTTGGTACATTGTTTCCTATGAGTAGTATGTCATCTACATACAAGACCAGGAAGGTTACTATGCTCCCACTGAACTTAGTGTAAACACATGGCTCGAACTCACTTTTAGCGAAGCCAAACTCTTTGATTCGCTCATCAAAGTGTAAGTTCCAGCTTCGAGATGCTTGCTTTAATCCATAAATAGATTTTAGCAGTTTACACACCTTATTAGGATTCTTAGGATCTTCAAACCCCTCTGGTTGTTCCATATAGACGTCTTCTGTTAACTTTCCATTCAGAAAGGCTGTCTTGACGTCCATTTGCCAAATCTCGTAGTTAAAGTACGCTGAGATGGCCATTAGAATCCTAATTGACTTTAACATGGCCACTGGTGAAAAGGTTTCATCATAGTCGATACCATGAGTTTGTGTGAATCCTTTTGCGACCAGTCTGGCCTTGAAGGTGTGTACATTTCCATCCATGTCGGTTTTCTTCTTGAAAACCCATTTGCGTCCAACAGCCTTACAGTGTTGTGGCAAATCAGTCAACTCCCAGACTTGGTTGTCATACATGGATTGCATCTCGGCCTTCATGGCTTCCTGCCATTGTTCAGACTCACTGCCTGACACAGCTTCTCCATAGGATGTTGGTTCATTTAAGTCTCCGCTATCTTGAGAGACTAGAAACCCAAGATACCTATCTGGTTCTTGTCTTATCCTGCTGGATCTGCGAAGGTCTTGTGTTTGCACTTCCTCAATCGGCTCTGATTGAGGTTCAACATTGTTATGTTGAATTTCTGGCTCAACAACTGGTGTAGTGTTTTCTTCGTCTACTATCTGTAGATCTACATCCTTTCTGGTGTTCTCTAAACTGAGAAACTTTTCTTCCAGAAATTTTCCATTTCGAGCAACAAACACTTTGTTCTCTTCAGGGTTGTAGAAATAATATCCCACGGTGGTCTTGGGATATCCAACGAAGAAACACTTGTCGGATTTGGGTTTGAGTTTTTCTGAGGTAGGTCGTTTGACGTAAACCTCACAACCCCAAATTTTCAGAAAAGATATGTTGGGTTTCTTACCCTTCCATAACTCGTATGGAGTCTTTTCTACCGACTTTGTTGGCGCTCTGTTCAGTATGTGTGCTGCTGTTTCGAGCGCGTGTCCCCAGAATGATACTGGCAGCGAAGAATGACACATCATCGTTCGTACCATGTCAAGTAAGGTACGATTTCTCCTTTCTGATACACCGTTCATCTGAGGTGTATACGGAGGTGTAAGTTGGGATACAATCCCACACTCCATCAGATGATTGTCAAACTCATCACTGAGATATTCGCCACCACGATCTGACCGTAAGAACTTGATCCTCTTGTCAAGTAGATTCTGTACTTCATTCTGATATTCCTTGAATTTCTCAAAGGTTTCAGATTTATGTCTCATCAAGTAGACATATCCATACCTACTGAAGTCGTCAGTGAAGGTAATGAAGTACCGGTATCCTCCTCTTGCTACATGACTGAAAGGTCCACATACATCTGTGTGGATTATTTCAAGCAAGTCAGTAGCCCTTTCATTCTCACTGTTGAAAGGTTGCTTTGTCATTTTACCAGATAAACAAGATTCGCAATTATCAAAAGGTTTGTAGTTGAAATTTCCAAGAAAACCTCCTTTTAGAAGTAGTTCAACACGTTTCTTGTTTATATGGCCCAAACGACAATGCCAGAGGTAAGTCTGATCCTCAATATCCTTGGATCGCTTACTTATATGATAGATTTCACTATTGTTGTCTTTAAGATTTACAGTGTATAGACCATCTACAGGTGTAGCTTTAAAATAGAAAATATTATCTTTAAAAACCGAAATCATCTTATAAGAATATTTATAGTAAAAGCCTTGGTCTACCAACAAATCAAAAGACAATACATTCTTAATCATATTTGGAATATAATAACAATTATTCAGTTCCAAAACTAGACCCGAGGGTAAACTAAGACTATAAGATCCCACGGCTTCAGCAATCAACGGAGTGCCTTCGCCCACTCGTAGGTTCGAACGGTCCTTCCTCAGAGTCTTTCTTCTAGTGAATCCCTGTAAATGATTACAAATGTGGTTACCACTGCCTGTATCAATTACCCATGATTCATAAGAAGTGATTAAGCAATCTATCATAAAGATACCTGGAGTATCGGGTAAACCGATATCCATCTGGTCGATGTTCATCGAGTGCTCGCAAATATCCTCGCTGCCGCACTCTGGGCAACTTAGATCTCCCAGCTCATCTATTATGTCAGTGTCCATGAGATTCGCAGGTTCGGGTACTGGCTCTAGACTGGCCAGGATATCTTCATGAACTTTATCCACGTCGCTCTTTGGTTCCTTCATGTAGGCACTAGCTGTGTCCTGAACTTCCTTTGTGAGGGAGAACCACATGAGATACACTAACTCTTCCTGAGTCATCTTGTACCCCAGACGTGATAAACATTTAAAAAGCCTTCTCATATCAACAAGATGGTTTTTAACTGACTGACCCTTCTGTAGCTTCAGGGAGAGAATCTCTTGCATGATCAATAGCTTTCCCGTGTGCTTGTAGAGACCTAGCTGGTTCTCCACATCTCTCACAACCTCGTGACATGATTTAACTCTTAAATCTCCCGTGAACTCGGGTGACATAGAGAAAATCAGAATGGACATTACATCCGATTCATCTGTCAAGTATCTAAAATACTCAGCAAATTCCTCTTCAGGGGCATTGCTTTTAGGTCGTGATACGGGTTTGTTGATCACATAAAGCTTATCCTGGGCACATAAAACGTTCCTCAAGTGTAACTTCCAAACTGGAAAGTTATGGCCCGTAAGCTTCCACTTGCCCATAATAAGGCGAAGTGATTCTTCAGGTGAATAAAACGGAATACTAATTTGAGACATCTACAGAAGAATATAAAATTCCAGTTTTAGTTTATAATTATATAATTCTAATAAATTATTACCCTTAAAATAAATTTATTAGACTAGAATCCATATTTCGCATGTGTCGGGAAGCATGTGATCATGTCATACCGACTCATGCGATCTATGGTAGGTAAAACTATACCAATCGTATTCCTTTCTGAAAATACGACTTCTAGATCGTCGGGACATCGGATATTAATAATCCGTGCATATTTAGTCCCTCTAGTGCATTTTGGCCTGGTACCACCCAGTGAATAAATAATTACCAAAATAGATTGCACCACCCGGGACCTGGACAAACTCTGGCCGGTACCACCCGGAGATAATTCGCAGAGTTTTATCACCTTCCAGTTTCGGTTTGAACACGGGCGTTCATAGTGTGTGCACTTACAATGCCCTATGTACCTTACACCGGAAGTGCCCCTAAAGTGGGTTGCACTTACTAATCTATGATTTTTAACAAGGGTCTAAATTGCCAGTTTTCTTTTTCAAAACTTTGAAAAACTGGATCCAAACACTAACTGTATTTGTATTCTTTTAAAATTTTTAAACAATCCGTTCAAAAAGGGCAATTTATATTCAAAAACAATTACGTAAATTAAACAACCACGCAATTTAAATATAAAAGCATAGTCATAGCCTAAACCCTTAAACTAATGTTGTTTTGTGAGCCAACACAAAACAACGGTCTCAATCCCTAAGTGACAAAAGTCTTCAACTTCTGGCACTCCCACTGGCTCCGAGATCCATGGTCGTCGTCTTGTCTCCGTCTTGATGTAATTAAAATAATTATTACAAATGGGTTAAGATGGCACGCAGGCCTCCCAACTAGTCTAATAAAACATTAAAATTACAAAAGGGTTGTAAACGGCTCGCAGGCCTCCCAACTATTCTAAAACGGATAATAATAAAAAAAAAAAAAAAAACATAACCACGGGTCTTAAAAAGGGTTCAGCTATGACTTAACATAATTAAACAAATTAAAATACAACTGAATTTTAACCGGATAAACATAAATTAATTCAAAACAAATTAATTAAATTAATCCTGAATCGTTTTAAAACTTATCTGATAAAAACGATCCTTTATCTCAAAAACTATCCGGAAACGAATCCTTATCTGGATCCGTTAACGATAAACGATTGAGACAAACAACGATTTTGATTACCACCGATCCGTCAAAACGTGATCGTTGATCGGTGGTTTATCAACGCCGGCGACGATGATGACTCGATCGCCACCACCGCCGCCCGTGCTATCGTTGAGACTCCGGCGACAGCAGCAGTTGGGAAGCCACCACCGCCGCCGGCCTCTTTCTCGATCAACAACAACAAAACACCATCGCCACCACCACCACAATCGGTGGTGTGGTGGTCGAATTGGAGAACGACGGCAGCAGCAGATGCTCCTACTACCACCGCCGCCCCCGGCGGTTGCGATTGTGTAGAAAACCATCGCCGCCATCGATTCGATCGGTGATGGCAGCAAACAGCCACCACCACCATCGATTCCGATCAACAGCAGCAACAATCATTGCCGCCACCACCACAGACGGTGGTGTGACGGTTGATTTGATCCGGCGACGGCAGCAGCTCAAAACCGCCACCGCCACCGGTGATGGCCATCGAAAACGGTTGCAACCACCACCTTATCGAAGACCGATCACCACCGCCACCACAAGCGGTGGTGCGGTGATTTCCGTCAGCTACCGCCGCAACCACTAGCTGTGGTGCGGCATGGTGGTTGGTTTCGATGGACAGCCGCCGGCCACCACAATCTGTGGTTTCGCCGGCGGTGGTTTTCGATCTTATTTAGGTTTTTCCAAAAGATTTAATCTTTAAACCCGAAATTGATAAAATTAAAACTTTATAAACCTAATAAAATTAACAACCTGATCTGAAGGTTTTAGAAAGTGGCTCTGATACCACTGTTGGGAATCGAGGGATACAAGAACATGCACAGCGGAATAAAAACCCGATTCCCAAACAAGGATCCAATCCTAAACCATACAGATACAATTAAGGGTTTTTTAGTGGATTACCTTTTACGAACAATAACTCTGAATCGCAAGCAGGGGGTACACCGCTACTGGCACCGGTCGAGAGGGTTGCTAGACCACCACCGAGGATTACCCGAAAAACGAGTGCAGACCTTCCTCCTACTGGATTCAGGCGCCGGTTTTGGGAGAGGGAGAGAGAGAGAGAGTTTTCTGGGTTTTTGAACTGAATCAATCGATTAACTGATACCCCAAACCCTTTATTTATATGGACAAAACAAGCAGTGTTTGATTCCATATATAATTCTTGGTAATTATCTCTGAAATAATTTCCATAATTATCCAACTAATTAATCTAACTGATTAATTGATTATAAATAATTAAACTAATTATTTATTTCTTTTTCTCTCTAAATAATTAATTATTTCCCATAATCCAAACATTCTCATTTTGGTGTGCAGCAGTGTGACCTACTAGTGTCTTATAACATTGGACACGATAACCCCGTTACTGTCTCGCACATAATCCTAACAATATGAAGCAGCGATTCTCGGTCCTAGCTTTGTTTGGCTTAACCTTCTTGCCCTTGCCCTTGCCTTTGCCTTTCTTGGGTGCACTCTGGATGGCCTGGACTGGTCCTTTTCCTTTACTGGTGCTAGCTTGCCCATTCTTCTTTTTAACCCCTCCGTCTTTCACCATCAAGACATCCTTAGTCTTGTTCTTGTTCCCCATATTCAGTTCAGCTGTCTTTAGCATGGAGTGCAACTCAGCTATAGTTTTCTCCATGTTATTCATATTGTAATTGACTACGAAGGGCCTGTAGTCTTCTGACAGTGAATTGAGTATGGTGTCTGTTGCTAGCTGCAACGGAACAGGATGACCAAGCCTCTCCAGATGATCTAAGTGCCGTTTCATTTTCATGACATGGTCACTTACTGATGTCCCTCTTACCATCTTGCACTCATTGAATGCTTTGGTGGCATCGTAGCGTTCTGTACGAGCCTGAGTCTGAAACATGTCCCTCAGCTGGCGGATCATGTCGTAAGCATTTGTATTTATGAGCCCTGCTTGCAGGTGTGGGCTCATAGTTGCTAACATCAGACAGGCGACATCAAGGAGATCATCCGAGTGCTTCTTGTGGGCATTTCTGGCAGCGGCCGGAGCGTTTGCCGGAGGTGCCTCCCCAAGTGGCTCTTCAAGCACATACCACTTTCTTTCATGTCTGAGCACAATCATCAGATTGCGCTCCCAGTCGAGAAAGTTAGAGCCGGTCAACTTATCCTTCTCTAGGATAGAGCGGAGGGAAAGATTGTTAGTGCTGGTAACAGTGCTTGCCATCTACACAAAATAAAACTTTTGGTCTTAGCAACTGTAAATAGACTAATTTCCAATAAAATATCAATAAACCCTTAAATGATCAATTTATTGGACTAGGATCCTTATTTCATACGTCCTGATGTGCGTAATGTTCTTGCTCCACCAGACCCGTATTTATTTTGGTAGGTAAGGACTTTTACCAATCATGTCTAACTGACATGACTCCTAGATCTTTTCGGGACTTATGGCAACTACCTGTGCATGTTTTAGTCCCTCTTAGTGCTTTTTGGCCCGGTACCACCCGGTGAACATTATAGTACCAAAACAGATCTCACCATTTTTGGGACCTGATCACTATACTCTGGCCGGTACCACCCGGAGATAATTCGCAGAGTTGTGTAACCCCTTCAGCTTCAGTTTGAACACAGACGTTGAATGTGTGATCACTTACAACGCCTATGTACTTTACGCCGAAGGTGCCCCTAAATGGGTTGCACTACTGATCTATGATTTTCGGGGTTTTGAAAAATTTTACTTCCAGGATTTTGAAAAACTGATTGTTATAAAGGCTACTTATGTTTTAAACTAACTGTTTCAAACATACTCGTAATTTTAAAATCAACTGTTCTAAAATTACCTGCTAATTAAAACTAACTGTTTTAACAGCACACCTAGTTGATTAAAACTAACCGTTTTTGTCAACTTGCCTTTTATATAAAACAATCATCTATAGGTTTTTAAATCAAAAACTATCGTTTTGAAAAGCTTAACGAAACTAAAACCTATATTCCTTTTGTGATATAAACTAGTTTTAAAGTAACAACTTTATTTAAAACTATTAACATGCCGGATATCACAAATAATTAATCAACCATGCAATATAGTACCTAATTATAGTTTTTGCCAACGTTTCCTAGGGACCAAATAATGACCTATTCTACTAAAAGCTTCAAAACTCGCGTAGCTCCCACTGGCCTCGCCATGTTTTGTTAGTACTCCGTTAGTGATGAAGTAGCTCCCACTGGCCTCGTCATCCCGAAAGAATAAAACAAATTTCTATCCTAAGGTCATTATTACATAAGGGGTTGTAAATGGCACGCAGGCCTCCCCGCAAATATGTCAAGGGTCTAGGTCGGCAAAACACTATAATAGATAGATATAAACTCAAACTGAGATGTATATACATATAACTCAAGCAATCACGCAATTATATATGCAATATAATAAAAGCAATTTTATAATTACGATAAATAAACCTGGATCCGTTAAAATTATCTTGTCTCAATTATCGTAAAATTTGGTTTTAACTAATTCATAAAACAAACTGTTTTATAAATCAAAAACAATATTTTAGACTAAAATTAGTTTTATCTAATTTTATAAAATATACTTTTACAAATAAAACTCATTAGCTAAAATAATTCCCTTTTATCCAAAAATATGTCAAACTGGTTTTTATCGACCCAATTTTTAAAACTGGCCTCTGAGTAAAAACACAATGTTAGGCTTACTCGAAAAACCGGTGAAAAATTTGACTTTTATAAAAGATTTATTAAACCCGAAAAACGATCCAACTGGTTTGAATAAATTTTATTAGATAAAAATCAAACAGAGATTAATTTTGGATAAGTAAACTAAAAAACCAAACGAATTCTTTTGGGCCATAACTTGGTCCAAAGAACTAGGCCTTGGGCCTAATAAGCTAGCTAGGCCCATACAAACGAAAAACCCTAGGTTTGACCCATGATCAAGGATCAACGTCCATCACCACGCTGGTGTTTTGTTCGTCGAAACGGCTATTGTGTAATCACCATGACGACGACAGCTAGAATGCCACCGCCGCCACCGTAATTTGTCTCGAGACTTCTGGTCACCACCGGACCGGTGGTCTGGCCGTGTCTATCGTAAAACGCCGCCACCACCATGATGGTGGTTCGGCTTGGTGGTTGCGAACACGCCGCCACCACCTCGCTGGTGGTTTGGCTGGGCGTTTGCCACCGTTTGGCGTGGCCGCTCGGCAGCCAACGGTGGTCGATTCACCACTGCCACTAACGATCGCCACCACTCGCCGCTACTTATGCGATTCGTGAACCGCCGGTCATGGCGCGATGCGGTCAGGTGGTTCGGTTGGCTTCAGCCACCGTTCCACCACCAATTACTATCGACTGCGGCTGCCGATCCCTTCCGGTCTAGTTGCGATCGAACAACGCCGCCGCCGCCACCACCATCCGATACATGAGACGGTGGAGCCGGCGATTGAACAACTTCCGTCACCATTGTTGTTACGTAAACATGTCGCCGCTGCTGACAACGGCAATCGGTCGCCGAACGGAACCACCACCGCCTTCACTAGACGGTTATCGGTCAAAACCGATTTGGGTTTTCCACCACCGGCTGTGAACACCGCCGTCCACCACCGCTTTTGGCGGTTTTCTGGTGGTTGCGGTGCGGTTACCACCGACTGGTGGCGCCGCCTTTGCCGTGAACAAATACAGCCACCACCATCTGCCGCCTACCACCAATCGGGTGGTGCGGCTTGGTGGATTTCTGCGATGGGTGACGCCACCACCACCAATCGGGTGGTGTGGCTTGGCGTTCGCGTGATACGATTATCGAAGCCGGTGATCGGCCTGGCGGTCTGGTCGGCTAACTGCCACCGTTCCACCGCCGATCATCGGTTTGGTGTCATGAACACCACCGATCGTTGACTAGGGTTTATATGATCAAGATGATAACGAAACAATCAAATTTTATATGAATCTCGACGGATCTTAAAAATCAGATTTTTAAAGAACTTGAAACGCAAGAATTAAGAATTAGATTTTTAAACTTGTTGAATAATAATTTTAACGGATCACATGTAAGCAGATAAACTGATAAAAAACTAAAAACGATTTGTTAACAATGGCTCTGATACCACTGAAGGGTTTTTGTGGGTATCCTCAGATCAAACTGACTCGAGGATTATCTCAGATCTATCAAACCTCGCTGGTTTGATATAACTCATAGGTTAATCAAACTGATAAAACCTACGTGATCAGAAACACACTGTTTCCGATTTAATTATGCGGAAGCGATAAAAGCTAAAAACCCATTAAAGCCTGATGATCTTAAATCGTTTATAGTTCTAAACCTAATAGTTTAGGTTAGATTAATTTACCTGGATTGCTTGAGACTTAGTCCACCAGTGATCGACCAACGAACGTCCTTCTAGTTGAACTTTGTGAAACCCGAACAACTGAAAACTGGAATCCGACCCGAAGGGGGGGGTTGATCGGCGCCGGTGGAGAGAGAGGAGAGAGAGGAAACTGAGAACTGGTTTTTCTTAATTGAAAGCTTGTGTTTTTCCTTAACCCATAGGCTTTATTTATATGGAAGAAAAATACAGTTTGTATGGAATCCAGTTTCCTTATAATAATTATCTCAAATCTTTTCCTTTTTTAAATTAGCTGGAAAAGAATTTGTATACGATAATTATGATTTATATATTTATCTAATATATAAAATCTTATCAATTAATTATTATATATTTATTTATCTTAATAAATATATAATATCCTAATTAATTAATAACCCTCCAACTTTGGTAATTCTGACTGAAATTACCCAACTGATTTATAATACACTATTATAAATCCTAATTCTCCATTTCGGGGTTTCATCTAACTTGTTCGACTTATAGGTCCTCACAGGTGTGACCCTCAAGTGTCTTGTAACATTGGATATATAATCACTTGGTTTGTCAACTCTGCACATAATTCCTAACAGTTTCGACCCCCTGAATTTTAAGGTTCATGTTTCGCCCCTGAAACAAATTATTGTTTTTTCCGTCGTTAAGTTCCAAATATTAAAGTAAATGTTAGCAATTATTAGTATTGAAAGTAAAGTTTTAGCAAATATCGAATATGAAAAACTAATTGACATTTTTCTTTAAGAAATGCATGAAGACCTCGTTTTAGTTTATGTGTCTTTGTATTCTGTAATTCAGGTTTTGGTTTTTATGTCCCGCTTTTTTTTTCTTCTTCTTATACTTAATAAAATCAGTGTCGGAATGAGTCACTGAGCTTGACTAGGTCCCAAAAGGTTTTAAATTCCTACGTTTTCATGTTTCATTTGTTTAAAAATAGACACATGGAGCATTTTTCTTTTGATATATTCGCACAGAGCATCAAAATTTTCAGAACCGACCCTGCTCCGAATTGATTTTCGTTAAAGTAACTATATGTTCCAAAAATAAATCCTTAATGTCACCGGAAAGTCTATACCTTTCAAAATTCACCATTCACAATTCACGTAACTAAATTTGCAGTTCCGTAATTTTTTTAATAATCTAAAGGGATTCAAAGAAACTCAAACATGAATTAATGATCATGCGAGTTAATCATATAAATTGCGATCATTCATTAATAATGGATAGGTTTCAACTAGAACATCATATTTCACGTTAAACTTTGTTTAATGAATATTCTGCATTAGTTGAAAAAAATAAAAGAAAATATCTTCTTTTTAAGTATAAAACAAAAAAGAAATTCTTAAATCTTATAAGTTAATTCATTTTAGATTTCATTAAAAGAAATTTAATATTTGTATCAATTTTTACGTATATGTTGGAACAAAATTTGTTGTTATTCATAGGAGAAAATCTAGACAATGCTAATGGCTCTCTACTGACTCGGTGTTGGATATTTTAGTGTAATTGGATTAACTAGTTTGACCAAATTTCATCATAATAAACTTCATTTAGACTCGGTGGTGCGGAGTGCACATCTACTTGAATTTATTATGATATTAGGGGCGAAGCCCCTAATGAACGGGGGTCCGGGGGCAGCGCCCCCGGTAGCGGGGTCCAAGGGGCGGCAGCCCCTGGCGGGGTCCAAGGGGCAGAGCCCCTGGCCGGGGTCCATTAAGTTGCTGTATTAAAAAATACTTAGAAAATTTAATTTTTGGAAATCGGACCCGAATTGACCCGACCCGGTTTTGACCCGGTTTGAATAACAGAAAACTGCCTTTCGGCAGTTATCTGTTTCCTGTTATGAATTCGATTTGGTCAATTTTTCGTTTTCTGGTTCACGAACTCTCAAACACACATAGATAGAATTTCGTTATTCTCTGAATTGTATCCGATTGAATAATTCGGGAGAACCACCGAATTGATTCGATCTGAAAGTGTTTCGCGCCTTTCAGAGATATCCGATTATTCCTATTTTCGTTACTGTCAATTTCCTCACACTCGGCTGGTTCGACTGGTTTGTATTGTAACCCGACTCATATTCTCAGGTATTGTCTTCTCTTCCAACTGCAATTTGACGAGCGATGATGTGGGCTCGGTTCTTAGTCGACTATGTTCTATCTTTGGGTCATTTCCGGATAATTTACCTCTTGTAAATTAGTTGGTGTTTGGACGTTCCCCTAGCCGGTTGGGGACTTTCTTGTTGTACCTTGTTGTTTAAGTTTTGTGTGGACCTTTTGCCTGGTAATAAAGGTGTTTTCTATTGTTAATAACAATTACTTATTTTGTTGAATGTTTCTTTCTTGTTCATTATATTGTTTATTATTAAGTTAAGGCATTGTTTGGTAAAAATAAACTAGCTTATAAGCTAGCTTATTTTCTGTGTACGTGTTTGGTAAGACCAAAAGTAGCTTATAAACTAGCTTTTTGATAAGCTACATTGAGCAGCTTATGAGAAGCTTTTTGTGACTTTTTCCAATTATACCCCTTATTAATAATTAACTATTAACTATTATCAATTAAAATTATATATTAATTATTAATAAATAATAATTATTTTTATTAATACATGTTAATTTTTAATAATTAAAATTAATTATTAATAAAATTAAGTTATACATTATACATTATTTATTTTTAAATGTTATTAATTATATTATATTATTTAATATGTTTAATTATCAAAAGATAAATATAATAATTTTTAAAATGTTATAATACATTATACATTATTTATTTTTAAATATTAATTATATTATATTATTTAATATGTTTAATTATCAAAAGATAAATATAATAATTTTTAAAATGTTATATAACTAAAATATGTTAAATATTTAAATAAAAAGAATATTTATCTAATTCTTAATTATATTCATTTAAAATTACTAATTATTTAAGATATGTTAAGTTGATCAATTTTATTTTTATTTTTATTATATTTGATAGTAATTTAAATTATAAGTTAATATAGATTTTTTTTAAAGTTTGTTTTAACAAATTCTAAATTTATAGTGTGTATATATAATAATAATAATAATAATCAACTATATATTATTTCAATATATTTATATTATAAATTTTTTTATTGTTTGTATTATTTAACATATTATATTATTATAAATTTATTTTAATTATATTATTAAAATTTTATCTTAATTATATTATAAAATAATTGTAATTGATTATTTATTAAGGATGTCTTTTTTAGTCATTTTACATACTGATAAGCTAGTTTTAACAAACATGATTTGTTCACCAGCTAGCTTATCAGCTACCAGCTAGCTTATCAGTCATCAGCTAGCTTATCAGCTATCAGCTAGCTTATCAGTCATCAACTAGCTTATCAACTAGTTTACCAAACATAGCCTAAGTACTTCTTTCTTGTTCGTTATATTGTCCACTCGCGACGGCCGTCTTTCGGATTTTATGTCGAGGTTTTTGGTTTTGGCTTGATTTTCGTGGAGTTGGGAAGTGGTTTGGATGGTTGGGTCCATGGGCGGAACACGGTGAAGGCCAAAGGGGGACATGGCCCCTACGACTTTCTGAATAAATACAGTTTAGACTATGTTTGGCAAGCGTAGCTTATAAGCTAGCTGGTAGCTGATATGCTAGCTGGTAGCTGATAAGCTAGCGGATAGCTGATAAGCTAGCTGTTGATTGATAAGCTTGTTAGTAGCTGATAAGCTAGTGTATGAACAAATTATGTTTGGCAAAAACTAGCTTATGAGTATGTAAAATGACCAAAAAATGTATATTTGAATTTAATAATTAATATTAATAAGGGTATAATTGGAAAAAACTACAATAAGCTCCCCATAAGCTACTCAAAGTAGCGTTTCAAAAAGCTAGCTTATAAGCTAGCTGATAAGCTAGCTTCCTGGTACATGTTTGGATGGACTAGCTTATCAGCTAGCTTATCAGCTAGCTTATCAGCTAGCTTATCAGCTAGCTTATGCTTGCCAAACACAGCCTTAGTAGCAAATATTTTATCTTTTTATGCCTAGCTTAGATGGTTATCAACTTGTGTCCACCTACTAAACATCCTTGGTTCAAGCCCCTTGGTGCTTATTCTTTTTTCTACTTTCTATCTAGAGTAAAGTTCAATTTTCGTCCCTGAACTATCTGGATTTTAACATTTTTCGTCCCTAAACTAAGGAAAGGCGCAATCGACCTTGAAGTATGCAGTTTCGTTTTGATTTTGGTCCCTCTCACTAACACCCGTTAAGTTTTTCCGTTAAACCCATTTAAATGAGGGGTAATATGGTCATTTTATTGGTTTTCTTTATTTTCTTGTTTCCATAAAATTCATCAAACTACAAGGACCTATTTGTAATTATTTATGTATATATATATACACATTGATACATATACAATAAACACACAGAACGCACACAAACACACACGATATTACGGTCTTCTCCCATTTCGTTTCCCACGGTCACCGTCTCTGGCGAGATGACGTGCTCCGGTCACCGTCTCCGGCGAGATGACGTACTCGGATCACCCTCTCCAGCTCATCCTCTCCCCCTCACCGTTGTTCCGTCACCACCACTCCGAACCACCATCATCTCCACCCCATTGAACTACGGTAACCACCAACTCCGGTCCCATTTTTCCGGCGATTTCCACCCTACTGAACCACCGTAACACCTCTTGCCCTTCTCATCGGCGCCAAACCCCTCCGGCGATCCTGCAATTTCAGTCCGTCCAAACCAAAAACGGCCTTGAGTGGCTCTCAGGGCTGTTGAGAAACTCCACCACCACCATCTGCAGCGGCTGAGATGACCGGTGCCACCACCGAGACTGGCGACGAAACAACAACAGCAGCCGCCAGCGCCGCGGCGTGCGGTGGTGGCCGATTTTCCGACGAGAAAAACTCCACGGTGGCAACCGTGTTTATTTGCCAAATCGAATCCATGGAAGTGTTGTACACAACAAGGCAATCACCCCCATGCCCTTAGGTCGATCCAATTCTGACAGCGGTGGCCGGAATTGAGTCCGACGACTTTAAGGGTTTCTGACCCCCTTTTTTCCTTCCTCGATTACGCGTATTTGGTGGATCAGAAGGACGATCCGACTTCATAATCGTGTAGAGGGATGAAAACACACCCCCTACCAGATTTGACGATGATCAAACGGCGGAGTTGGCCGGATTTCGGCCGGAAATCCCTGGGAACCGGTGGGTAACAAAAATCGCAAAAAAAGAGAGAAAAGTGGGTGCAAGCGAAGGATTTGTTTCTTTATATATATATATATAAGTTATAATAAATTACATAACAAGTCCCTGAGTTAGATGGGTTTTTTTTTTGTAAAACCACACAAATAAAGAAAACAGGTTAAATGACCATATTACCCCTCATTATTTAGGCTTAACGGAAAAACTTAACGGGTGTTAGTGAGAGGGACCAAAACCAAAACAAAACTGCATACTTCAAGGTCGATTGCGCCTTTCCTTAGTTTAGGGACGAAAAATGTTAAAATCCAGATAGTTCAGGGACGAAAATTGAACTTTACTCTTCTATCTAAGTGTGCAACATATATTTTCTTACTTATAACTTTTCTAAATTATATAAAATATATAAATTGCTTTAAGTTTTATATAAATAATATAAAATATCTAGATTTTAGTCTTAAAAAATGTTTTTTTCTAAATTGATAATTTTTTAACTATATAATTTAATAGTAGCCAAAAAAGATTAAAAAAAACACAAAATTATTTTTATATTGTAGTCTTTCTATTATTAAAGTACTAAATAAGCTAAAAAAATACCTTTTTATAAAATTTACTAGTTAAGCATACTAAAAAACATATTAGAAAACCCAAACAAATTTGTAATGCTATATTTTCGGTTTCAAAACTTTTGTAACATCATTTTTCGGCCCCCGAACATATAACGTTTGTGTTCCGCCACTGGTTGGGTCGTGGCCCTTTTCGGTTATGGGTGATTTAGTGGTTTTGTTCGTTGTTTTTGGTAGTCGTGTCTCATGGTTTCGATGGTGGAACTTGTCGGAAGGTTGCACTTGGGTAGCAATGCATCTTGCAGTTTTCGTGTTTTTGGTCGCATCATAATTTCTAGCTTATCCTTAAACCTGTGTTTTTCCAACATTTGTGGTTCTCATCCTTCTCCAAGAGCTCGTATTGCCACCACCTGGTTGGACATTTGTGACCAATGATAATTTGTTCATGGTTCAGATATTTCATGTTCGGTGTGTCGATCAAGGTAGGTTTGTAGTTCACCGGGTGACTGCCCTTAAGTTGCTTGCGAGTTTTTAGTTAGGATGGTTAGATTCGTTTCTTGTGTTGGTATTCCCGGGTGTATCAATTATTAGTGTTTTTGTAGTTAAAATTTCATGTATTATCGTTGTAATTCTAGCATCTTGCTAATTTTTTAACATATTGTCATTCAAAAAAAGTTATTACAATATTCCAAATATATATTGAAATTCGTAAGTCTTAGAATTAAAATTTAAAAGCTTAAATGGTAGCAATTCAAATCATTAATCAAGTACGACCATGTTGGACCTAAGGATGTAAATGATGGAGTCGAGCTCAAGTACCAATATATTCGACTCTGACTCAATAGCTACTTTTCAAGCTTGAGCTCGTGTAAAAAATCCTCAACTAGTTAAAAACTGGATTCGAACTCGATTGCAATTATTTAAACTTGAGTTTGAGCTCGTTCGAAGTTCAAGCTCAAGCTCAAGCTCATTTGAAGCTCGAGCCAATCTTAAACTCAAACTCAAACTCAAACTTGAATCAAGCTCAAACCATGCTCAAGGTTGAGCTTGTAAAACGAGTTTTTTTAGTCGAGTATTGCGTAGAGCAACTCAACTTGTTAATAATGTTGAGTTGAGCATATTCGAGTCGAGTGTTTACTAAGTTTTGACCGAATCGATATTGAACAACTCATGAGTTTTCTTGTATCGTTTACACATGTAATTGAACATCTCCATCCTTATAAAATAAAATTATCTATGTACATGTTCTTTGGATTGTAAATATTATACATATATGTATATATATTTTTATCGAAATAATATATTAGTGGGTAGTCTTGGTTGGGTTGAGTTTTCGTAACTAATTCCAACCCTTCTAATTAGCGATTTTTCTAATTGGCAGTTTAGCAGGTTGACAATTTTGCGACATGATTTAATTGATTGGTTAGCGATTAGGATTGGTAGTTTTACAAATTGACAACTTTTTGTACACCCTAGCTTATGAGAAAAGATCCAAGGTTATGTTTTTATTAAGATGAATATGTTTAGATAGAGAATATCTAGTAAATATAAGTTTAATTTATTTGGTTTTTTAAATAATTAGTTTCACTTAGTTTTCATATTTTTTATAAAACACATTTTTTTAATTTTTTAAAAATTGCATAAAAGAAAAGGCAATCATTAAAACATATTGTGCATAAATGCGGTGAATGATGGTAGAGGGGAAGGATGGAAGTGAAGTGGTTAGGATGACGTGTGTTTACTTACTTGATCAACTATAGCATTTCTAATAATTTTCTAAGAAAATTTAAAATGAGAAAATAAAAATCACAATTTAAAAAAAAGGGTATTATCTTCTTCTTTAATCTGTTCTTATTTAAAAAAAAATCTTATTAAATTATTATTTCTTTTTTTAGGCTATTTTCGGTAAAAATAACTAGCTTTTAAGCTAGTATATGTTTGGATGAAACATAAATTAGCTTATCAGTTAGCTTATTGAAACGCTAGTTGGAATAAGTTTTAAAGTTTTTTGTAGCTTTTTCTAACTATACCCTTATTAATATTATACTCCAAGATACCATTTTTTGTCATTTTACATACTATGAAGCTTGTTTTTGTCAAACATAATTTATTAATAAATTAGTTTATCAGCTACTAACTAGCTTATTAGTTAGCAACTAGTTTGCAAAACACAACCTTAATAGTACTTTCACTTGTTAATCATGTTTAAGGTTATCTTGATATTTGAAGAAATAACTCTTATCTTAGAGTATCTCCATCAACATCTTCAAAATGGAGGAAAGTGGAGGAAATGAAGATTTTGGGTTAAATTGGTGCTCTAACAGCTTCTTCAAACTTATCTTCAAAATGAAAAAAGTTGGAGAGAGAAGATTTTTTTTTCTCTATATTTGGAGATCTCTCCAAAAATTATTACAATACGAAAAGACCAATAGAAATCCTTGAAAAATAATAATTTAGAGAGAGAAATAATTTTTTAATAAATTGATAGAATATTTTAGTATTAAAATCAATGTTGAAATCTCCAAAATGGAGAAGATGTTGGAGATGGGTGCAACTTTTTTTAGATATTTTGGTTTTTTGTTCTCTATTCTGAAGAAAAATTAGAGAAGCTCTTGGAGATGCTCTTAATCATTTTCTTCATTTTGTAGATAGTTTTGAAAAAGTTATTGAAGGAAATTTTAACTTAAAATCTTTATATTCTTCGTTTGGGGGGGAATTAATAGAGATGTTAAGAGTATCTTTAAAAAAATCTTTTTGATCAAAAAAATGATATTTTTGTTTTTTAAATTGCTTTTAACAACTTATTTATATGGTTATATAAAATAGATAAATTAGGGAAATCTTCGAATCTAGAGAAAATTTCCTAAAACTTGATGTATGCACAAAATATATTATTTATTTATATGAATTCTTTTGAAAAGTTTATTGAGACAATAAATTTATAGAATAATAGTAATAATATAATGGACGGTGAAAACTCTAAAATAGAAATTTGTTAAAGTAAATAAAATTATTTTAAATATTTTAACTATGAGTTTGTATTTTTAAAAAATTATATAAAACTTGTTAAGACTTAAAAGAATCTCTTTGACAGATTCCCACAAAAGAATTCAAATAGATAACCAAAAGTCAAAAATCTTCAAAAAATATTATATTCATTTCCACAAGATTTGTCGTTTAAAAAAAATCCTACATTGTTTATAATATGAAAATATTTCGGTTATATTTAAATTATTTTTTCTCTCCCTAAATATTTATTTTCAAAGTTTTTTATTGATGCTTTTCGTTGGTAATTATTTTTGGGGTTCGTATTTGGATTTTTGAAGAAAAAACCTTTCGCTCTTTCAATTTCTTTATTTTGGAGTTTTTGGGAAGTTGTTACAACAAAATATCAACTCAAAATAGTTATATTTCACATTTTTACTTCTGCTACTCACTCTAAAGTCTTTCGTGTATGGGAATTAATTTATTGGGAACCATCTAAAAGTAGGACTGAAAAATGAACCATATGTTGTACAAGTTCGGTTTCGATTTCAAGAAGGGAAAATCGGTAATAAGATCACTTAGGCCATCCGTTGTCGACCCATTACTACCCAATGGTTTCAACTGTCACATCAGCTTTCCACTATTTTACCCAAAACTACCCAATTTATCCAATATCAACCCAAAATCATTTAATTAAAAGTTAAATAAAAATAATAATAAAAGAAGAGAGAGATAGAAGAGAGAGATAGAGACAAAGAAGAGAGAGAAGTGGGGTGTGGGGGGGGGTGTGGGGGTGGGGGTGGAAGCCTTCAGTTTGGTGAAACCGATCCCATGGTACCCGACGACACCCACGACGGTGTTCCTCATGCTACCCGACGGGTTGGCACAACCCGGGTAGTCCAACCCGAAGCCACAACGGATGGCCTTAGGACTGAAAATATGAAAATGCATCAAATATGTATCAAAACCAATTGCAAACCAAAATATCTTCACAATGTTCCAAATGTGTTTCAAAACCAATCCTAAACAATTAAAATTTCATAATCAAAAGTATATAGCGGTATTGATTTTTTGATGGTAATGTAGGGGTACCGATATTTTTGGATAGTCATGTAGAATGTTTGGGTAGTTTAGGAATTATGTATTTCGATTAGGAATAAATAATGTTAGTTTGTGTAAGAGATGATATGCATACTAAAGGGATTTTTAAAAAAATGTCTTAATATTACGGTTCGATTTCGGGTGGGTACCAAATACCGATTTTGTTGAATTCTTGGAACTGAAACCCACACCAAATACATGGTACCGTTTCGGGTTCGATACAATACCAAATCATTTGGGGAAAAAGGTCATTGAGACTCATCCCTAATTACATGTAAATGTTTTCCGGGTAAACATAGTATATGTGACCCCTTAGATATTGAAATCACGAAAGATTAATATATAGGAAAGAAACAAAAAAGTAATTAAGAGGTAAGTACTTATCGAATAAACGTACCATAATACGATTCTTTAGATATTAAAATGATGAAAGGTTAATAAATAAAAAAAATTAAAAGATTTTACATAATTAAATTATCTTAAAGTTTTAGGCTATGTTTGGCAAGCGTAGCTTATAAGCTAGCTGGTAGCTGATAAGCTAGCGGATAGCTGATAAGCTAGCTGTTGATTGATAAGCTTGCTAGTAGCTGATAAGCTAGCTGTTGAACAAATTATGTTTGGCAAAAACTAGCTTATGAGTATGTAAAATGACCAAAAAGGGTATATTTGAATTTAATAATTAATATTAATAAGGTTATAATTGGAAAAAGCTACAATAAGCTCCTCATAAGCTACTCAAAGTAGCGTTTCAAAAAGCTAGCTTATAAGCTAGCTGATAAGCTAGCTTCCTGGTACATGTTTGGATGGACTAGCTTATAAGCTAGCTTATCAGCTAGCTTATAAGCTAGCTTATGCTTGCCAAACACAGCCTTAGAAAATTGATATACAACTACTTTATGTTTTTTAAGTTATAATTAATTTTTTTTAATGAGTTAAAATTTAAAAGTTATTAAAAAATGTAAAAGCATAGATATGAGAATTGATACTTACGCAGATATGTAGGAAATAGGAAGCGTTATCCAACCAAGGCAAGATCAAAGTACATTTAAAAAAGTTTTTTGTTATTGTATAGTAACTATATTTTTATAGATATTTCTTAATATCCCGATACGTCTAACGATGGAATCACTCGTAACACCCCTAAGAACGACCCTAGATAAAGGTGTGTTTAAATACTTTTGAGGTTTAGAGTTGAGTCAAGTGGTTGTCATATTGCACTTTTTTTTATCACTTGGCCTAAAATAATACAAAGCATAACAATATATTGAAGTACAAAGAGCCACTGAATGTGATGAACCAAAAAGTAATGTAAAGTGCTTATTCGTGAATTTCTAATAAATAAATAAACATATACATAGAATACAAATAGCAACAACTAACATTACCCTCTACTTTTGTGATATGTGTGATTAAAGTACAATAACAATGGATAGTGGACCATCTCTTGGACTTCTACTTTTTAATTATAAAATAGACCACCCCCTAAAACAAACGTTATAGATCAAGGAACGGATGACATTATCTTGCTTTAGGAACGGGACCATAGACCAAGCTAAACGACACTAAGATTTCAATTTCATTTGGTACAATTAGGAGTACTACTAGAGAAAGGAGACAAATACTATGATCAAATAGATCAGAATTGAATTACATTTAGATCAAGTCGTATGTTTCTACCGTAAAAATAAAGTTTCAGAAAAAAAAAAGATGAAACTTTTCATGTTGGTAAGTTTTATCCTATGAGAATTAACAATTTTGAATCATTAACTTTATTCATATATATTGGTAAGTTTCATATTTATCTCATACAAAATCATATACGAAGTTGAGGAAAGAATTGTGTGAAAAGTTGAGTTTAACATGAGAAACGTGAGAAGTGGATTTGAATCATTAATCACTTTTAATCTCATGTCCTTCAATGAACTGCACTTTAGGTAAAGTGGGAAGGGAATACACATCTCTTGACCCCTCCACCCCATTTGCCACATCAACACCAAATCACCTTTTCTCTTTCTACCCCTTCCATCTTTTTATTCCTTTGAAATCCCTGTAGTACTCATCATTCTACTTTTCCATCCTACTAACCATTTATAAAAAACTAGATGTGTGCCCGCGCGCGATGCGGCGCGAATAATCTCGACATTGAAACTTGAGGCGACAATCATGTTTTACCTTTTGTTCTATTTCTTTCTCTCGATGTTAATTTTTCGATATATATCATTTTATAACACAAATTGGATAGTATACAAATCTAGTCGATCTCGAACACAAAATAGAACACGTTCAACTTTAAAGTTGAATATTTTGTTGAGCTTTGAACTTTAAAGTTAAATATTTATTGCGAGACGATTACAAATACAATGATTTAATTTGTAAAAGAAGAAATGTATATTTTAACATATTTTAGTTCACATGTGATTATTTATCTTAATATGATAAATGTTTAAATGAAAAAGTAAGAGATTAGTAGTAAACTAAATAACTAATTATAAGGATATTAATTGTAACTTCTAAACTTATAAATAATATAACTTTTAGTGTAACAATATATCAAAAAATTTAATTTATATGAGTTTAAAATGAAAAGTGAGTATGTGAGGAACATAAAACTAATTATTTCATGTATATTTGTGATATTTAACACTATAATTAAATCAAAAAATATTTAATTTTGGGCTTATTCGAAGATATTGACGAGACATATACAATGATATAATTTTTAATAAAGAGATGTATTTTTTAAAAGTTTATATGATATAATTCACTTTACTTCTTATACTATTATTTAATTTATATGATATAATTCACTTTACTTCTTATACTATTATTTGTGTTAATATGATAAAAGTTTAAAATGAAAATTGGAAAAGTGAAAGTCTAAAAGTAAACTAAAAGATTAATTACAAGGGTATTGAGTGTAAATGTTGAAAAACGGTTATGTTGAACAAAAAAACTACCAAATTGAGTTATTTCTTTTATATAATAGTATAGATAAAAAGAGGAACAGAGGGTACACACATAGAAGAGAGAGACGATGAGAGAGAGAATGGTTACCCTGCCCGGATGGGCACCACGATACAAATGAAAATATGCATTTTGGAGGGGGGAGGGGTGGGTGGTGGTGCTCCCCGCTACCCCGATGACCATTTTGGAGCCACCCCACTGAAAAGGGTTGATACCGTGTTCCTCCTTAAAAAGAATTGATATGATGTATCTTGTCATATGTATATCTATATTTTAAGCAACCATTAATAACCAATTTCTTGTCACTAAAGTTGGGTTAACAATTAGTGTAAAAAAAACGAAAAGATTTATATTTTCATATTTATTTTATAATTATAGATCAAAATGTTACAGGATATGATTTTGAGACTAAAATTTTGGACTACGACCATTGCTCAATAAAGGGGCAGTCAAAAGCCGTGCCTTCACACTCATCAAGCCCCCTTTCCAAAGCCCCCTACTTTATCTCACACTCTCTCTCTAAAACAAACACACACACACACACTACACACACAAACTCCTCGACAATTTCACACACACACACACACACACACACTCGATGATCAATATCTAAACGTCGAAGATCAAAAGAAGCAGAAGCAAAAGAAGAAAAGTCGAAAACTCTTGTAAGGAATCTTTCATACTTTTCTATAGCTCCCTCCCTCCTTTATGTAAAAATTCACCATTAAATTATTATTATTATTAATCTCTCTTTCTCTCTGCTTTACTTTGCTTTTTTTCATTCAATTATCATTTTGAGTTTGAATTTTTGAAATCATAATCGAAAGTCTCGATAGGAAATGATCGAAATTATGTACGAAATATGCATCGTATTCTGACAACAAATGTGTTTTTTAATTTTTATAAAAAAAATTCTGACAACAATTCTTCAATGTGTGTGTGTGTTTTTTTTTAATTGTGTTGAAAACTTTGGTGACATGAGAAGGTTTGTTTATTTATTTTAATTTCCATGGGGAAGAGAGTGACAACAAGAGCACGCTTTAAAGCAAAAACCAAAATCAACTTTTTTGTTTGTTTTAAATAATCAATCTCCATTAAAGTAGCTTTTTGTCCTTTTGATTAATCAAAATCGCTAAACTACACATGCTCGTGCCAACATATTCTCGAATCTCTCAATTTTATATATAATTATATAGATATAGATATAGATACATATATATGTATCATCGATCTCCGCCATGGAAGAAGCAGCCACATTCAAGCTTTTTCTCGTGCTTCGTTCCATCTCCCTTCCTTCAAACAATTTATTACACACATAAATACACACACATTCTCTTTGTTTTTCTTCAGAAAAATACACACACACACACACACACACTCGTCGTCATCATCATCATCTTCCTCAATCAGGTAATTAATAACTTTGATTCATAGATCAATGCAATCTATTACAACTAATCATGAATCCTGATCTCTTATCCATTGATTTTCATCATATATATATATATATACATATATCAAGTTCATTTAGAAAAAAGAAAGTAAAAACCGTACAAACCGATGGTTTTTTGGTTTAAATCAACGAAAACTCTTCGTAGAGTTGTTGTTTAATATGATGCAAATGTTTCATATAAAATAACCCTGGCCTATACATATATATACACACATATATAATCACATGGCATTCATAACTTGCAACCAATCTTCAAGTACGTAAAAGTTTTCAGTCTCAAACACACACAGTAAACCTATAGATATAAGGAAGGATATATATACGTATACGCTACAGGCAATAAATAAATATGTTGGCTGTTGTTGTTGTTGTTGTGTGCAGAATAAACTTTAGCCGATCTTTTGGTTTACATCATTCTCCACAGCGTGCAAATTAAACCGAGGACCATAAAAAATCGTATAAGGTATTCAATTTCTTTCCTTTCCTCTAATTAATTTGTTCTCATTAAAATATCAATATAAAGTAAAGTACGTTTTTAGGTTTAAAATCAATCTTTCTTCACCATGTTTACAAATTATGAATAACTTTTATCAAACACAATTAATCAAAATGGGTCCCATGGAACATGCATGTTATCTAGTTTGAATACCTCTAATATATCCATTTATAAGAAGTACTTTAATTTATTTTTTCTTTTGGTGGTTTCGTAAAAGATTCGATATTTTACAAGAATCAAACTCGAAGAAATAAAATTAAAAGTGTTGGTTGGATTTTGAAAATGAATAATAATAATAAGCATGGCCATGGGGTGGTGATGACTGTAAATCTCATGATTGCGGTTGGCGGAAGTATTTTGTTTTTTTGTTTGGTTTTCTACGACGCCAGATATACGAAAGCTTTGTACCGATGCAAATTTACTGAAAGCTCCTCATATTCTTTCCTCTTTCTATGTGAGCATTAACTCTTCACCTATGCTATACCCCCCTATCTAACCACATCCTCATGATTATGTTCAAAATAGTATTTATTTATATTTGGGCTATCTTTAGTAAACTAGCTAATAAAGTGATTGATAGCTCGTAAATTGTTTTTGGTTGTGTTTGATAAAAATAAGCTACTTTTTATAAACTGGGATTTATTCAAACATGTACTATAAACTAGTTTTTTGAAAACGTTATTTTCATAGCTTTTTGAGAGTTTTTTTTTCTTCTAATTATACCTTTATTAATATTAATTATTAAATCCAAAGATACTATTTTTTGGTCATTTTACACTCATAAGCTAGTTTTTGTCAACTAATATTTGTTCGTAAGCTAGCTTATCAACTAGTAGCTAGTTTATTAATCAACAAGTAGCTTATCAAGTAGTTTGCCAAACATAGCTAATAAATTAGGTTATCATTAAATTATGTTTGGTGAAAAGTGAAAACTAGCTTATAAGTATATAAAATAATCAAAAAGAATAATCTTAAGATATAATAATTAATATTAATAAAAGTATATAATTGGAAAAAGCTATAAAAAACTCCTGAAATACTACTTCAACTAATGTTTCAATAGGCCAACTTGTAGTCCATTTAAACATGTATTAGCTTTTAAACTAGCTAGCTTATTTTTACTAAATATAGGGGAAATTGGCCTCTATACCCATAACCCCACCCCCACTTTAACCTCATACCCATTTACTCTCCCATTTAGCAACACATACCCATGGAAGTCCGTTATAGATCCGTTATAACTCCCTTAAGGGAATAAGGGAGTTATAACTCCCTTAAAGGAGTTATAACGTACCTATAACGGCCCTATAACGGACCTATAACGGATGCTTAAGGGAGTTATAACTCCCTTATTCCCTTAAGGGAGTTATAACGGACCTATAACTGACCTATAACGGACCTATAACGGACCTATAACGGACTTCTATGGGTATGTGTTGCTAAATGGGAGAGTAAATGGGTATGAAGTTAAAGTGGGGGTGAGGTCATGGGTATAGAGGCCAATTTCCCTAAATATAGTCTTAAACTGTAAGTTTTTTGAAAATTTAATAGTTTTTATGAAAAGAAATATATTTATCCTGAGTAGCTATCATATTTATTATTATTTTGAATGTATAGATATAAATTCTGGTACCTGTTTTTGATTGATTTTCCATGTGATGATGCATGATGGTGGAGTGGTTGTTGTGCGTGAGAAGGGGGAAAAATAAAGGAAGAGGAGCATGCTGTGTGCAGACCTATACTTGACTTCTTTTTTTGTTTTCTTGCGTGAGTTGGTTTTTTTTGGAGGACTTTTTCGTAATAGTAATAATAAACATAAATAATAAAAATAGTAATGATGATAATTATTATAGTAGTAATTTACATAGATGATGATAGTAAAATAATATTATGGTAATACTTTGATGATGATGGCAAGTTAATAAACACTTTTTAAGAGTTATAACATTGCCTTTAGGTATGTTTGGGATTGTTTAGGCTATCAGTAGCCAACCCACCGAGCCCTTGGGGCTTCACTGCCACATCAGCTTTTTCTCCAACCCTCTCTTAACCCTCTCATAACCCTCTACAACCCGTACCCAACCCTTCCAACCCTTTCATGCACACACAACATATACACACCACACACATAAAAGGAGCGACTTCTACAAGCCGTTTGGACTTCAGCCCGCGAGCTCCAAGGCAACCCACCGGTACCCGCCATGCCTGGCAAGCTTAGCCCGCTCAACCCAGCGGTTCCATTGCGCATAGCCTTATTTAAAACAACTTAGGCTTATTTTAAAAAGTAATTAGTTGAGTTTTAAAAAAACCAAATTATTTTAACTTTTTAAAAGCTTTTTATTTGTGTTTCTAAAAAGTCATAAGTCTTTTTATTCAAACACTCAAAAACAGCTTATCTGCCTTATCAAAAGGTGATAAACAAATAAGGATCTTAGAAAAACCATCCCAAACACCCCCTGTTAGATAACACGTTCTTTAAGGTAAAATCCTTTCCCAAAAAAAAAAAATGATTCCTATGAAAACAATAACTTTTTTATTTTTTTAGGTACTCTTTCCTAAAGGTTAAGAAATCATTAAATCTAAACAAAAATGCTATGTAAACTTTTGTCTAGAGCTGGATTACTATTCTAATCGCTATCGAATAGCTCGAAATTCTGTTGTATAACATGCAACTGTATAATACGGAATTGATAGCATCCTATTGCTTACACATAAAATTAGTTTGTGAGTTACTTTATGAAAACGTACAATCATCCTATAAGACTTTATATATTAGTATATGATGCATGATATTTGATATAAACATCAATGTTCTATTTTACAAATTAGTTAGTGATCTAATTATTATTTTGAGTAAGGTTATTTCACCTTTTTATTATCGGAGTTGATAAACTAATTGTTAATTTTGATAAATTAATTATCGTTTAGTTAAACATAGTTGTCACTTGTTAAAGTTAAATATATTTACTGAAGATAAACCGAAAAAGTAGATTATGATATAAAATGACATGTTAAAATAATTGAACATAGACAAGAAGGATAAATAGAAAAGAAAGGTGTAAAAGAGCCTATAAAATTTATTTAAAAAGTATATGAAGTAGATTATTTAAAAAGTTGACTTATAAATTATAATTATATAAACAAAAAAATTCAGTAAGTTAAAAGTACAAATATGAGGTGAATTCAACTATTCAAGTTTATTAAAACATCATAAACATGTAATAAAATATAGATATTGATTTACCCGTTCCTACTTTTATTTTTTCAACTGGAACGTACAAGTATTCAATGCACTACTATTTAAAGAATGAAATCATTTGGTGGATTTTGGATAAACTACTTCTCACGCCATGTAAGGCAAAGCCTAAATTTTGTGTTTCTGTAGTTCCTATGAAAACAATAACTTTTTTTTTTCTTTCTAAAATGCTATTTGCTATTTCCCAAAAAAGTGATTTAAATTTGACCTTTAAGGGTTTAATTTAACTTATTTTATACTTATTGTTATAGGCATGAGATTTTTTATATTAGTGCTAGCACCAATATTTTTATCCTTATACCATTTTAGTATCAGTAACCGGCCAACCTGCCCAGGTCGGCGGCTTTGAAGCCGCTGAAACCCCCATGCCGTTACACACGGGCTTAGAGGTAGCTTATTGTAGATTTTTCTATTTATATCTTTATAAATATTAATTATTATATCTCAATATACCATTTTGGTCATTTTACATACCCATAAGCTAGTTTTTGCCAAACATAATTTGTTTCTAAGCCAACTTATCAACTAATTCTGGTTGTTGTAGGCATGAGATTTTTTAATTAAGGCCATGAGTATAACCATCATTTTATATCCTTGTCACCTTAGCGTAAATCAACTTTTCTTTTCTATCGTCTAAACCTTAAAGTGGAGGAGTTCACTAACATTTCTTACTCTTTTTTTATATACATTTAAGAGAGAAAGAGAGAACGAGGGAAGAGAGAGCTACGGGTTCGCCGGCACCCCTACCCACCGCCCCAACCTGCCCACCTTGTACCACTCTACCCGCCCTCCCCTACCCTCCCCTACCCTCCCCTACCCGCCCTGCTTATCCGTTACATGCTACGCATGGCCTAAGTTAAGTGTAAAAAGTCCTGTGCTTCACCATTTAAGGTTTCCTAAACATCAAGGTAAAAGACCAAAGATCACCTTTCTTGTCCATATTTAAAATTCATGGGCCTATGTACATTTTCATTCTGTTTATAAGTTATAATACTAAATAACTTCTAAGAAGACAATACTTTTGAATGGAAAAAAATATTTGATTGTATAAATTATTTATGACCTTAATATTTTTATATTTTTTGAAATTAGTTATGCCAAATTTGATATTATGAGACTTAGATTTGTTTTTTAGAGGGTCAATAAGGATGCCCTTATATTATTATGCGTTTAAAACCATTCCCATAATCTCACTTTAAATTTGTTATGATTTTTTAAGTTAATTTCACGTTTAAATCTTGATTTATATGGAACACTCCAAAATAAATAGTTGATTTTAGATTTTTGTTGTTTTTGTTTTCTTAAGACGTAGGCCATGTTTGATAACTATAAAGTGGTATAACTAGGTTATCAACAATTTTGCTTGACATAGCCGAAAACAATTAACGTTTACTTAGGCCATCCACAGCCATACCACCCATACCACCTGCATAGACTGCCACCTCAGCGCCACATCAGCTTTACCACTACCTTACCATTACCATACCATTCACCCACACCCGTACCACTCATACCACCTGTATAATTAAATAATAAAATATTGCCTTTTTATATATATATATATATATTGTATGTATATATGTGTGTGTGTGTCTCAAATTTGTTGAACGGTGAAGGCTCACAGCTCGCGTCCCTCACCGCTCCCATACCGGTACACCACGGCGGTGTTACCGGCGGTATGGGAGCGGCACAACCCTCCTCACCGTTGCGCTGCGGATGGCCTTATAGTCTATGTCATGTTAAACATGCATTTAATCCTCATTTATATATAATGGTTCATATTTAGAGGGAATATGATAAGACATATTTTTTAAAAATTACCCCTTAGTTTTTTAATATGAATGAAATCACCCGAGCAAAGCTATGATATATTAAGTGTAAATATTATTTATTTTCATAAAACAAAAAACTTTTTTTTAGAAAAGGTATCTCAGACCACATTAGGCCCAGACTAATCCTCGGCAATTTTGGGCCGAAGCTCGACTGCTAAAGCATGCAGCCCGGGGTCGAATCCCCGTACCTCCAGAATGCGTCCCTCAGGACTCGAACAAAGGTTCACCACCATGTAGTGCCAAAGCCTTACCACTAGGCTAAAACTCCTTTGGTAAAAAACAAAAAACTTGTAGCAGGAAATATATTTTATTTTCGACGATCAACAAATTAATAGTATATTTTGTTAGGTAAGATGAAATAGTCATTTTGGGAATTATAAAATGCTAGTTACCTTGTATATTTGGTGAAACTCGATTGTACAGGTGATAATTTGCATTTTTACCCTGATGTAAAAACATATGACTAGGTGTAGCATCATATCACCATTCAATGCTTTGTATTTATTTTATTAAATGGTTATCGCCCACTTCTTGTACCATTAATAACTTCTAAATATTATCAAAACAACCAATTTAAGCATATCAAATAATATTAGGAAGGTTTTGTATTTAAGCAATTAATTAATATATATTAAAAGGAAAGAGGGATTACTATGTTTTTTGGTTGTGATTTTAAGGGATTGGGTCCAAGTGAACTTATATTATAACAAAATAAGTCCTTGTGATTTGTTTTTTCTTTAGTTTGGATCCCCTAACGTTGATGCCTTAAAAAAAGGTTAGTTAGGGCGACGGATGTTTCTGTCTTTTTAGATTTTTATTTTATTTACCCTAGAAAATCTAAAAATTGTACCAAGATATCCTCTTAAAACAATTAATGTGTCTCTCCGCTCCTTGCCTAACAACCATCACTAATAAACAATATGAAGGCTTGCACTTTGTCATTAGGTATGGTGATTTACCCCGTCCCGGTTCACCAACCCCTTTTAGGACGCCCGGTTCACCAACCCTTTGGTTATTGATTAGAGTGTCTTGATGAGATGAAGTGAGAGAGCACGGTCAGAGTAGGTTGCAACTGATAGAGTTGAGAAGTTGAAAGTGGAGCATTGGAGGGTAGAGGAGGACGATAGGCTTGAGTCGAAGAAGACAAAGAGGTTGGTAGTAGTAAATTAGTAATGGTTATTTAGGGTTGGGAGTAGTGAGTGTATGCTTGAGAAAAAGCGGAGGGTGGAAATGGAGGTGCCAAGAATGAGAAGAGTGGCAATGCTTCTGTGAGTTTGAAGATGGCAGTGCCAACAGTGCTCAAAGAGGTTCACCATTGTCTGTTAGGCTGGAGATGTAGACTATTAGACTGTCATCGTCATTATTATTTGTAGTTCACCGAAGATGGAGGCCATCACTTTGGTTCATTGATTTTTGGAGAAGCTTGAAGATGATGGAATTGATACAAACATGGACCACCACCATCGGTCGTCCTTGGGTGGAGGGTGCTATTGTATTTTCTGAATAACTATAAATATATATTCAATCACAATATATAATATTTTTTTTGGTTAGAAATGAGACAAGAACCTAGAAAGACTAAAACTTTATTTAGGACCTAAGTGATTAAAATCATTTTTATACCGTCAAAAGCGAACTATTGATACCGGTTTCGCTAAAACTTTATTTAAAAAAGTACGGGTACAAAAATACATAGTTCACTCAAAACATTATATGTAAAATCCGTATGTAAATTTTCAAAATACATTTGAAGGATTTAATATATATCTAAGTAGTTATATCATTATTCGAAAAGTACATGTTGGTTTTGAATGCAAAGTCCAAATAGAATTGGATTTTTGTATACTATATGTAAGTAATTTGAGTAGTAGATATCGTAGTGATTGTAGTGGGGGGCCCTGCTTTCTGAGCAAAACAGCACCTGTAACGCTTCACTTTGGCCTTGTGATGGCAAAACGCATTTGCAATGCTTTGTCTTTTTCGTCCTTTGTTATTCAATCATAATACGAATTCAATATCTACCTTCCAACTTTATATGCCAACAGTTGTTTCCAGTTAATATTTCAAATAAAATAACAATTCTTAATTCTAAAGTCAAATGTGTGATTTATCGACCTATGATATTAAATTTTAAAAACATATTTTATTTCTAGAATCAAATAAGTATCATGCTTAGTTAACTTTTTGTATACATATAATGAGCAAATAAGTTATATAAAACATGGTCATGCTTAGGCTATTAGTACCCAGCCATATCTGCACCACATCAGCGATATATTAGCTTTTACCATAAACCCTCTAGAAACTATCTCAAGCCCTCTGTTAGTATCTGTCCAACCTGACCAGCCCGTTGGAGCTGAGCCTGCGAATCCCCATGTACTGCGACACATAGCTTTAGGCGTATTTGAGGCAGCACACAAGCATTTACTCTATTTTGTGTATTAAAAATTTATTATTACTGATATTATCAAGACATGTCTAGCTGAGTGGTAAGGTAACATCCTGGGGAGGTCAGTGGATGGATCCTTGATTTTCCGGGTTCAAACCCAGTGGAGAGCATGTGGCCTCGGCCGTATCCATAATCATGGCATGCCACATACTGGTACCTTTAATTGGGTTGGGTCGTGGTTGACAGGGATTGTCGGGTGCCTTTGGATCCCGGATATGCCGGGAACGTGTATGTCTGTCTTTACTTGCCGTTCAAAAAAAATATTAATTGTTTTCATTAATTATTGGATAGTTATTTTTCTATCTGCATTTGCTATTTTTTAAATTTACTCATGAAATTTGTATATAACATGCTTAATAATTGTTATTTACAGTTTTAACATGTATTTGTTGTATAGCTTATGTAGTTGGTGTTTTTTTTACTTCCTTTTCAAATTACATACATGACAATACTAATCTTTGAAATAATTCTTATTTGAAAAAAGAAGTAAAGCAGAGGAAGATAGAATAGGGTATGAATTTTGAAAATTTCAATGCTAGCCAAAAAAAATCTCTGGAAAGAAGAGGGATGAAGCTGGGGTGGTTAGTGATTGTAGTATTTCAACTAAGGGTATAACTACATTGGGTTAAGTGGATGGATAGAGGGAGGGTCCCCCATGTTTAGACCTGCGTACTGATCTGCCATCTCTAAGGAGGGTTCCCTTCACTTTATTCTTCTTCTTTTAACAAATGTAGACTTTAGTTAAATCAGTTTTAATGTTTCATTTTCATCCATATGATTTAGAAATTATGGTTTTTGTCCCTATGCTTTCTAATTCATTACTATTTTCGTCTTTTTAGTTTAAGTTATTGTTGTTTATAAATTTTTACTATTTTGATCCCTACTATTTAAAGATAGGAACTAGCCTAGGGATAAAAGTAGAAAACCATTAGGCCGAGTGTAGCGGTTGCCGAGGCTCGGCGGGTTGGTAGCCGGCGGGCTAGGGGTCCGTCGGTTTCCCCACACCGCTCTAAACTGTTGCTGTGCTCTGTGTGTGTGTGTGTGTGGGGTGGGGGGGGGGGGGGTGTTGTGTTTTATTATAAACTAAGGGGGTTGAGAGAGGTCAAGTACTAATTAAAGAGGGCTTATTGTGGGTTTATGAAAAATGTTGATGCGGTGCTGATGTGGCAGTGGGGTTGGGAGGACTGGGAGAGTTCGGATACGCATAGCCTTATGAAAATAGCAATTTTTAAACCATGGGATGATAACTAAAATTTATAACAAACCACAATGACTAAAATTGTAATTTACTCAAAATATTAAGACTTCAGTATTTGCAAAAAATAAATTTTGTGATAGAGTCTTTGAGAAAAAAATTTAAAAAATAAAGTAAAACAACATTAAATATCATGTTTAAAGCAAAGCAGATGAGGGAACATGTGATAAAGCAAGGTAAATTACAGGAAGAGTCCTTTTAGTTTTGTTTTTAATCATTTAAACCCCTACCCTTTTGTAATTTGGTGCTAGACTGTTGGCTAGCCAGAATTTCCGATAGTTTTATGTACCATGCTTTTAACAACAAGCATTTTTAGGATTAACTCCCAACCATTAAAATTCAACTACTTGGAAATTAGAAGGTATATTATAAGACTAAAAAGTTTATAAAAACCCAAAAGTATAATGTCTTTTATGAATTTATATACATGCTCATTGTGTTTCTTAATATATTTTATATTTTTAATATTTAAGATAAATTAATTAAGTAAATGACACGTGTAAATCAAATAGGCTTAAATGAACTAAAGTGAAAAACATGAAAAATACTAATTTTGGCCTACGAGAGAGCGACACGTCTAGTTACACTTTATTACCTTGTCTTTCTTTAGCTGAAGTTTTTCTTCTTATAATTATCAAAGAAAAGTTGTTGGTTGGAGTTGATATCTTTTTGGCTATAGGCAGTAAGTCCAACATACATACAATTAGAAGGGTCAAAATGGTAATATCCCTATCGATCACATTTGTTCTTCATGTTTCGAATTTTCTTTTGCCAACTAGTTTTTGTCTTATACGGGTAATTCTTGATCTCCCCCTTCTTTTTAAATGAAAGTAAATGTTTTTGTTCAGCTTTTGCTGTTTGCCATCTCTGCATGTTTGCATGTCTTTTTCTGTGTTTGCCCAAACAATTCCAGAGAATAACAGTGACTGTGACGAACAACTATACACACACACACATATACATATATATATATACATACACATATACATCTTATCAGTATAGATTTTTCATATGCAAAATCAATCTCTTTTTCTCTTTCCTTTTTGGACTCTGCTTCTTGTGATTTTTCCACCCATATAGCGTTTCTTAACCCGCTATATTCTTGAAAGTACACGTGAAATCCGCCGTTACATCACCTTCTTAACGCTTATCTCTGAACTCTTATTTTGTTTTTATATCAAACTCACCTTTGTCTTAATGTCTTCACTCTACACTCCTTTCGTGAAAAAGGGTTGAAACTTAAAATGGAGAGGGCCTTAAGTCCTTAACATATGCATTAAACATTTGACAGAGATCCTTACAGAAAAAGAAGAAGAAGTCATAATAGTATTTATTTTTGGTATTGATTTTATTATTCTTCAAATCTTAAAAAAAAAAAAAAATTAGGTGGTGAAGAAAAAGCATCATCATCATCATCATCATCATGCCTCAGTTGAAGCAGATTAGAGACCCTGAGCAAAAGCATGTGATCTCCAAGAGAATTACAAGGGGAGGACCGGCCGCGGCCCAAATGAATAACAATCAAAACGATTGTTGTAATGTTGAAGTGAGCACAAATATGATAGTCGGAAAAAACCGGAGGCAAGGGAGGAGAAGAGGGAAAGGGAAGTTGTTGGGGAGGACACAGACACAATTAATGTTAGAGGATTCAAAAGAAGAGATTTCTTCTTGTGGGTTATCTTCTTCTTCTGAGAAAAGGTTAATGTTCCCTAGAAGGCCTGGTTTTGGTCAATTGGGTACCAAGTGTGTGGTGAAAGCAAACCACTTTCTAGCTGACTTGGCTGATATGGAATTAACCCAATACAGTGTAAGCTTTGAATTTATGTCAATTTTATCTTTGTATGCTGTGTATTTTCTTTATGTGTAAGTATATTTCTTTATATTGGAGCAGGTTAAGGTGATTCCAGAAGTGAACTCTACCAAATTGAACAAGGCAATTATGAGCCAGTTGGTGAAAGTTCATAGAAACACAGATTTGGGGATGAAGCTCCCTGTTTATGATGGAAGAAGAGCGCTTTACACTGCTGGGAGTCTTCCCTTTACATCAAAAAGATTCACAGTTACATTAGTAGATGACTTGGACTGGATTGGCATTACAAAGTATGTGATTCCTTACCAAATTTTCTGTTGCCTTTTTCTGCTACATATGCCCGTTTTCGATCTTTGAACTCCTCTCAATGTAAAATGTATCGGAAGCCATTGCTCATATTTGCCCATTTTCGATGTCTACTTTTATGCCATTAGCTTATGAAGCTATTTGGTAGTTGCTCTCTCTGTGATTATTAGGTTTCCTATGTAAAATAGTAGTATTTGGGCCGTTTTCTGAATGTTTACTGGGTAAGCGCTTATCGGGCAAGAGTCACCACCCTCACTTATCTTGTCAGGTAATATTTTCGGCCACCAAAATGAATTTTTGGAAAGTGCTAACCGGGTTAGAATCTTTTTTTTTTTTTTGGAAGAGGTATCCCAGACCACATTGGGCCCAGACTAATCCTCGGCAATTTTGGGCCAAAGCCCGACTGCTAAAGCATGCAGCCCGGGGTCGAAGCCCCCGTACCTCCAGAATACGTCCCCCAGGGCTCGAACTCGGGTTCACCACTATGTAGTGCCCAAGCCTTACCACTAGGCTAACACTCTTTTGGTACCGGGTTAGAATCTTCTCTTTCACTTACCAATTCTCGGTCATTGCCATGGTCACCCTGTGTTGTAACGCCCGGTAAACGTCAGATAAACGGCCTTAGCCATGCTTTCCCTTTTCTATGTTTCTTTTTATTCCATTAGCTTATGAATCTATTGGTATTTGAAGGTGATATTTATTTAAACTTATGTTGCATAATTTCAGGGAAAGGGAATTTAAAGTGACTATTGAGTTTGTTGCTCATGCTAGTATGTGTCAACTACGCGAGCTTCTCTCTGGGAAACAAGTTGACACTCCTCTAGAGGCACTTAAGATAGTTGATCTAGTTTTGAAGGAGCTTACAGCTCAACGGTATGTTTTATGCATGAATCGTGATTTATTTTGTCTAAATCCTCCCCCATTTGCATTATTACTTTATACAATTCGATGCGTAAATAGGTACATATCTGTTGGGAGATTTTTCTATTCTCCTAACATTACCAATCCGAAGCCAATAGGTTGCGGACTACAATCATGGCGAGGCTTCTACCAGAGTATAAAACCCACCCAGATGGGATTATCGCTAAATATTGGTATGATCTGAAGCTTTTGATCTAGAGCAACATTTTTACATTTTGTTATTGTCATTACCAATATATTTTTGCTTCTTCCTTTCCACAGACACATTGGCAACTACATTTATAGAACCACTCCCGGTCATCGAGTTTGTAGCTGAAATTCTGGGAAAACACGTATATACAAAGCAAATTTCTGATGCAGATAGAATAAAGGTATAGTTGTTAATGTCAGAATCATAAGTTAGTGAGGTTGAAAGATATATAAATCAGTAATGTATAGCAAGTAGTTATGTTAATGTTAAGCAGATAAAAAAAGCTCTTAGAGGCGTCAAAGTTGAAGTAACACATAGAGGGAATGTACGAAGGAAGTATCGTATCTCAGGGGTGACATCACAACCAACAAGGGAGCTAATGTGAGTTGCTTGATTTTCTCAATAGCTCCTTTTCTTGCAGGCCTTGTTATTATTAATCCTTTTCCTCATTTTGATATCCATCATGTTCTTCTCTTCTCCCAGGTTTCCAGTTGATGAGGAAAGAAACATGAAATCAGTGGTTGACTATTTTCGTGAGGTGTATGGATTTACGATACAGCATCCCCACCTGCCTTGCCTTCAAGTAGGGAATCAGAAAAAAGTGAATTACATGCCCATGGAGGTAAGTATGGAAGTTTCTCCAAACTTTATCCTTATTTTATACTTATGGTTTTCTCATACTTTAATGCCTTTGCACATTATTTAGGCTTGCAAGATTGTTGAGGGACAAAGGCGCACAAAGGGACTGAACAATAAACAGATTACTTCTTTGCTAAAGTTTTCATGCCAGAGACCGAAGGAACAAGAAAAGGAGATACTACAGGTTTGAGAACTCAGAGATCTCCCCCTTTGGTTCAATCCCATGTTTTTGCCTTAAAATGGCCTTCCACGTAGACTAAATTCGTTATTATTCAGACAATGCATCAAAGTTGTTTTAAAGAAGATCCCTATGCAAAGGAATTTGGCATCAGTATCGACGACAAGCTTACATCAATTGACGCACGAGTTCTTCCTGCCCCATGGGTATGTCTTGCATGCTATTCTTGGTTCAGCATCTGATTATAAAGTTGTTTACAGTCTTAATAGGTTCACCTTTGATCTTTTGTAATCAACAGCTGAAGTACCATGATAGTGGAAAACAAAAAGAAGTTCTACCTCAACTTGGACAATGGAACATGAAAGATAAGGTAATGCATTGTTTATATAAGTTATCATCTTTGCAATCTTATGCAATTTCTTATGATACTGTACTATTTTCATGACACAGAAAGTGATAAATGGAAGCGTTATTAATTACTGGGCTTGCATCAACTTCTCACGAACTGTCCCGGACAGCGCAGCTCAAAGTTTTTGTCAACAGTTGGTCCAAATGTGCCAAGAATCTGGCATGGTAAGAATACCCCGACCGTTAGCTGTCATAGATTAATTGTTTGTTCGCTGAAAGATGCAAAGGATAATATTGTATAAAATGTTGTTGGAAATTTCAGGAATTCAAAGGTGACAGCGTGGTTCCAGTTTACTCAGCAAGACCGGATCAGGTAAAGAAGGCCTTAAAGCATGTCTATACGTCCACTGTAAATAAATCCGGAGGGAAAGAGTTGGATTTGCTTATTGCAATCCTACCTGACAACAATGGCAGTTTGTATGGTATGTAGCTTTCGTTTGTTTGCCTATTTACGAACATGGTTTTTGCTTTCAGTTGCTAAGTCGTTTCTCCAATTTCAGGTGACGTGAAACGGATATGTGAAACAGATCTGGGCTTGATATCACAATGCTGTCTTACAAAATATGTTCTAAAGATCAGTAAACAGTATCTCTCAAACGTCTCACTCAAAATTAATGTCAAGGTCAGACACTTTACGAAAAACTCACGTTATTTACTTCGTGAACTTTCTATTATTCATTTTGGTTTTCTTACTGCATTCTTTTGTTGTACTTAACATTCTTGTCGTACCCCAGATGGGAGGAAGGAATACTGTGCTATTAGATGCCTTAAGATGGAAGGTACCTCTGGTTAGTGATATCCCAACGATAATTTTTGGAGCGGATGTAACTCATCCAGAGTCTGGAGAGGATAGTAACCCATCAATCGCAGCGGTAACAACAACAAAACCTTGGCATACAGTTTACTTGATTTACGTTTGAACGTCTACTAATTACAACTTTTTTAACAAAAAAAGGTTGTTGCCTCTCAAGACTGGCCAGAAGTTACCAAGTATGCAGGGCTTGTGAGTGCTCAACCTCACAGGCAAGAACTTATTCAGGACTTGTATAAAACTTGGCAAGATCCCCAACGTGGAAAAGTTAACGGAGGCATGATCAGGTGCATATGCAAACTTTTTGTGATCATCAAAAAGCAACCGTTGTTTTTATGAGCATCACTGGATTAGTTGATCTAATTACTTTGAGTTGTAAAACTGCAGAGAGCTCTTGCTATCTTTTGAGAAGGCGACAGGGAAAAAACCACTGAGAATCATATTCTACAGGTATGAAAAGATCATTTATATAGCTTTAAGTGGTGTGTACCAAAATATAAAGATCGTTAAGCGTTAGTATGCTCATTTTTTTTGTATATTTCTGTTTGCAGGGATGGTGTAAGTGATGGGCAGTTCTATCAGGTTCTGCTCTATGAACTTGATGCAATTCGTAAGGTTGGTTAATGGTTCTAATTTAAAGACAGTATCTGTTGCTTCATACCATTTGTTTTCTCGTGCTTATCATACACTGTTGGATATCTCTAGGCTTGTGCTTCTCTAGAACCTAATTACCAACCTCCGGTCACATTCATTGTTGTCCAAAAACGCCATCACACACGGCTCTTTCCAAACAACCACAATGATAGAAAAAGCACCGACAAGAGTGGCAACATATTACCGGGTATGTTTCTCTTTATCATTCTTCTCTTTCTGTTTCAAAAGAAGCTGTTGCTTCTTGTGAAAATGCTACAAAACACTATGAAATATACAATTTCAGACAAAATTAATTTACTCTCTTTCTAAGCATTCAACTACAAACTAAAATGTTACTTGTCTACATCATTTACCATATCTCATCTCATTTCTCTCCACATAAGATAATAAAATTGTTTAATGGAAAAAACCCAAGACTTAGTTACAAACTTGTTCTCCTAGGCTGAAAATGTTAGATTTGGTATTACTGTAGGTACGGTGGTGGACACAAAGATCTGTCATCCAGTCGAGTTCGACTTCTATCTTTGCAGTCATGCAGGAATTCAGGTATGAAACTGCACCATCTCATATTCTCATTTAATACAAAACCAGATGGAACTAGTTATATATCTTCTGTTGAGTTTACAATGTCAAATGAATTATATTTCTTTTTCAGGGAACTAGCAGGCCGGCTCATTATCATGTTCTATGGGATGAGAACAATTTCAGTGCTGATGAAATTCAATCTCTAACGAATAATCTCTGCTACACGTAAGACACACTTGCTTCAGACTCTTGCTGATTACTCCTGTGTCCTTGTGATATATTAACCAAGAAATTTCATTGCAGCTATGCCAGGTGCACACGATCCGTTTCTGTCGGTAAGTCTTTCTACTTTTACCATTAAATGTTGTGTTATCCCTTTTTTTTGTTGGAGCAAAATATACATCAAGAAAAGTCAATTAGAAATGATGAGAGAAACACAAAATCAATGGTCCATAACCAGACCAGACCTGACAATACCAAAACTGAACTTAACCAAAAATTGTAAGACTGTAGAACAAAAACAGGTTCCAACTTCTGTTTGCCTCAAAACCCGTTACCGTCTTGTAAAAAGTTAAAAAAGACGAAGTTGGTTTTGTTTCTGGTAACGGGCTTTAAACCAGAGTTAACCAAGAATCCGTTTTTGTGACCAGATTTAAGCCACAAAAATGATGAGTGCCTAAAATCTAAGAAAATTGTTATATGTTGCAGTTCCACCTGCATATTACGCTCATTTGGCTGCATACCGAGCACGATTCTATATGGAACCAGAAGTCCATCATGACAACGGGTCCGTGCACAGCATGTGCATGGTTAAAGGAGCAGGTGTTCGCCCCCTTCCGGCACTGAAAGACAAGGTAAAGAAGGTGATGTTTTATTGTTAGGTAGGCCAAGTTTGAAAAAGTTTTAGGGTAGCATTAGATGGAATATGTTGTACTGTTAGTTTTGTACAGAAATGAACATGCATCGAACATTTTTGCTACTGCAAATAGGTTTTCGTTTCTTTAGTTCCTCATGTACTCTTTGATATGTATTGTAGAAGATATTGAATACGGTCGTTATATGATGTCATATTGTGGATATGATACAATATAGCGACCGGATTTCTTATAATTGACGATCACCTTATCATTTCGACTGTAACTGATCAGTTTGTTGTTCTATATCGCGCTTCTTTTGAAGATAGTAAGTGTGGTGACCAACCCCTCTCTCTTGTTGCTAATTCTAATATTTTGTTTCACAAGTCGGGTCTTCACGAAAACATCTTCCCCACCCCTAAGCTAACCCTGTGTTAACCGAAGGTGAAGGGGATGATGGAGACCGATTTGAGATGGTCAATCTCCAAGAAAAGCGAAGGCGTAGAGAAGAAATTTGGAACAATTTTCAGCTTCATTAATTTGTAGTAAATGGAATACAATACCTATAGGGAGAAACTCTAAACCTAACCCACTACTTCTTTCTTATGCCACAAATTAAGGAAATTACATGCTCATGACTCCTTATTAGAAGGATTTCAACCTAAATAAATAAAATGAAAACACAAAACAATATATTACTGAAAGTAGGAAGTTAGATAAGAGTTTGTATCAATGTCCACCCCTCAAACAAAGGCCTTGTCCTCAAAGCCGGTAGCTTGAACACCGGGGTCCGGTGCAAAGAGAATGGATGTTGGGATCTCCTTCGTGGACTCAAGTAGGAACCCGAGCAGATTTCAATGGTGTAATAGGTGATATTTCTCAGAGCAACAGAAGCAGAGGCCTTGGGAGTGGCAAGCTCAAATAATTCATATGTTTAATTGAAGAACTCAGTTCAACAAAGTACAAAGGAAACATAGGCTTGTGAACCTATTCAATATACAAATATAGACAAAAGTAGTAATAAACCAGCTAATTACCACACAGCTAAAAAAAATAGTCGTAATCTCCATCATCGTCACCATCTGCCTTTGATGCTGCTGGAGCATGGTCGTAATCTCCATCATCTTCGTAACCATCTGCCTTTGATGCTGCGGGAGCATAGTCATAATCTTCATCATCGTCGTCACTATCCCCTTCAAAACTACCCGCTGGTGCATAATCATAACCACCATTATCATCATCGTCTCCATCTCCATGCTTCTTGCACCAGCCACTTCTATTTTTCATGCTTACAAGATCCATTACTTGTATATAATATAATAAAAAGATATATAATGGGATTGGCTACCAAGAATTAAATCTGGTTTTAGTTTTGAATATGGAATTAATTAAAGGACAAACTGATAAGCTATATTTATGGGTGTCGAAAAGGTAAGAGAAGCAGGTTGACTCGTTTTACTGAAGTCCTTACACAAATATAAGTGTGAATTAATATGGAAAGGGTGTGCCTTCCAAAAGGTTGGTACATGGCAGCATCATGCACATTTGATATTTTGAATAGCTACGTGTATATTGTTAAGGTGGTTTTGAAAAAAATTAACAAAACTAAGTTGGTTTTATTTTGGATATCAAACCTATGGTTTTCGGGGTTTGAAACCCCTGTTTATTCGTGAGTGGCGCGACTAGATCTTAAGCTTCTATTAAGTTACTTGCAATACTACAAAAAAAACTGTATATTATCGACTGCAGTTTCTGACTGTTTTTAGCAGTCGGAATTTACCGATTGTTCCTTTTCTTATTTCTTATTTATTTGTTAACTAGTCGTGAGAAATCTTTCGGTAAATGGAACGGTCAGAAAGTCGTCGGTAATGTCGTTGTAAAACCATCGCTAGATTTTAGCGACTAGCTTTTTATCGCCGCTCGTTTTTGTCTGAAAACCGTAGGTAAATCCTGGTTCCAACAGTTCACCAATTGTTTCAACCGTGATACCCTTATTTTTTTAATAGTGTTGAAACCCCGATGCAAACCCCCCTATGTCTAGATTTGTGAATACATTATGACATGGGCAGACTTGTAGTATGTGGGAGAGTGGGGTCAACGGTGACATATTCCTCCATGGTAAGTAAAAAAGTTTAGGATTGTGAAAGCTGCAATCGTATCGTTTTTGAATATGCTACCATACTTCATAATCAACAAAAAAGAACTCTTCAAATCAATAAAAAAAAACCCAAAAGTAACTCTTTAAATTGACCTGAAAACCGAAAAATCCCCTTGAAGTCGATTAAAAAACCCCAAAATCCTTGCAAAAAAGGTTTTAAATTAAACCCCCCTTGAAATGGTGGAATTAGGCAAAAAAAAAAAAAAAATTTAAAAAAATACATGAGTTTATATAACGTTGCTAAAAAGATGACATATCGATAAAAACTGTATAATAAAAATATGTTGCACCGTATAAAAAGTCCAGGATCCGCCCTCCATGCCTCCATTATTATGAAGCAGTTGCATTCAATTTACGGTAAATTGATCCAATTAAATCTAAGCATCAAATGTTTGCTAGTTATTAAGATCCATGTTAGTTTTGGGTCAATTATTCAAGCTACATATATCCATTTAAGATTATCGTGTTGGGTTAGGTTTAAATATGAACTCAATTTTGGTTGTGAACGTGAGACTACTAAAATCGCACCACGCACTACAAGAAAACATTAAATTGTCCACATATTTTTATCCACGGTTGGTGAAGGCGTGGAAAATTTTATTTGTATTTTTCACACCAATAAACGTTTACAAATTATCCATGGTTATATTTGTGGCAATTTCATTGCATTAATAATAGGAAAAAAAACTAACATGTAAGAATGTAGATAAAATGTCCACGGTTAAAAATGTGAAAATTAATTTTTATTTTACACATATAAAATTGTGGATAAATTTGTTTCATATTTCTAATGTATTAACTAAATATGAAATATAAAGAAAAAATGTCAACAAATAAAAGCGTGGACAAATTTCAATATAAAAAATATTATATACATTTGTTACATAAACAAGCGTGGACAAATTTCAATATAAAAGATATATTATATACATTTGTTACATAAGCAAGCGTGGACTTTTATTATTATATACATTATATACCTGATCGCTTCTCTCCGTCAGCTCTCACCGGCCCGATGTCGTTTTTAATCGCCGGTGATCGCTTCACAAACCCTAATTCTCCCAATCGTCTACCTTTCTACATCTGTGCCCTAGCCACAATTACTCACAGCACATACCATGGATTCTATGGCAGATACGTGAAGTTCTTCCGTGCAATCAGTTCCATAATCTCCTCGTTCTTCCCTCTCATTTCCATGGCAATTGTAGCTAAGTTTTTCGTATTTCTCAATTTTCTGAGCTTCTTTATGTTTGCTATCGTAATCGTCAAGTTAGCGCAAAACCTAGGGTTTAATTGTTCCTTTTTTGCAGTTAATTTCGATTTCAGTCGCATGTGTTTTGTTTGATTCAATTAGAAGTCTCAATTTCTGTCGATTGTGTGTGTGAATGAATTCCGATTAGTTTCATTGAAGTATGATTCATGTGTTTTAGTGATTATGATTCTCAATTTCGTGTTTATATGTATGTTGTGATGTATGAGAACATGAGATAATGAGACCTTGACTTTGGGAGTGGAGTGATTTTTCAAAAGTCAATGGATTGGCAAAATCTGATACTATTCTTGTTTCTTATTGTGGAAGCTTAATATAAGTTTTCTTTGTGATTAACAGTTTTAAGAAGAATTTACTCTTTGATATATATATATATATATATATATATAGAGAGAGAGAGAGAGAGAGAGAGAGAGAGAGTCCATTTCATTTGTGAACCATAACTTTCGTGTGAACTTGAAAACCGAAGCCAAAAAGACGATTTCATTGGTTAAATCAATGCAATTGCCTCATGAAGTTGTTTAATATGATGAAATTATATTATATGATTCATTTTTTGTCCTTACTACATCTTCCATTGATGTATGCCACCCTTGCATAGATGACACTCCATATCTTAGCTTCTCATACTCACCATCTTCAGAGGTCTTATCGGTTTTAGGCGAACTTAGGTTGAAATAGAATATTACTGATTCATTTAATAGGTTTCAAGTCTCAAGTCTATTATTATAGTCATGTAATACGTGTATCAGTTTGTCCAAGTCATCCAGACAGGAGGAAGAACCATTTGGAGTTCTGGACAGCAGGAGTCATTCAGACCTCAATCTAGTAAGACAACCTAATAAATTGAATTGGTTCTTTTATTATAAAAAAATTGATTTCTTTATGGATGAGATGAGATAACATGTTTGTGCCTGAGGGTTTGACTCTAAATATCTCTTACAAATGATTGTACCTGATCAAATGCTAACATATTCTGTTATCTTGTTTTTGTTTGAACTTGTAAGACATATTGTAACATCTCTCTCTTTCTTTCTCTCTGTTTTGCAGTATTTCAAGCTCTACTTGCATCTTACAATTCCTATACTTTTTTCTGGGTTTTATCTTCCTAAGGTGAGTTGAAATTCTCATATTGTGCAGCTAACAGACTTGCAATTTAGATCATTTTATTGTGTCACGAAAAGGCGTAATTTTGTTCAGTGGAACTATTACGATGTATTTAGAGTAGATGTTTTTTTATTTGATGATAAATTTGAAAAGGGATTTTCTGTTTCTGATTTGATCCCATCTACTGGTGGCACGTGCCACCATGTGCCCTTCTTTAGCTCCGCCCCTGCATCTAATTGTTGATAACCTGTCTTTCTTATCTTATGAAATAAATATTTGTTGGAAATGGATAATTTGGATAGTTGGATTCTGTTTTATATAAGTTTTGAATTGGGTTCTTGATAGTTGTCTAGTTCTTGATAGTTGGATTCTGTTTTGTATAAATTAAACTATGAATGAATTTCCATATTTCCATGATTACCAACTCTATAGGATCCTACAACATAATTGAAATGGAAATGGATAATTCCACAAAGATAGCGTAGACATTAAATTGTTAGCTTTATTGAGAAGAAAAGGCACATAAATGGTTATATAAAAGTATTTTGCAGGTACCTTAATTTGTTAGCTTTATTGACAAGTTCTTTATTATTATATTCATACTTTCTTGAACTTAACTACAACCAGATAGCTTAATTACTTAGCTTTATTGACTTTCTTGTACCAAACTACAAACAGGTATCTTAATTTGTTAGCTTTAATGACAATATCTTTATTGTTATATTCATCCTTTCTTGCTCACTATGTTGGTTCCTTGGGAACTATTACTAGACAATCGACAAAGTTTGTTTAGGTTGGCCTTAGCAGAATTGTAGTGGAACTGGAAAAGAGAGCAATTCAGCTTTCTTTGGAGGAAGGTAATATTTTATTGCAACCCTTCTAATCGATAAGGTTTCACCTTTAAAACCAGACCACATATGTTTCACATGATGATTATATGTACAAACAGGCAGGGACCAATAATAAGCCACGAAAGCTATTTGCAATGGTGACTGAAAGAGGACTGCAACAAACCACAGTAACTTATAATAGCTCGATGTCATTTGACTTTATGATCAGGTAAGCTAAATAGAGGATATTTGTTTTCATATTTATTTAGATTCACATCTTTTGCAATCCTAATTGATCTTGAATGGTCAAAAGTCCTCTTTTATCTTTGAAATTCTGACTCTAGTGCTCCCATACAGAGTTTGCTACTTAAAGAAGAGTCGAGTAGATTTTTGGTCATACGTGAAGTCGTGAACAATGGATAAACATTTAACCTTTATGTATTTTCCTTCAATGCTAGCTGATTTTACAACTATTCAGTTGGACAATACATAGGCAAACCTTAAAATCTCGGTATCATAGGCAGGGGGCTGTGCACATGTATGTGGAAGCATTATAATATTTTTTACTTATTTTGAATTTTGATTCCAGAAGTTCATTCTGAAATTGGATTTGCATGATGGTAAAGACAAGAGAAAAACATCGAGGTAGATCTACTTCCTTCAGTTCCTTGTTTATTTTTCTACTTTTTTGTTGTATATTATGCATTACAGTACACGAATGAGACCGTTTCTTGGTTTCAGAGGAGAATTTGGGGAGATGTATATGTTCTTACTCGCCATATTATCGAAAAAAATTTGAATTTAGGTGCCAAATAATTATTAAACGTCCAAGTGTCGACCGCGTTGTAGAGAAGGTATTAAACTAAAATTCATCATCTAGGTATGATTAATCTTGTGATCAAATTTATATCTAAGTTAGGGGTTGTTTGGTATTGCGCATTATAGGCTTAATAGTCTATATGGATTATTCAGATCACACACGATTACCATAATATTTATAGATAACTTAGGGGTTGTTTGGTTGGTTTTCCATTCAATCCTATATGGATAAAGTTGTATGTGTGGATTTATTTTCTGATCTCAAGGTCGTTAACATCAAAATCCTACAAACATAATTGGATGTTCTGAAATTTCTAAATTCTAACATAATTCCTCTTGCAGATTTTCAAAGGAGATGTGGAGGCAGGTGCCCAAATGGTTGCCTCAAGGGGAAAAGAGTTTGATAAAGAGAATTCTTGATCTCAACCCTAAAACAATGATAACGATTGCGTAAATCAAAATCGACGAATGGTTCAAATAAGATTACACTCCTGCAATTGTTAAGGAAGAGGAGGAAGATGTGCTTCTTGATGATGAAGTTCTATCATTACACGAGACCGTAAGAAATCAAATCCCGTTTCATCTTTGTTCCAAGATTGTCTTAAAATCGTTCATTTTTAATCCTTGTTTTGTTTGCTGCAGCCAATGGATTCAGAAAGAGAAGCAAAATCACGTACTCATATTAACGCCTTTGAACTCATTGGGATGTCATCGTTCTTGAATATCTCTGGGTTCTTTGAGAAAGAGGTAAAGAGATTGATTCATTGTTATATAAAAGTTTCTATCTTTTTCATCACTTATTTGCAAAGTCTCAGAATCTTGGGTTGGTTTCAGGATGTATCGTGGAGAAAAGTGACGTGTCCCCCAAGAGAATTGCTAGAAAGAATAGAGAATATGGTCTCAGAGATGGGATTTGGAGTTCAAAAGAAAATTGGAAAGATGGGTGAAGAAAGAAGGTGCTGAAATATATTTGAAGCTTGTGTTTAGTTGAAGGTGTTGAACTCTTAATTTGTTCATATTGTTTTTGCTGCTATTTGGGGATCTTTTTGGCTGAAATATTTGGTGCTTTTGGTTGCTATTTTGGTGTTGGAGTGGTTACAATTTTTTATTTTTTTAAAATATTTTTGTCTATTTTGTCCACGCTTGTGCATGTGACATTTCTCATAATCTAGACGCTTGTAGTTGTGGACATTTAAACAATTAGTCCATGCTTGTAGTTGTGGACATTTAAGCAATTAGTCCACGCTTGTAGGTGTGGAAATTTAAGCAATTAGTCCACGCTTGTAGGTGTGGAAATTTAAGCAATTAGTCCACGCTTGTAGGTGTGGAAATTTAAGCAATTAGTCCACGCTTGTAGGTGTGAACATAGTGCAAAATTTTGTCACGGCCATTTTCTCCACGCAACAATAAAGCGTGGACTTTTTAATTGTACACACTTAAAAGTGTGTATATATGACCAAAATGGTGTGTATAACACAAACCTTTTTTGTAGTGCACGTGACAATATTCACTCTAAATGATATGCATTATTCAGAGTGAATAAAACTTAAACGCCTTTATTCACTCTGAATAATACATGATATTCAGAGTGAATATTGCTACGTGGCACGATTTTAGTGGTTCTCACGTTCACAATGAAAGAGTGTTCACATTTGAACATTCCTTTATAGTGTTGTCCCTATATCTTGGTCGAACTACTCATCCGTCCCAATGACAATAATAAGAAATTTAGCTTGAATCTGAATAAGGTCAAGTCAAGTGCAAGGTATTTTAATTAGTCGTTGAGCTAAATATACACAACATCTACTAATTTGCAAAGAGCTGGTGCCTGGTGGTGGCTCATATTCCCATTTTTTTTGTACCCTTATATTTCGGGAAATATAACACATTGTATTGATGCATACTAGTTAATAGGCCGTGTAATACACGGATAATTTATAACATATTGTATTAATTTCTAATAAAAATAAGCATCTACATTATAAAGTTCACAAATATTTCACCTCCAGTTAACAATATAAATATGACTTAGTTAATAAAAGAAACATTAACGATTTAGTTTAATCATAACTATTCTTTTGTTGTTAAAATATCTGAAATTGAAAATTTATAATTCTTTTGTCGAAAGAGTCGGGGATTTATTTGAAGGGTTTTAAAAAAATCATTATTTATAAATAATCTATAAAAATAGTTAGATTATAAAGATGAAATCTTTAAATTAAAGAATATCAATATAAGGGTTTTAAATAAAAATAATCTTCAGTATTTATAAATAATGTATAAAAATAGTTAGATTAAAAAAGATGGAATCTTTAAATTTCAATAATATCAACAATAGAACTGCAATAAAATGTAAACACGTTAACTTATATCTATTTTTAATATTTAACATTATAAATAAATTAAAAAAACTATTCAATATTATACTCATTTTGAAGGTATCGTTGAAACGATTATAATGGTGTAATTTGTAGCAAAGAAAAACAAAAACTTAATACTTTTTAATTCATATATATTATTTACGTTAATATGATAAGGATGTAAAATGAAAAATGAAAAACTAAAGGATAAAAAGTAATTTAATCAAATAATTTTAAGAATACAAGATGTAAATTTAGGTAGGTGAATTTTGGAAAATATTTTATCCATATTTGTTAGTTATTTATTTATACGTATTAATAGGGCATTAAAAAAAATAGAAATAGATTATGACATAATCATTTGATAAATTTTGTTTAATTGGCCAATAATATCACTCAATTTCATTATGATGACATCAGCACAAACCTTCTTTTAATATATATATATATATATATATAGATTTGCTTCAAGCATATTCTTGAAATATTATATATATTTCATTTGTTAACAAAAAAAGTATGAACTCTGTGAACCCATATTCACCAACCAGATTTCAAATTAATTCAAATAATACACTCTTATAATCATGAGCTGTTAATCAAGATATGGAAGAAGTTTCCATTGACTAAATCTAGACCATAGAACAGAGATATGGATGGATAGGATGAGGTTCACAAGTTTACACACATTTATTGGTTCATAAATAAAAATCCCCCTATACACACACACACACACACACACACACACACACACACACACACACACACATATATAGAGAAAGGTTCAAATGAGAAGTGCTAAAAAAATACGAAGTAGAGAAGTGATCTCCACCACTCATCCGGTCAATAAAGGTGGCTTTGACCGGTTATAGTGGACGCGATCACAGGGGATTGACGCGATTCATAGAAGGGTGGAGATTATTAAAGGAGGTGACCCGGTCAAAGCCGCCTTTATTGACGGATGACATGGAGATCACTTCTTTACTTCTTATTTTTTTTAGCACTTCTCATTTGAACCTAATACTATATATATATAAGATATTGGGATATAGTAGAGGAAGTTATTTATAGGTTAAATTGGTTCTCTGAGATGGAGTATGAAAACTTCTTGTTATAATTTTGAGTACAGAATGAACAAAATAAGAAGCTATATTTATGTATATGGAAAAGGTGAGAGAAGTTGGTTGACTCGTTTTAGTGAAGTCAATCCACGAGTATAAGTGAGGAGTTAAATGGAAAGGGCGTGGCAACTCGATGCACATGAGGTACAACTTCTGCAAGGTTGGGTCCCAAGAGAAAAAACGTAGACTTTTTCTAGGGGAATAACGTTAAGGAAAAGATTATTGTGCCTTCTTTTAAGAACGGATGACAAGCAGTCAAACATCTATCTCTCGCTCACTTGACTGAACCTTCATGGAATATTTCAAATGTTGACACTTGACACTATATAACATTAATAAATAGAAAGACTTGTCACCCAAGTTGCCTTGAACAATCCGAATTCATGTACCTAATCCCTAAATGGAAAAGCATAGCAATCTCGCAATGAAATTTTCTGATACATGATTAGATGAGAAACGAAAGCATGTTTAAAACTCTAGAAAACTACCACTAAATCCAAAATAAAGATTTATGGCCCAACATGTGAATTTTAGAGTCCTCCAAGGATTTAGGCAAGTGCTCAACCGGTATGACAGAAATGATATACAACAACAACCAAAGAACTAATGATAAGCAAAAGTGCTCTAAAATCCATGCCAAAGAATTGGACATAATATATCTTACAAACTTTTGATAACTAGAGCTCTTAGCCAAAAACATACTTTATTTTGGGTTTGAGATATGACTATAATTAAACTTAATGGCCACAACTTTTAAAGTGAGTGGTGATATATTATAGCAAGGTTTAGTTATGTGATATCCGCGAAACCACACCGGGGTGGTTAAGTCTTACCAATCGCTAAAGATGCACCCAAGGTAATTAAAATGCCCACACTAATATTTCTTAGGAGTTTTAGATTCTTTTAGGAAACTTGGATCATAAGTCTTTCTGTTTATTGATGTTATATGGTGTCAATCATTGAAATATTCCTTGAGATGGAGCAAGTTAGATGCCTGCCATCATTTATCAAAAGAAAGGCACTATATATTATCTTTTCCCTAATGTTATTCCCTAGAAAAAATTCTATCACTTTTTCTCTATGGACCCAACATTAGACCTAAAAGGCATATAAATGCTTTACCACCAACATTTGCAGCTATAAAAGTTGTACCAAATATGGATCGTGCTACCATGTACCCACTTTTTGTATAACACACTCTTCCCATATAAGTCCACACTTATACTTGTGCATGGACTTCACTAAAACGAGTCAACCTGCTTCTCTTACCTTTTCCACACCCATAAATATGGCTTGTCAGTTTGTCTATTCCATAATCAAAACAACCAGAGTTCTTATTAGCCCATCTTACAACACAATATTACCTATAAGTAACTTTCTTTGTTGTTTCCCAATATACTTATATCAAGAAAATGGATATTGTAAGCATGCGAATTGGGGGTTGGTGGTACAAGAAGCATGGAGATGGAGACGATGATGGTGACCATGGTTACGACTATGCACCGGCAGCTAATTTTGAAGGGGATGGTGACGATAATGATAGAGATTACGACTATGCTCCAGCGGCTTCAAAGGCAGATGGTGACGACGATGATGGAGATTACGACTATGCTCCAGCGGCATAAGTGACTCCATCACTTGCGATAGCAGTAGATTAACGAATCTATAATGAAAAAAATGACTTGAGAGTAGTATATATAGTTAGCAGTGACAAGGTCGTGTGAAACAGGGAAACATCAACCATGGGGTTGTCCAAGGATCCCAGTTTCCTTTGTTAAGATTTTAGGTATTTGATATTGTCAAAGCCAAGAGGCACATGGCACATAGGTTTCTTTTCTATTTCTTGTGGGTAGCATGTTAGTTAGCATGATTTTGTGTTTGAAATAACAATATTGACTTGATACGTGTTGTTCAAAATCACTAATTTTGCAAAGAACGGTAAATAATTATGCAAATTGCCAAAGGTATTATAAATTTCAACTGACTACAAAAACCTTGGTTGAACTCAAAGTTATTCAAATTTAAATATGTCTTGGAGTAAGGGTGAAACTTTATGTTTCTAATTCAAATGAGAATCTTATATACCTTGATAAACGTAAGAATTTTTGTCTTAAATCTATTTTGTTACATACTTTTTTTTTCATTCAAGACTACAATTAAAAATATTGATTAATCTGTAATTGTCTCACAAGATATTTATCTCATATGTATTTACTTCACATTGTTTAAACAAAATTGTCCAACACGACCCGCTAACAACCCAATTAAACATACCCTATCAAATTGCTAAACCGTCAACCCTGTCAAACCATCAATTAAGACAGTTGAAGTTAGGTTACACCTAGCTTAAGTTGCCCAATTACCCACTGCTAACACAGAACTTTTATATATTATATATAATAACATATATACGAATAAAAGATAGTCTACTTAAACAAATTTACATCCTAAAGTGTGTATATATATGTGTATATATATATATATATTTAATGGCAAAGAAGAACCATAGACAACGAATTTCGACAAGGCCATCACCCCCATCTAGCGAACAAGAAGAATATATTAAAAACACTCTAGCAAGTACTAGGAAAAAAAGATACAAGAGTCTCCTAATTAACAAGCCAAGCAAACCAACACATTACACTTACACATAATTAAAAACAAACAAAAAGACTCCACCTAACCATTGTGAGTTCGAGGGGGATGTTAGCTTAAGCTTATATTTGGGTCTGACACATTTTTCCTCTTACCCTTTTAGGTTTTTCCCTTTTTTTCAATATATGTATAGGTCTTTTACGTTCATTTGTAATCAAGCGTTTCTATTCTAATAAAACCTAGTGCACTTTTGCTCTCAATCTACAATCGCAAATGATCATATGATTGAAAAAAAAATCGCTTTGTTGCATCCCGCCGCATTGCACGGGCACATAACAAGTAATATCTGTCTATATATATATAGAGGAAGGGAAATCAAATACAAACCTTGTAATTATTACAAATCAATTAATTAGTACATTTTATATAAATAAGAATGTTAATTTATTTTGAATTGAATATTTATGGAATATGATTAGAGTTCATTAATGATGACAAATACTTTATAATAGGAAATAATCAATATATTTATGAAATTAGATATTCATTAGACTAAATGGATGGTTGACATCGATTTATAAGGTGTGCAACAATTGTATGGTTTGCATTTGAATACGACTTTCTCTCTCTCTCTCTCTCTCTCTCTCTCTCTCTCTCTCTGTCTCTCTATGTGTGTGTGTGTGTGTGTGTGAGCGCACGCATGCGTGTGTGTGTGTATAAAGGGAAATTCTTTTGTAAACCATTAAAATGGTATAAACCATGTAAACCTACGAAATCCTATAAAATTATATGAAACGTTTCCATATTTTCATAATCAATGATCATTTTTTTGGATATGTTCATCTAGGTTTTGCCTGGACTACATCCTTGGCACTTTAGAACTAAAAATTCGGCTGTCTGAGACTAAGCCTGGCCACAAAATTCGACTCTCTATGTATATATATATATATATATATATTATAATATTACATTTATTGTTCCCGTTACACTAATATCAAAATATATTACGATAATCAATGTATTTAAATTTCGTTTTTATTTTAATGTATAATTCCTTCTTGTAATAGATTTTAAAATATTTTTGTAAAATTATATATATGATGTTGATGTGGTAGTCCATTGAACTCTTGTAGACTTCAATGCATTGGGGATGCCCTTAGCCTTAGTACTCGTCTCTCCCATTAAAACCAAATAAACATGTTTAGCCATGTGGCAATTAAGGTAACATACTTTGGAGTTTGGGGGGGGGGGGGGGGGGGGGGGTAGTGGATGGATGGTATTCCTTACTATCCAGTTTCAAACCCCATAGAGAGCATGTGGCAATAACCAAGATCATGGGTCTGCTATGGAGTGGTACACTTAGTTGGGTTGGGTCGTAGTCGATGGGGATTAGTCGGGTGCCCTAGGATTCTGGATACCCTGGAAACGTGTGTGTGTGTGTGTTAGCTTGCTGTTAAAAAAAATAAAAAAAATAAAGATTCACTCATAATCAAAGACATTTATTCAAATTTGAATTATATCAAGTACAAATTATTTTTAGTAGTCGTTGAGCTAAAATATAACACCTTATACGCGGTTGTTCTTTGCAATAATGAGCAAACTTGGAAAATAAATATCAAGTCATTATTGTTATTTCAAGTATAAATCTCATGTGCATCTTGGATTTAACAACATCAAATACCTAAAATCTCAACAAAGGAAATTGGAATCCTTGGAAAACCCTATGCTTAGTTTAATTTTCCCTCTTTTATGCCTTAAATCTTATTGCTAACTACAATACTCCCGTGTTATTTTCTTTAATTATAGTCTTGGATAAAAAAATCATGTGCAAGAATAGATTTAAGACATAAATGCGATTATAGTATCTAAGATTCTTATTAATTTGAATTAGAAACATAAAGATTCACAAGTACTCCAAAACATATGCTTAAATTTGAATAACTTGGACTTCGGTCCAAGGTTTTTCTACTCAGTCGTTGAGCTAAATATATAATACCTTCGACAAGTTTCTTGGAGTCATTTACGGTTCTTTGCAAAATTAGTCATTTGGGACAACACATATAAAGTCAATATTGTTATTTCAAACACAAAATCATGTTAATAACTAACATGCTGCCTACAAGAACTAGAGAAGAAACCCATGTGCATCTAGGCTTTGACAACATCAAATAGCTAAAATCTCAACAAAGGGAACTGAGATTCTTTGAAAAGTACCCCATGGTTAATGTTTCCCTATTTCACAACTTCTCACTGCTGCTAACTATATATACTACTCTCAAGTCATTTTCTTCATCATAAAGCCGACAATCTACTGCTATCAAAGTGACGGTGTCAGTTATGCTGCTGGAGCATAGTCGTAATCTCCATCATCGTCGTCACCATCTATCTCTGAAGCCGTTGGAGCATAGTCGTAATCTCCATCATTGTCGACGTCACCATCCCCTTCAAAATTAGCTGCTGGTGCATAGTCGAAACCATGGTCACCATCATCGTCTCCATCTCCCTGCTTCTTGTACCACCAACCCCCAATTTTCATGCTTACAAGATCCATTTTTTATATATTGGGAGATAGCAAAGAAAGTTACTTATGGGTAGAACTGTTATAAGACAGGCTACTAAGAACTCTGGTTGTAGTTTTGATTATGGAATACACAAACTGAGAAACCATATTTATGGTGTGGAAAAGGTAAGAGAAGCAGGTTGACTCGTTTTAGTGAAGTCCATGCACAAGTATAAGTGTGGAGTTATATGGAAAGGGTGTGCTATACAAAAAGTGGGTACATGGTGGCACGATGCATATTTGGTACAACTTCTATAGCTGCAAATGCTAGTGCTAAAGCATTTATGTGCCTTTCATGTTCAAGGTTGGGTCCCAAGAGGAAAAGAGATAGAATTTTTTAAAGTTGTTGCTAGCTAAAAGTGGAATAACATTAGGGGAAAAAATTTATATATAGTGCCTTTCTTTTGATAAATAATGACAGGCATCTCTATTACTCAATTGGTGGAACCTTCAAGGAATATTTCAATATTGACACCATATAACATCAATAAACAGAAAGACTTGTAATCTAAGTTGCCTAGAATAATCTAAACTAATATATATTAGTCTGAATCTAGATACGTGGGTATTTTACTTACCTTAGACCATCTCCAATGGGATCACCAAATCTTACATTAAACATTAAATTTGGTGTAAATGTTACTATTCACATCTTCAATGGGGTCACTATTTTTCACATTAAATTTAGTGTGATGAATAGTATCACACTATATTTGGTGTAACACAATTTTTTACACTATTTTTAACACTACTTTTCAATGTAAAAAGAATTTGGTGTAAAAAATAGTGTTATCCATTGGAGAAGATTTACTAGTAACACTAAATCTTACACTATTTCTTACACTACTTTTGGCATTTGATGTAAAAAATAGTGTTACCCATTGAAGATGCTCTTAGGTGCATCTTTCGCGAGTAGTAACACACCTCATCCACTCCGGTATGGTTTCTTGGGTATTAGAAAACTAAACCATGATATAATATATCACCACTCACTTTAAAAGTCGTGGCAATTAAGTTTAATTATGGTCATTTCTCAATTCCAAAAAAGTAAGTTTTTGGCTAGAATCTCTAGTTGCAAAAGTTTGTAAGGTATATTATTTCCAATTCTTTGTCATCATTCTAGGATTTTAGACCACTTCTTTGCTTATCATTGGGTCTTTGGTTGTTGTTGTATATCACTTCTCTAGGTCTAACACTTTCCTAATTCCTTGTTGGACTCTAACATTCACATGCACTTGAACCATAAATCTTAATTTTGGATTTAAGGGTACTTTTTAAAGTTTTAAATGTGCTTTCGTTTTTCATCTAATCATGTTTCAAAGAATTTTTCGTTGGCAAGAGATTGCTATGTTTTTCCATTTAGGATTTAGATGTTATTTAAAATTTGGCAGTTGAATTAATTATATATCTTCCCCACCACTATAGTAACAATGTAGTCATTTACTCCAACTCGCATAATTTATTTTATCTTTAATGCCATAGACTTAAATGTGAAAAAAAAAATCAGTTACCTTAACTTTCATGGAGTTATTGACTTTTGATCTATGTATTTCGCTATCTGTTTGACAATTACAAAGACACGAAACATTATATACACATCGTAATAGGAATCCTCTGATCATGATTGGGATATGATGTTGTGTTAGATATGATAACGTTCCAACAATTCTAAGTTTGTAAATGTATTTACTGGCATGAATACGAGTTGATTAACGGTGGTCGCGAAAGTTGTTGCAAACAATTTTAACTATTTGAATAGTAATCGATGGATTATCGATGGACCTTATCGACGAATTTTTACAGGACGCTTTTGACAGAATTTATCGATGGATTTTCGATGGATTTGAAAAAAAAATCAATTATTTGAACAATAATAGACGGATTACTGATAAAAAACTTTCAACAAATTTTAGATGGAACATTTTTGATTGATTGTTGAGGAAATTTATCGACTGATTGGAAAAAAAATAATTTTTAAGTATTTAAATTTTTTATTGACGGTTTTTCTGAAGATTTGTCTAAAATCCTTTACAGAATATTGAGAAAACAGTTTCAGTTGAAAATTTGTCAAAAGTCCATTGAAAATTTTAGAAACATTATCTTTTTAATTATTTGATGTTGAACCTTGTCAAAAAATCTTTAAAATTTTTGACGACAAATTCCGTTGAAAATTAGTGTTTCAAGAATCCTTTGTTGTATGCTTTAGCAGTCGGGCTTCGGCCCAAAAATTGCCGAGGATTAGTCTGGGCCCAATGTGGTCTGGGATACCTCTTCCCAAAAATTAGTGTTTCAAGAATCCTTTGTTGTTTCATATAGCTTCCAGTATCAAAGGGAACATGTCAAAAAGTTATATAATCGATGTTGGAGTTCCTAATAAAGCAATGAAGTTCATTGCAGATCATTTGCAATGTCAAGTTGCCAAACTTCTTATCTATTATCTAGGCCTACCTCTAGTAGCTGGTGGCAATGAAGAAGGGTGTTACCCTCCTCTACCTATAATAACAATCAAACACTATCTAGAAGTTTGTAAATGTGTAATTTTAAAATAAAATGTCAATTTCTGTATGGCTAAAACTATCTAGAATTTTGAAATCATGTCATTTCATAGAGTAGGAGGGGGGGAGGGGGTGTAATGATCCTTACCCTTCTTGGAATCATATCATTAAGAAATTCCGAAAAAGCAGTACTTCTCACTTGAGTCCATAACTACTCATCTGTCCCATCAAAACCAAGGAAACATAAATATTCACTCGTAATTAATGTTCGAAAAAGCTCGCCGCAACAAGCGTCACGGTGCGCCGTGGCTCGAAGCTTGTCTCACACGTCACGTTACGCCTAAGGCACGCCATGGTGTAATGTATGTTTTTTGTAACACGATATTTGATTTAACTTACCTTTTTAACGTCTTATTTGTTAGTTTTTAATATATATATATATATATATACACCTTATTTCAAATTGTTTATTATCTTGAGTAATAGTAGGAAAACATATGTTTATATATAAAATATAATATATGACAAGAAGATTTTCCGCCGTAAGTCACGCCTTGAAAAATGCCATGATCACGCGCACCATGACTTCCAAGGCGTCCTATTTAAAACTTTCCTCGTAATCGAAGACATTTATTTAAATTTCAATAAATCAGGTACAAAGTATTTTTAGTCGTTGAGCTAAAAATATAACACCTGTTACAATTTGCATGAATTTATTATCGGCCGTTCTTTACAAAAATGAGTAAACTTGGACAATAATTATCACGTCAATATTGTTTTTTCAAGCATAAACCTCATGTGCATCTTGGATTTGACAACATCAAATACCTAAAATCTCATCAAAAATGAAACTAGAATCCTTCGAAAGCCCTATGGTTACTTTCTCTCTCTTTTATGCCTTAAATCTCACTCCTAACTACAATACTCCTAAGTTTTTTTCTTTATCATAAATCCATTAATCTACTGCTAAGAAAGTGATGTTGTTGCTTATGCTGCAGGAGCATAGTCGTAATCTCCATCGTCATCGTCCCCATCTGCCTCTAAAGCCGTTGGAGCATAGTCATAATCTCCATCATTGTCGTCACCATCCCCTTCGAAATTAGTTGCTGGTGCATAGTCGTAACCATGGTCACCATCATCGTCTCCATCTCCATGCTTCTTGTACCACCAACCACCAATTTTCATGCCTACAAGATCCATTTTCTTGATATAAGTAAGTATATCGGGAAACAACAAAGAAAGTTACGTATGGGAAAAATTGTGTTGTAAGAGGGGCTAATAAGAACTCTGGTTGTAGTTTTGATTATGGAATAGACAAACCGAGAAGTCATATTTATGGGTGTGGAAAAGGTAAGAGAAGCAGGTTGACTCGTTTTAGTGAAGTCCATGCACAAGTATAAGTGTGAAGTTATATGGAAAGGGTGTGTTATACAAAAAGTGGGTACATGGTAGCACGATCCATATTTGGTACCACTTCTATGGCTTCAAATGCTAGTGGTATAAAGCATTTATGTGCCTTTTAGCTCCAAGGTTCGGCCCAAGAGAAAAAGAGGTAGAGTTTTTTTAAAGTTAATTAAATTGCTGCTAGCTGAAAAGGGGAATAATATTAGGAAATGATCATGGTGCTCTTTTTATGAAATGATGACAAGAATCCCTCTCACTCACTCCCTTGACAAAGCCTTTAAGGAATATTTGAATTGTTGACACCATATAACCTCATTAAACATAAAGACTTGTGATCCAAGTTGTCTACTAAAATTCTAATAAATATATATATATATATATATATATATATATAGGGGTGGGTTCAATTGTGAACCACAAATTGATTGTGAACATAAGGACAAATCTTGACCATAGATCAAAGCCGTTTCCAAGCCGATGAGAGCTATCAGCTCGAGGGGTATTTTTGGAAGGCTTCAAATTAGCAGACGCATTCCATATTAAGAACAGTTCAATCTTCAATCGAATTTATAAATTACGATCTCAATCTTCTATTCAGCGAAATTAGGGTTATGTGTTCAAACGAATTTTTCTGATTCAAATTCGATTGCTTCAAGTTTCGATTTCAGCATTCGATATCAATCAGATTTCTTCGATTTCAAACTTCAATTTCATTCTCTGATTCAACAACAATTCTTGAAGGTTCGATTTTTATTCAGATTTTTTCTAATTAAAATTGTCAATCGTTAGTTGAAAGTAACAATTATTTTGAAATTGCTGTTCGTCTAGTCGATTTTGTATGAAACATTAAATAAATGTCTTCACTTTTGATGTATAAAATTCAATTTTGTTGTATTTTCCAGAGTATTCAATGGATTCAGATGCTGTGGAGAATTCTACACTTTTTGTTGATGAAAAATTCAACTTTCCGGAAAACTTTGATGATGTTGATAGTATTAATAGCACAGATGACGAATATGATGAATTTTCTACTTCTTCTAGTTCATCAAAGGTTGATTCATCAAGCTGTAAGTTTCCAATAATATTGATTATAATATTCAATATTATTTATGTTATTCAAAGTGAATAACTTAATTATATGCTAGTTATACAATAAGATTTCTAATATTCAAAGTGAATACATTAATTATATGCTTATTAATCAATATTATTTATGTTATTCAAAGTGAATAACTTAATTATGTGCTAGTTATACAATAAGATTCCTTACATTCAAAGTGAATACATTGATTACATGCTTATTAATCAAAATTATTTCTGTTATTCAAACAGAATAACTTAAATATATGTTTATTATACAATGTACAATAACATTTCTATTATTCAAGGTGAATAATTTGATTATGATGTTTGTTGTACAATACGATTTCTCTTATTCAAAGTGAATAACTTGATAATGAGTTTCATTATACAGTATGACTTTTGTTATTTAAAGTGAATAAGTGGATTATAAAGATTGTTATTCACTATAATTTCTGTTTGTTCAAACTGAATAACTAGTTGATGTTTTCTAATCATTGTTATTCAGTAGCAAATAATATTGAAATATTTTAATAATAATGAATAACAGAACTTTCTAATAATTTATCATTTGTGTTTGTAGATCAAAATAATACAGGAGATGAAACTAGTTCATCAGGGGTTGAAATAGACTGTGTTAACAGTTTGCAACTATGGACACCTGAAGTTCCAGATGGTTTAAAACCTGTTGTTGGTCAAATGTTTGAATCTTTGGATAAAGGCATCGAAATGTACAAGAAATATGCAGTTAATGCTGGATTTGATATTAGGTTATCATGTGTCAAGAAGAACAAATTGAAAGATATTATTCTGAGATATGTTGTGTGCAATAGAGAAGGGATACCAGAAGCAATCCAAAAAAACACTTTAGATTCAGCAAAGAAAAAAGTAAGGATGACAAGTATACATAGAACTGGATGTGGAGCAGGTGTGAAGTTTAAAGTCTGCAGTGATGGAAAGTCATTCATATTATATGACTTTGAAGAGAAACACAACCATTGTCTTTTTGATGAAGATTCAAAACATATGTTGAAAAGTAAAAGAAAGCTTGACTATTCACAGCAAAGGTTCATCCTAAAGATGTCAAATGCAAACATAGGCGCAACGCAAGCACACAATATTATTTGCCAACTAAAAGGTGGTTATGATAGAGTTGGAGGTACAAAGGTTGAATATAAAAATTTTCAAAGGGATCGTAATTGCTACATTGGAGACTCAGATGCAAATTTGTTTGTTAGAAAGATGAATAATCGAAAGCTATACATTCCAAACTTTTCATTCGAATATAATTCTGATGGGGGTTTATTGAAGTATGCTTTTTGGGCGGATGATACAGCTAAACAAAACTTTCAAGAGTTTGGTGATATCGTCTCATTCGATGCAACATACCGTACAAATAAGTAAGTACCTATAAATTTTATTCAGTCTGAATATCTGTTTAACTTTGAATTCATTTGATTAGTAAAACTATTATTCATTCTGAATAGTACATGTATTTTGTAAGCAAATAATAAATTTTGAAAAAAAAAATAATGTATTATTCAAACTAAATAACTTAATTATGTTATTAAAAATTGAATGAATTAAATATTTGTTACTTGTACAATATGATTTCTATTAAGGTATTCAAAGTTATATTATACTATTATTACTTGTTTTATTCAAAACGAACATCTTGATTATGTTTTTATAGTAAAATATTATGTGTTTATTCAAAGTGAACATCTTGATTATGTTTTAACACTTCTCTTATTCAAAGTGAATACCTTAATTATGAGGTTGTTTTTGAATCTAAATTTCTATTATTCAAAATGAATACTTCTATTCAGAATAAGTAATACTTATATATTTTCAGGTATTGTATGGTATTTGTTCCATTTACTGGAATTGATAATCATAAAAATTGTGTAACGCTTGGAGCTGGAATCCTTGACTCGGAAGATGGTAAAGCATTTAAGTGGCTGTTAGAAGCATTTTTGAAATCATTTGGCAAACAACCAAAGCTGGTTGTTACGGATCAGTGTCCAGCTATTAAGCAGGCTGTTCGTGAAGTTTTTAAAGAGTCAAGGCATCGTTTTTGCATGTGGCACATTAGTGAAAAACTTCCTGCAAAGGTAATTTTAATTATCTATTCATTGTGAATAACATTTTATCTTTCAAAATAAGAATGAATTTACTTGATTTCTTTCAGGTTAAACATAATGTTCTTTCAAATGGTGATTTCAAGAAACGTTTTCATTGTCTTATATGGGATGAAAATATTGATGCAAATGAGTTTGAGGAAAGATGGACTTCATTAATGACTGAGTTTAGTCTTCAAGGTCACAAATGGTTGAAATATATGTTCAAAAACCGACACAGATGGATACCATCTTTTTATAGGGATATACCTATGGCTCGGTTAATGAGAACAACATCAAGATCTGAGAGCGAAAATTCATTCTTCTCACAGTTTTTCCATTATGGTGCAACGCTGATGAAGTTTATTGATTCATTTGATTCAGCTATGGACAAGCAACGGAATAATCATAGACTGCTTAACCATAAGGCAAAAACTACACTACCAAAGTTACTAACGCCTCTTCCAATTGAAGTTCATGCTTCCAAGATTTACACACGATCTGTTTTCAAAGATGTTCAGAATGAGATATACCAATCTGTTTGGTCATGCTTCCAATCTTCTATGACTTTGGTTGATGGTTCTGATGTTATTGTTATTGTTGAGAAGAAGAAGATACAACAGAAATCAACAGATGATGATACTGCGAATGCTAATTCATATATAAAATCAATTGAGCAAAAGGTTAGTTTTTTTTTTCCTATTTCCAGCAATTCTAAAAATACTTACGCATTATGAATATTAAACAAAATCAATAGAAGAAAAAAATTATTTAGACACTAATAGTAAAGACTTTAATCAACATAATCATAAATATACCTTGATTAATAATTTTTATTAACAATTAAAATCTTATATACTAAAATACTTATGAGTATTCCAAACAAATTTTATTCTGTTAATGCAGGTTACTCACAATAAAGAACATGCTTCTTTTCATTGTAGCTGCTTGTTTTTTCATCATTATGGTTTGCTGTGTCGACATATTTTTTGTGTCTTCAAGAACCTGGGCATAGAAGAGATACCAACAAAGTATATAATGAAACGTTGGAGAAAAGACCTTATTTCTTCAGAATTGTTGAAGAAGAAGCATTGGGATGGTGAGGGAAATCAGCATCTGAAAGAACTTGAAAATGATGCTCAGTCTATATTTGATGATTGCCTTGGTATAGTTGTTAATGACATCAAGAAATTTGAAGCTTTTGTGTCAAAAATGAAAACTTTGAAAACTGAATTGGAGGCTGCTGGATGTACTGTTGCTCAGAAAGGTAAAGAAAAGATAATGGAGTCATTGCTTGGAGTGTCAAAACCAGATATTGTTGCTGTTGGTAACCCAAAAGACATAAATAACAAAGGGAGTGGTACAGGTAAAAGACTCAAAAGCGGTAAAGAAAAAGCAATTGAGAAGAGGCAAAAGGTAGCAAGGTTATGTAGGTTGTGTGGAGAATATGCTTTTCATGATTCGCGAAATTGTCCTTCAAGAGCTGAAGAAGAAGAAGAAGAACTAGAAGAAGAATAGAGAAAGGATTTACTTTTATTCTTTTATTGTTTTACATTGTTTAGTTTGCATATTCTATAGCATTAATAATGAATAAGACTTCAAAATAGATTCTTATATCACAAATAAAACACTTTCTTATTGATTTTAAAATCTTACTCTGAAGTATCATCATACACAAAACAGACTGAGTACAACTAAATAATATATTACTTATTTTTGTTATTCAGTCTGAATTACAAAGAATGGATTTTTGATTTTTGGTACTTATTTATTTTAAAAATGATAGAAAATAAATTACTTCAAGTAAAGCAATTCATACTAAACATAACCTAAAACTATTTAAACCCTTCTGCATATTCAGTCTGAATCACAGAGAATGGTATTTGTTATTCAGTTTGAATGACAGAGAATGAATTTTTGTTAAACCCTTCTGCATGAACTTCAAGAAAAAAAATTCATACTGAATACAAGTAAATAATATATTACTTCTTCTTGTTATTCAGTCTGAATTACAGAGAATGGATTTTTGATTTTTCTTAGTTATTCAATCTAAAAGTAATAGAAACACAAATTTACTTCAACTAAACCAATTCATACTGAATATAACTAAAAACTATTAAAGTACTGCTACATATTCAGTCTGAATCACAGACAATGTATTTTTGTTATTCAGTCTGAATGACAGAGAATGTATTTTTGTTAAACCTTTCTGCATGAACTTCAATTAAAGCAATTCATACTGAATAGAACTAAATAATATATTACTTTTTATTGTTATTCTGTCTGAATTGCAGAGAATGAATTTTTGCTTTTTGGTAGTTATTCAATCTAAAAGTGATAGAAAAGCAAATTTACTTCAAGAAAACTATTTCATACTGAATATAACTTAAAAGTATTTAAACCCTTCTGCATATTCAGTCTGCATATTCACCTAAACCACATAATATTTAGTCTGAATAAGAGAGATAATAACTAAAAAAAATAGTACATAAATGAACCAAAAATTGTTTACATTGATCATAAATTCTTAAACTAAACATTACAATCATTTTTTTTAACTATTCATCTGATGAAAAAAACTTATTCAAACGAACCTCCTTAATCTTCTCAGCTTCCTTATGCATCTCAATAACTTCCTCCAGAGGTGTTTTTTCAAAGTTTATTACATTCCTCACAACCCATTCTTTCATTTCATTGATATCTGTCAAGAGGATTTTTGTCACATATTTATACCTCAACATCTTCAATTGCCAATATTGTGTATAACCTTGTTCACGCAGTCCGCAATCCCATTTTTTACCATGCACACCATGGAAGTTTCCATGTGCCTCATCATGAAAATGATGTGATCTTTGTGAGTTTCCGTCTTTCCCCATCTAATCATAACTCTTTGTGGGCCAATGTCTTCAAAATTTAATGTTCTTCTATCTCCAAAGTGATATAAACATGTGATGAACATATCGTGCTGAATACATATAAAAATTTCAATGTTTAGTATCAATAATAGGTTTTATTCAAACTGAATAAGAAAAACATATTTTATTTATATTCATAATGATTATAAAAAAACAATATAATTATTTTTTTATGCATACTTCAAAAAGATAGCGTAAACAGGGCATCTGGTTAAGTATCAATTCACCTGCTTAAATTAATGCAAACGGAAATGACAAGACATTTTGCCATGCTCTATAAAAAATCAATGTGTCCTAAAAAAGGTCTACAGAATTTGATTTTTAAATAATATTGGCAAGATAGTTTTGATCATCCAAAAAAATGACAAACCATTGATGCACATACAACTGTATGCGAAAGAAATAAAATCAAATAGCACACACTTGCCGGCATCATACATGGTTGGTCCAATTACTTAGTCAAATGAGACACATATTTTAGAAGGGTTTCTAGTGTAGCAAAGGCACCAAACAGTAAAAATATACAAACTCCACATGCATGATCCTTAGTTAATCCAATGGATTTGTCAAAATTCCAATAGTAATTTACTAATAATTCCTACGTATCACTCAATAATTAAATAAAATAATACAATTGGTACTTACACATTATCAGCCTCCAAAACAATATTTCCTAGCATACATGGATTGATTTCTTATTGCAGTTAATCTATATCCAATTCTATCCAAAAGATACTAATTCAATTAAGTATACAAGTAAAAAATAACATACAACTTGATATTTATGAGAATTGAGAACCAGAAACTATCTCAACCATCCATACCAGAAACAACCTTAAAATATGAAAATTTTAAAAAAAATAACACAGATATAATAATAAAAAGGAGTGTAATAATGAAAATAATATTTACCAAAATATACTTAAGTTTTCATATTCATAATGATTATCAAAAAACAGTATGTTATATTATGGATACTTCAAATATTTAGTTTGAAAAATGAATATTTAATATGCTTACCATATTTATTCAGTTTGAACAATGTTTAAATTACTTACCAATAACTTTGGAAGAGCTCCATATCTTTCCTCGTCATCATCATGAATTCCAATGTCATCCAGGATATGTGATGTTGCATGTTTCATATCGAAACAAACAACGTAAAATTGTTCATTTCTAATCACTGGAAAGAACACCTGCATTGAATTTTTTTTATTAATATATCTATACAAAAAATTACAAATACAAAACACCTATTCATTGTGAACATGAGCATAATCCAGACCTTTTATTCAGACTGAATAACAGTAAAAAAAATTTTGTGCGACTTAGTGTTATTCAGTCTGAATAACAGTGTTATTCAGTCTGAATAACAGTGTGAATTTTTTTGTTACAACTCACATGTGTCACTGAATTTTCGAAAACTTAATATTATTTATAACAAGTCAACATACCTGAAGAATGTCAATTAATAATCACTGAATTTTATTCAGACTGAATAACACTGTTATTCAGACTGAATAACACTAAAAAATTTTGTGCCACTTAGTATTATTCAGACTGAATAACACTGTTATTCAATCTGAATAAAAGTGTTATTCAGTATGAATAATAACAAAGTCGCAAAAAGTTCATCGTGCAGTCTCGGTTTTATTTCAACCGATCCTATATAAATTAAAACATACAAATAAAATGAAAATTTTCTTTTAATTTATAAAGGTATTACCAGATCAATATTCAATATTTCACTGAAATCTCCATAAGATTTGTAACAATCTAGAAATCTTTCCCAAAACTCGGTTGCATTTGCTTCAACAGTTGCTTTTTTATTAAACAATCCATCTGGCTGCTTAAAAAATTTGAATTCATAGTTAAATAATATATATTTTTATAATATTTTGAAACATTAATAGTATAAAAAGATCATACCAACACATTCCTTCTAACGAAGAATCTTCTTGTTGAATCAATTCCATTCTTTCTTTCCTCAACATTAAGAATAGTTGACCAATAATCAACAACATCATCATACGGTTCAAAGTTTGGAATTAAACTTTCCAAAGCCATTCTAAAGCTAATGTTGTTATATTTTGTTGAAAAGACAATATCCCTGAGACAAAAATGATATTAGAAACTGAGAACAACTAAACAATAAATCACTTCTTCTTGTTATTCAGTCTGAATTACATTGAATGGATTTTTGATTTTTGGTAGTTATTCACTGTAAAAGTGATAGAAAACAAATTTACTTCAAGTAAAAGAATTCATACTGAATATAACTTAATCTATTTATGTATGTGGGTGTTATTAGTACTGAATAACAAAAAAATGTTAAATAAATCAGTTATTCATGCTGAATAAAATATATAGATGTTTAAAGAAAAAATTTAGATTCAACTTTATTCAGAATGAATAACAGTTTCTTACACTAAAAATATTATTAAAAAACATTGTAAGTAGGTATCTTTATTACTTAAATAACACAAACATATTCTAAGAAACTGTTATTCATTCTGAATGAATATGTAGATGTTAAAACAACAACTTAAATTCAACTGTTTTTCAGACTTAATAACAGTAAGTTATACTAAAATATTATTAAAGAAAATTATATATACATAATAAACATATATTAAGATACAATTAAAAAGTAATGTAAACAATTAATAACCGAAGTAACTTACAGTTCATCTCCTTGAAGAGCAAATATCCAATTTGAAACCATCACTTCTTCTTTGATGGATCTTTAAATGGATCAACTATGCTTTGAGAATATGGTGAGTTTAATTCAATAAACATACTTTCTGAGGTATTCTCCATGGTTTCCACCTCTGCATCATTGAAATTATTTTGTTTAAGACCTTCTTCTACTCTTTGTTTCTCAGATGCTTTCTTTTCCTTTCTCTTTTTTCGAACATCAACTTCATCTATTCCAATATTAAAACTTGGCCTAGTTGGACTTTCTTCATCATATTCATCTGTGAAAGAATGTTCATTGTCCTTCTCTTCCTGTTTTGATTTTTCAGAATCCTCAACTGCATTCCTTTTTTTTGATTTTTCTGGAATGTCGTCAAAGTTTTCATATATTCCAAAAGACTTTTGATAGATTTTTTTCCAGTCAAATAACATCTTATTTTCTGGAAACAAGCTGATTGCCTGAGCCAACTTCATTTCTAATTCACTTTTCATTGCACAAAGCTCATCAAAGTCTTCATCAAGATGTATTATGAAATCCTGTATAAATATAAAAAACAATAAGTGTATATTTTATTACTCAGTCTGAATAATAAAGATTAAAAATTATTCAGTCTGAATAATAATGATTAAGAAGTATTCAGTCTGAATAACAAAGGATAACAGGATTTAATTATTATTTTTGCTAAATAATAATGATTAATAAGTATTCATTCTGATAAAAATTTAATAAAAATGATTTAATAATAATAACCATTAACAAAATGATATAGTAACCATAACTATACAATATGAATATATACTATATATTCAATCATATTCATTTTTAAAAAAATATAAGTTATAATAGAAATCAATATATACTTTAATATGAAATTACCTCTGGAGTAATTTCATCTTCAGATATCTTTTCGTCTTCAAAGATAACAGGTTCATCTCTGTTCAAATCTAGTTTTCCAAATGCACCATTATCCTTCTCTATCTTTACTCTTTTATTCAAATCTCTAGTTGTCCAAAATTTTATCGCTGGAGCTCTTTTCAACATATTATGTTCAACAGACTTCGTTGAAAAAACATACAGAAGCTGCAAAAATTTGTGAAAATGTAAGAAACAAAATTAAATATCAAATTTTTCATTAAAAAATTTATAAAAAGTAAATACGTACTGTTAGAAACGTTATCGGCCCTGAATAGAAGTCTGTCTCAGTATATTCATTCCAAGCAGACCTTGTTGATCTTGCACAATCAATGATATATTTGCACCAATTAATTTTTTCAAATTCCAAACCTTTCCCAAGATGCTTAATTAAACAAGTGTTTATTGTGCCCATCTTCATCGTCTCTCCCATTGAATTCATAAACAGTATAATGAAATTCAGCTTGAAGTTCATGTCAGCAGAATTTGAATCCATAATCTTTTGTAACAGATGCTTTCCTCTGATATGCGATTCTCCTCCAAATTGAGCTTTCCAATCATCCAACTTTTCTTTCCATTCATCATCCGTCTTGAGAGTAAATAGATCAATTCCTTCATCTTTCAATCCAAGTATCTCATGTACAGACTGCGTCGTCACTTCTATAGGCCCTTTTGTTGTTCTAATTACCATATTTGTACTATCAAAATTGTAGACCACTGCATATGACAAGTTTGAAGGTATGGTTTCAATTTTCATATCTAGCATGCTACCCAAACCAACTTGTTTTACCCATCTTTTTTGGACCACCTTCAGTTTTGACTTAGCTATTAAGAAGTTCCTAGGTGAAGTTCTAATAGATAGAGAGTTAAACTTCTTAAGAACTGATCTTTTCTTCCGTTTTTTCTTTTCCTTTGGTTCTTTCAATGTGCTTGATTCTCCAGCTTTTGAAAATGCTTTGTGTTTCTCTTCTTCCATCTTGTTCTTCTTCCGAGAAACTATATCAGTTTTTTTTCTCTTTTCCTGTTATTTTTGTAAAATAATGGATATGACAAGTAAATACATACATAATAAGACATTGGCATTGACAAAAGTAAAAATATTAATTCTGAATATACCTATTGGAACGCTATTAATTCTGAATAACAAAAAGAATAAACAACGTTATTATTCACTCTGAATAGCATAAAACAAAACAATATTGTATATATAAAATATTGTTATTCAGATTAAATAACAGCAGTATGTAACATACGAAATGCTAATTTAATTTTACTATTCAGTTTGAATAAGAGAACACAAATAATCTACTATATACATTATTCAAAATGAAATGCTGTTATTTAAAATGAATAACAGCATTGTTAGTCAGACTGAATAGCAACAGATGAAATACTAAATTCAGACTGAATACTAATAGAGTAACAAATGAATAATAACAAATATTGGTATTAACACTAATACAGCTATAAACAATGAAACAATAACAAAATATTCAAACTGAATCAGTTACCTACTAACTTCAATATTGCTTTGAGCAATTTAGCAGATTTAACTCAATTGTATTCATTATGAATAAATAATTAAAATATGTTTTTGTAATCACTAATTCTAAATAATTAATTATATTTATTACAAATTTAAAAAATTTCATTCAGTATGAATAACAAATTAAATATTTAATTCAATTTTAAATTTACTATCCTGTTATTCATATTTTATAATAAATTATTATAATACAAATATTAGCAATGAAGAACATTCAACAAACAACGAATATATTCGAAATTTAACACTTAGTTAACATAAATGCAATACTTATCTACAATTAAATAGTTGTTCAACATATAGTTTTCAAAATTTTTAGTTAATATTACATATTATTGAAGTTTACATTCAAATTTAATCTAAAATAGTTCAAATGAAACCCTAAAATTTAGCAAGTATGAATATCAAAAAGTAAGAAAAATTACCTTCTGCAATAACTTGTTTTGAAACACGAAGTTCGTGAGATTCTTCTTCGCGTAAATCAGACATTAAGAGAGCACAGATTTGTTCAAAATTATCGCAAATGGAGCTTCTGGTAGCGTACTTCAACAGAAAAGTGAATTTGAATTTTTTAAAATGTAGTCTCTGTTACAGTACTTTTACAGAGAACCATATTTGATAATTGATTTATAAAATTTTACAATTTCAAGCCCTGTAAAATAGTTATTAGTACGTTTGGACCATCTATTTTAAAAAATTTTACAAAAACAAACTACATCTTTTTATTATGTATGTAAAATTATTATTCATAATGAATTAAAAATATTTTACATTATAAACAATTTAAAATGACGAGAAAAAGAAATCCTAAATTATATTTATTATTTTATTCATAATGAATTATAGTTACTATTTTAAAAGCTTCAAAAATCATAAACAAATAAAATCATAACCTCTTGTCATTGAAACAGCTTGATTAAAATTAACATAATAATCACCAGTAAAATAGGACATAAAAATGTAATTTTGATTCTTGTTTAACAATTAATAGGTAAACCCAATGTATATGGAATCACAACAAGTAAAAAAATGGACTTAAAGTGTTATAATATCAAAATGAAAATGATATGCAGCAGTATATATAAAAACAAAAATAGCATCATAATCCATCATTAAGAAGCAAAATCATCAACTAATTGTTTTTAAAACATAATTTAACTTTTACACATTCTGAAACCAATTGTCTTTCATAGTTTTTGCAATCTGAAGAAGTTCCAATTGCTTCTCCATTGGCTGTTTTGCAAAGCTCTCTACCTCAGATGTAACAATGTCCTTGTTGCTGTTTATGTCAGATAACAGAATCTTTGCAACATATTTGAAACGAAGCTTCTCAATTTGCATCTTCTGCTCATCCACTTCTTTAGCAAAACCAGAATCCCACATTTTAACATTTCCACCCTTGAAAGTCTCCATGAATCTCATAACAAAGATTGCACAATCAATATCATTGGTTGTTGTCCACTTCATTTTCTGAATCTGCTCTTTTGCATTCAAAATCTTTTCAGCTCTTGGATGCTTAATTACTTTAAGAGTGTTTGAAAACACCTTATGCTGTAATAAAAAATAAAATATAATTAAGAATATATAGGGGTGGGTTCAATTATAAAACACTTTTTTATTGTGAACATGAGGACAAATGAGTGCGCGCAACATGCGACTCTGAATTTTCAACAAGTTAGTGTTATTCAGTCTGAATAAGACTATTATTTAGAATGAAAAAACGTTATTCAGTATGAATGACACGCGCAACTTGTAAGCAAAAAGTCTGTAACCTTAGTTTTAATATTATATAACACTGAATAACACTGTTAATCAATATGAATAACACTAAGGTCGAGAAAAAAGTAGCAAATGTCAAAAAAAAATTTGCCACATGTCGCGCTTTCGTTTGTCTTGACGTTCACAATCAAAAAATAGTCTTTAATTGAACTTTCATCTATTAATGAAATCACTATATATTATTCAAAATGTAAAATAAAAAATGATGTTCAATTCATGATTCTTACCACAACCATAGAAACGATGCCATATTTTCCACAATTTGCCATACCAATAGCATTATTATCAAAAATATGGAATAACCCTTTCTTCAAATCAAAACAAATAAGATAATAATCTGACTGACAAACTATCGGAAAAAACACCTGTATCAAAAAATTATTAATTAATTTATAAATAACATATGTAGTTTGGACTAATTAACAACTTATAAATATGAATATGCCTTACCAAATCAAAATCCTTCAAATCATCAATATCACCATTCTTTTCCATAAACTTGAACATATTATACCAAAATAATTTGGTATTCCTATCTTCTTTCGCACCTTCTTCAAACATAGACTGTGGCTGTTTTAAAAATGTAAAGATTTATATTACATTAACAACAATTAGATTTTTATAAAATTATATATAACACTTCTATTTGATAAATTAATAAAACAAGCATTATTCTTTGTGAACTTACAAGCAACTTAGTTGGGCAAAACAGTCTCTTTTAGACTGTTTATCATTCAATTGTTGTTCATGGTTTAACAACATACACCATGCATCCACTAAACTGCAATAAACTACAGTCTCTGGCATCATACTTGACAACATGAATCTTGTACATTCAAAGCCATCTGTTGTTTTAAACAAAACATCCCTACAAACACAGTAGTTATATATCTATAATAAACAATAAACAACTCTCATTTGAAATATTATATTATTCATACTGAATAATATAATTATCAAAACTTTAGAATATGTAAATTTTGTAATTTACTAAGAATAGCATAATAAATTCCCTAGTTATTTAAAATTGCTTTTTATACTATAATTAACAATTTAAATTTAATATATAAACACAAATAATTATTTATATTACTTACCTCTTTTCTCCTTGAAGTGCAAATAACATGTTTGCAACTTTATATTCACTTTCATCCGGTGTGCTCTTAATGCACACTTCCATATGCCCCAAATTCTCCTTCAACTTCTGGATTTCCTTTGCTTGTACTTCAGTTATTTCAAAAAAAGGCATTGTCTCGCTTTCAGAAATAAACTTTTGAAAATCTTTTGGTTTCTCCATTCTATTCGTTCTTTTTTGAATCATCTCTCTCAACTTCCCATAATCTTTTCTGTTCTTCATCCCCAACCTATTCTCATGTACTTTCTCTTTATCCAAATGCATATGCTTTTCCAAATGAATATTATTTTCAAAACTCAAGTACTCAGCATTACATTGATCATTTATCTGTTCAGATTCATCTATTATCTGAAAATCAGAGTCTTCTCTGTTCAGACTTTGTTCCTCCTCAACTTCTTTTTTCTTTCCCTTCAGTTTCTTTCTCTGTTCTTTCTACATCAATGGGAATCTCCTCCAATCTAAATTTGCCTTCAAACTTTTTCTTCCAGTCATTCAATATCTTGCTATCTGGATATAACTTCAAATAATCAAAACATCTTGCACTCTACGATTTTCTTTCTTCCACAAATATCATTGAAGTCCTTATCAAGTTCATAAACAAGTTCCTGCATGTAATAAATATATTTCATTAATTTAATTGATATATTCATTTTGAATATATTTATAATTCATAATTTAAAAACGATGAATAGCATAGAATATTTATTATTAATTACTTTTTTACCTCTTCTTTTTTAACAAAGAAAACATTATCTGCTAAAACTTCAGCAATTTCATAGTTCAACTCCAAATTGCCAAATCCACCATTCTTAAACTCATGTATTTGCCTTTGAAACACCATCTTTGTATTCCATTCTTTGATAGCAGGAATTACCCTTCTATGTGGAACAGCTTTGCATAACGTTGAATCAACATAGAGTAGCTGCATTTTATTTAAATATAAGTAATAAGAAATTTAATAATAACTAAAAGTATAATAAATATATATTAATAATAATAAAAAGATTTTTATTTGTTATTGAATAAATAATACTTTTTGATAAATAACAAAACTCATATAACCTCTTGTGTATATTCAGTGTGAATGACAGTATGGATTCTTGTTTTTGGTAGTTATTAAGTAAGAATGATAACAAAAATTTACTAAATTAACTTCAAGTAAACCTATTCAAACTGAATACAACTAAATTTATATAAATATGTTCTTATTATTTATTATAAAGTTTTGTATTTATTTGCAAAGTAGAACCAAAATGATTTTTCTTCAAGTAAATCTATTCAGACTGAATATAACTAATAGCCATATATTCTCTAATTTAGTTGAACTAAATATATTCATATTGAATACAACTAAAAAACACAAAATAATCTCTTATTTTTATTCAGTCTGAATAAGACAGTTTGGATATACATATAAACCCTTCTTTTGATTAAAGTGAAAGATATTCATACTGAATACATATAAATATTTAAAACATACCATTAAGAAAGTGATAGGTCCTGTAAAGAAACTCCCATCTACTTCGCTGTTCCATATGTACTTGGTATTCCTTGCACTATCACATATATATTTGCACCAATTAATCTTTTTCAAATCATCCTTTTTTGGAAGAAACGAAAGAATCGTTGTGTCCACTGTACCCATCTTCAATGTATTTGCCATTGAGTTTACAAAAAGTATGATGAAATTCAATCTGAAATTCCAATCATCAGCTTCTGACTCTGATATTTTCTTCTGCACCTCGCTTTGTCTTATTGTTGAATAACAATACTGTTCTCTCCAAGAGGTAAGTTCATCATTCCATTCACCATCTGAAATAAAATCTTTGATGTCTAAACCTTCATTTTTCAAACCAAGCATCTCACTAACAGATTCATTTGTTACCCTAATATCTCCAAATGTTGTCTTAATAACCATTTGAACATTATCAAAAGCTTGAACAATTCCATAAGCCAACTTTGATGGTATTGTGTCAATATCCAAATTAAGTATACTTCCTAATCCAATATCTTCAATCCATTTCTTCTGCACTGGACTTAGACTCCTATTGGCTGTGATCAGATTCTTTGGTGAAGTCCTTAATAGTATACTTTTGGCTTCTATCTTGTAATTTCGCTTTTGTTTCATCTTCTTCCTTTTATTACCTTCTTTACCTTTTACTAGGCTTGTATTCTTTATCTTAGAAGATGAAGGAATTGCTTCAGCAGTTTCTGCTATTTTCTTTTCTGTAGAGATAAATTTTTTTATGTTACTACTTATTTAATGTAATCTACAAAAATAATTAAAATACTAATTATATTTATAACAATACCTTTTTCAACATTACTCTTCTTCATTCTGTTCTTCAACTGTCTGCAATCTACTAATTCCTTTCTTGATCGCTTTTCTGTATGTATTAAACATAAAAATAGGCTATTATACTGCTATAACTTACTATTAACAACAAAATTATATAAAAGTAAAAAATTTATTCATTATGAATAACAAAAACAATAAATGACATTTAAACGTAAATATACTATGTTATTCAGTTTGAATAAGAAAAATATCTATATTCACATTTAAATCTTCTTTATTTACATTGAAGAACTATATAAATCTTTACAAGTAACTAAAATTTGTTATTCACAAATCCAATCGACATAACAAAGTAATAAAGTAACAATAACAGATAAGCGATATGAATCAATTTGTTGTTTCTTATTTCTAAGTCTTATTCATAGAAATTTACCTATCTTAAAACATACAAATAAGATATTATAATATCTAAATAACATTGATTTCATTAAGTGTGTATAGCTAAACATTATTGATTAAAAAAACTGTAATGAAACCCTAAATCTTATAAATATAAATGTTTAGTTTTTAAAAACTTACTTGGCAACACCGATATTGATTTTGTAGGATCATTGAGTTGATTATTGTTTTGATTCAGACATTATCAGTAAAACGTATTTCAGAAATGAGATGCCTTTCTCTTAAGCTTGGGAGAAAAGTTTTGTAATGTGAAATAATTTTTTCCAGCTGTTTTAAAAACAGAGTAATGATGAAGCTATACTCTTTAAACAATATTAATGAAAACTTTTCTTTTTTCTATAAACCTACCCGCCCAAAAAAATTTAATACATATAAAGAGATTACAAAATAAATTACAAAAATGCCATAATGCATATTATAAAAATAAATATAATAATAAAAAAACTTAATTATAACAAATTATATATTTAATTTGTATAATTTTATATAATTATTAAAATTATACCAAAAATTTTCGTAATCATTACTGTAATTTTAATACATAATAAATAATTATTTTAAATCTCTTAAAAAATGAATGCAATTTTTTCATTCAGTGTAAATAATTTATCTTTTATTCATAATGAATAAAAGGTACATAATGTATAAAATTCTGAAAAAATAAATAAACATTAATCTTTTTTATTTTTCTAATCTTTCTTTTTGTTTAGTTTCTATTATTCAAATCTTATCCAGTCTATCTATTATTAAAATCTCATTTATGATAAACTATACCTTTTATTCAAAATGTATTATGTACATTTTACAGAATTAGTATTGTACAATTATATTCAAACTGAATTATGTACTTTTAGTCAAACTGAATTATGTAGTACTATTCAAAGTATATTATGTAATATTATTCAAGCTTAAATAAATGGTTAAAATTTCAGTATGAATAATTCCTGACTAACATAAAAAATAACTTTATTCATTCTGAATATCTAAAATAAACATGTTGAAACAAACTAGAGACTCTGGTACAAAATTTAATATAACACAAAATTCAAAACAAACAAACATTAACCATTAAAAACACAACGAAAATTGTTTTACAAACAAACACGAGCATAAAACAAAGCATTAAAGTACAAAAATGAAAGACAAATTGTTTTTATTACATAATCAAACACTTCTTCAAATTTTAAAAGCATTTGTCCTTCATCATTTTAGCAGCCAGAAGAAGTTTCAATTGCTTTTCTGATGAGTGTTGTTCAAACTTTTCTACCTCAGCAGTAACAAACTCTTTGTTACAGTTTACGTTTGATAGTAGAATCTCTGAAACATATTTGATACGAAGGTACTCAATTTGCAACTTCTGTTTGTCTCCTTCTTGATCAAATCCACAATGCCATTTCAACAAATTCCCACCCATAAAAGTCTCCATATGTCTCATAGCAAAGATACCACAGTCAACTTGATTACTTGTTCTCCAACTCATCTTTTGTATCTTTTGTTTTGCTTTCAGCAATTTGTTAGCTCGTTCATCTTTAATTATTTTCAAAGCTTCTACAAACACCTTATGCTAAAAAACACAAATTAAAACATAATTAATACTATCATCAAAATAAAAACTATTTTACTTGATCAGAATTAACTTTTTAATTTACTGAACTTGCATTCTTACCACATTATATGGGACAATTCCATAATTTGTTGAACTTGCTTCATTGATGAAATTGTTATCCAATATGTGGAATGAACCCTTTTGCAAATCAAAACAAATAACATAATAGTCACATCCATTCACTATTGGAAAAAACACCTGTATCAAAAAAAATATTAGTTAACTAACAAATAAGATTCCTATTTTTCAATAATTAACTTTTAAAAAAATTTTCATACCAATTCAAAATTGATCAAATCATCAATATCTCCATCCTTTTCCATAAATGAGCAAACATTATTCCAAAACTGATGAATATTGGTATCTTCTTTTGAACCTTCTTCAAAGATATCTCTTGGCTATTGAAAAATAATAATTTTTATTAAAAACTATACAAAACATTTCTAATCATAAACTAATATAAAAATTATAAATTATTGTCAACTTACAAGTACTTCAGTTGTAAAAAAAAGTCTTTTCTGAGACTCTATTTTCTTCAGCCGTTCTTCAAAGTTTAGTAAAATACACCATGCATTTACCACACTGCAATGAACTACACTTCCTCGTCTCATAGTTGACATAATCAACCTTGAACATTCATGGCCATCTTTTGCTTTAAACAGAATATCCCTAAATACAAAACAAAGTTATATTAGCTTTAAACAATAATATGAATATAACTTTTAAACATCATATTGACAATACATCTATAATTCTATACTCATATTATTATTCAGACTGAATTATAACTAAAACTATATAAGCTTTTCTTTATATTCAGTATGAATGATATAGTATGCCTTTTTGTTTTCAATGCTATTTCATAATTATTTAGTATGAATAGTAAATTATATATACTTAAATTAAAGATATTCTTGGTAAATGATAATTTATGGATTGCAGTTTTTGTTATTCAGACATAATAACTTTATTAAAAATACAAAAATTATATAGTCTCAATTTATATTAAATACAGAATGATATATAATACTTACTCCTTATCTCCTTGTAATGCAAATACCATATTTGCAACCCTGCATTCATTTGCATCTGGTTTGGTGTTTATGTACAATTGCATAATATCATTTGCAGCATCAGATTTCAAAATTGCTTTGCTTTTTTGAAATTGTTTCTTTGCAACTATATCATTTACCAAATACTTTAATTTCTCTTGCACCTCTTTATCCTTCCCCAACTCTTTTACTTCTAGTTGTCTTTGCCTTTCATTTATGCTTTCATTGATTGTTGCAGCATCTTTATCTGTCTCTGTGTGACTCTTTTCCTGATTTGTTGACATTTCACAGTAAACACTGTTTTCAGCAAAATCAGAAATCTGAATGTCACTAACAACATTTTTAATCATTAAAGATGCTATATCATCCTCATCCATCTCCATCATCACAGTTCGCTTATCAGTGACAGCAACATCTTCAGTACTTTCACCAACAGACTTCATGTTCAGTTTGTCTCCTTCAACATTCAACTGTTCAATGGAATCCTCTTCATTTGCATTTTCAAAAAATACAACTTCCTCCTCTTCTGATACTTCTTCATTCTGTTTTTGTTGTTGTTGAATCAAAGACTCAGTGTCAACTGCCTCCTCTTCAGCTTGTTCTTCAACATACAACTGTTTGTCTGTTTTCCCCAAATTACTAACTTGCTTTTTAAATATGAAACAGTCTTCAAACTTCTTCTTCCATTCTTTCAACATTTTGCTTTCTGGATTTAACTTCATTTGTTTAAACATCTTGAACTCTAGAGTTTCCTTCCTTGCACAAATATCATTCAAATCCTTATCTAGTTCATTTATGATTTGCTGCATAAAACAATACATTTCCATTAAAATTGGTATAATTTAAAATTAAATATATAATAACTAACAAAAAGTATATTGTCTAAAAAATACTTGATAACTAAACTATATTTCCTGCATAAAAAAATATAGATTTTTTTACCTCTTCTGTTTGCAACATTAAGTTATCAACTAGGACTTCAGGTATTTCAAAGTTCAACTGCAGATTCCCAAAACCAACCATTCTGAAATTCATATATTTCTCTGCTACGTAACATTTTGGTTTTCCATTCTCTTATAGCAGGAATAACCCTCCTATGTGGAATTGCTTGACAAAATGTTGAATCAACATATAGTAACTGCATTTTTTTATCATATAAACAATTATTAAAAAATACAAGATTAGATTGAATTACACTTTAGACTTTATAAAATTCACTATGAATAGCAACAAAAACTACAGTCAAACATTAAATTAGAAGCAGCAAAAATATACTAAAAAATTTAACATGTTATTCAGTATGAATACAGCAAACAAAACATATTCTAGAATATTAAACACATATATGAAAATACTTTACTAATGTAAAAAGTTTAAAACATACCGTCAAGAATGTAATAGGACCTGTAAAGAAACTTGAACCTATCTCATTGCTCCATGTATACTTACTATTTCTTGCAGAATTACAAATATACTTGCACCAGTTGATATTGTTCAACTCATTCATTTTTGGTAAAAATGACAAAATGCTTGTGCTTACTGTCCCCATCTTCAATGTATCTGCCATTGAATTTACAAAGAGTACAATGAAGTTCAATCTGAAATTCCAATCATTGTCTTCAGACTCAGATATCTTCTTCTGAATATCACTGGCTTTAATTGATCCTTCTCCATACTGTTGTCTCCAATCTGTGACCCTTTGATTCCATTCGTTATCTAATACACAATCATTGATATCCAACCCATCATTTCTTAATCCAAGCATCTCGCTAACTGATTCAGTTGTCACCTTGATGTCCCCATTTGATGTTTTGATCACCATCTTGTCATTATCAAAAGCTTCAACAACTTCATATGCTAACCTTGATGGTATAATCGCAATATCGAAAAAAAGAAAGCTTCCAAAGCCATTATCTTCTATCCATTTCTTTTGCATTGGACTTAGAGTTCTAATAGCTGTAACTAAATTTTTCGGTGAAGTCCTTATTATTAAACTTTTGCCTTCAATTTTATCACTTCTAACTTTCCTTGTCTTCTTGGCATTATCACCTTTTGTTTCTTCTTTCTTGCTCACTTTCTTTCTTTTAGAACTTGTAACTAAAACTTCAGAACTTTCAACAATATGTGCTTCAATATACATGTCATTGTTAATATTAGCAATTAATAAATGTAATATTTAAAAATAACAACAAAATATTAAATATTTTTATAAAAGTACCTTGATCAACACATTGATTCTTCTTAGTATTGAACTTATCAATGATATTTAATAATTGCTTCTTCGTTCGTTTATCTGTATATTAAAAGATTATCAAAACCTTATATTAACAATATACTATATTATTCGTATGAATAAAAAAGAATCCCATCTACACACATAAAAACCATATAATTCATACACTGATTATCAATTATATTCATCTTTAGAATTAAAAATTGTATGTCATTCACTATGCATAAATAATACATTATTTGAAGCAATCATAAACTAAAGTCAAATTTACATAAATTTTCTAGGATAAAACTATAACAAAAGCCTAAATATTGAAACCCTAGAAAAATGAAAACTTACTTCCGATTAAGCTTATGCATGCAGAAGCTTCCATTGTTCGATGATTCTCTTCTTCAGACATAATTACAACTTCAATTTCTTCTTCGTGAAAAAGGTTCGATTAAAGAAGATGATAAGTACTTATATAACTTATTCTTCAGCTGGAGAGAGAAAATTGAGAAAGTAAAGTACAATTTGAAATGAAGATGAATAACAGAGAAATAATGAAGCCAATAGATATTAAATTAAATAAAGTTTTTTATTTTAAAATATTTAATATATTAATATTATATAAAATTAATTAATTTTTAAGAATTATTTTATATAACTTATTCTGAAATAAAACTAACAAAATTCAGTGTAAATAAAAGTGCATTACTCAGTGTACATAAAAAAAAGTTACTTAATGGAATTTCTATTTTATTCATTTTGAATAAACAACAAAAAAAAAATTAATAAAAACAAAAATCTTATTAAAAAGTACTTAAAAACAATGTTATTCATTTTGAATTAAAAAAAAACACAAAAATATTATTAAAAACAAAAATCTTATTAAAAAGTTCAAATAAAACTACATTTCTATTCTAAGCCTATGTTTGGCAAACATAGCTTATAACCTAGCTGGTAGTTGATAACCTAGCAAATAGCTGATAATATAGCTATTGATTGATAAGCTTGCTAATACTTGATAAGATAGATGTTGAACAAATTATATTTGTTAAAACTAGCTTATAAATATGTAAAGTAATCAAAAACGGTATATTTGAATTTAATAATGGATATTAATAATTCTATAATTGGAAAAAACTACAATAATCTCCTCATAACTTATTCAAAGTAGCATTTCAAAAAGCTAGCTTATAAGTTAGCTAATAAGCTAGCTTATCAGCTAGCTTATAAGCTAGTTTATGATTGCCAAACACAGACTAAAAATGAAAACTTATTATTTATATCTATATTATTCATTATGAATATAAAAGTGAGATTATAGTATTATTCAGAATTAATATCATAAAACTTATTAGTATTATTCAGAGTTAATATTCTAGTTAATTTTAAATAAGTGGATACTTTTCTAGATAGAAATTTAAGAAGAACAAGTGTAATGAATTTCATGAAACAACATTTTTGCCTATAGAAACATTTATTTTTTGTTGATTCCCCTTCTTTAATCGTTTGTTAACCCAAAATTTTAACCTGTAAAACTAGATTAGATTATATAATGTAGCCTAATATAGAGAAATATGCACATCTTCACAAAAAAGTAATATAAGTATTTCTAAGTTTTACAACCATCTGCATCAAAAAAAACGAAAACCAAAAGAGTATTAAAGATAATTATCCACAAACAATAAACACATACTTGTTTGTATCAAACTGAAAGTCAAAAATCAACTGCACTTTCAAGCCAGTCATCCTTAATCTTTTTTGCAGCCTCAAGAACTTCCTGTTGTTTCTCTATTGGTTGTTTGGCAAATGTATCAACTTCTGCTTTAACAAACTCTATGTTGATATTTAAAGTTGACTGCAAGATCTTTGCAACATATTTGTAACGGAGATTCTCTATCTGGTTCTTTTGTGCATCTCCTTCAACTGCAAAACCAGAGACCCATTTGCTAACATTCCCTCCATAAAAGTCTCCATATGTCGCATCACAAATATGCCGCAATCAATCTTGTTTTCTGTTGTCCTCCATTCCATGTTTTCCCTCTTTTGTTTTGCCTTTGACAGCTTCTTAGCTCTTCCATCATCAATGAACTTAAGTGTTTTTAAAAACACCTTTTTCTAAAAAAAAATATAAAGGTATAATAAATAATATGTATAACATTATAAAAAAACAAATATTAATATTAACCATACACAAATTACTATGTAGTTTTCTTATTCATTTTAAATAAAGACTAATACATACTTTTATTCACTATCAAAAACAGTTTCATTTATTTCTTTATTTAACATCTACATGTTTATTCACTCAAAAAATAACAGTTGCATCTAGCTCTTTATCTAAGATTTATATTTTAGTATAACTAGTTATTAAAACAGTTTAATATACTTGTGTTTTTAAAATCTATATATTTATTCATTCTAATTAACATTTTGATCTAATAGTTAATTTAACATATAAAAGTTTATTCATTCTGAATAACAGGTTCATTTCCAAAATTATATCAAAAATACAAGTTCAGATATTCAGGTAAACTTGTATTTATGATACATTATAATTATACACAAACAAAAAAAATTTATATAACAATCATACAAAATTTGGTATTAAAATAATAAGAATAGTTACCACAATAGTTGGAACCTTCCCATATTTTGCTGAGTCTGGAACGTCAACAGCACTGTTGTCAAGGATATGAAATGATCCATTCTTCAAATCAAAACAAATTACATAACAGTGATCTTGACTCACTATTGGGAAAAAAACCTATATAAAAACGTTATTAGTTAGTTTCTAAATATATTATATATTATGAAAATATAATGATTTTTCATACCAATTGAATTTTCTTTAACTCCTCCATCGCTGAATACTTCTCCATAAATGCACAAATATTGGTCCAAAACAGTTCAATACGTCTTTCATCAGTTGATTCTCCTTGAAACATTTCTCCTGGCTATTAAAAACCATAAAAATATACAACATTAAAAAATATTTTAAACCTAATATAAATATAAACAATATCTTAATTTAAAAATTAACAAAAAATCTATTATTGTTAGTGAACTTACAATTACGCTTGTTGGGAAGAACAATCTACTTGGAGATTCCTTGCTCTTTAATCTCTCTTCATGATTGAGCAAAATACACCAAGTGTCTAATACATTGTAATAGACTTCACTTCCTGGAATCATACTAGCCAACATAAATCTTGAACATTTATCTCCTTCTTTTGTTTCAAAAAGAATATCACTGTTCAATAATTAAGTAAACAAAAGTTAATACATGAATATTAAATAAAAAGTATCAAAATAACATTTAGTTAAGATCATTAGTATATATATATATTGAATAACAAATGATTTAAATTTTAACTATTTTTCTTATTCATTCTGAATAAATAAGTTTAATATTCATATTGAATATTGTAGACACATGTACTAATTATTTAAAGTTATTTTCATATTCAATATGATTAAAAAAAGCTACTCATGTTAAAAAATAAATCTACTTTTTAATTTATACGTATAACTTACCTCTTTTTTCCTTGAAGTGCAAACACTGTATTTGCAAATCTGAGGTCATTTGCATTTGGTTTTGAGTTAATGCCCACTATCCTGATCTTGAATGGTGATTTAAGCACATCAGATACAGACTGAATTCTCTTCTCATTATGTTCAACTATATCTACTTTTCCCTTTTTAAAATTGATGATCATCTTTCTTTTCTTCATTTCATCACCATTACCCTTCTCCATGTCTTTTTCTGACTCATTCTCTTTCTGCTTCCCTTGCTTTCTTCTGTTCTCCTCCTCTTTTTTCTTCTTCATATCAATTTCTTTCTCTACCTGACTTCTATTGTGTTCCTGTTCCTCCTGTTGCTTTTTATGCAACTGAATCTCTTCCTGTTCCTTTTCTTTCTTTCTTTTCTCTTCCTCTTCATTCTTCTTTTGTAGCTCGTTTCTTTTTTCCTCATCTCCTTCTGTGAACCCTTGATCCATCTTTTCATTTTCATTTTCTTCTTCCTCTTCAGGTAATTGCTTACTAATTTGATTGATATCAACAACAACACTTGAAATCATTGAAGTTGCAATATCATCATAATTCATCTCACTATTCTGACAACTTGTTTCAACAACAACATCTTTTTGATTAACATTTCCCTCTTCTTCATCTTCTGTTGCATTATCTTCTTGTTGTTCAACAAAAATACCTTTTCCTTTGTCTGTATCACCCAACAGAATTAACTTCTCATCCATTTTGAACATCTGTTCAAACTTTTTCTTCCGATCTTTCAAATCCTTGTTATTAGGAAACAACTTCATTTTTTCAATGATTTTGCATTCTAAGCTTTTCTTCTTTTCACACAAATAATCCAAATCATCATCAATATCTTTCAAAATTTCCTGTGTGCAAAATAAATCATTGTCACAACTATTTATTAGATACAACTTTTATTCATGCTGAATGAACATATAACAATTATTCATAGTGAATACACAGCATCTTACATGTTAAATTATTAAGAAGAATAACTGTTATTCATGCTGAATGTCCACGTACATGTTAAAGCAAAAAACTTAGATACTACTGTTATTCGATTGAATAAAAGTATGTTATTAGTACTGAATAAAAGAAATAAAGTAAATTAAACTGTTATTCAAACTGAATTAATATCTATATGTTAAAATGACAACTTAGATTCAACTGTTATACAGAATTAATATCTACTAAAAAAACTAATATATTATACAATTGTTATTCAAACAAATGGTTTACATCTTTTTCGATTTATTTCAAAACTTTCTTTATAAAAAATAAATTCTTATTCAAATAAAAGAAATATTCATTCTGAATAGATATAAAGAACTAATAATTTTGTTAATATATATAATTATTACCTCCTCTGATTGCATAATCAAGTTAACTTGAAAAACTTCAGCCTGTTGGTTATTCAACTTCAACTTTCCAAATCCACCGTTGTTCAACTCATATCTTTGCCTTTCATTTAGCATACTTGTTTTCCACTCTCTGATCGCAGGAATCAGTCTTTTATGTGGAACAGCTTCACATGATGTTGAATCCACATATAGCAGCTGCATATTGTATTACTTAAACAATAAGTGCATATTATGTTTAAATATATTTTTAAACAGCATGTATTTACAATTACATACCATTAAGAAAGTAATGGGTCCTGTGTAAAAACACATATTTACTTTACTGCTCCAAGCATTTTTAGCATCTCTTGCACAGTCACAAATATACTTACACCAATTTATCATTTTAAAATCAAGCTCACTTGGCAGATGTGATAGAATTGTTGAATTCACAAGTCCCATTTTCGATGATTCTGCCATTGAGTTAATAAACAAAATGATGAAGTTTAGCCTGAAGTTCCAATCATCCCTTTCAGACTCTGTAATCTTCATCTGAACTTCTTGTGCTCTTATACATGATCTGTCATCAAATTGCTCTTTCCAAGACTCTATTTTACTATACCAACTTTGTTCTGTTTCAAAGGCTTTGATATCCAAACCTTCATTCTTCAGTCCCAGTATTCGACTGACTGATTCATTATTCACTTCAATATCACCATTCGAAGTTCTGATCAGCATTTGCTCACTATCGAAAGCATTTACAATACCAAATGCCAGCTTAGATGGTATTGTGTCAACATGTAAATGAAGAATACTTTCTAAGCCGATTTCTTCAACCCACTTCCTCTGTAGTGGTCTTAGCGTTCTCATAACTATCATTAAGTTTTTGGGTGAAGTTCTTATAGAAAGTGTTCTTCCTTCACACATAACTCTTTGCTTTTTATTTGACTTCTTCTGTTTATCTTCTTCCTTCTTTCCTGCTACAAATATTGGTTGTATAATATTTTTATTATGACCAATATAAATATTATGTAATATACTTATTAAGGAAAAAAAAAAAAAAAAAGAAAAGTACCTTTTCCATTTGCAGGCTTTGTTTTCCTTTTTTTGTAAGTCCTTACAGATGCTCCAGCATCTATTTTTAAAATAAACAATTACTAAATAATAATAATAAAAATATAATCTACAAATTAAGTTGTTATTCTAAACAAATTAAGTTCTAACAGAATCAAGTGTTATGCATTATGAATACGTATTATAAGCAATCCAGAACAAACAAAAGCTATAATTGATTTTCAATTAAAGAAATATAAAAACATATAAACAAATGTACTTCTTATATCATAACATATACTATAAATGCTTATGTTAATAGAAATCTAAATAATTATAATAATACCTTGTGTACAATAATCCTTCTCTGAAAATTCTTTGACATCTTCATTCACAGAGACTTGAACATTGCTTCTTCTTTTTCCTAATTAATTTAATCTCAAGCAATTAGTATGTATAATATTGAAATTGCATTAAAGTATAACTTAATCAACATAATAACATATAATAAAATTCAAAATAAATAATATCTATTAAATAATATAATAGTTCATGATAATAGAAGATATAGAATTTCTATTCATATTGCATAGTACACAACATACTTAGTATGAACAATCATATTTAGAATAACAATCATTTCATATTCAGAATGCATAGTAAACATTATAAGAAATATATGGAAATATCGCTTATTATTCATAGTGAATAACAATTATATTATAAATGTGAATATTTTTTAATAAAAACAAATCAGCAAATCTATTTAAAATCACATATATAACTAATTATACATTATTATTCATTTTGAAATCAACTAGTCAACAAACCTATAGAACAAAATTGTTAGATGTTAAAACTATTATAAAAAAATTCATACCATAAATATAATCAGTTATATTCATAATGTATAATAAGAACATTATAAATATGAATGCTTAAAGTTAATTTAAACTCCATTACTGTAACTATTACTTATTTTAAGAAACTAAATAAACTAGATCAAATCTATCGAAACCCTAACTATTCAAAAATACAGATTCAAAAAATATTACCTCTTGCAAAGCTTTTACTCAGTGGAAGATCATCCATACTATCATCGATTTCTTTAGACATTTTTATGAATTCTACTACTTCTTCAAACGATAATGGCGGTTTTTGAGAGACGCTGGTTTTTTAGAGAGAGAAATAGTGTGATAATGGTTGTTTTTCAGAGAAGGTGGTTTTTGAGAGAGAAAGTTTTGCAGGCTACATACATAGTCTGATAATGGTGGCTATGCATTGTGATTTGATCAGTCTTTTTGTTTCCCATTTTACCCTCTACGCGCTTTAATTTTTTTAAGGTATATTCATAATTTACACTTTAATTTACAAAACGCCACCGTATAAGGTTTATATTGAATATCTCAAAAAATATTCAAAATGAATATTTAAAACAAAAACAACTTATATTCAGAATGAATAAAGCACAAACCATAATAAAATTAAATGTTTATATCAAGTCTTATTACATTTCATGTTTATATTCAAAATGCATAGCAAAAAAATAATGTACAATATATATAAACATACCTTATTATTCAGAATGAATAATAAGCAAATATACATACATATGATAATCAATGATTTCTAAATATATTCATAAGATAATCAAAAAAAAATAATACCATTACAAAACATGTAAATGTTAATTATATCAAACTTGAAGTTCATTTAATGATTACTATTGTAGTGATTACTTATATTAATAAACTAAACATAGTAGATTCTTATTATTAATCGATCTAATGAACTACTTATTGATAAAAATTTACCAAAACGTTAATTATTAAACTTATAAGATAGATATACAAAAAAATCACCTATTACAAAAGTTTTTATTCAGAGGAATATCATCCATTTCATCATAGTGAATTATGATTTGAACAACATTAATCTTTCCCATTTTACCCCTACGCCCTTTAACCTTTTTAAGTTATAGTCATAATTTTAACCTAATATTGCAAAAATGACACTGTACATTAAATATCTCAAATTTTTATAAAAAGTGTATATTAATATGAATATTTACAATAAAAAAATCTTTTACTCAAAATTGAATAAAACAAAAAGAATAATAATTTATATACTAGTGAGACAAATCCTTTTCCATTAGACAGTAATAACATTTCCAAACATTTAAAAAAATTGAATATTAATTGATAAAATATATTAAAAAACACTAATGAATTTTTTTTTAAAAATATTAAAAAATGAAAACTTTATAGTTTTTTTTTTTTTGAAGTTACAATTCAATTATGAAACTTTTTTTTAGCTTTTTTTTTAAAAGGTTAAACAATTCGACCATCTTAAATTAAAAATCAAGTTAATAATATTCAGACTGAATATAGTAAACAAGACTACTATTACTAACAATAACTACTCCTATTTACTAAAATCTATTCAGACTGAATGTCTCTAAATAGATATTTCCGCTTCATATTATTCAGTCTGAATTACAGAGTAAATAGATAATTCCACTTCTTGCTTTACACTACATGTGATTCAGTGGTACTTGTTAATTCTAAAAATGATAAAAATAAATTAACTTCAAGTAAACATATTCAGACTGAATATGAATATGAAAAATACTTTTTGATATTTCCTATAAATTCACAATAATTTTTTATAAAATTTTCATACACTACATATTACTCTAATATGATATCACGATAACAACTTAGTCTCATTTCGGTGTAAGTAACACAATTAACATTTAATTTAAAGATTATTAAAATAAGAAAAAACATAAACAACAAACTGTTTTACCATACATAACCAACATACATTCAAAAATAAATCACCATAAGTATCAAAAAACTAAATTTAAAGTCTGTAACTAACAATTACGCAAACTACAGCAAACATAACTATAAGTCTGTAAATTGATTAAACCTGTTATAAATCATTGTTTTTGCATACTCAAGAATTTCCTTCTGCTTCTGCACTGGATATTCTGCAAACTTACCCATACCTTGAATTACCAAATTCTTCTTAATGTTCAAGTCTGATAAAAGCATCCTTCCAACATATTTATGTCGAAGATTTAGAAGCTGAGACTTTTGAGTTGAACCTTCATTAGCCAATCCACAATACCAATCCTTAACATCCTGTCCCATATAAGTCTCCATATGTATCATCATAAAAACCGCACAATCGACTTTATTACTTAATGTTCTCCAACTCATCTTCTCCCTTTTTGGCTTTCCTCTATTCAACTTTTTAACTCTTTCATCATCAAGTTGTTTCAGAACATTCACAAACACTTTTCGCTGCATAATATATAAAATAATAATAAATACTCATGATATGAAGATAAATTTAATATTTGAAATAAAAATGAACATAAATAAGTAAATTTTATTCAGTATGAATAACATTACTCAACTAATGGTTTTAATAACAACTACTTCTTCATTCCTTGTAAATAAAATATTATACACTTTTGTTCAGTTTGATTTAGACTCATCAATGATTGCAGAGCTTGTATATATTGGTTAAAATAAATTTTTCCTTTGTTCTAAGTCAACTTCATAACTAGTAAGCAATAGAAGTGCAATTGAATAATTTAAATACAATATACTTGTATGATCTGAGAAGTTGATACATTGGCATACATATAGAACAACTAAACAAATGAATAACATTTTGCCTACTTTCTGAAAACTTTTAATCAGGTACGATTTTCTGTTTTAAAATTGTTTCTAATACTTGGATGGATTTAGCTTATAACAAGAAATGCATATCTATCCTTATGATACCACATGTCCATGTATTTTGATGTCTGCATATGGTTTTCAACTTAAATAACAGGTTCAGAAAATTTGTTTACTTAACAACTAGATATTTATTAACCGTGAATGACATCTAAAATAATTAATAAAATTATAGCATAACTAGTTGTTTATTCAATATGAATAACATATTCATTAACTTTTATTCAGTGTGAATAAACACAACTAGTTACAGTATCAAATTATTAATAATAGTAACTGAACAAAATAAATAAAAAGATTATTTTATACTTACCAAAGCAATTGGAATATTACCATACTTTGCAGAAAAAGAAACATCCACAGCACTATTGTCAATTACTTGTGTTTTTCCTTCCTTCAGATTAAAACATATAAGAAAGTAATGAACACTGCTCACTACTGGGAAAAAAACCTACAAGAAAATATCTTTAGTTAGTAAATTTTTATATAAAATAAAAATAATAACTAATTTTTATATTACAAATTATATACCAAATCAAACTTCTTCAAATCCTCAATTTGTCCATTTCTTTCTAGAAATTCAACAAAATTATTCCAAAACAATGCATTGTTCTTTTCTTGGTCAGAGTTTTCCTTGAATATTTCCCCTGGCTGTTGATAAAAAAAAGAAATAATATTATAGAACTTAAAATGTTTAGATTAATGTTTTAAATCCATTACTATTATCATTAAAACAATAAACAAATTAGTTAAACTTACAATAATTTCTGTTGTGCAAAAAAATCTTCTTGGAGAGTTTTTAGTCTTCAATCTTTCTTCATAGTTCAACAATGCCCATGTGTCAATTACATTATAAAATGCCTCAGATTCTGGGATCAAGCTTTCCATCATAAATCGAGTACTTTGAAAGCCATCATTTGTTTCAAAAACAACATCACTGTAAAAAAATTAAATAAAATAAAATAAAACAGATTATAAAAATATACATTAAAAATGAATACAAAGCAGTTTTTGGTTATGAAGGTGAGCACAACCAAGGTTGTGCCACATATTGCAATAAATTTTAATGTTATTCACTATGAATAACAAATGAGTCACCAAATAATACTATTATTCAGTCTGAATAAAGGCTTATTCAGTTTGAATAACAAATAAGTCACCAAAAACTCAATCACACACAACTTATAACCAAAAACCCATGACTTAATGTTATTCAGACTGAATAGGTCCTCATGTTAACAACCAAAAAATGCTTTGTATTTCAAATATACACTACTAATACATAAATACTTTTATATATTACTTAACAACTTACCTCTTATTTCCTTCAAAAGAAAATATCCAATTAGCAACCATTGATTCAATCTCAGTTGGTTTTGAAAAATCATTGACTTCCCATTGAATCAAAGGTGTTTCAAGTTCATCAGTCACCTCTTGAATTCTTTTCCCTTTATCTTGTACACTTTCCAAACATTGATTCTTTAAAGATCCCAAATACAACCGTTTTCTTCTATGACTTTCTGCAGGTATTCCTTCAACTACTGTCTTGACATTATCTATTTCCTTTTGCTTTCCCTTCTCCATCTCCTTCTCCTTATCAATTTCATTCTTTTTCTCCTTCCCAATCTCAGTTCTTATCTCCATCAAACTTGAATCTCTTACAACAAATGGTATATCATACATGATACACGCCTCCTCATAGCTTTTCTTCCATTCTTTTAACAATTTGCTAGAAGGATACATATTTAAAGCTTGAACCAACTTCAAATCCAAATCTCTTTTTCCTTCTTTCAATTTAATCAAATCTTGAGAAAGTTCATGCAATATTTCCTATTAAGTAAAATTAACATAATTACATTATTAAAACATTAATTAACATAAACTCTATATAAAAAACAAATTACATAATATTTTTAAAATTATATTCATTCTGAATACAAAACTTTTTACCTTCTCACACTTTTCTGACTCTGAAAAAATTTTATCACCAACAACATCACCTAATAGTTTCCAAAAATCAAACATGAAAAAAGTCAATATGTTAAAAATTTAATTAAAATAGTTAAAAACAAATAAAAAATGTACCTCCTTGATTAGATATATTAAATTTTCTTTTCCTTGAACTACTAGCACCATCTCCAGAACCTTTTTCAATATAAACATTTACAAAAAAATCAGAGTCATAAAAATAACAACAAACCTCTTATTAACTATGAAGAATACACTTCTTTTTCTAAATTTTTTCAATATACTTGAAGTAAATTTGTTTTTTTATCACTTTTAGAATAAAATACCTACAAAAAAGCAAAAATCCATTCTCTGCAATTCAGAATGATTAACAAGAAGAAGTAATATATTATTTAGTTGTATTCAGTCTGAATATCAATACTTTCAATAGAAAACCATCAAATGTTCAACACAGAAAATTGAAGAGACAAAAAAATCAAGAATTGTTCGATATTCATAGATACATCAAATTTATATAGCCATCATTCAATGAGCTATAATGAAGACGCATAAAGCAACACTGCTTGATAAAACTATGTTACTTTTAGCTTAGAATTGTCTAGATATTAAAGTATTAAATTATCCTCTATACCTCCAACTAAGCTTTCTAATTACAATACAACTCATCAAATAGAGTTCATGACTTCTTGCACTTGTTATGTAGTGATCTACTAAATATGTGTCACTATATAAAAGAACAATTTTCAAAACATTTACCAACATATAAACTGGAAAACATTGGAGTAAAATCAGTTCAGACCAAAAAAATCCATTCTCTATGATTCAGACTGAATATGTAGAAATGTTTTACATATATATTTACAATTCTTGTTATTCAGTCTGAATTACACAGTAAAATACATATTTCCACTTCTTTCTTTTGTGGTACTTAATAAATCTGAAAATTATAAAAACAAATAAACTTCAAGTAAAGATATTCACACTGAATATGAATATGAAAACTACTTTTTTGATATTTTATATACAGTCACAAAATTTTTTTATAAAAATCTAAATATCCATTCTGAATAATAGAACTTTAATTCAGAGTGAATAACAAAAAATCCATTCTCTTAACTTAAAGTAATATATTACTTTGTTACACTGAATAACAAAAATCCACTCTCTATCATTCAGACTGAATATGTAGAAGGGTTTAAATACATATTTCCACTTCTTGTTATTCAGTCTGAATTACACAGTAAAATACATATTTCCACTTCTTTCTTTTGTCGTACTTATTAAATCTGAAAATGAAAAAAAAAAAAAAAAAATAAACTTCAAGTAAAGATATTCACACTGAATATGAATATGGAAATTACTTTTTGATATTTTCTATACATTCACAAGAATTTTTTATAAAAACCTAAATATTCCTTTTGAATAACAGAAATTTTATTTATAAATCACATTTAATAGCTATCAAAAAAACACACAGAATACCATAAACTCTCAATGCGTAAGGGTTTTTTTATACACAACTATTCATTGAATCAATGATTTAACTGAAAAAACATCAAACAAAAACCTAACTAAACATTAAAAAAAAAAAAAAATCGAACGAAAAATCTTACTTATACCAAACGAAAGAGCAATTGGAACTTTATCAATCTTCTTATCGCTTGATTCAGCCATTTTTCGACTAAAAATCAAAAGAAAACGAACTAAATCCAAGCAATTTTACAGTCGATAATCAACAAAATAGAAGAAAATAGAGGAAACAGAGAGAAACAAAGAGACGAAGCGTGTGAAAATGGTCAAATCAGTTTTCAACAGTTTTCAAAAAAGCCTATTTGTAAAATTCCAAAAAAGCCCCTACGCGCCCTTATATCTATGAGCCGAGCCATCAGAAGTCAGTTTATTTACAAAATTGCCACCGCTTCTTTATACCATAGATCACTAATCTGATTTTTTAATCCAATGGTCAAGATGTGTCCTCATGTTCACAAACAAATGTTGGTTCACAATTGAACTTTCACCTATATATATATATATATATATAAGTCCCAATTTGGGTACGTGACTATTTTGCCATCGGAGCTTCATTTGGCGAGTGGTAAGACTTCACCTGTTTCAATGTGGTTTTGTGGATAACCATGAGATAGTATCACCACTCACTTGAAAAGTTGTGGGCGTTAACGTTAATATGGTCATTTCACAATCCAAAAAATGTATGGTTTTACTAACATATTTGGTTATCAAGTTATTTGTAATCATATCTACAGTATTTTAAAACAATTTTGCTTATCATTAGTTCTTTGGTGGGTGTTACATATATCACTTCTTTGATATACAGGTTCAACATTTTCCTTGAAGTCTAATATTTATCTCGATCTTGGATTTAAAATAACTTGTTTGACCATAACATTTGTTACCACTTAATTTTTTGCTTATCTTGAAGTCTAATTTTTTGTTTATTTGTTCGATGCCTTAATTTGTTAGTTTTCAATCCCAGTCAATTGGGTGGTCGGTCCCTCCAGGAGGGCGGCGGACCAATATATGGTAGTAAAAAGATAGTAAACAAATGAAACACAATTTTTATGGTATCTAAGAAATTATTTGGTCATTGATTCTATATTATTGGTTATTCTGCTACTAAATATTTTATCTTTTAATAAAGTTTAGAACTGGTTGCCTATAAAATCTTGATATATATGGTCTATCATTATCATTTCTTACTGATTCTTTTAACGGAATACTTCTTAAAAATGTATTAAACTATACCTCAAATGTTATTGTGTGTATCCACCTATCAAAGGTGATTTTGAATATATGAAACTTCATTTTTTATTGTTATTGTGTGTATGGTGACCTTCTTAACCGGTTATCAACCGGTTACTGGCAGTTGGGGACGGCCGGAGGTTGTGGGTGGGAATCGATGGTTGCAAAACAATAGAAAAAAAATATTTGATATTCAAAAGCACTTTTGAGAGGTGGATATACATAATAACATTTTAGGTATAGTTTAATACATTTTGAAGAAATATATATTCTCTTTTCTTTAATATTGTATCTGCATCAATTTTATTTTTGTATTAGAATATAGCACACTTTTATTATTAACTATGAAAACATCTACCAATTCGAAGAAAACTACCACTGATACGAGAGTGCAATTTATATCTATGTTTTAGATTTCAAAAGTATTGTCCTTGTTTTTAATACATTATTTAGTAGTACTCATTACCTCATATGTACATGGTCTTAAGTATTCTCTTATATCTAAAACAAGAATAAGATCTTTAGTTATAACCAACATGCAATAGATATTTTATTCGATGGTTCCAAAAAGTCATAACCATACGTGAAAGAAAATTCCGCGTGTCCCTTGCGGATTAGTAACAGATACGTGATTTTCATTTTTATTTACTTTTTAAATGAAAATCTACATCTCCATAGCTAATAATGGTCACTAATTAACTAGTGACACACAACTCATTAACTTCTATTTATATAAATCCCAAAACTTACATAAAAAATCTATACCTGGCAGTCAGAATTAATAATCTGGCCCCATAATGCTCTAACTAACATAATTTTTTTTTATCTTGAATGCCAATGACTTGAATGTGAACTTTTGAAAATTAGCCTAACTTTTCATGGAGTTATCGATTCTTGATCTATTGTATCTTTTGACCGTCATTGTTACAAAGATACAAACCATTACTATACCCGTCATAAATAGGAATGGATCTGCAGATTATGACTGGATTCTTAAATCTAACTGGGGTGTTTACTAACAACTAACCTTGTAACATCCGTAATTTTCGGTTGTGATATCGACTCTTTAATAAAATTTGGAAAATATAATTTTGGATCAAATCTTGTATTTTATGGTTTAGTATGTTAGAGAATCCAATTACGAGTCCAACGGTCCTTTCGGAATCGAAATCGGAGCTATAACGAAGAAGTTATGACCAAAACAGTTTTCGTCCTGAAAAGTACAGCATGCTAGCGGCCGCTAAGGTTTTGGTCTAGCGGCCGCTAGGGGGAGTTTTTCTTGGTTCTGTTGTCTCATAAAATTAGTTAGCGACCGCTAGGGGAGCTAGCGGCCGCTAGAGTAAAACCTAGCGGCCGCTAGTGACTGTCGAGTTAAATAGCATTTTTCTTCATTTTAACACAAGTTTCTCATCTCAACTCCGTTTTCTTTGGTTCAAATTGCGATTTTCACCATTTTTCAAGCTCTTCAAGATCCCATTGATGGTTTGGTACTCAAGGTAACAAGACTTGAAAACTAGATCTCCTCCACCTTCATCTTCTTCACCTCTCACCTTCAAAACCTCCATTGTTGGATTTTTGTGCTTCTCCATTTCTAGGGTTTGTTCAAGATCCTACTAGGTAAGCTCATCTAAACCTTGTTGGGTTGTTTTAATCTATGTGTAGGAGTTATGAAACTAACCTAGGGTTCCAATTTACTTGATTTTAGGTGTTTCCTCATCCTTGACCTAGATCTTGGAATTTGGGGGTTTTTGTGGCAAAACCCTAAGGTGAGTTGCTAAACCATTTTGTTAAAACTGAGAGCGCATCACCTTGATTGAATTGTATACTTTCTTGGATAATTGCATATATGAAATAGTTTGTTGTGTACTACCTTGCATGAGTTATATTCTTATGGCTATGTGATGAACGTACGCATGATAAATACTTGTATTGAAATATGCCATGGAATGATGTGAAGGGCTTGAGACCCTTGAGTTATACCTCCGTTGATGATGCTATGCTAAATTCAGTATCGAGGTTCTTGTATGTTGGTATGAGTCTTTCTAGACAGTACGCTTATGCCTCAGATGATGGTACCATGCTAAATTCGGTATCGAGACTGTTTGTATGTTAATAACATGGACGATCCTACGCAATATGTCCACACCAAACAGTCGCGGGTTTGTACCTATGTCGTCGGCTTTCGGGTGGCTCCGAAGTGCACAGGCCTCTGATGATGTTGCCAAGCTAAATTCGGGACATCGAGGTGTTTGGAAGTAAATAATGTCGGGATATTGGTTGGTGGAAATGGGTCGCGCCCATTGTTTCCGAAGATAATAATAATAAACCGGTTTAACATGCTACTTTTGTTGTTATTATAATCTTGTATATCTCACATGTCTTAATATGCTTTACATGCAAAGTATTATTGATACAACTCACTAGGCTCCTTTAGCCTAACACTTGTTTGGTGTCGATGTGTCTCTCAGGTAATAGGGACGCCGTTCCCAAGTAGGCCTCGGGCGTAGAGTGAGCATAGGGGACGTTGGAGAGACCGGTCTTCTAAGATCGCGAGATTGACCGTAGAACAATAACCCTTTTGTAGTCTTCTTCCTAATAGGATCTAGACTAGTTGCTTATTGTATTTCTTTATTCAATTGCAAACATTGTAATTATACACTACATATACCCTTGTTTTTGGGATGAGCTTGCGCCATGGCGTTACATTACATGTACCACCTTTCGTAAAATGAAAGTTTTTGTTCACTCTGATTTTTAGGGTGTTACAAACCTACTGTTCAAAAAAAAAATATATGTGATAACATTCGAGCAATGTTTTAAAATGAAGTTACTTGCACGAACATGAGTTGATTAGGGTGTGTTTACTTTTAGAAAAAAATTCTGTTCTCTAGAAAAGTTTTCAATGAAAAATGAAAATTTAGAAAACTTATTTACTTTATTCAATTTAGAAAACTTTTTCCAAGAAAACAAAATTTTCATTTTCAAAATTTACACTTGAATTAGAAAACTACTTTTTATAGTTTTCCAATTTTCATTTTCATTTTCCATTTTCACTTTCAATTGTCATCCCCTTCTCGTCGCCGGCCACCGCCACCACTGTCACCACCGCCGCCGCCCTCCGCCGCCGCTACCGTCGTGACCATTGTCCCCTTCTTGTCGTCGCGACCACCGTCGCCGCCCCACCGGCGCCGCTGCAACCACCCTCCCACCACCGCTGCCACCACCGCCCCACCGCCGCCACCACCGTTACCGTCATCATCGCCACGCCCATCGTCGCCACCGGAACCCCATTGTTGCCACCGTCTCCACCACTAACTTCGCCGCCGAGGCCACCGCTAACACCATCGTCACCGCCGAGGCCACCGCCATCGCAGTCGAGGCCACCGCCGCCACCGCCATCACCTACGAGGCCACCGCCGACGCCGCCGAGGCCACCGCCGCCACCGCCACCACCGCCGTGGCTACCGCCGCCACCGCCGTCGTCTACGAGGCCACCACCCCCACCGTCGTCGCCGCCGAGGCCACCGTCTTCGCCATCGAGGCCACCGCCACCACCGCCATGGCCACCGCCGTCGCCGTCGAGCCCCCCCCCCCCCCCACCACCGACGCCAAGGATTGAATTATTGAAAAAATGAAAAATGAAAAGTGATGAAAAATGCTCAACTAAACGAGTTTTCTAATTTTCTAAAAATGAAAAATGAAAACTCCATCATTTTCAAGTAAACAGGTTTTCTAAAATTTTGATAGAAAACTGAAAATGAAAACTCCACTCTATTTTTGAAAACGTTTTCTATGAAAATGAAAATATTTTTTCACAAGTAAACATAGCCTTAATGGTACGTATTCCAATTTCAAGCATCGAATCTATTGCAATTATTTTGTCATATATAATAAAGTGTGTGCTTACTATGCCTCACGGAACTTGGAATATTTTGGTAGCAAGAAATATATAGCTACCTTTTTCCATTTTGGATTATAATGTTCTTTATCTCTTAGCCTAACTACTCATCCGTCCCCTTTAAAATGAAAGAAACGTACAAATTCACTCGTACTCCAAGATATGTATTCAAATTTGAATGATAAGTTCAACAACGTGGCCTTTTTAGTAAAGTACCTTTTACAATTTGCATGGAGTTGTCATCAATTGTTCTTTGCAAAAGTTAAATGAGTGATTTTGGACAATAAGTATCAAGTCAATAATGTTATTACAAACGAAAAATCAAATGTTCATCTTTGCTTTGACAACATCAAATACCTAAAATCTCAACAAAGGAAACTAGGATCGATCCTTGGAAAACCCCATGGTTAATGTTTCCTAGTTTCCACGTTCTCTCTGCTAAATATACATACTAATCTCAAGTAATTTTCTTTATCATAAATATGTTAATCTACTGCTATCAAAAGTGATGGTGTCACTTATGCAGCGGGAGCATAGTCGTAATCCCCATCATCATCGTCACCATCTGCCTCTGAAGCCGCTGGAGCATAGTCGTAATCTCCATCGTTGTCGTCACCATCTCTATCGAAATTAGCTGCCGGTGCATAGTCGTAACCATGGTTACCATCATCGTCTCCATCTCCATGCTTCTTGTACCACCAACCCCCAATTTTCATGCTTACAAGATCCATTTTCTTGATATAAGTATATTGGGAAAACAACAAAAAAAAAGTTACTTATGGGAAAAATTGTGTTGTAAGATGGCTAACTAGAGCTCTAGTTGTAGTTTTGATTATGGAATAGACAAACCGAGAAGCCATATTTATGGGTGTGGAAAAGGTAAGAGAAGCTGGTTGACTCATTTTAGTGAACTCCATGCACAAGTATAAGTGTGGAGTTATATGGAAAGGGTGTGCTATACAAAAAGTGGACACATGGCAGCACAATCCATATTTGGTACAACTTCTATAGCTGAAAATGCTAGTGGTAAAGCGTTTATGTGCATTTTAGATCCATGGTTGGGTTCCAATAGAAAAAGTGATAGAATTTTCTACGATTGGTGCTAGCTAAAAGGGGAATAAATAGAAAGACTTGTAATCCAAGTTGCTAGAATAATTTATATATATATATATATATATATATATATATATTAAAATGAAGCTAGATACGTGGGTATTTTAATTAGCTTCGGTGCATCTTTAGCAAGTGGTAAGACTTCATCCTCTCCTATGTGGTTTCGTGGATATTATAGAACTATAACCATGATATAATATACCACTCATTTGAAAAGTTGTGTCCATTAAGTTAAATATATATGGCCATTTCTCCATTCCAAAGAAGTACGTTTTTGGTAGGATCTCTGGTTATCAAAAGTTTGTAAGATATATTATGTCGAATTCTTTGTCATCATCCTAGGATTTTAGAGCACTTCTACTTATCATTAGTTCAATTATTTGGTTGTTGTATATCACTTCTTTTGAGCACTTTTCTAAATCCTTAAGTTGGACTCTAAAATTCACATGTTGATCATAAATCTTAATTTTGGAAGTAATGGTACTTTTTCATGGTGTTATTGACTTTATTGTATTTGGCTAATGGTTTGACAATTACCGTGATACTAAACATTTCCCATAATAATAGGAATCCTCTGATTATATATGATTGGGATATGTTATGTTAGATATGATAACGTTCCAACAATTCTAAATGTAGTTACCGGAATGAATACGAGTTGATTAACGGTGCGGTGGTCGCGAAAATTCTTGCCAACAAACTTTAAAGGATCATTCCTTCGGTCATCAGCCCTGTTACATTTACCGGGAAGATATGTCCTGGATGGCCCCTTTATAATGAATGAGCTAATCTCTTGCGCTAAACAAGTAAAAATCATGCAGCTTATCATCTTTTAAAGTGTACTTGGACAAAGCCTTTGACACTCTTATTTGGGATTTTCTAGATTCTATGTTTTGACAAATGGGCATTGACGCAAAATGGAGGCATTGGATGATATATGGGTGTCTCTCCTCACCACATATTTCAGTCCTTGTGAATGGCTCCCCACAAAGAAATTAAAATATGGAGACATCACTGTAAAGAAATTGACTTTATAGGATGTCTAAAATAAATAAGTGTTTTAATAAAGTTTTTTATAAAACCAAAGTTTTCGACGCCTTAACAAGTCTTGTTAGAATATTTTCCAAATAAAACATTTTATTAACTATTTTATAGACTATTTGAAAAATTGTCCAATAGCACAAATGTCCTTTAGAAACATAGGTTAATCACTACTAAAATAAAGGCCCTCAAACGACAGAATTTTTTTGAATGCCATCTTAAATTAATGTAAATAAAAAAAGTATAGCTACCTTTTTCAAGTTAATCACTACTAAAATAAAGGCCCTCAACGTTTCATGGAGTTATCTTACTTTTGACCATTGTATTGTTCGACCATCATTTTTACGAAGATACAAAACATTACCCATCAATCCATCCGCCGACTATGACCGGGGTTCTTACAAGTTATATTTGATAACATTCGGCGAATATTTTGTTTTAAAATGTAGTTACTTGCATGAACATGAGTTGATTAATGATACATATTTTGATATCAAGCATCAAATCTTTGCAAGAAATGTATAGCTACCTTTTTCCATTTTGGATTATAATGTTCTTTATCTCTTAGTGTAACTACGCATCCGTCCCCATGAAAACGAAAGAAACATACACATTCACTCGTACTCCAAGACATGTATTCAAATTTGAATAATAAGTACAACTACATTGTCTGTTTAGTAAACTACTTTATACAAATGAGTGATTTTGGACAACAATATCAAGACATGTATCAAGACATGTATTCACTCGTACTCCAAGACATGTATTCAACTGTTCTTCGTAAAAATGAGTGATTTTGGACAACAGTATCAAGTCAATAATGTTATTGCAAACGAAAAATCTAATGTTCATCTTCGTTTTGACAACATCAAATACCTAAAATCTCAACAAAGGAAACTGAGATTGATCCTCGGAAAACTCCATGGTTAATCTTTCCCTGTTTCCTACCTTACCTTCTCACTGCTAACTATATATACTACTCAAGTAATTTTCTTTATCATAAATCTGTTAATCTATTGCTGTCAAAAGTGATGGTGTCACTTATACAGCAGTGTCACTTATGCAACGGGAGCATAGTCGTAATCTCCATCATCATCGTCACTTATGCAGCGGGAGCATAGTCGTAATCTCCATCGTCATCGTCACCGTCAGCCTCTAAAGCCGCTGGAGCATAGTCGTCACCATCCCCTTCGAAATTAGCTATTGTTGCATAGTCGTAACCATGGTTACCATCATCGTCTCCATCTCCATGCTTTTTGTAACACCAACCCCCAATTTTCATGCTTACAAGATCCATTTTCTTGCTATAAGTATATTGGGAAACAACAAAGAAAGTTACTTATGGGCAAAATTATGCTGTAAGATGGCTAACTAGAACTCTAGTTGTAGTTTTGATTATTAAATAGACAATGAGAAACCATATTTATGGGTGTGGAAAAGGTAAGAGAAGCAGGTTGACTCGTTTTAGTGAAATCCATGCACAAGTATAAGTGTGGAGTTATATGGAAAGGGTGTGCTATACAAAAAGTTGGCACATGGAAGCACGATGTATATTTGGTACAACTTTTATAGCTAAAAATGCTAGTGATAAAGCATTTATGTGCATTTTAGATCCATGGTTGGGTCCCAATAGAAAAAGTGATAGAATTTTTCTACGATTGGTGCTAGCTAAAAGGGGAATAACATTAGGGAAAAGATTACATATATAGTGCCTTTCTTTTGATAAATGATGACAGACATCTCTCTCGCTCCATTGACGCAACCGTCAAAGAATATTTCAATGATTGGCATCATATAACATCAATAAACAGAAAGATTTGTAATCCAAGTTGCCTTAAATAATCTGAACTCCTAATATATATTAGTCTGAATCTAGATACGTGGGTATTTTAATTAGCTTAGGTGCATCTTTTGCAAGTGGTAAGACTTCATCCACTTGCTATAACCATGATATAATATCACCCCACTCACTTGAAGAGTTGTGGCCATTAAGTTTAATATATATGGCCATTTCTCCATTCCAAAGAAGTATGTTTTTGGTAGGATCTCTAGTTATCAAAAGTTTGTAAGATATATTATGTCCAAATCTTTGTCATCTCTGCTTATCATTAGTTCAATTCTTTGGTTGTTATTGTATATCACTTCTCTGATATAGGTTGAACACTTTCCTAGTTCCTTGTTAGACTCTAAAATTCACATGTTGGACCATGAATATAATGTGCCATCGTTTTTTATCTAATCATGTACCAAATAAGTTTTTATTGGCAAGAGACTGCTATGTTTTTCCATTTAGGATTTACATGTTATTTAAAATTTGGTAGTCGAATTAATTATCTTCCCCCACGACGATAGTAAGAATGTAGCGATTCACTCCAGCTGACATAATTTATTGTGTTTAATGCCATTGGCTTAAATGTAAAAAAAATTGTTAGTTGGGTTAACTTTCATGGTTTTAATGACCCTTGATCCATTGTATTCTGGCTATCTGTTTGACAACTACCGAGACACGAAAAACTATTCAACATTTGAATAGTAATTGACGAATTATCGACAAATTTTTTACGGGACGCTTTTGATGCATTATTTACGGAATTTATCGACGAACTATTGACGGATTTGAAAAAGAAAATTAAGAATAATAGACGGATTATCGATGGAAAACTTCGATGGATTTTAGACGGAATGCTTTCGACGGATTATTGACGGGGTTTATATATTGACGGATTTGAAAAACGTAATTTTTAATTATTTAAATTTTTATTGACGGATTTTCTGTATGGAGGTCTAAAATTCCCAAGTTCGAGACGTAAGGCTCGCTTCGGTCAAATATAATTTCCATCCGAGATAATTGTGAAAAAGAAAAACACTCGACAAAAATGTTTTTTTTTTTTTCAAAGACACATTGGTGATAATAAATCTACTAGTTTTTGGAAAGAAACTTGGCTTGTACCATGATTGTTTGTGTTGGAATTATCTCAAAATTGCACCATTGCAAACAAATATTGAAGCCTTGATATTCCGGGTGGTTTTCAGTTGAATTAATTGGATGTTGGAGTCACGATATATAGCAACTACAAATTTTGACTAATAAGAGCATCTCCAACAGCATTGCTATAACTTTTCTAAAATGGAGAATGAAAACAGTTTTTCTATTTTAAAGAATTCATCATTACTTATATTATTATATACAATACATTTAGTATTTCAATAAAAAAATTAAAAATTAAACAAATAATTATGCTATTGGTGAAAGACATTAAAATAATATTTCTCTCTCATCATTTAGAAATTTTAGCAAATTCTCTAAATTTAGAGATTTCTCAATATTTTTCTATTTTAGCAATTGAGATAGCAAAGCTGTTGGAGCAATTTAGCAAAGAAAAACCAACTTTTTTCTATTAGCAATGATGTTGGAGATGCTCTAAACTTTCGGATCAATGTAGGAAATGGCGTGTAAGCCCCTCTTTAATCGGGGTTCGCTGTTTCATCCCTTACGGGTGTAATTGACGACTTCTAGTTTGTTGGGACAAAAACCAGATGGCACAAACTCATCCCAATCAAGTTTAATATTCTCAAGTGGTGTCTTGAGCTAAAACGATTACCAACACTGAAACTTTTGTTGCATATTGGTGTAAATGTACAAAACCAAACCTATATTTCATGTAGGTGAGGCTGCGATTTTGAAAACCATATCTTGTGAATTGCTTGGTGGTTAAAGACATTTCGTGGCATTGCAAGATGTTGGATTAATGGTGGAAAGTACATCTTCCTCAAGATAATGATCTTAATGATAATCTTGATTGGCCTAGCTCTTAACTTTTAATGGCTAATGGCTTCTAGATTTTCAAGCATAATGCTTGTATGTTGTGGTACGTAGCATTATTTCGGCGGTTTGGATGATTTACAGCAACACTTTGTCTACCTTGCTGATGAGATTAAATTGTTATCTTTCTCATGGGTCGAGAATAGATATAGAAAGCAAGACATCAAATGGATAGTTTGGCTATTTAATCATGCTTTGATTTTGTAATGGTTTCCTCTTTGCTACTAGCTTCTTGCTAGTGTAGCTTTAACTAAATTGTGTTAAAGAAAATGCCAAGTGTTCCAATTTCAAGCATCCAATGCATGCAATTTTTGTCATATATAACACAACATGTGCTTGCTATTCTTTTCATGGAACTTGGAAGATTTTGGTTGCAAGAAATATATAACACAACCTTTTTCAATTTTGGATCATAATGTTCTTTATGCAAGAAATATATAACACAACCTTTTTCAATTTTGGATCATAATGTTCTTTATCCCTACGACTAACTACTCATCCGTCACATCGAAACCAAAGAAACATAAAGATTGACTCGTAATCAAAGACATTTATTCAAATTTGAATTATATTAGGTATAAAGTATTTTTAGTCGTTGAGCTAAAAATATAACACCTTTTACAATTTGCATGAAGTTATCAGCTGTTCTTTGCAAAATGAGATATTTTGAACAATTAGTATCAAGTTAATAATGTTATTTCAAACAAAAAAAATTTGTTCATCTTGGCTTTGACAACATCAAATAGCTAAAATATCAAGAAAGGAAACTAGGATCCTTGGAAAACCTCATAGGTTAATGTTTCCTTTTTTCACACCTTCTCACTACATATACTACTCTTAAGTCATATTCTTTATCATAAATCCGTTAATCTACTGCTATCAAAAGTGATGGTACCACTTATGCTGCGGGAGCATAGTCGTAATCTCCATCATCATCGTCACCATCTGCCTCTGAAGCCGCTGGAGCATAGTCATAATCTCCATCATTGTCGTCACCATCCCCTTCAAAACAAGTAGCTGGTGCATAATCATAACCATCATCACCTCCATCTCCATGCTTCTTGTACCACCAACCCCCAATTTTCATGCTTACAAGATCCATTTTCTTGATATAAGTATACTCGGAAACAACAAAGAAAGTTACTTATGGGTAATATTGTGATGTAAGATGGGCTAATAAGAACTCTGGTTGTTGTTTTGATTATGGAATAGACAAACTGAGAAGCCATATTTATGGGTGTGGAAAAGGTAAGAGAAGCAGGTTGACTCGTTATAATGAAGTCCATACACAAGTATAAGTGTGGAGTTATATGGAAAGGGTGTGCTATAAAAGAAGTGGGTACGTGGCAGCACGATGCATATTTGGGACAACTTGTGTAGCTGCAAATGCTAGTGATAAAGTATTTATGTGCCTTTCAGGTCCAAGGTTGGGTCCCTAAGAGAAAAAGAGGTAGAATTTTTCTAAAGTTAATTAAATTGCTGCTAGCTGAAAAGGGGAATAATATTAGGAAATGATTATGGTGTTTTTTTTATGAAATGCTGACAAGAATCTCGGTCACTCCCTTGACAGAGCCTTTAAAGAATATTTCAATTGTTGACACCATATAACCTCATTAAACAGAAAGATTTGTGATCCAAGTTGCCTACTGAACTTCTAATATATATATATATATATATATATATATATATATATATATGCCCCAATTTGCATTAGTGAGTATTTTACCATGGGAGCATCATTAGGCGAGTGGTAAGACTCACCCATTCCAATGTGGTTTCATGGATAACCCTGAGATAGTACTTGAAAAGTTGTGGCCATTAACGTTAATATGTCGTTTCACAATCCCAAAAATCTATGTTTATTACTAGCATATCTGGTTATCAAATTATTTGTATCATTTTTACAAGATTTTAGAACAATTTTGCTTATCATTAGTTTTTTGGTGGGTGTTACATGTATCACTTCTATGACACAAGTTCAACATTTTACTTGAAATCTAATATTTATCTCTGAACTTGGATTTAAACATAAGTTGTTGGACCATAACATTTGTTACCACTTAATTTTTTGTTTCCCTTAGCTAGTTTCCATTCCAACTTTCCAAGTCAACAATTGTTAATTTGTTCAATGTCTTTGTTTGAAGCATGTTATAACTATATATTGTGATACACGCATCCTTGAAACTATTTATTTTTATTTTACTAACAGGGTTGTCCCTCAAGGAGGACGACCGGCCAATGTATAGTAGTAAAAAAAGATAGTAAACAAAGAAACACAATATTTTTTTGTATAAGAAGTTAATTGGTCAGTAACTTTGTAGTATTTTTTTTGTACCGCTAAATATTTTATGTTGTAACAAAATTTAAAACTATTTACCTATAAAATCTTGATGTATATTCTCTATCATTATTATTTCTTACCGACTCTTTTGAATATTCCATGTGTGTCAAATTTATTTTGGTATTAGAATATAGTAACATAGGTTTTTGATTCTGAGATTAATGGTTCCGATCCGGAAAAGTTGGTTGTCAATGACGGATTAGTTACGGCCACGTGAATTTTCAATTTTATCTATTTTTTAAACTAAAATTCATGTGTCGGTTCGCAAATCCATCCATAAATAGTGACGGAACTCATTATATTCTATTTAGAAACTAAATAAAAAGAAAAATCTACATGTTCGTTGTGGATTAGTGACGGATACGTAATTTTCATTTTTATTTATTTTTTAAATCAAAATCCACGTGTCCATCGCTAATTCGTCACTAATTAGTAACGGAACTCATTAATTTCTATTTAAAAAAATAAAATAAAAATCAACATAACTTTCGCTAATTAGTGGTGGACACATGGATTTTCTTTTTTGTTTATTTTTTAGATAGAAACTAATTAATTCCGTCAATAATATGTCGCTAATTAGTGAAGTAATCTTGTCTATCGTTAATCGGTCGCTTGGAGATTGCACGGTAACTTGGACACTTGGTTTTTGGTTACTTGGTTAGTTACTTTGAGTGTTTTAAACTTTGATAACTAAATATTTTTGGTAGTTGGTTGTGTAACTTGTTTCAAACTTTAAGAGTTTAAGTATTTTGGATTTATTGGTTCACTTTTATGGTTGGTTGTCTAACTTGTTTTGGACTTTACTTTGGTATTTTAGACTTGTTTAACTTTTTTTTTTGGAAGGTATAGTAGCATCAAACCAACGAACGACTATCACGAACACACGCATATCTTTCTGACGGTATTGAGCATCTATGGGCAGCCCACTAATCTGCCGTTGTCCCAACCCAACTTACGTTGGACCCAACCAGCCCAAGGACTAGGTACTCCTCAATTCTATGCCTCAAATTGACTCTCTTTGGGATCGAACCAAGGTAGACTGGGATCCCATCCACAGCAACCCCCCCCCCCCAAAGGACGTTATCGCCCTTAGGAAGACCAACTGAGCTAGACATTATTTGTTTTAGACTTGTTTAACTTGTTTTAGGCTTTAGACTTAGGTATTTTAGACTTTAGTTTTATGTTAGTTTGAAATGAGAAAACAAGTTGGAAAATTGCAACCACAAGGCTTTTGGCTTAGCGGTAAGGCCTGTGGGGAATGTGGATGGTATCCCATTCACCCCAGGTTCGAATCCCCTCGTGCGCAACTTGTGGCCAGGCTTAGTCTCAGACGGCCAAATTTTCAGTTTATGTTCTATATTGCCAAGGATGTAGTCTAGGCAAAGCCTAGACGGACCTTATCCAAAAAAAGTTGGAAAATTGCAAAAAACACTCCAATCAGGGCTAGAAATGTAAATTGCAGAAAATAGTTTGAGCCTGAACCCAGCCTGAACCCGACCACCCAAGTAACCCAACATCCGCAAGTTTTTCCTCTCATGGATGGGTTTCGGGGCAATGACTTCCCACCTGATATTCGATTGGGTTTTGGGTTTCTGGGCCCTCCCCAACCCACCCCGCTTGATACACAGGCCTACGGCTACAGATTAGAGGATTTGTTTAGAGAAGTGATTGGCTTTCGTTAATGATCGTGATTATATCCAATTTTGCCATTTGAATACGGAATTGCAATATATGGACCATTATGCTTTTGTGCTATTTTCATCAATTTTTTATATTGAATTAACTAATTTATTAACATAGATGACCCAAGTAAATCTTAACATTTAGTTGATGATATACACCGGTTTTAGGCCATCCACTGTCGACCCACTGCAACCCACACTACCTAACTGCCACATCAGCGCTACATCTAGACCTGGCAAACGTGTCGTGTCGTGTCGGGTTCAAAGTTAAACGGGTTGAAAGTGATTGACCCTAACCCGACCCGTTTATATAAACGGGTCAAACATCTCAACCCTAACCCGACCCGTTTAATAAACGGGTTGACCCGTTTAACCCGTCTAACCCGTTTACCATTTATAAAAAATCAAAAGTCAAAAATCAAAAATAAAAAACAATTAGAATTTACGAATCAAAACTTTATAATTCAAACCTATAAGTTAAATCCATTAACATTAAAAATCCAAATTAAATGAAAAAACAAAATTAAAATCCGGAAACTCTTAGCAATCTATCATTGATAGATTGATTAACGTTGAACAATTTAGACTCTAGAGTTTTAAAACTTTTATTATTTTTGAGTTGTCAATTAATCTTGTCAAACTACCCAAATGTAAATCTTAAATTAGTAAAATAGTAAATAGAAAACTTTATATATATATATACACACACAAACACATAAACACGTATATGTATAAACGGGTTACTCGGGTCATTTTCGAGTTGATATGTTTGACCCTAACCTTACCCGTTTAATTTGCGTGTCGTGTGGTGTCAACCCGTTTACTTAAACGGGTTGAAACTTGTTACCCAAACCCGTTTATTTCGTGTCGAGTTCGTGTCGGGTTAACGTGTCGTGTCGGTTTTTGCCAGGTACATCAGCTTTTCACTATTTTACCGAAAACTACTCAATCCATCCACTGTCGACCCACTGCAACCCACTCCATCAAAATTATATTTTTTTAATTATTAACTTTAATAAAAATTAATACTAATATTAAAAATAAAGTTTTTCATTTCAAAAAAAAATAATAAACAAGTACAATACAAAAATAAAAATTGCGTCCACGAAAATTAAAATTAAAAACTAAATAATGTTTCATCAATTGAGAGGCGCCCATCCGTATTTTAGCCGTAGCTCCTCCTTCATAGCCAATGTTGTCTCCAACACACCGCCCGAAAGATGCGCATGCGACGATAAGTAAAACCTATAGTCTCGGCGCCTTTTTTGTCCTCCGCCTCTTGTTCACGAAACTTCAAATCTCTTTCGCGCAAGTCGAGGTCCTTTTGGCGAGTCTCGAGATGTCGTGTTGAGCGTGCTTAACTCGCTCAACAATCCGGAGACGCTTCCGCTCGAGGCTCCTCCCGTAGACCCCGATGCCAAATAACTCGCCGCATTTCTACCGACGGGTCGTGGACGCTCGTCTTCGTTTTCGTTTTCGTCATCGACATCAAAAGGACCGTGTGCGTCGAAAGTGTCGGTGGGGGTCCCGGATTCGGAAGTCTTTGATCGTTTTGGACGAGCGGTGGAACTTATGAGAGGTGTGCGTATGTATTTCTCGCAATCCTTGAGCACCTCCCATACATGTTCATAATTGAAAGGCTTCTTGTGATCTTGTTGGTAACGGTAGCGAGCCTTTGTTAACCAGTCGGCGTCACCCTTGCCGCTTTTTCGAGCCGATTTTACGTTGTTGTAGATGTTGGAAAACTTTAAGACCCATTGGCCCAAAGATACACACTTGCTTCTTATTTGATGCACGGTGCGGTAATTGGGTGTGCATGCGGTGCGAGTCTCGAAAGACTTTTTAACCGTCTCCCAAAAATCAACTACATCGAAAAGATTAAATCTTCGTAAGTTGCTTTAAATATACAAAATGACACAATTATATAATACAAGGATACCGTGCGATCGGTAGTTACGGAATCTTCCGATGTCGCCGCCCATGCCTTTGCCAACTCAATCTCCTCCTCGGGGGTCCACGTTTTCGGCGGAGCCCTGTCAATAAATTTTCTTTTCGGCTCTTTGGCTTTGTCTTTGGCTTTGCCTTTGCCTTTGCCTTTGCCTTTGCCTTTGCCTTTGCCTTTGCCCGGTGATGGTGGTGGGGAGTCGGTGGCATCGGTTGCGTTTCGGGTACATCTTCGAACTCGGGGGACAAACTTTCTTCCCTCTCTCGGGGGTCATGTATATTTGGAATCGATTGAGAGAGCATAGGAGTCGATTGAGAGAGCATAGGAGTCGATTGAGAGAGCATAGGAGTCGATTGAGAGAGTAGTCCCGTAAACGATTGAGAGATCATAGGTAAAAGATTGGAATGACTCCTTCTGTAGTTTGCTGGGACGTTCATGTTAAAAAAGTTATGATCGTATATGGCGGCGGATGGCGGGATGACCCACTCCGTATTGTGTACGTGATATGTGGGACTCGGCATTTGTGGGATATATGAACCGGTGGGACTCAAATTTGTCGGTGGGACTTGGGTTTGTCAGTTGAAAGTCGATACGTTGGTAACCTTAGGTTTCGTACGTTTGGGTTGGTTGGGAGTCTTTTGTTTATTCATTTGGAAAGTTGAGAAAAAGGGTAGAGAAAAGGTAGAGAAAAGATAAAGAAGAAATAGTGTGAAAAATGGTAGAAATTTGTTTGGTTTATATAGATTATTTAAATTGAAAAAAAAAACAAAAAAAAAACAAAAGAGCCGTTAAAAAAAAAATTTGCCACACTTCTCTCTGGTTGGTAATCTATCGTTCCTTAACCCCATTAAGATCGTCTATAAAATTAGTTAACAATCATTTGGCTTGTTTCAATCTATCGACTAATTAAACTACTACACTCTTTACTTTAATTTGTTAATCTGAATTCTAACGAATATAAAATTATAGTTTGATTGACCATATGAAAACCTTAACATGTGATAGATTTTCTGATTGGAGTATGTAAGTGAAAAAAAGTACTAAAAAAACAACAATCAATTATCCATTCAGAGTGAAGTCAGTCCTTTGATTTGCACATTTGTTACGTGGGACAGAAGGAAGAAGACATAACAACATATGTGGGACAAAAAAAACTAGGTGGAACAAAAATTAGAAATATGTGACAAAATTGGTGAATTTCTAAACTACCCAATACCCATGTCAAATTAATTTTTTTGAACTCCGTCCCATCTACATACCAAGCACACCCTTAAATGAATAATTATCATGATTTTTTTTCAAAGACTAAAGTTGAATGGAAATAAAGTGGAAGACCTATTTCAAGTTGGTGGTAATACCGTAAACAGGAGCAGCCGAGAGTTGTGCAAAGAGGTGGTTTTACACGCCTATATTTGGTTGATGTGGATTCAGAGAAACGAACTTTTGGACATTTACAAAGGGGCGTGCTTTAGCCCTGATCTTCCCTATAGTCTCGGACACCCTTCCAAAAAAAAACTTTTGTTTAACAACAAACCGTTCAACTCCCTTAACACGGTGAATGACATACAAGAGATTGTTTTTCATTGGATCAGTCATAAAAGTTCCTACGGGGAAACCGTACTTAAGCTGGATAGATTGGTGTTGTAACCCTTGATTTTGCATTCCCCAATTGGGGTCTACACGTCTTGTGCCTTGCTAGGCCTTTCGTAATAAAACTTTTGCCGTTCCCAGAATAATACAAAAAAACACTGTCTAAGCGGCTAAAAATTTTCACAGTCTGGATGCTTGTGATAATTTGTCAACCGGTGCTCATATATAGATGGGATTCGAATTCAAAACGTATTATATTTCAACTCTTCGATCGCTAAGTGGCTTTTTTATTGAGTTATATATTATATGACAATTACATCATGCAATATATATAGAGCAATACCTGTAACACAAAAAACTTTTACCTTGGTACATACCTATCTTTAAAGCAAACCCATAAAACCAAAATTCTTGTAATATATTAGATAATCAATATCTGATAGGAAGAGTAGTGCAGATTTATTGGAGTAGAACTATATCTATTTCTCCACATTAACATCTATTTCTATCTGCCCATATAAGTTGGCCATTCTAGGTTTTCATATTGTATACCTAAAACTAGGGTTTCTTAATAAATAAAACCTCATTTCTCAAGAACCTTCATCAACTCAAGCTGCAGGAGCAATACCACTATCATCATCATCGTCGTCGTCATCGCCATCCATGGATGTATCAATGGCATGGTTATAATAACCATCATCAATGCCATCCCCATGGACATAAGACCTAGAAATAGGATGATGACCATAATAGTCTTTTTCATCATCTTGCACCTTCCACAGCATCTTTAGACCCTGGAACATTTTCTTGTTTGGTGGAGAGGATATGGAAGCTAGTTAATTAAAGAACAGTCAAGAAATGGCTACTAGTTATTGTTTAGAGTGAATTGGTTAGAAATAAGAGCTCGAGAACTAATGAATATATAGAGTCCGAAATGAGATGATAGGGGTAAATTGGGGGAATCAGAGAAAATATGCATGGCTATGAAGATATCGGTTTTGATCTATGGTCCCAATGGTTTTGTGGCCCGACTTAAAAGATACAGACGTAAATGTATTGGATCTTCTGATATTTTTTTTCTTTGAAAGCGGCAATTCGTTAACAGATTGGATCTTCTAATTAAACCTACTTTGACACAAGAGATCAAACACCATTAGAGGATAATGACTGTGGTAAGAGGAACTGAAAAATCAATCTTAAAGAATTTAGAGAGAAAATTTTGTATTTACTAGATGCTTTACCTCCCTTTTCTAGACCTTGGTGTTATCTTTGTTGATAATTGGAGGTTTTCAATAAGTAATAGTGGTGTTCATTGATCCAAAAAAAAAAAAACTCATGTTGATATCTAATCTCCTGAGTCATGTGTATTCTTTTCTTATATAAAAATCTTTAAGGCTTGGATCTTGGGGAACATAATTAACCTTCTAGTTCTAATTAGTTAGCTCATTTTGCCAAAGGGCTTGTAGCCCAGCGACATTTGGTGTTATTGAGTGGTGTTCCTCTCCTTTGTGGTTGTGGGTTCGAGTGCTGTTGGAGTAGTTTTAGTAGTAGATTTAGTGGTCGTGTGTGTTGGTTATGCATCATGCTACAATGATTGTATATGTATTTCTAACTTAAATGATCTATTAAACCAATTATATAACATTTATCTAGAATGTCAATGGGACTTTCTCAAATTCCAATGCCATGAGTTTGTCTTTTCAGAAGACAAAAGGAAATTAAATTGATGATCTCTAAGTGTGTCACATTAAATTGGAATAAGATTACACTTTATAAAGTTCAATAATTAACAATGAGTCAATGATATCATGTTACTTTCAGTATACTGGCATTACTCAGTTAAAGAACCTCTTCTCCTTGTGCATTTTATTTTTCATTTTCATTGTGAGAACCACAAGAGGGCTAGTCAATATTTGTCACATGCCCCTTTACTGACCAATATAAAAAAAATTAAAAAGCCAACACATATCAAACTAAATCTACTCCAAAATTTACTCTAACTTTTATAACATGACTCGAACCCACAACCACAAGAAATGGGCACCCCACACAAAAACTCCCATGTCGACGTCGTTGGGCTATAAGCCCTTTAGCAACTGACCAATAATGATTAACTCATTCTAATATAATTAGATGAAAACCTAATCTATTGCGACCTTCATTTTACATTTTATTTATACCGTTGATAATTAATGAAATGAGAAACATCATTTTAGAACCCCAACAAAACCACATTTCTAACTTTTATTGTTTATTAATAACATGTCTCTATAAACTCATTAAAAGATGTATGTTTAAAAATTATATTCAAACTCTCAAGTTCTTTAAATTGTACCAAATATATATATCATCAAGTTACTCACTGTCACTGTGGTAAATTAAAATCTTGAAAATGATAAAAAGGAACTAATGCAAATCCTCTAATTAATTTGCAATATATAAAGCAAGAGAATGAGTATAAATGGTGGGACCAAGGGGATATAACGTAGGCAGAAATGTGTTGGAACAAGTGAATCTCGTGGGGAGGTGTGTATTGCTGCCGGAGAAGTGTGTTGTACACATGGCAAATGATGCCATAATGGATGCATAGATGGCACATTTCAATCCACAAAAACATTTTGAATAATGTTAAAGGCTATTGATTAATTTTAGGACGTATTAATTGGACGCATCTTTTATTACAACCAAAAAGTGAATCTCGTGGTGTTGTGCATGGTTGAAGTTGAACCCACAATTAAAAGATAATGCAGAAACCCAACTACTAGTATATTAGACCATCTGTTGTCGACCCACTGCTATTCACATTACCCAATTGCCACATCAGCGTCATATCAGCTTTCTACAGTTTTACTCAAAACTACTCAATCCATCCACTTCGGTTTCTGGAAGCCGATTTGTGACTACCCGAAGGTAGCCACGGTGGTGTTCACTATACTACACGACGGGTAGTGAGTACCCGGGTAGGTATATCCATCCACAGCGGATGGCCTTATACATACAAAGAGTTTGCATTATGAGCATCTCTAATAAACCTTTAAAAAACCTATAATCACCAAATATCAACTTCAATCAACCTTCAAACATCAAAAATATTTAGAGAGCCAAATTCCACACGCCATTTTATATGTCCCACATAACACCTTTTATTTTTATCATTTAATTTCATTATAAATACAATTTGGTATTTTATTTGGGGTATGGTTGGAGTTGGGTTGATTCTTTAGTATTGATGACTCCACCAATTTGGTGATTTTGGTGATTTTTTTATGGTCTTATGTGAGATTTGGTGAAAATTTATGAGTTTTAAGATGCTTTGGTATTTTTTTATCTTACGACTATAGAAAATGGTTATCTACCACTAAAGAAAAACTACGGATCCTCATCACATTCATCTACTTTGATTTTATTACCTTCATCTTTACATTCATGAACTCTCAGTCATTTTATTTGCATAAATTTATTAAAATCTCAATTACGATGAAACAAACAGGTAAATAAAGGCAGATGAAATTCATATTACCCTTGGATGAAGGTAGACGAATGTCTAGACCAACTTGTATATTTCATGTTGTACATCTCATGTTGAAACAAGTAGGTAAATAGAGGTAGATGAAATTATTAATACCCTTAGATGAAGATAATGAAAGTCTAAACGAACTTGTATATTTTATATTGCACATTTTATAGGGATTGTTCCATATGCAAAACACATGTAAACTAGTTTTCACAATTTTTTACGATTTTCCCATATCAAATGTAAACTTAATTTTGGTTGTGGACGAATCTCAACCACTCATTCGGTTAATAAAGGCGGCTTTGACCGGCTCCCTCCCCCTTTAATAATTTCTACCCTCCCATGAATCGTGTCAATCCTCCATGATCGCGTCCACCATAACCGAAGATGTGTGGTTGAGATTCGTCCTCACGTTCACAACCAAAATTGAGTTCACATTTGAATCTGACCCTATATATATACCACTGGAAAAATGGGCATCAGCAACGACTTTTAGCGACGGATAGGCCACGACTAGATTCTGTCGCTAATCAGCTACGAAATGTGCCCATCGCTGATTAGCGACAGGATTATTATAAAAATAAATAAAAAGGAAATTCCACGTGTCCGTCGCTAATCTATCAAGTTATTTTTGTTCTACGAAAGTTTTAAATGACTAAATTTATAGACATTTTGTTAAAAACCAATTAATCAATCCAACTTTCATTAGAACCCAAATTGGATTAAAACTCAACATTTGTTTTGAAACCAATTGATCAATACCAAAAGGTTGATCCCAAGCGATGATTACCCAATTAAACAGATTAAAACCAAAAATTAGTCTATTTATTTAAACCCCGATTTAAGTATAAAGAATGAAACAAAATAAATATTTAAAATAAACTACATTAAAAATAACCTAATGCAAATTAACACTACAAAGAACAAAAATAAGCAATCAACGATTAGACTAACATGTGTACAAAAAATTAACTAAGTGCGGAAAATTAACTCTAACGTAGAATAAGTGTAGAAAAATTGAGAGGATAAAGAGATTAGGGTAAAGATTAGAGAGTAGAGAGACATAGAAGTAAAGATAGATAAGTTAAGAGATAAAGAAACGTAGAAAATTCAATAATTAAATAGAAACTAACAAGAATGTCGAGGAATTCAAAGATTAAAAACCCAAACTAATTTAAACATTTAAGTATTCAAACAACTAGAAAATCAAGAAACTATATAAGAATCGTAGGGAAGAAGATACTCAAAATATATGGAAATCAGATGTAATCGATTTCCAATTGCCTAAGCTCGAAAAATCGTAGGTCAGAAATTGCTCCCAAGAAAGCTGTAGAAGTCACCAAGTCAATCTCCTCCTAATTGTTATTACAAAACTATGTGACATAACCTATTTCAAAGCAGAAAAATGTTTTTGGCAACTAAATATAAAAGCCCAACTAATAGGCCCAAAACAAAGTTTTACAAAATTGTGCACTAAAGTATTCACAAGCTGCAAAAGATCCTTCTCGGTTGGGAAATCGGATAACAAGCTTAATCTTCAAAAAAGCCAACTTTTTCAACTTTTCATCATCTCCGGTGCTCATCCTTGCATCTCTCACTTCCTCCTTCGATTTCGCCACCACTTCTTAAAAAACTTGTATAATCTACACAAAAACCAAACCAAATGCATCGAATTGTTCCAAACACAATTCCAATCATGACTAAAAGAAAATTGGGAAAGGACGGATAAAAATGCATGAAACAACTATGTTATGCACTAAAATGCATTAGAGATGTGACTAAAATGTACTAAGTTAAGTGCATAAAATGCACTTAACATGTATATACATATGTGTGTTGTATATATGAGGGTGCATGTGTGTAGAGAGAGGTTCAAGGGAAAAACCAAAGAACACCCTCATAGCCCTTCATCTGGACCGTATACACTTGTGTATACATATATGTTGTTCATAACTGTATACACATATATGTTGTTCATAACCATATACACTTCTAGGTACAAACCCCCAAAGTAACTATAATATGAACTTTGATACTTTGGGGGGTTTGTAGACTCACCTAGAATCAAAGTTCGTATTATAGTTACTTTTTGAAATGTAATCTATTTGTTTGTAAAGCACACTTTAGAAATTGTATTCTATATATTGAGTTTATTAGTAGCTTTGAGTTGTGTGTTTATGTTAAGTCTCGTTAGTGACAATCCCCGTTCCGGACCACGTGGACTGGGGATGTTACAAATGTATTTCAATAAGTTTGGAAATCACATAATTTGTTTATGTTTTTCTTTGAAACAAGTCATTTTTTGTAACTCCTTTAGCTCAGGAATAATTTGGTCATTTTGTATGTCTTTAAAAGAAAATGAATGTACAGTCGTTTAAAGGTACGTGCAAGTGTATCTGATACTTTATAATAAATAAATTGTTTATATGACGATCAATATACTCCTCGAGCTTAGCCCCAACTCATTATTTCTTCTTCCCTAGACTAATCAAATTTATCCAACAACCCCTCCAACCCCCTTTCATTCAATTTCCCTCCTCATCTTTAATCTTCATATCTTGCATCCTATCTATACATTCCCTCCCCTTCACGGTTGTAACACCAACCTCCATCACCATATTCTGTCCCATCTCGATTTCTTCGTATCTCAAGCAAATCTAGCCGCTTGATGTAATCATCATACAAGACTCACAAGATCTCTATGTCCCATGCTCATTCACTTGGTCACTTGGATGAGACACAATCTAATGAAAATGGAGGTGGTTTAGAAAATATAGGTCCTTTCACGGGTTGATTCATCTTTTATAGAGATTCACTTTGATCATACTAGAGATAAAAACCCATTTGGGTATAGGATCAATGTAAAGGAAGGGGTGGTTGATGATAACGTCGAGGTTGGTCATGATAAAAGGGTAGATAGGAGATTGACAACAAGGTTAGTCACAATGAGGGAGAGGTAGGACTCATAGTGAGTTAGGTGGGGTAGTCATGACGTGGATGGAGTTGATTTAAGGTGGTCAGAGAATCGAGAAACGTGGTGATCAAATAATCTAGAAAGGGGGTGGCCGAACGGTGAGGAAGGACTCGATATGGGGAGGCAGGTATATATATATAAATATATAAAAATATTAAACGCACTTGAACATAAGCTTTAAAAAATGACCAAATTTCCCATAGCTAACAGGATCTCTATTAATGAAGTCTAGGAAAATGATTTCTTTCACAATTAAATAAAAAAAATGTATATATATATATATATATATGTCTTTTCAGCTTATTTGGAACACGTGTGATTTTTAGAATTTTGATGTAAGCACAAGGAGTCAAGGACCAAAAGTCGAGTTTATCGACAACAAAAAAAAACCTCCGCTTATTGTGAAAATTGCCACATTATTTTCGTAATATCTCATATAAATCCGTCAAGTCTTATCCTTTTTATTAACAATTACTGGATTGAAAATCATATTTGCTAACCTAATTTTCATGGAACACGTAAGACCAACTTAGAGACTTTTAATGCATTTTAGAGTTATTGAAACACATACTACTTTTTATACTTTTAATGTAATCACATGAACCAAAAGTGCATTATATATATAACATTTTACAGGAAGTAAAAGTACTCTTCATGAAACAGTACTTTTATAGTAAAATACAACTTTGGTCCCTCAAGTTTGATATCCATAGTGTTTTGAGTCCTTGATTTATAAAAACTGCTTTTTTATTTCTATAGTTTTTATTTTTATTTCGTTTTCATCCCTTCATTTAACTTTGTTAAATTACGTGGTTAACCCATCCAAAATATGTTTGATTAAATTACATATTTGGTCCTTATAGTAGACTATCTTTATATTTTATATTTTTAAATTACATAGTTCACATTTTGTTACTTTTTACTTTATTTATTTTATTGAGACATTTTTTTATTAGTTAGTTATAAGCTATTATAACTTTAATAAAAAAAATAATCAAATAATTTCATTAAGCTATTGATAAGTACATGGTATTTTTTCCCCCACAACTTTAGGTTAAAATCTCTTAAAATTAAATATTTTTTATTTATTGATTTATTAAATCTTTTTATCTATATTAAAATAACTATTCACATATAAATTCATCTTATTACTTATGATAAAATCTATTACAGTTTATAATCTAGTGCGAAGCTCGGGCTCTTAATAACTAGTTTTAAAAATTGTCGCAATAAATTTGTATAACGCGTCAAGTAAACTCATACAAAGTGTTTTACTTTTTTTAAGTGTTACTAGATTTGAGATCATGTGAAATAAGTCATATTTCATTATACATATTGTTGGATGATTTTTTTTCATCTAGTCGATGTTTATATACAGATTGAAAGAATAGCATTAATTTTATATCACCAATTTTACAACGAAATTGTTGTTTGATGTCCAACCATCTTTGGATGTCATGATAAGTTACTCTATGACATTTTTAAGTGGTCACTAAGAGGGCTAAACCTGAGAGGTCTACCATGGTTGACAGTCATATTATGGACCTCTTGCTATGAGGGTTGATTTTCGATGAGTAGCCTTAAGTGTGCAAATTCGAGTTGGATTTTCGTTAAGTAGCCCCGAATATTGTTGAGCTCTAGGAGTGCGACTCATAGGTGTTTGCTTTGTGGTTTGAAGTGTTGTACGATTAATATGGTATAAGTTATGTATTCTATGTGCCTTCACACTCTCCGAGAATACAGATCATGCCGTTGTTGTCAAGTCTTTTGTGTAAAATACATGTATGCCTTGTATCTGATTGTGTGTTTTTGATGAATGTTTTCCATGCTTAACTTTGAAAATTTTGAATTCCCTTGATGTACCAACTAGTTGGGGGGTTAATACCCGTGTGCGGACTAATTGTATATTGTCCTATTAATGTGTTAGATAAACTGATTGATGGTTAGCTTTTATGAGCAGGCTATTATATAGTGGAGTAACACTTACAAAGTGTGGACGAAATTGTATTTTTGCTCGATGTGGATCGAAACTAAATTACATAGGGGTTTAGTTTCGTATCTCTCTTACGAGGGTGTTGTTGAGGAGCACCGTGTTGCCCATGATCACGAGAAGGAGGGTGGTCCGATGGGAGACCCTCATCTAGAAAGAAATCTGTTATTAACTAGGTAAAGACATTGTTAAGTGGACAGATCTAAGTATGGGGAATTGGTTAGCACCACCTAAGTGGATGCACGATGTGCATACCGGCTATTACAAAGAGAAGTCCTATAGGATTATTGGAGCATGTTTCTAGAGATTGTAGTGAACCGGCTAGAACGAGACTTGTTCGGGTGGATTAAGTGACCATGTTTTGGAGGTCTTCGTGAGGCGATACTTACCTTGGTATGAGTGGTTTAGAAGAAACAATAATGGTTGTGTGTACTAAGTGACTTTCCAAATTGTGACTATAGAGGACGTAGTAGGATGGTGATTGCGTGAGTGGACTAATAGCTGAATTGTGTAGCTAAGAATCGAGAAAACGTTATCATTAGTACAAGAGTGGTGATGTTGTGATTTACTAAGGGCATTGCATGCCGTATGAGAGGTGCAAGATACCAATATGTTAAATTGCCATAGAGAGATAAGCCTTTTAAGAGTGTGAAGTGAGCTTGAAGACGTTGCTTATAATTGATTTGTGAGGAGTATGAGTGTTATGTTTGGGATAGTGGCACTACATGCCAAACTAAGCGAGAAATTCATCGTATGACAATAAGTGTTAAAGTGGCCAAATGGTGGCTCGTGTTGATTAAATTAAGATGAGTTTAGGCTGGAATATCGCACGAGATGTTTTACCTAAATCATCCAAGACGTCAAGTACGATTTCTTTGCAGACGATAGGATGTTTGGGAAAGTTTTGGTAATACGGATTCAAGAATGTAAGGAGCTAGTGATGATGAACGATTTGCTAAGCGAATAAGTTTACCTTCTTTATAGTATCCATGGACGAGTAGACGAAATTCGAGTTCCTTAAGGATTAATGACGACGGCTCGACGCCGTTAGTGAGAATGTTGAGACATTCTTGGTATTAAAGAGACTCTTGGCTGAGTGATCAACTTTACTAGGAAGCGAATGATGTATAGTAACTCGGAATAGTAAGGGTTGTATCTGGATGACCGAACTATTTCCCTCTAAGTTGTGCAAGGAGCTAAGGTTGCGTATTCTAATGATCTTATATTTTTAACACGCGTCATGTTTCGAAGGGTAGACGTAAAGTAGTAGCTTGTGGTCTGTTGATGAACCACCTTTAAATTAGAACGTTATATCAGTGCTTATATCGTGAACATAACTAAGTCCAAAGTGAATTTAACTGACTGGTATAGAGGGAGCATAATGCCTTAACTTTGCAAAATGCTTGAGCGAAGTGGTCCTTTGTGGTTCGGACAAGATTAGTAATTTCGGGGACGAAATTTTATTTAGGTGGGGAGGATTGTAACACCCGTAAATTTTGATAGATTAACCCCGAAGTCATCCCACTCTTTTCGTAAGAAAGATTTATTTAATGAGTTAGTTTTAACTTATAGTTGGATCTCTTCTAGGCAAGGTTACTTCAAAATATGAAAAGTGAGATTTTGGCCTCGGTACGAGTTTTGCGATTGTGCCCACGATTGTGACACTGGCACAATCGCCTGTCACTATAGCCCGCGTGTACCAGAAGCTTATATTCACCATTTCAGCTTTTCTTCTCATTTCCCACCCAAACCTTCTTCTCCCTTCTTCTCTCTTTCTTGGAAACGATTTTGGGAGCATAGAATGCTCATCTTTCAAGCATTTCGAAGAATCATTCATCATCAACTAGCAAGATCTAGTCTTAAGATCTTCATCTTCTTCACCTCAAGCTTCCATCCACCATTGTTGAAGAGTCTCTCCATTTTCTAGGGTTTTGTTCAAGATCTTGAAAAGGGTAAGTCTTATCTATAGTCTTAAGTGTAGATCTAGTCTTATATGTTATAGACCTGGAACTAATCTAAGGTATTAACTCCTTATCAGTTTAGGTGTTCACTCAAGCATTAAGCTAGGGTTTTGCGCGAGATTTGGGGCTTTTGGCTTTACGAGCCTCAAGGTGAGTTGTTAAAACCATTTTGTTAAAACTGAGGGCACATCACTTTGTTGATTTTACATACCTTGCTTGATTTTGTGGATAAAATGTGGGTTTGGTATGAATTACTTGTCATGTTGAGTTTAAAGCTTTCCATGAACATATGATGAGCTATGCCTACATGAATGATTTAGATTATATGGTTGTATACGTGCGGTAGATTATCGTATGCTACCATCGTATGTGTTAAACCCATGAATTAGTAGGATGAATGTATTTATGTGGAATACTTGAAAGTATACGTGCCATGGAATTTTACAAAAGGGATTTGATATCCGAATATGTTGGCAAATATGAAATGATGTGAAGGGCTTCAGACCCTCGATAAATACCTCTGTTAATGACGCTATGCTAAATTCAGTGTCGAGGTTGTGTACGTAAATGATATGGACGAGATGCTATGCTAAATTCAGTATTGAAGTCTTGTATGCAACACCATGGACGTGACGCGATGCTAAATTCCGTATCACGATCGTATATGATAATAACCTGGACGAACCAACGCAATGTGTCCACACCAAACAGTCGCGGGTTTGTACCTATGTCGCCGGCCTTCGGGTGGCTCCGAAGTGCGCGGGCCTCGGATGATGTTGCCATGCTAAATTCGGGACATCGAGGTGTTTGGAAGTAGATAATGTCGGGGCATTGGTTGGTGGAAATGGGTCGCGCCCATTGTTTCCGAAGATAATAATAAACCGGTTTAACATGCTAATCATATTGTTAGTATAATCTTGTATATCTCGCATATCTTAATATGCTCTACGTGTATGGTATTATTTGTACAACTCACTAGGCTCCTTTAGCCTAACACTTGTTTGGTGTCGATGTGTCTCTCAGGTACTCGGGACGCCGTCCCCAAGTAGGCTTCGGACATAGAGTGAGCATGGGGGGGGGAATGTTGGAGAGACCGGTTCGTGAGACCGCGAGTTTAACCATATAGCGATAACCCTTTTGTAGTCTTCTTCCTAATAGGAACTAGACTAGTCGGTTATTGTATTTCCTCATTTAAATTACAAACCTTGTAATTATATTACTTATACCCCTGTTTTGGGAAGAGCTCACGCTATGGCGTTACCGTACATGTACCACCTTTCGTGAAATGAAAGTTTTTGTTTACCCTAAATTTTGGGGTGTTACAAGTTGGTATCAGAGCTTTAGTTTAAGCGAACTAGGTATTGACCGTAGTATACCTAGACTTAAACTTAGTGCACTAATAGACATGTCACCTACCATGGGTGAAGTCTTAGGTGGGGAGAGCGTTAGGGATGCGAAATACATGGGTTGAGAACTTGCGTCAATAGAGGCAGGGAATCTCGTGTACGGTCTATTCATAAATCACTTAGCTACTGAGTTATGAATGTATCGTCATTTGAGTATTCTTGGTTACTATCGATGCAATGATTGATAAATGTTGGTACGTATGATAGTCTATTCTTATTTTCTTGATTTCCTTGTGATAGGATAAATGCTCGGTCGTAAAGGACCCCTAGTTATGTTAAGTTTATTTAAAGATTATGTTTTGATGATTGGTTTGAAAGCAATATGAGTGCCTTGACTCGAGTTTGATTTAGTGGTAAGATTATTATTCAGGATTGGAAGGCATGTTTTGGAAAAACGTTTACTTCGTCAGATTGTGTGGATATTAGAGGTATGGAGAATAAATGCATCTTATATATCAAAACGATAACAAGAGATTAAGTAATATGTCATGCGAGTAGGTTACGGAGATCTAAGCCTTAAACTGACTCGATTACGAAGAGGGTGCTTGTTAGGAATAGGAATAATCCTTCTTGTGATAAGACCTGTTTGAATTGTTGAATTGAGTAGTCGATTTATACATGGGTCTTACTTCTAGAGATCCCTCGCTCTTAGTGTCGCCGTGTCAATCATCTAGATTTATAGAGGAAGACCGTAAGAGGAATTGGATAGCTTTAACTTGAGATTGAACCTTGAGATAAATAGGGTGACTCGTAACTAACCAGAGGTCGAGCGGCTAGTGGAGAAAGACCAATACCTTGAATGGGTAAGAACTTGTGGAGATACCTTAGGCAATACCGAGGGTAGAAGTCTAAGATCCAGTCTAAAATAAACACTTGGATGGTGTTATCTAGTACGATATAAAGGACTTGCACCTTATATGAGATCGCTTAGATGATTGTGAAACACCGATGGTAATGTAGGAGGAGTGTAAGTGGTTGTCTTTGGAGAATAGGTAGCCTACCAACTTTGTAGTGTTTTATACAATGTGGTCGTCTTGTCACGTGAATAATACCAAATTGTTTTGCAAAATGGCGTATGTGCCAAACAAAGTTTTCCAAAACGTTGAGTGTTCCATAAAGTTATCTCTAATCAAACGGTTGTCGAGCTTGTTACCGGGTGCGTTTATCGAATGAATTTTAATAAAATAACCGTATATGAGATTTTGAGATGACTTGAATTACAATGATTGTAAATACAGTCTTACATAATTTACCGCTTAAACGAAGTTTATAAAGGTGTGGACCCACTTGGGTAACTATTTTGTTAAAATGTGTTAGGATTTTGGGTCAAAATGACTTCGTGGGTTACATCCACACTAATGGAGTGAACTAAATAAAATTATTTTAAGACCGTCAACTTTGGGTCTATTGAGTTTAGAGCTATTGCTCGGTTTTGACTATAAGAACTTGGGGAATAAGTCTCGATTTCTAAAATAGCTCGATCATGAGCTTTGATTTTTAAAGGGCTTGATTATGAAATTGATTTCTAAAATAGCTCGATTATGAGCTTTGATTTTAACGGGCTCGGTTATGAACTTGGTTTCTAAACAGCTCGGTTACGAGCTTTGATTTTTAATAGTTGGTTATAAGCTTCGACTTTAAATAGCTCAGTTATGAGCTTTGGGTTCTAAAATAACGAAGTGATAAGCTTGGATTATTAATCGCACGACGATGAGCTTTAGGACCTTGTTGCATTTGATGCTTTTACACTTAAGTCAGTCGTGGTTGTTGGGACTACTAGGTGTCGCAAGATTTGGTTGGGAACCCGTGTCGCATGACGGTTAGCTGGTTAGTGGTCACTAAGAGGGCTAAACCTGAGAGGTCTACCATGGCTGACAGTCATATTATGGACCTCTTGCTATGAGGGTTGATTTTCGATGAGTAGCCTTAAGTGTGCAAATTCGAGTTGGATTTTCGTTAAGTAGCCCCGAATATTGTTGAGCTCTAGGAGTGCGACTCATAGGTGTTTGCTTTGTGGGTTGAAGTGTTGTACGATTAATATGGTATAAGTTATGTATTCTATGTGCCTTCACACTCTCCGAGAATACAGGTCATGCCGTTGTTGTCAAGTCTTTTGTGTAAAATACATGTATGCCTTGTATCTGATTGTGTGTTTTTGATGAATGTTTGCCATGCTTAACTTTGAAAATTTTGAATTCCCTTGATGTACCAACTAGTTGGGGGGTTAATACCCGTGTGCGGACTAATTGTATATTGTCCTATTAATGTGTTAGATAAACTGATTGATGGTTAGCTTTTATGAGCAAGCTATTATATAGTGGAGTAACACTTACAAAGTGTGGACGAAATTGTATTTTTGCTCGATGTGGATCGAAACTAGATTACATAGGGGTTTAGTTTCGTATCTCTCTTACGAGGGTGTTGTTGAGGAGCACCGTGTTGCCCATGATCACGAGAAGGAGGGTGGTCCGATGGGAGACCCTCATCTAGAAAGAAATCTGTTATTAACTAGGTAAAGACATTGTTAAGTGGACAGATCTAAGTATGGGGAACTGGTTAGCACCACCTAAGTGGATGCACGATGTGCATACTGGCTATTACAAAGAGAAGTCCTATAGGATTATTGAAGCATGTTTCTAGAGATTGTAGTGAACCGGCTAGAACGAGACTTGTTCGGGTGGATTAAGTGACCATGTTTTGGAGGTCTTCGTGAGGCGATACTTACCTTGAATGATGAACCTATCAAGAAAAACCCAAAAGCTCTCTTGAATTAAAAACGAAACTAAAAAAATTCATCGAAACTAATAAAAATACTTAAAAATTTTTAGAAATCAACCAAAAAATTACAAAAAAATTCTTTCAAAATCAATTAAAAACTTAAGAAGACCTCCAAGTGCACGAAATTCGGCTAAAAACACAAAGACAATAATTATAAATAGGTAACTTGTTTTATTCGTTTAGATGAAATCATATTTTTCTTTTAAAAGAAAATCATAGGCTTTTCGTTTATGCATCCGCTCACCTAAAATCATGTGTCCGCCATTACAACCAGCCGAATTTAAACATGACCATAAACCAGCCATCTTAACTAGCCCTTTAGCGATGGTGTTGGCTAGGCTAACCAGCTAGTCAAGCCAGCACCTACGCGGCATCAGCCAGCGGGTTAGATGCGGTTGGTGGTCGGTCTTACATTGAAGCCTTTGTCATTCTTTGAACCAAAAAAGTAAGGGGACTGAATTTGCAAAACAACAAAAGTCAAAGGACTCAAAACGAAAAATCCTTTATCATCATATACCCAGATTCATCTTAAACAAAGCCCTCGATACTCCTCCTTTGTCTTGCATAGAAAGACATCGAATAAGAACATCCAAATCGCCATTAATACACGAAACCTAAAACCTTCAAGATTCTCCGATCTGAATCAATAAGCCAAAAGATTGCTGGATGGCGAGTGTGGAGGTAGCCATGAAGTTATCTGATTCAGGGGACAGAGATGAGAGCTGTTCTTCGAGGCCTACAACGGCCAAAACAGGCGACGGTCTGAGACAGTATTACCTGCAACACATCCACGATGCTCAGCTCCAGGTTCGCCAAAAGACTCACAATCTCAATCGCCTTGAAGCCCAGCGTAACGAGCTCAATTCTCGAGGTAGGTTTTCAAAAACCCCCAAATTTGGTTTTGAAAGTAGAACCCTAGAAGTAGGATTTTAAGAAGATGCTAGAAATTATTGGGATTTCGGTTGAGGTCGTTTGATGGATCTTATTTATGTCGGTTTTAATTCTGGAAGTAAAAAGTTTTGGAATTTTAAGTGTGTCAGGATGGTTAAGAGGATCTTTTGATATGGTGGATAATGAAATATGGTGGTTTGGTAATTGTTGAGTGTGAAATCAGGGGTCTGAATGGTTAAGAGACATCCAGGATACGAAATCATACAGAGGGTTTTGGAATCATTAAGAGGCGGTCTGTTTTTTTAGCAAACAAGATTCACCTCTTAAGGATTCAGAGGCTTCCTCTTAATGGAAGTGTTAAGAGGTAATAAACAGCACCTTAGTTGAACTGTTAATGATCTCACCATTGAGATTTGTGGCTTGTTGAGGAGACAATTGTTAAAAAGCAAATGGTGGAACGTTTATTTGTTTGTTTTGGTTAGTTACTACATTGCTTGTGTGATGAATATTTTGTTGAGCATAAAAAGTTGTTTTCAGGGCTTAGATTCTGTTCCATACTTTATAGTGGATAGGGCTTATCTATGTACATGCTATTGATCCTAATCTTGAGAAAATTGAAACCTGTAAGCTATAACTTGCTTATGTTCCAATCTGGTAACACGAACAAATGGAAGTAAACTGTACCAATGCAAATAGTTTTTGTTTACAGTGGTTATATGGTTGTGTAGAAGTGTGTCTTCATGTAGTATGTTATATGTATCTAAAGATTGACAATATGGTAATTACGGGCCAGCATTTGTTTTATTTATTCATAAATGCGAGATTTCTTCTATTTGAGGTATGTGTTTTGGTTCATGTGTAAGAGACCATTTAAGATACTGAATACCACTTTTTTTGTGTTCTTGTTTTCTATTTCAATGTAAATTTCTGGGTGTACGAATGACCTCTAGATATGAAATTACAATATGCCTTAGATTGTCATTTGATTAACTTATCTGAATATGAAAACTAAGGTGGTGTTTTAAGTTACATTTTCAAGTCTCAACTTCAATACTTCATGATTCAGGTAAGTTTTTTGAATGTCAAACTGAATAGTTTCTATACGACTGTTCATGAGACTGACTTATGCTTGAAACATTTACTTGTGAAGTTGCAAGCCAGCAACTATTTTCATGTTCTTCTCTAGTAACAGTGTTAAAACAGTAGAAGACAATTGAAGGCCATGAAGCAAATGGTTTTTGATTAATTAGTTCAGATTTTGTTGAATATTTATATTGTATTCGTGTCTTGTGCCTTTGTGATATGTTACACTCTTCTGAACATATAATAGTAACTAAATAATGGATTAATGGTGTAGCTAAGTAGGTTCAGTGAATTGTAGGCTTACAGTTTACTTATTTAGTATTAGAGAAATACCAAGTTATGTTATTTTTCTTAAGTATTATGCATTTATGAATTTTCTTTTCTACATTTTGAGGCTTACGCCTCAACCGCCTCGAGGCTTACGCCTCACGTACCTAAGAGGAAAACGCCCCGAGGCTCGTTTCCGTTTTTTAAAACCTTGGGGCTGGTAACTTATTTTACGTTCCAATGTCAAATTGCAGTCAGGATGCTTAAAGAAGAGTTGCAGCTGCTTCAAGAGCCGGGATCTTATGTCGGCGAAGTTGTCAAAGTAATGGGAAAGTCAAAAGTACTCGTGAAGGTAAGTGATGTGTTATATTCTGTCTGAGGATGATTTTGTTTTATGGGTTTTAGATGGTACTTGAAGCCTAATTAATATCTAATGACGTTTGTCCATAAGAATTTAAAGCCACACAGTTCTTTTTTGACATAAATCTGTATATGAAGTCAGTAGGATTGTAGGAATCTGTGTCTTTATGCTCCATAATATGTTGGATACTAACCTTTTATTGTTGCTAGGTGCACCCGGAGGGTAAATATGTAGTTGATATCGACAAAAGCATCGACATTACTAAGATCACTCCATCAACCAGGGTAGCCCTTCGCAATGACAGCTACGTCCTTCATTTGGTTTTGCCAAGCAAAGTTGACCCCCTGGTGAATCTTATGAAAGTTGAAAAAGTTCCTGATTCTACATATGACATGATTGGTGGGCTAGACCAGCAAATTAAAGAAATTAAGGAGGTTATCTCAATTCTTAAGTTTTCTATTTTTGCTAGGTGTCATTTGATGCCATAATTAAAAATCTGTGATTATTTATTCTGAAAAAAAACTTCAGGTTATCGAACTTCCAATCAAACATCCAGAGTTATTCGAGAGTCTTGGAATTGCTCAACCAAAGGTACTACCGTATGCAATTTCTCTATATGTCCTTTTCTGACCTGTGGCCACATAAGCATTTAAAGTTTTAAACTATTGTATTGACTTTATCTCTCTCTCTCTCTCTCTAGGGAGTTCTGTTATATGGTCCGCCTGGTACGGGGAAGACTTTGTTGGCTAGAGCAGTGGCTCATCATACTGATTGTACCTTCATTAGGGTCTCTGGTTCTGAACTAGTACAAAAATACATTGGAGAGGGGTCTCGAATGGTGAGAGAACTTTTCGTTATGGCCAGGTTTGTACCCTCTTCAATGTCTATTCTTTTTAAGTTGCAACCTTATTATTTTATGCTCTTGTCTTGTTTAGAGAACTTAAACTTTGGTTGTTAGCTATATAACTGACATTAGATGATATAATTGATGCCTATAAGGTTTTGTGCTAACAATCAATTTGTTAAAAAGGTTATTACATCTCTAAGGGCCTGCTTAGCTAAGGAATTTGATGGAATTGGAATGATAAAATTTCATTGACCAAATTCCTTAGTGATGTTTGGTTCACAGAATGAACTTGATGGAATACTTTGAATTCCATTGAATTCTACACAAAAGGAATTCATCATTCCTTGGCTTAAGTGTAGGAATTGAATTCCTACCAACCAAACGCATGGTCAAATCCGTCAAACTCCATTCCAATTCCTTCAAAGTCAAATCCTTTCGGTTATAGCGGTGAGATAGCGGTAAAACAAAATATGGTCATAAAATAAATATAATATACAATTTTATATATGGGGGGGACCTTCTTTTGAGATCCTATGAAATTGTGATAACCTTGGGAACTAGTGCAGGATATATGCTATTTCATATGGTTTTTTTTGCATCTAAGATATGGATTTAGAATATTGATTAACATATATTTGTTTCACAATGTGCACATATTTTACGTGTTTGTGAAACGAAAAGTACACATAAAAAGGTTTCTGTTGTGAGTCGGGCACATGTGAAACAATCAGGTTATGAAACAAACATATGTTAATCAATACATTATATACTACCCTTATATGAGAAAAAAATAATGTGAAACAAAGTCGTAAGGTAGAAGTTCTCACGGATCTCACAAATTTTAGAGTTCAAATGATTAAGCCCCTATATATATCACGTCAAACACTTCAAATAATGTATGCCTATTAGGCTAATACATATCAAGTCAAAACAATTCAAACCACACAAACATGTGAACAACATAGTCTAATACTTATCAAGTCAAATAGTTCAAACCACAAGCAACATAGTAAGCTCATAAACAACTAAACAAGGGTAGAGAGGGATCCAAATTGAGAACGAGGCTGAGATTAGTCGATCAGTTGAGAGAGGCTGAGAGTTGAAAATAGGGTTGACCTAGTTTAAGTAATTTTTTTATTTAATCCAAAACCCAATAACAATAGCCCAACTTTTTTTTAATTTTGTCCAAAAAAAAATGTTTAACGAGATAGCGGTATGGCGGACTGATATTTCAAAGCAAAATATTTAACGAGATAGCGGTATGGCGGACTGATATTTCGAAGCAAAATAGCGGTAATATCGGCTGGTATTTGTGTTACCGATATTTAGACTGCAGTACATGCACCGCTATTTTCCCAGGACCGATATACGCTATAGCGCGCTGCTATATCAGGATATTGACTGCATAGCATGTGGGTAGGTTGGTATTTTGCAGGATTGATAGTATTTTTTCAACAACTTCTTGTAACAATTTTTCCTGAGATATTATTTGTAGTGATTTTTTAAAAAATGTTAAAAACACTTCTTTTGTAATAATGATTATAAAAAGGTAATTTAATTATTTTTGATAATTTGCTCTCATAAGTTGTTAATAATTTTCTTTTGTAAATAATGTTATTTGTTACAACATGGTTTTGTTGTGCAGGGAACATGCTCCATCTATCATATTTATGGATGAAATTGATAGTATTGGGTCTGCTAGAATGGAGTCTGGAAGTGGGAATGGTGACAGTGAAGTACAACGAACGATGCTTGAGCTTCTGAATCAGCTCGATGGATTTGAAGCATCTAACAAAATCAAGGTATGTACTCCGTGTCTAATTAATTGGCCAAACTTGTGATCACTTAAGATATTTATATTTCTGTTTTAACTTTTAATTAATAGGTTTTGATGGCTACAAACCGTATCGATATCTTGGATCAAGCCCTTCTCAGGCCAGGAAGAATTGATAGGAAGATTGAATTCCCGAATCCTAACGAAGACGTGAGTATCATCATCTCACACCTCTTAGTTGGTGTATATTTATTAATTTGAAATTCTCATGTTTTTGTTGCACTAATAATATATTCTTTTTTGTAGTCACGATTTGATATTCTGAAAATTCATTCAAGAAAGATGAACTTAATGCGTGGTATTGATCTGAAGAAGATAGCTGAAAAGATGAATGGTGCTTCTGGTGCCGAGCTTAAGGTGAAAAGTTTGATGATTTAATTTGAATTGGTAAAAAAAATGATGGTTAATTTAAAAAAAGATGAAATAATGTTAATTGATTGTGTGTGTGTTATAGGCTGTGTGTACTGAGGCTGGGATGTTTGCTTTGAGGGAAAGGAGAGTCCATGTAACACAAGAAGATTTCGAGATGGCGGTTGCCAAGGTTATGAAGAAAGAAACCGAGAAGAACATGTCGTTGCGCAAGCTATGGAAGTAATCCTCCCTCCCCTGTTCTGTTTTTATGGACCCATTTGGAGTTTGTATCATTTCTTTAAGATTGTTTTTTTAAGACTGCAGCTTTACTTTATATTTGCATACTCAAATACGTTAAAACTAGTGGGAATTCTCATAAATATTTGTGTTAAGAGGATAACTCACTTGACATGGTGCACATCAAGTTTGGATCATGGGATGTGGAAATGGTAAAATGAGGATCAAGTTTGGATCATGAGACTTGAACTTTGCTATGTTTCAAAATCGTTCAGTCTTTTGATTTTCTTTTCGTTCCTATGACCAATTCCATTCAGTCTTATGATTTTCTTTTCGTTCCTATGACCGACAGAAGACTCAGACTTGTTAGATATTACAGAGGTTTAGTGGTAACCATGCCAAATTTCTTGTTGTGGTTTTCATTTTACTCTAAAAGTGGTCCTAAATCACTAACTTCGTTTACGTCTATACTTCTGTCTTCTTAATAAACTTTTTAACCTCTTTTAGAAAATACTATCATTTATTTTATTCTATAATCTTTTAAAAGAAAATTATATATATTTATTTAAAAAGAAGACTCAAGTCTTTCTTCAGATCAATCCCCTGACTGGAATCTCTGACTAAAAATCGGTCGCCATGTCCTACTGTTTTGTTGTTCTATAGCGTATGTATCCCTGGTATGCACACCTTCGATAAATCAAGATCATGTGGTTTCTTTCTCGTAACTCGTCATCTGTGGACTAGTGGGTACGTACGGCTGAACTCAAACCCAAATAGAAGCTTAAATGAATGACGATATCAGTAGATCATCTGCATTTTGCTAGTGAACATGGACGAAAACCATAGGTGGTGGAGAACCATAGGTGGGTGAATACAATAGGACGAAAATGACCAGACTTGAGTTTGTGAGATTTCCTCTCCATGGTGGAAATCATCTGTACTCCAGGGTCCCTATTCATGCCGGTAGTTGAGAAAGATGGACAATGGTTAGAAAAACCGGGGGCCCGATTGTAGTTAGAAGGAGGGTGGTTGCTCGATGATAGCTTGGCAGACAATGGTGATTTCATTCCCAAAAATTTGTGATACATAAATAAAACCAACAATTCATATATACTCACATCACAATAATCGATTTATAATCCATATGGAGATGCATTCTAATTTCACCTCCAATTTATGATAAAGATGCATTCTCATTTCACCTTTGATTAACAATGGTGCTTCCAAGCTATTGATTGCATGAGAGGGTTTATATACCTAGATTTTGGTTTGGGATTTTATACCTTGTTTGGGTCGCCGGAAACCCAGAGGGGGACAACGGGAAATGCATAAGAACAATGGCCGGAAACACGGGAGGATCACCTGGAAATGAAGGGTGACGGTGGAAATGGGTGGGATTTCGCCGTAGAGAGGGGTCCAAGACGATATGTGTTATATGTGGTAATTTGTTTAACTTTATTTAATATTTTAAAATAAAAATTGGTAATAAAGATAGAAAGACAAAAATACCCTTACTAACTGAGAAAATTGATAGAGTTAGTGAAGCAAGATCGTTTTCAAAGTAAATGAGAACTATAAGGATGCTTTCTAAATTTACTAAAGCTCAGGTCCCACTTTTAAAGTTTTTACTAAACCAGAAGGACCAAATTTAGAGTTTACCCAATTGAAAATTATACCAATGTTTCCTGATTTCAAAATATTTTGACGACTTCTATTGAGGACATTCCTCATATTTATAACTAGGTTTTTTTAACCCCGCGTTGCAGGGGAGATGAGAGGTCATAAAAATATAACGACATAAATCAACAAAAAAATAATTGAAATGTAATATAAATCGATAGGATAATTATGGCTCAAGTGACGATTAACCTAAAAAGGAAAATCTCATGAGAAAATATAAAAATGAAATCTGATTAATGTATCCTCTGATGTGGTCAATATTTCTGATTAATTATATACTTAAAATTAAGATTAAGTTTTCCAAATAAAATAACGATTAACTCTTCGGACGATTAAGTATTTGAAAAAAATAACGATCACGTATTTGGAATTAAGACGCGTTCTTTTCACAATTAAGTCTTCAGACATTTTCTAAAAGACTGTATAATGATATGAATTGTGAATATTTAAGATATTTTTATATAGTATATGTATTGTAATTATATAAAAAATCATAATTAAATAAAAAAATATTCAATATTGGGCTCATTTCAAAGGTGTCGAAGAGACGATTATAATGTTGTAACTTGTTAAAAAGTAAAACGTATTTTAGTCAATATACGATTATATGTGTTAACATAATAAAAACGAAAAATGAAATATAAATAACTAAAAGGTGTTAAAGTAAATAATTAAATAATTTAAAGGGTATAAACTGTAAATATTATTATAAATTAATAAAATAAAAAAAGCTGATGAATATGAACAAAATGGGGCAAATAAGATTCGAACCAGCACCACCTAATATGCAAAAGTAAACCCATCAACCATCCAAGCTAGTATTGTATTTTAGTTTACTTTTCCAAATCAAATTTTTAAGAGAAAAAAAGCTTGGTTGGTACTGTAGCTTAGGAACAGTACCAACCAAGTTGGTAAATGTTAGAGTTTATAATAAGAATATTTTGTTGCCTAAAATTTTAGGATAGACATTCACTGTTGTAAAATCTCAAAAAACTACAAAAAAATTTATAGAAACTTAATTTTGAAAAAATTAGGCCTATATATAACCAATCCTCAGCCCGATATTTCTTTTGTTGTTGTTGTAGACTTGTAGTAGTGTTGGGTTATTTAGGAATTTGACCTCCAAAGTCTTTTTTATTAAATTCATGACCTCCTTCCTAATAAGAAAAAATGGGTTTATACCCATTAGAAGGTCATGAATTTAATTAAAATCTCATTTAAGGTTATATATACCTAAATATCTAGTAGTGTTTTAATGAACCGCGATCTATAACCGGTTCTACACTGATACCGAGTCAGAGCGAGTCCATTCTGACCAACTTTGGCTACTTGGACCAAATTCTTAGGCCTTTCTGTTTACTTTCCTAAGTCACATTATTATTTTATCCCTTGCAAGTTGCAACAACCTACATGAATTAGGTTTTGTTTTGGTAGGACTAGGGGGTTACAAAATGAGAATTTGGACTTTTTGTGATAAATGGATTTGTAGATATTTTTTACACATTATTGAATTATAATATGAATTTTGTACTCGCTACTTCTCTAACAATTTAATGGTGGTCTTTTCGTTCTCATTTGAAAATATCATAATTTTTTAATCTATGATGTAAAAGTTATTCATGATACAAATTTACAAAAATACTATGAACGCAAGTGCTATCTCTACGATGAGCGTCATTTGGAAAAAGATTCTTCTAGAAAACAAGGCCAGATTGCGAGATCAATTGCAAGTAAAAAACTAGACAAAATCGATAATTCCATCAAAAAAATGTCAGGAGTAAACATCAGGATCACGATTCAGCGCAAGTATTCATTCAACAACGTGGAAAATATTTAGTTACATAATGGACTTAAAGAACGCTTCAAATCAAGCTGTTCAACTTGTCTGATATGAAACTCATCTTTAAATAGTTTCTTATTACTATATTTAATACTACTTATAACAACAACTCCAACCATACACTAGAAAACAGTAAATTGGTAAGTTATAGCCTATAGACTAAAAAAATAGCCTCGTCTCCAAGCACACATATGCGTTTGAGCAGGAGGCCAACATATTTGATGCTTCTCTCTCATCCATGGAAAAATATACTTCGTCTATTAAAGTTTAAACAGGCAAAAACACTAAAAATAACATGAATAATAGTTGTGTACAAAAATCAATCACAAAACTTAAATTCAAAATTGGCTAAGAAAACTATAAGCATCAACAAAAATACTAGTAACTGTTAACATGTTCTTTTAGATTTTGTTAAGAATGAAGTTACAAAGAGCCTACCCCTTACAAATAAGTAGAAGGGTGCTATCATTTGCACCCTAGTCTATAGTTTAAACTAGGGTTGACTTATTAATAATTGTAATGATTATTAAATTCCAATCATTATTAAGTTATTATTATTTTTTTCTCATTTGTTTTTATTATTTCTTTCTTCAATACATTATTGTTAATATATACAGTTATATATATACATAACAAATAGTTTAAATAATTTTAGTAATAATATTTTTTTTAATTTTCTTAAAAAATTATTTTAGCAATGTAATGTATTATATTAGGATCACATTATATTTTTTCAAAAACCAAGTCATAAAACTAAATAATTTTGTTTCAACAAAACTTATATATCATTTTTTTATATTATACGTAACTAGAATATGTACGGCAAAATAAATCAAAAGTTCACAAACAATATAAGCATTCAAAAGACAATACATACAATATAAAAGGCAATAAAGAAATAAACTTCCCCTTAAATAATTAATTTTGTTCTAAAACATAACATCATTGGCAAATATAAAAAAAAGTAACAACTAATCATCTACATTTCAAAAAATTGTTGAGTAGGTTTGAGTTTCTTATAGGATTGTATACGTGACTCATACATAGTTTGTCATCCAGCTGCCGATGAGATTTTGTTACAGGTCCATAATGTCGAAATAGGAGGCATTCGGTACATAATAGTAGTATTTTTAAAACATAATAGTAGTATTTTTTTTTTGTTATACTTATACAATAATAACAATTGTTGTTAAAAACTTAAAACACTAATAGTACCTAATAATAAAAGATTAAAAAACCCTAACAATAATAATAATAACTTAACAATTAAAATAATATAAACTTATTAATGGTGTTAGAAATACAAAAAGTAAATAAATACATAACTAATATAGAATCAATCAATAAAATACTTCTATTTACATAATATTATAATGTTTAACAAATAAAAGAAATAAAAAAAGAACCATTTAAAAAAATAATTAATTAAACATAAAAATTAAAAAAAAAATTAGAAATGAAATAAATGCTAGTGTATTTTGGCACAATTAATTAAAAAATGGAAATAAAATAAATTCTGATGGGATCAAGTCAATTACAATTAATTAAAGTAAGTTATTTTTAACTTTATATTGATAGAACACCCTTTTTCCAATAAAACTTAATATAGACTAGAATGCAATTTGAAAATAGAGAAATTATATTTCCTCCTACCATTTTAGCCTACCTATCCTCCTACCCACTTTATCATTTGACAAGTGTAATGCACTTGTAATGCACTTCTTCTCTTTCTTCATATAATTCATAAATTTTAACACTTGTCAAATGATAAAGTGGGTAGGAGGATGAGTAGGCTAAAATGGTAGGAGGAAATATATTTCTCTTGAAAATAACATAGGTTGTTGATATTGGCACCCCCACCTAAAAAGAGAGAAAACAAAAAAGTCAATGTAATTAGAAAAAGTTATCTAGGAATTAGAGCTATCATTTAATTCTTATCTCTCTCTTTCATGTTATTCCTTCTTTTTTTATTTATTTTTCTTGTTATTAACATATATTAAATTTCAAATAAAGAAATTAAAAGACATATCTGGTTAATTACCATAAATAACGTACTCTTTATTTAGAATTTTAAAATGTCAATGATATGTATATAAATATATCTTTTGCTTATATACAATAGAATAAAAAATTAAAAAAATAACCTTTTTTTTGAACGGCAGGTTAGTTGTTAGAAAACACCCCAGTTAGATTAAATACGCCTTTGCCAGGCAGATGTTAACTCATACTTTTTATTTTATTTATATTTTGATATTAATATATATCATCGATCACTTTGTAATTTTAAAAGTTTATAAATAATTATTTTTTCCACATTTAAGAATTCTAAAACAATCAATCAATTCTTGTCCAACTATTTAAATATTCAAATAATAATATATGTAAACTTTTTATACTTTGATATAGTTTGTTTGTTGTTTTCATGGTTAAATATTTTTATAATTTTATTATTGTAATTTCAAAATTAGAATAAAAATAAAATATCTATATAAAAAATAGCAAGTAAAAACAAAATATCAATTATTTAGTTGAACTATGAAATATTCTAATTATAGTTGTAATAAATAACTCTTTTTAAATTTATTATGATTATTTTATATAAATGATAAAACAAAAAATAAATTCTCAAATACAATTAAATGATTACTTTATAAATATTAATATTTATAATAAAGCAATAACTTATTTAAGAAAAACAAATGATTACTTATGTAGTTAGTCTATGGTCAATTTAGAAAATCAAGATGAAAAATAATGATTATACAAGGTGTGGGGTGCAACTATCATGTAGAGGGGGGTGCTAATATCCCCACCCATTTGGAAAATGAAAAATGGAAAGTAGGATGTTGATTACATGGAATTCAATGTATTAAATTATTGAATATATTTTCATTTGACTATGAATAGTATGACGATGGGGATTGATTGATTGGTTTTCGATGTTCTAGAAGTAATTTACATTCCTACAAATGCATTATAAAATGTTACAAGTATATTATAAAATGTATTATTCTACTACCTGTGTTATGGGAGATGAATCGTATTTAATATTGATTAGATGATGTTTATTAAATGCTAATTTAATAAGTGTTTATTAAGTCATTTATCATTCTGAATAAAGTGTGGTATAAGCCTAGAATCCAATACGATAAGAGTCATGATAATGATGAGGAGTCTTATCAGATAAGTGGGGTAGCGACGCTTGTTGAGTAAGTTGTTGTGTAAAATACCATTTTTGATAGACTATAATCTTATTCTAAAATAAATTATAGTGCTAACTCTTACCTATAAACACTTGCCACCAAGTAAGAGCATCTTCAATGGGTAACACTATTTTTTACATCAAATGTCAAAAGTAGTGTAAGAAATAGTGTAAGATTTAGTGTTATTAGTAAATCTTCTCCAATGGGTAACACTATTTTTTACACCAAATCCTTTTACATTGAAAAGTAGTATTAAAAATAGTGTTATACCAAATATAGTGTGATACTATTCATCACACTAAATTTAGTGTGAAAAATAGTAACCCCATTGGAGATGTGAATAGTAACATTTACGCCAAATTTAGTGTTTAGTGTAAGATTTGATGACCCCATTGGAGATGGTCTAAACATTTAGGTAAAAATGGACACCAAGAGTATGTTAAAGTCAATTAGTAGCTTGAATTATATGCATGAGGTGATTCAATTATAAAAATAATTTTTTCTTTCGTAGATGTTATTTCATTTTCCACCGTTCACTTTTTTGGAATGTTCATTAAATAGTTAATTTTTAGAGTAAATTATATTCTTGGTCATGCGGTTCACACGCAATCATTTAGTGAGTTTCAAAAGTACTTTTTTCTTTCTTTTTCGTAACTCAAAAACAAAACTCTCCTTATAAGACCAGGGTAGAAAGGGCTTTTCTAGCTTGGTTAGTAAAATCAAGGTTTTGGCCATATCTTGCAAATGACGACAACAAGGCAAATTGAAATGATTGAAGTTTTCTATTTGAAATCATGTTAGGTCTAATTTCTATCTAGTTATGAAAAGGCTCCATGAATGATTAGGGCTTAGAAGCCGTCTTGATACTTTATAACTATAGGAAAATAGTTATAATATAAGTAAAAGAAATGCTTCACTAGCATTTTGGCAACAGGGGACAGACAGACCTAGAGTACAAGGGAAAGTTGCACGTAGGGTCAAATGCCTAGACATTGCATGTTCCTAAATCAAAATAACGTCATTGTGTTATATTTTCACATGTCTTTAGTCTCCTTTTCCTAACACCTTAAAAATCATCTGGTAAGGAGTTCAAAAGACAAGTATTGTGGTCTTTTTACTTATCATCTTATTTAATATTAAATATCAAAATGAAGTTTTAAAAACCGTCTTTAACTCCAATAATATAATGTCACGCGTTAAAAATCTTGTTTCTTCCCACCCTTCTCTGACATTTATATCCTCTCCGGCCAAGACTATTTTGGGTTTCTTTCCCCATGTTCATCTTATTTGTGTGTGTTTAGAGAAAAAAGTTTTGAACAAAACCCAATTTAACAAATAATCATCTTAAACCTCAAAAATCCCCTAGATTCATATATAATTCTGAAATTATATGAAAACCTTAATAAAAATCCAAAGAGAACAAAAGATATCATAGTTCTAAATCAAGAACATTTAAAATTTATGACAACTATCTTATAGAAGCCTTTATTTATACAACATCTTAAAACAAAAACAATAAACAAATAAAGACCAATACAAAATATGAACAAAAACATGATAAAACCATAATCTATACAAACATTTATAAACAAAAAACCTTCTAGAAAATCCTTATTCATTTTTATGGAAACATCCTTGACATGGGGATCTTCATGATGCTTCAAATTAGATAGAGGTATCTTTATGATGCTTTTGGTTCATCGTTGATGCTCTTGATTGGCCTCATCTCTTCGTTGTCCTTGTTGCAACACCCCAAAATAGGGTTTAGCAAATAATTATGAACATAGGTTTACATGGTAAAAGAAGTAAATAAATATAAACTTTTATCTATCTTGGACCCACAATTGTAAAGAAAATGATTTACAATATTTGATATTAATGGAGTTGGATTATGTCATTTATTTATTTTAAATAAATGAATTAGGAAGAAATATTGTAAAAATGGGGAAATTATCGTTTAAAAATGTCATATAAACCCATTGTAACACTTTTAATATTTGACTTTTTTAGTTTCATTCTATAAACTTAAGTCCTATAAATGATGGACTTAAGTCAATGAAGATGCAAGTTACCATTGTGAAGGTAATTGATAAAAATGATGGACCTCTTACATCTACTGCAACCAAAAAGTTGGAATCCATCAAGAAAGATGTTTCACATTACAATGTACTTTAGGAGAACAGATACCAGGTTAGTGGCCCCCATGGTTGGACCAGTGTATTATTGACATGCATGAAAAGGTGTGTTCTTGTAGGTATTGGGAGTTGACATGCATTCCATGCAAACATGTTTGTACAACCATCTAGGATATGCAAGCAATGTGTGGGATGTGGAAATCCTTGGAAAATGGGTACACCCATGCTATTGGTTGTCAACTTGGAAAGAAATGTATGCCTTCCAAACTCAACCAATTAATAGAAGAAATCTTTGGAATGTTGTTGATTGCCCAACAAAGCATACACCCATCGTACACCAGTTGGTAAACCAAGGAAAAGATGAAGGAAGACTCTAGGGGAGGTGACTGGAGTTGGAAAAAAGATGTGAAGGGTTAGGAGTACAGTAAGGTGTGTATGCTATGGTAAAAAAGGTCACAATAAGTGTACTTGCAAAGGTTAATAGAATTAAGTGTAAGACAAGTTTTCTTTTGGATGAACATATTTAAGTAGAATATTAAGTAGTCTTTTGGTTCACCTTTTTTTGTTTTTGGATGCCAAAGTGTAATGGTGAATGATATGGTACAATTAAGCACTCTTTCGGTTTAATTTTTGTGTAATTAACAACTTTGATGGTAATGAATGGCATGGTATAGTTGAGCACTTTTTTACTTCTAATTCTTGGTGATGACTGATATGCTTACAATTATTGTGTAATCTAACAACTTTTGGTTCAATTTGGAACATTGTCAATATCCATAATCTTGCCACTTTCATTAACCTCAAAATAAGAAATTGCATGGATGGAATTGATCAACATGTTACATATTACTTCTAATTCTAGTACATAACTGAGCTGGAACACATTTGATCAACTAATGATGAAATATACTACAATTAATTCCCAAACCATCCACAATAGAATTTTCAATCTACGGAACTCTTTTCTATCTGCTTCATTCAAATTCATTCTTTGTCTTCAATAAACCTGAAATAAGTGTATCTCGACCCATCACCAGTTGGTAGGTCAACCCAGCAAATGAATCCATATTTTGATCCCTGATGATTTAAGTTGATGAAGAATAGTTAGGGCAAAACACCAAATTAATTACTTTGACAAAATACGTACCATTTTTGAGCAAGCATAGAATCTCTGGCCTGGATTATTTGAAGTCCATGAAGTCTGAATGATTGCATGCGACCCCACAAAATGCCATTCTCAGCCTTCGAGAAGAAAATGTGGAAAACCAAAAGAAGAGAAATGAAGGGGATAATATGTCCGTTTAGTAAGAGACGTATTAAAATGAGAGAGAAAAATAAAATACAATTTTACTGCTCAAATGCAAGGCTTGTGTTCTGGCTAACAGAGATAGAATGGATAACGTTATAGGGTAGGGACCCTGTGTGAAACTAAATGCTACCCATGGGGACAAAAAATAAGCCTTTTCAAAATAGAGACCATATCCAGATTTTAAGCAAACCATAGGGACCTATAGTGTATTTACCTATTTAGACTTTTAGCTTTTAAATTTCCTTTTTTGTTTATCGAAGACTTAGGGAGGGTTTGGTTCATTTTAAGAGATAAAAATGAAAATAAGAATGCAATATAATGAGAATAGGAATGATCATTGCATTAATGTTGTTTGGTCAACCCAATATAATCAATGAAAAATTACTTTATATTACTACAAACATGCTCTGTCAATTTGAAAATACAGAAAATGTTTCATTTAACATCGAGATGTGGAGTGACATATGTGAAAAGAGAATCGAGTAGAAATAAAAGTTTCATTACTCTCCCCCTTCCCACAATTTGGTTAGAAATGGAAATTAGTGGGTTTAGACTAATGAAGCCATTATATAATATCAAATCAAACAACTTTTTTCATTATCCTTCGCATTCCTTACCTCTCAATGGTCCCAACCAAACACTCCCTTAGGTCTCATACATAATTATCATTAATTTATTTACTTATTTACTATGCATATGTTTTTAATGGACCATCTAATTTTCTTTTACGTTTTAATGTCTTATTTATTAATTTTCAATTGACTTAGGGGTCGTTTACTTGAACATTTATACAGTAAGTGCTTATCGGTAAAATTGAACATTATCACTACCATATCGAACGATATTTTAGTCTCTCAAAACAGTATGTTACGCAACAATTTACCCGGTAAGCTCTTGTTGGGTAAGAGTCGTCGATCTCACTTACTGGGTAAGACTCTCGGTTCATGCTATCAGTTGTGTAATAGCAATTAAAAATTTGTTGCCATAAATCACGGCTCGAAGAACACTATAACTTATTATAAGGCTTAATACTTGATCCCGCTCCTGCATCAAACCTTACGCTATTTAGAACCTCGTTTACAACTCGTTAAAAAATAAATAATAAAACTTCGTTCTCCTAAACTTGAATATTCAATACATTTTCTTTTATTCCATTTTTTGTCATATTTGATAACACACATTGTTATCAAATTGTTGACAAGTCTTTATAATTAACAAACGTACCCATTGATTTATCCAATCCAATGAATCCATATCGATTAGGCGTTGACTCCAATAATTTACAATTGCATACATTTTCTTTCCTCTAATTTTCTAGATCCAAATTCCAGTTCTTTAATAACAATAATGTCTCATCTTCAATGGCAAACCTTCTTCATCCTCCTCCTTCTCTTCCTCCTTTCTCATCCCTCCAATGGCGACGTTGGCACTTCCCCCAATACACTCCCCCTTTCTTACGTAAGTAATTTCACAATCTCAATCTATGAACAAAAAGTTAGTTATGTACGTCTCTGATTATTTGATTGGTTAATAATCAAACAGCGACGGCGTGTTATAGCTACGATGCCGGACAGTTTCCGTCCAGCAACCTGTTTGCGGCCGCGGGCGATGGAATTTGGGACAACGGGGCTGCGTGTGGACGCCAGTATCTGGTGAGATGTATTAGCGCCGCCGAGCAAGGGACGTGTTCGGATGAGTTGATTCAGGTTCGGATTGTGGATTTTGCGCTCACCGCGGTTTCTCCGCCTTCGGTCGACGGAACCACCATGGTTTTGTCGGACACCGCCTTCGGAACCATCGCCAATTCCTCCGCTGCATTCATTAACATCGAGTTCCAACAGTAAGTAATATCTTCTTCTTCTTCTTCTTATCTTGCATATAAAAATTAATTGATTTTGATGATTTTTATTTTTTTCTGAAGTTTTAATTCGAAAGCATATGCAATAGTGCAATACCTTTATTTTATTTCGTATTTTTTTTACAGATATCTTTTCTTTTTCGTTAATAATTAGAAGGTACAACGAGTTCGGTTATAAATTCAAATCTGATTGCGAATGTAAAAACAATCCAGAACACGTTATGTGAAATATTCAATCTGAATAAACATGTATTATTCAGACTGAATAAATAATACAAGATTCAGTACTATTCAGTCTAAATAATACTGAATAATACATGATTATTTAGACCGAATAATACATGGTTAATCAGACTAATTATGTTACATGGCGTGTTCTCGACCGTCCTCGTGTTCAGAATTAGATTTAAGTTTTCATGAAAAACCTACGCTAAAAGATAAAAGATATTGACTATAACCCCAATGGGGCAGCCTACCGGTTAAGGCTTGGTGTTGGGGAAAAACCCACCCAAGTTCGAATTCGGGGGTGAGCAACCAAGAGCCACTGAGTATTAATCCCAGGGAAGCATGCTTTAGCTCTCGGTAAAATTTACCAAAGATATAGTCTGGGCAAACTCAGGTGAACCTTATCTAATATATATATATATATATATATATAGGTGAAAGTTCAATTGCAAACCACCTTTTCATTGTGAACGTGAGGACAAACGAGAGCGCGACACGTGGCAATTTGAAAAAAATTCGACTTAGTTATTCAGACTGAATAAAGCGTTATTCAGACTGAATAACACTAACATGCACTCTGATGCAATTGGACGCGGGCGGGTCAGCCGCGGGTCATCCGCGGGTCAAGCGTTATTCAGTATGAATAACACTAACATGCAGTTTTATTCAGACTGAATATGACTTGACCCGCCGTTTCAGATTGCCATGTGTCGCGCTCTGGGCTGTCCTCACGTTCACAACGAAAGGGTGGTTTGTATTTGAACCCACCCCTATATATATATATTAATTGTTACTTATATTTTTCTATTAGGGGGAATTGATAAAATATTTTTATTAAGTTTGATGAAAGATACTCTGTGTTTTATGAAGGGAGTAAATGCTTTTAAATAAATATTTTAAAATATATAAATCAAAATAAAGGTCATATGGTTTAGAATATAATCACCATTACTAACTAATCCAAGTTTAATAATAATTAAAAAGTTTCCACGATATTTCAACTTCATTAAAAAATACATATTTGTTATTCAAATTTAAGGTGCTCTTTTCTTAAGTTTTTATTTAGAAAATATTTGACTTTTTTTTCATTTCTTTAAATATTTTCGTTATTAATTATGTAAAAGTAATATTTGCAGGATTTGAAACGATAAAGTTTGAACGATGGAGAAGACTCGTGCACAAAATATGTCATTATTATTCTTTCTCAAAATGTAATAATTGCGCTTTCTGTTTATTATTATTATTATTATTATTATTATTATTATTATTATTATTATTATTATTATTATTATTATTATTTTAAGGGGTTGAATTGTATTTCTTGTGATTAATGTTTTAAAACAAATAAAAAGTTGAAGTTTTGCATGTGGGTTGTTAATTGATTGAATGATTGTTTAATAATTAGAATTTTTAACTTATTTTTCCATCATATAAAATTACATGAGTGTATCAATCAAAGGGAATATTTTGCTTTAGTTTCTACCGTTTGAAAGTTTATTCTACTAGTCAATGTAGGTCTTCTTTCAAAAACAAAAGGTAGAATTCTTATTGGATTAAGAGTAAACAAGTATTTTGGTCCTCTACTTTTGGTGAAACCTTTGAAAATGACACCAAAACTAATTCGTCGAGTACCGATTTTGCACCTAAACTCAAACCGGGTTCATTTAATTTTTTTCGTAGACACATGGGTGAAATCATCCAACCATGTTTTACGTCTCACATTCAAATAAATGAAATATAAGGAACAAATCCATAACTTATGACTTATGTACTTTTACTATTAAATAAATATAGATATAAGAGTAGATGGAGTGGTTACTCCCTACCATAAAGCCACGTTAGCTTTTTAATTACCATTCAACATACCACTCAGACACCATTCAGACCCGTAATTATCACATCTCCACCACACCTAAACCATAGGGCCCACATCCTTTATCTTAACAAAAAACAAAAACCACCACCGCCCTCCCACCACACCTTAAGGGAGTGGTTCCACACCCCACCCCCAAGTGGTGAGCTCACTATATCCCACCACCGCCCTCCACTCCTTTTACTCTACTGATTTGGTCCTTAAGATTTAGTTTATTTGGAAGTGTGATTTGGTGCTTAAGATTTAGTTTATTTGAAAGTGTGATCTAAAACATAGTTAGACGATTCTACATTGGTTCTATCGAAGAAATTAGATAGAGTTAGTGGTCGAGTTCCATTTACATAGCAAAATCCATACATGGAGAAGGAAAACTCGCCTTATTGAAGTTTAAGTCAGAGTTTAAAATTTCGTTAAAGGTTACGTTGTGTTCTCGAGTTTTGTAAGGAAAAGAAAAAAAGAGAGAGGTATATGGAAAGGAAAAGAAATAAATAATTTTTGTTTTGTGTGTTCTTGAGATTGAAGGGAAAGGGAAAAAAATTGAATTTTCATGTTCTTTAGTATGAGATAAACGAAAGAAAAATTATTATTTTTATGAATATAACCTTATTTATTTTGTAGTGAATATAATTGACTAGTATATATGTAACTTTATATAGATTTTTAAATTTTTCTAAAAAAATTGTACTCTCTTTTTCTTTCCTTCCCTTTTCTTCCACATTTAAAAAACAGTTTTGGAAAAAAATCACCTTATTTTCGTTCCCTTCCATTTCCTTTTCCTCTTTAAAAAAAAGTTAAGAACATAACATTTTTTCATTTCCTCCCTACATAAAACTTGAGAACACAACCTTAGGGACCAAAATTTGTAGTTTACTCTTTTTGAATTGATTACTAACTGTTGTTTCAATTTTCAGAAACATTTTGTTGAAAACATATAATGTTTTTTTTATTAAACTACAGTTATTTAGTTTGCCTGTTATAACATTTTTTGTTTCTGTAATTTCAAAAAAAATATAAAATGGCCATCATGGTTTATAAAAGTGTCCATTTTTAGCCTATCTCTATAACATTAGTTAATTGAAGGACATTTTAGTTATTATTAGTTGTTGTCTCAATTTTACTAAAATAAAAGTCCTTTTGTAGATTAATCCACTGAATTCATGCCATGTGTCTTAAAACATCTGCATCAAATTCTTCAAAATGATAAATAAAAAGTCAAAATCTTTCAAAGAAATTATCTTCATCTCTAATAGTTTTTCCATTTTAAAAATGATAAGATTAACCTATATAAAAATATTTAATACAATTCATTAAATACTTGCTCTATCTATCCCTCTCTTCTAAACATTAAATTTCATGGATTATAATTGACAAGGAAAAAAAATCATTTCTCTCTATCCCTCTCTTCTTTCTCTCTCCTAAACATTAAAATTCAAGGATTATAATTGGCAAGGTGAATAAAAAATCATTTTGCTTCTAAGGCTCTCTCTCTTCTAAACATTAAAATTTCAAGGATTGTAATTGGTAAGGAAAATAAAAAATCATTTTGCTTTCATATAGTCTTTGACAAATTGTCCAAACTGAAATATATGGGAAATTTGTACAATTTTTTACTCCAATAAATTCTCAAAATGAAGAAATTATGAGTGTGTGTAATTTCTTCAAATTTGAAAAACCCTTTAAAATTAGTTCCACTAAAAGAGATTTGATATTTTAATATATTCCATCAATAATAAATCTTGAAAATAAATGTTATAAAAATGTTATTTTATTAAATATATATAAATTTATTTTTATAGCCATTGAAAAATGGCAAAAATAAGTTTTAGCCAATCTCTCCAATGAATTCGCGAAATAGCCCTTCAAGTCGCCCCAGGCAAAGTCGCCGGAGGCGGCTTCCCGTTTTCCGGCCAAAAACGCCGTTTCCGGCCAAATTAGTCACAGACGGCGACCAAGTCGCCCCACACACAGTCGCCGGAGGCGACTTGCCCAATTTTCAAATATGACCCTGAACTTCAACTTTGGAAATTTGACGGATTTGTCCCTGCACTAAGTCGCCCCGGCATAAGTCGCCGGTGTTAGAGTCCCACATCGGCTAGACTTGGACCAAATTTTCACTATATATGTTGGAACCCCCCCCCCCCCTTCTCTCCTCAAGGGCTCTTTTGGAGATTAATCTTGGGGTTCCACATAATCTAACATGGTATCAGAGCCAAGGTCTATCACTCTACGGACTCACATGCCGGCACTCTCTTGACCCTCCCCTGGTCCTCTCGTGACCCTTCTAGGCTCTCTATCTAGCCTCTGTTGGAGGGAGCGTGTTAGAGTCCCACCTCTCCTGATCCTCTCGTGACCCTTCTAGGCTCTCTATCTAGCCTCTGTTGGAGGGGGCGTGTTAGAGTCTCACATCGGCTAGACTTGGACCAAATTTTCACTATATATGTTGGAACCCCCCTTCTCTCCTCAATGGCTCTTTTGGAGATTAATCTTGGGGTTCCACATAATCTAACAGCCGGAGGCGACTTTGACCTGCTTTGACCGACACGTGTCGGCTCCTGGTGCATCAAGACAACAAACCCTACATCTCCATCTCTTTCAATTCAGCCGACAATTTAACAATCTTTCTCATTCTCTTTCAAAATTAAACAACAAGAACTCTCCATACCTCTCCATCTCTTTCAAACAACAACTCTCCATCACTTTCTCATTCAAATAACAACTCTCACCCATCACTTTCTCATTCAAACAACAACTCTCACCCATCACTTTCTCATTCAAACAACAACCCTCGTCCATCTCTTTCTCATTCAAACAACAACTCTCGTCCATTTCTTTCTCTATTAACTTCTCTATCTCTTTCACCCATCTCTTTCAATCTATACTCTTTATCACTCTCTATTATACTTCAAAGTGGGGACCAATTGAACAATGACGTTGAAGCACACGTGATTTTGTCGGTTCACCATCAACACAAACGAAAGGGGTTACAAACCATCAACGTCTTCAACATCAATGTCGACTTCTTATGTAAGTTTTCTACATGTCTTTAACTTAAAATGTTTACGGTTGTAAAGTTTAATTTTTATGTGTATAAAATTGAGATGTGTATGTAAGTATTTTCTTGATGTATATGTGTATAAAATTGAGATGTTTAGTTGATGTATATTTAGATTACTTGATGTTTATGTTTTCTTGATGTGTAGAATTATATGAGTACAAATGTTTAATTTTATGGATTTATGTAAATTTTTATGTGTTTGATTTTTAGTTGGTTAAAAATGTATATAATTTATCACATGGATTTATGTAAATGGTTAATAGTGGTACATGTTAAAAATTGTAAAAAAATGTATGATTGTAATTTATCTAAATGTGTAATAGTTTTTAGATGTAGATTATTTTAGAAGTATGTTTTGAGATATTTTTGGATCTAGATGTATATGTGAAGATTTATATTTATTTAGACGTAAAAAGTGTTAAAAGAATTTCCTTCATTTTTGATCTATATAACTTTAGACGTTGGTTTTGAGATGTTTATAATTTTAAACGTTAAAAAATTGTAATTGTAATTTTAGTTGTGTAATTATATTAGTTTTTGGATGTAGGTTTTAAGGTTTATATGTATATGATTATTTATTTATATAATTGACAATCATTTATTAACTTTTGTATAGGGATGTTACAATTGGCCGAAACTTACGTTGAGGAGTTCGTTGTCGTTTTTGGCTGATATGAAATCTAGGTTAGATGACGACGCACAGGCGTTGTTTAGAGAGGGTCCGTTTGGTCATTGGTTGGACTATGTAAAAAAACTACGTGCCTCTCCGATGGCTGTTGTTTTATTTTTACAAAAGCAGGTTGAGGTCCAAAATGGAGACCCCGAGACTTTATATTTTAGGGTCGGTCCATACACACGTCGTTATGGCCGACCATAGTTTAATCTTATAACGGGACTCCCTTTTGGTCTCTTACCGACCCAATACAATTCGGATGAGAATTCCTTGGTTACTAGATTATTTCCACATGTAATTGGTCAACAACCTAGGGATGGACCCTTTCGGTTGAGGTTGGAGGACTTGATTATTTTGTTTAACGACATGAGGGACTTAGACACCGAAGATAAAGTTCGTATATGTTCCATTCTGATGGTGGAGAAGGTATTTTTTGGCCATCAAGAAAGAGTGTATGTCGATAACGTACTATTAAATGCTGCGAGATACTTGGAAGCGTGGAACGTAGGGTTCATACATTTGGACCCATACATACAAGCATTTGGACGGCGCCTTTGAAAGGCGATTGGCACATGAGTCGAGTAAAATGACGCTATACGGCTTTCAACACGCGTTTTTGGTAATATATTTATCATTCTTTATATAATTTTTTTTAAGTCAACGTTATAATAATAATAATGTTTATATGAATAATGTTTAAATCAACGTTATAATAATAATAATGTTTATATGAATAATGTTTAAATCAACGTTATAATAATAATAATGTTTAAATGAATAATGTTTAAATGAATGTTATAATAATAATAATGTTTATATGAATAATGTGTCTATAATAATGTTTTTCTAAATCAACGTTATAATAAATGAGTTCTAATAATAATAATGTTTTTTTTAAATGTATTATTTAAATGAGTTTTTTTTTAAATAAACACTATATGATTGTTTTTCTTTAACATAATAAATCTAAAAGTTATTTTTATCATTGCAGATTTGGATTTTGGAGATCTTCCCGCGGTCGGAGACGTATTTTGCTATGAATAATTCGTATCCGAGGGGCTTGCGCTGGGAGAAGAAAAATAAGAGAACGTTGCAAAGGGATGATTGGTTGACCTTCCTTCAGTTCCCGGTACTATGATTTTTGTTGATCTTTCCTAGTTTAATTTACACAGTATAGTTTATTAATTCAAGCTGACATTACATGTTTTTTATTATATTAGGAGGCACGATATATCCCACGGGAGGGGCTTGTAGCGAACGAGTTCGAGCAGCGGCAGAGCTGGTACATACGAAGCCAGGAATGGTTTCAGCACATTGTCAGTCGACAAGCCCCGAAGAGGCCCAGACTTTTACAGGTACGTGATGATGAGGATGCCCCCGTCACGGACGATCCTATGGACGTAGACAGATGGGAGAGGTTTAACAGAGTGGAACAGGAACATAATGGGTTGATGACAAGGGTGAAAGATATTGAGGATGAGTTAGCTCGAATGCGGGTAAATGTTTAACCTTATAACTTAATATTAACGGTTCATGTTTTGTCTAATGGTTAGCATGTGCATACATTGGTTAGGTGTCTGGACGACATTCTGTTTCTACTAGCCGTCCAACCGGTAATACTGGTTCCATGCCTGTCCAGTACTCGCATCAGGTAAGTTAGCCATTAAAGTTCTCGTAAGTTATATAATGTATAACGCTATAATAATGTATTATTTAAATAAATGCTATAATAATGTATTATTTAAATATACGCTATATGAATCTTTTTTTTAAATCAACGTTATATGGATGTGTTTATAAAAAATGGTTTATATGAATCATGTTTATATCAACGTTATAATAGTAATAAGGTTTATATGAATAAACATGTCTATAATAATGTTTATTTAAATCAACGTTATAATAATATTTTTTTAATCAATGTCTTTTATCCAAATTAAACGTTAAAAAATGTATTATTTAAATGGTTTTTTTTTTAAATAAACACTATATGATTGTTTAGGAGGATGCGAGACAGTCTTTTCACATGGGCGGGGGCATGAGTTCGTCCTTCGGATATACACAGCCGGCGTACCCACAATTTGTAAGCATCTTTGATACCTATTATTGCGCTTGCGCTTAATAAGTTTGAGATCCTGCTTCATAAGCTTTATATGATGTTTGTAGGGCCATAGTTCGACCTTCGGCATGACTGGGCCGACATGCTTTACACCTCCCGCTCACGGCATGTCTGGGGCTTCATTCTTTATACCGACCCCGAACACGCAAGCTGTAAGTGTTATTTAATTTGTATGCATCTAATACCCGCTACGTTGTTTAGTAATTATGAATGTCATTTCGCAGGCTGCGTTTTCTGGTACTGAGTCTCTGGATCCTGCATGGGGCTCGTATGCAGACTTTATTACTGGATCAGGCTCAGCATTTAGCGCCTTCGGCCAGGCCTACGGTGGTATGTCCGGTGCTAGAGGGTCGTCATACGGTGTTGGAGGGTTGATGTGCCTTATTTCAAGGCCAAAAATTACAAGGCGACATATATTGGGGTAATTAAACCTGTCGGTCCTCCTGAAACGTGGCAGTTTCCCGACACCCCTCTTCAATCCGTTCGTCCACCGATAATAAAAAAAGAGACGGGTCGGAAGACCGAATGTCAATGCTCGTCGCCCATCTCGTGGTGAAGGTAGTTCCCTAAGGAGGTGCCCTAGGTGTGGCGATCACAGACATAAGAGTGATACATGTCCATTGTTTCCAGCGTCTAGCGGAAGCAGTCAACGATCCATGCTAGAGCCACACGGAACTATCAGAAGCGATAGTCTTTACCAAGATTTCCAGTTTAATTAGCTAAGTGTGTAGCCTTTTAGAGCAGTTTCGTTGCATTAATAAAACATATCTATTTAGTTTTTCATGCCAAATAATTTTGCATTCTAAATACTATAGTGTGACACATCATATCTCAATATTTTATGTTTATTTTCTATGATTTTATTACTGATATTTTTTCTTTAAAGAAATATCAACATTATACGTTTTTTTTAAATTTATTTATAATTTATTATGTATGTACCTAATATAATTAAAACGTTAAATAATCTACACATTAAAGTTAACATTCAAGACGTTAAAAAACTACATTTAACACATTAAAAAAAACCACAAAAATTTAACACAAACAACATAAACTACTACATAAAAAACCAGGTTTTCAAACAACCGATACACAAATAAAACACAAACACATCATAAAAGAAAATGCAGCAAATAACTTGGAGGAAATACATAATAGTTTCCTAATTATCCTCCGGATACATTCCCTTAAGGTGCGCAACCAAGATGAACTTGTCTTTGATCTCTTCCTCAATCATGGGGAACTCAGCGTCTATGAGATCCACTTTGTCTTGTTCCGCTCGAACGTCGTTCCTCGTCGACCTTATCAGCGCATTCTTCTCGTCGATGATTTTCTGGAGATCCCGTTTCTGCGTCTTTAGTAGCTGCTTGCGTGCTTCTAGCTCATCCATCTCCTCGATAGTCTTTTCCAGCGTTTCTCTAACCCTTCTTGGCATTATTTGAGAACCTTGAGGTGGGTTTGAAGAAGAAGACATACCAAAAAAATAGAGAGTTTGAGAGAAGATAGAAAGGAGAGTGAAAGAGGATGAAAGAGATATAGTGAAAGAGAGTGAAAGAGATAGGGAAAAGAGAGTGAGAGGGTGAGGTTTTAAAAGATGGAGAAAGCTGAATTGAAAGAGTTGGAGAGGTAGGGTTTCATCTGCTGGCACCAGGAGCCGACACGTGTCGGTCAAACCAGGTCAAAGTCGCCTCCGGCGACTTCAGCCGGGGCGACTTAGTGCAGGGACCAAATTCGTCAATTTTCAAAAGTTGAAGATCAGGGGCTGATATGAAAATTGGGGCAAGTCGCCTCCGGCGACTCCCCGTGGGGCGACTACCACGTCGGCGGTGAGTATTTCGCCGGAAACGGCGTTTTTTGCCGGAAAAACACAAGTCGCCTCCGGCGACTTTGCCTGGGCGACTAGACGGGCTATTTCGCGAAATGCTTGGAGAGATTGGCTAAAACGGATTTTTGCCATTTTTAGATGGCTATATAAATAAATTTCTCTTAATAATATAACTAATGATGTAATCTTTAAAATGAGTGATGTATACAATTTTGAGGTTGTAATTCTAAAACTAATACCGCTAAAAAGACGGTGGGGGAGTTTTTTTGACAAGGTGAAAATTATGAAGTGAGTCTATAAGACAATCTCAGAGATCATTCAAGAGTCGGATGCTACTATCATGGTGTCACTGTTGGATTATAGGTAGAGGTGACAAAAACTGAGCTAAGCCGTCAACCCAACTTGAACCCAACCAAACCCAAAATTAGTTGGTTTGGTTGTTATTTTCAACTAATTTAAGTAAATGGGTCAACCCACCTAACCCATTATATTTAAATGAGTTGGGTTGGATTGAAATTTCAACCTATTTTACAACCTCTTTCCATCCCTTTTAAACTATTATATGGTTTTATTTTATTTTTAATTAAATATCACTATACAGATTATTAACCATACTTTAATTATACTTCATTTCCATACTGAAAAAAAACCTAGTCGTTGTTGTATGTTTTCTAGCGATCGACAATAACGACCAAAGTGATCTGCAACCATAGCCATTCTTTCCATTAACAACCAAACTTTGAACAATTTATTTGCATTTGGGGTTGTGTTTTTATTTTAAAATTTAAAAGTAAATGGGTCAACTAATTTATCCCGTTTATTTAACAAGTTGGCTTGAGAAATCATAAATGGGTCAACTAGACGGGCTATTTCGCGAAATGCTTGGAGAGATTGGCTAAAACGGATTTTTGCCATTTTTAGATGGCTATATAAATAAATTTCTCTTAATAATATAACTAATGATGTAATCTTTAAAATGAGTGATGTATACAATTTTGAGGTTGTAATTCTAAAACTAATACCGCTAAAAAGACGGTGGGGGAGTTTTTTTGACAAGGTGAAAATTATGAAGTGAGTCTATAAGACAATCTCAGAGATCTTTCAAGAGTCGGATGCTACTATCATGGTGTCACTGTTGGATTATAGGTAGAGGTGACAAAAACTGAGCTAAGCCGTCAACCCAACTTGAACCCAACCAAACCCAAAATTAGTTGGTTTGGTTGTCATTTTCAACTAATTTAAGTAAATGGGTCAACCCACCTAACCCATTATATTTAAATGAGTTGGGTTGGATTGAAATTTCAACCTATTTTACAACCTCTTTCCATCCCTTTTAAACTATTATATGGTTTTATTTTATTTTTAATTAAATATCACTATACAGATTATTAACCATACTTTAATTATACTTCATTTCCATACTGAAAAAAAACCTAGTCGTTGTTGTATGTTTTCTAGCGATCGACAATAACGACCAAAGTGATCTGCAACCATAGCCATTCTTTCCATTGACAACCAAACTTTGAACAATTTATTTGCATTTGGGGTTGTGTTTTTATTTTAAAATTTAAAAGTAAATGGGTCAACTAATTTATCCCGTTTATTTAACAAGTTGGCTTGAGAAATCATAAATGGGTCAACTAGACGGGCTATTTCGCGAAATGCTTGGAGAGATTGGCTAAAACGGATTTTTGCCATTTTTAGATGGCTATATAAATAAATTTCTCTTAATAATATAACTAATGATGTAATCTTTAAAATGAGTGATGTATACAATTTTGAGGTTGTAATTCTAAAACTAATACCGCTAAAAAGACGGTGGGGGAGTTTTTTTGACAAGGTGAAAATTATGAAGTGAGTCTATAAGACAATCTCAGAGATCTTTCAAGAGTCGGATGCTACTATCATGGTGTCACTGTTGGATTATAGGTAGAGGTGACAAAAACTGAGCTAAGCCGTCAACCCAACTTGAACCCAACCAAACCCAAAATTAGTTGGTTTGGTTGTCATTTTCAACTAATTTAAGTAAATGGGTCAACCCACCTAACCCATTATATTTAAATGAGTTGGGTTGGATTGAAATTTCAACCTATTTTACAACCTCTTTCCATCCCTTTTAAACTATTATATGGTTTTATTTTATTTTTAATTAAATATCACTATACAGATTATTAACCATACTTTAATTATACTTCATTTCCATACTGAAAAAAAACCTAGTCGTTGTTGTATGTTTTCTAGCGATCGACAATAACGACCAAAGTGATCTGCAACCATAGCCATTCTTTCCATTGACAACCAAACTTTGAACAATTTATTTGCATTTGGGGTTGTGTTTTTATTTTAAAATTTAAAAGTAAATGGGTCAACTAATTTATCCCGTTTATTTAACAAGTTGGCTTGAGAAATCATAAATGGATCAACCCAATGTCAACTCATTTAGGTAACAGGTTCGGTGGGTTGAAAATCTCAACCTATTTAATTAAACTAGTTGGGTTAGGTTGAGATTTTCAGCTCATTTAATAAATATGTTAAACTTGAACCCAACCCAACTTAGCCTATTGTCACCCCTTATTTAGGCTTAACGGATATGTTCTACCGAGTGTTGTGGGTATGTTGAAGATTACGATGACGTGTCTGGAGGATGAGAGCATGACTCAGCGAGCCATGAAAGAAGTCATTCACATGCTGAAGAAGCCTCCAGTGCACCAGCCATGTGTAATCGATCATTGAACGAACGACTTTGATTGTATATGAGTGACTTCTGATGTGTTGGGATTAATAAACAATGGGTGAAATGAAATGTATAACTCTTATTGCATTTAGTACAAAGAGTAAAGGATCAGTCCTGATATTTTAAAGGTTGTGTGTTAAAATTTAGATGTGATCTTATATTATTTTCAGTTATATCTTTTATTATGTTTTTTATTATTAAATTCAAAATTAAATCTTTTTAATTTAGAATATATATGGAAATATATACATTTACAACTAGGCATTACAATGTTTTAAACATAGATTTTCTAATTTCTATCATTTATAAAATCAAAACCATCTATTATAGTTTCTTGATAAAAAAAATTATCAAGAACCTATTTCCGATTAAAATCAAACTTAAAATATTTAATTTATCTTGAGACATTGTTGATAGCAAGCAGATTTTTCAAAATATGAATAAAATTGAAAATATTTAAATATAACCATTGACAATCATGAATTTTTTAAATGTCATTAAATAATCAAACACCGTTAATAAAAGAAAATCACTGAAAAATAAAATAAATCAAAGAAATGTATTTAATATTTACTTATATGTTGAAATTTATATTTTAAAAGCCTAGAGTGAAGACTGCTTGACGACAACAACAAAAAAAAGATCATGAAAAATCAAGAATTTAAAAAAAATTTACATAGAAAATTACAAGAGAGTAATAGATAAATAAAATTTTAATATAGCTAGAGAAGTTTATGCAATTAAGAGCATTTATAGTGGTGAAACCTTCAAGAATCTTACTTACCATATTTTTTTTTCCCGTCACATCATTATCATATTAACAAATTAAGAACCTCTTTAAAACTTTATGTGGAGATTGTTTAACAAACCTCAATTTTCTTTTCTTATTTATAATATAATTTTTATTTATGTAAGTTATTATATAACAGAAACAGAAAGTATTACAAGAAGCTATGTTTTAATAAGAATCTGTGATTGGAGAAGAACCTTTGTCCCACAGTATAAACACCCCAAGAAGAACCTCCATTGTGAATGCTATAAATTATCTTAAAGGTTAGGAAATTTTTATATAATTATTATATATTTCCTTTTATTTTACAATTAAGTTATTTTAAGAAACAAATATGAAGAAATCATACTAGGAAAAAGATATAATTTACTTGCAATAAAAGGTATAGTTGAAATTAATAAAAGAAAATAAATACAACAACCACCATCCCATATGGCCACTGCTCCTAAATAAGAAAAAAGTGTTATCCTCTAATCCAAGAGCATTACAAGTAAATGATTTTTTTTTTATATCTTAATTATACTTTTATTAAAACTCTAAAAAATTATATATAAAATGAAGTGCAAAATGATTGATTTATAAGAAGATGATTACGTTCATTTATATTTCTTGTAATGTAAAACCACTTGGCTAATGGCATAGTAGTTGTATGATATATTTCCTATTTTGTTTCCATATAAAATGGCCTTGGTAATTTAAGATTCTTATCATTTATATCTTTTATTCTAAGAATAGTATAGATAGTTTAAATAAAACTTGTCAAATGCATGCTTCAAAATGTTAAATTCAGCCACCTGTATCTATTAGCTTAAGTTTGGTAATGCTTACATCAATATTTTGTATTTGGTTCTCTTTCTATATTATTAAATTATGAGTTTAAGTGTGGTAACTTTTATTAGTAAAAAAGGGCCTCTTTGCAAGTGCAATAGTAAGCACGGTGATTTGCCAGTGTTATTAATACAAGAAAATACTTAATAAACTCCATAATTAAAAATAAAGTTTCTTAAAACCTTGCAAAACTATACGAAGAAAATCAAAAAGGAAAGAGAGCAAAAAACCATGAATTAGGAAGGTTAATTAATTATCTGTGACCAAACAAAAAGTTGGTCGATTTGTGAGAAGAAGTGAAGTTTCAATATCACATGTGATACGAACGCATAATTGTATATGACTAAACACATCTAAAAGAGACATACATGACATGGTGTATGCAACCATAGGTCGTGGCCTCATGGCCACTATGTGTCTATCAATGCAAACATATGTTTAATCGTATATAATTAAACATACATTTTTACCTTTAATCATACATGGTCTTGAAGCTTTTTTTCTATTTATAACTTGAACATAACCTGTATAGATATGCATTATTTTTGTTGTATAGTGTGAGGGAGAAGGATCCTTTGAGAAGTTAAGCTAATTGTGAGAAGTGGATATGAACTGTTAATCTCTTTTAATCCCATACCCTTTCATGAACTTTGCTTTAGAAAGAAATTGATTCAATACATCTCGATAAAGATATATTCATTATAATGTGCATCTAACGATTGATAACCTTTTTTAATTCTTCTAATATTAACCTCAACTTAATAAAACTTGTCTAGCCCAGTGATAAAGGTAACATCCTAGGGGGGTTAGTGGATGGTATTCCTGATTACTCGGATTTCATTCGAAACCCCACAACAAGCGGAGTTACCCAAGTTCCAAGTCTGCCTTCGGACCAATTTGAGATCGACACGGATTAGTCAGATTCTCGAATAAATCCCAGATACTGTCGGCACGTGTAAGTTTATTTGTGTGTTAAAAAAAATATTAACCTCAACTTTTTCTAAAACCCAAATAAGCATAAGGCCATGCGTAGCATAAGGCTGGGCTCCGGCCGGCTGGGAGGGTTGGGCAGCCACCGCTACAGTGCTGACGGGTTGGGAGGGCTCGGATACTGATAGCGTAAGCGTGTGTACCCCTATGGTATAAATAGATAAACCAAAAAACAGAAAGTGAAGGTTCTTTTTAGTTGGAAAAGGTAGTGAATTGGGAAAAAATGGATATAAATAGATATATAGAGATAGATACAGATATAGATATAGATATAGATAGAGAGATGAGTGTCCAAACCACGTACCAGTAGTCGGTTCCATTCCATGAGAGAACCTCTTCTTTCCATCACCATCTCCATCTTCTTCTTCCCAACCAAATTTCAGGTACAACTCAACTATTCTTTCATCACTTCACTTTTTATTAAACTTGATAGTTTGTTTTCACATATTGATTGTTTTGTTTGATGATGATAATCTATGATTTCCTTTTCTTCTTCTGAATTTCTAGGTTAAAAGTTGCAAATGAGTGGAGAAATTGAGCTAGAAGCTAGGGCTTCTGGAAACCCTAGCGACTCAGATCCTCTACTCCAAAATGCTGCTTCTGCTTCTGCTTCGGATTATAGTGAGAAGGCGAATGAAGAAGATGTTGAAGCTGGATCCATAGCCACTTGTCGTATTTGTCTTGAATGCGACGGAGAAGAAGGTCAATTGTTATAATCTTTCATAAATTTTGTAAAATTCGATTTTGGTAATTCATTCAGTTTTAGAGTAATTATTCATTACTATTAGTATAAAGATTAAAGATCACTCATCTTTATCTGATATCTATAATTGCTATTATCACAATCAGTGTGACACTGTAAATTATACATAAAATGAAATGCTTCAAGTAGTTGTATTATAAATTGTCAATTTGTGATGGTTTAACAAAAGCAGTCTAGAGTTGCTGTTTCAACTGATTATTGGTAGAATTGCTTACTTTTGGCATGTTGTAGAAGAAGAGAAAAGGAATTAAAGTTTAGTAATACTTTTAACAAATGTGAATTTATTGGATGTTTTAGTGCATTGAAGTGAATCTAGATCCCCCCTGGTCATCTTATGTTGATGTCCCATCTCAAGGTTCCCAAAAAGATATTAAATTCTAGGGGGGGTTGTCTCATTCATTTGATGTGTGGTGGTGACTTTTGGGGATGGTTCAGGAACCCAAGATTTATGAACTCCTTATGTTTATGCTTTTTTTGTTTATCATACCACTGCCACTGGCATTTAAATGTTTGTAAAGGTGGTTAAGGGGAACCGGTATATGGATCTGTAGTGTGTGCTTTCGCCCTGAGAGTCCAACAAAGACTTTATGTTATGTCAATATCAGATTGTGTGCTGTCGGTGTAGCTTAGTTATATCCAGTTGCGGAGGATGGTGGTGGTGTTGGTTCTTGAACTTCTTTGGTTTTAGTTTGTGACCTTTTTGGAAAGAAATATTTCTCATTGCGTACTTATTTTCTCTTTAAATTTTGTCTTTCTGTTATTGCAGATGATGATCTGATATCTCCATGCATGTGCAAAGGCACCCAGCAGTTTGTGCATCGTGGATGCCTTGACCATTGGCGATCTGTCAAGGTGAGGGCTACAACTACCGGTTTCCCTAATGTTTACTGGGAACAAAATATTAATTCATTCCCATTTTAATGCATTACTTGTTACTCTCAACAGGAAGGGTTTGCCTTTTCACATTGCATGACTTGCAAAGCTCAATTTCATCTTCAAGTTGTTGAGTTAAAAGACAACTCCTGGCGTAAAATAAAATTCAGGCTATTTGTTGCCAGGGATGTTTTCCTTGTATTTCTGGCCGTACAAACGGTGAGAATTTGTCATTTTCCTTCTAATTTACTTAAAATGCACGGCGGCTTTTTTTTTCTCATGATATAGATCATCTTCAATTGTGATAAACAGATTTTCTTTTGAACCTCCAAATGTTTGGTTGTGAGTTATTGTGGTCCCTCTTATCCCCTGATTACGTTTTTAGCTTTCAGTGGCTTGGATGACTGGTCCATATTTCTTAGCCTGTGGGTTTGACCAAAGTTGTTGTGCTCCTTTTAAAAGAAAATTGTGTATCTTTGATGCTCCTTTAAACACCTAGTCTATCTTTCATTTTAACTCAATAACGAGCTTTTGACATGTAGGCTTAGTTCCTTATATCTAACCGTCACAAGGGATACCCTGATGGTGATGAGGCTCCTTGGGCTCAATACGTTGTTTCTCCTTTTCTTGGGTTCCCTTGTGGACCTAAGTATTACTTTGTTACTATGTTAAGAGTCATTGTGTAATCCAAGTGCTAAATTCGCGTTCCTTTTCTTGGGCTCCCTTGTGGACCCAAGTATTACTTTGTTACTATGTTAAGAGTCATTGTGTAATCCAAGTGCTAAATTCGCGTTCCTCCTCTTTGGTTGCCTTGTGGACCTACTATATTGTAGGTCTCTAATGATCTCTTGATACTTTGTATTTGCTTCTTTTTCTATCTGAATAATTGACCTCTCACCCTTTCTAGCTTGTATATACGGCATGAAATAGGAATATTCACACTCGCTTCATTGATTGCATACTAGAATCATCTGAAGCAGTCTTAAGAAACGCCATTTCTGTGTTCCACCAAACCCCATTGCAATATATATATATATATATATATATAGAGAGAGAGAGAGAGAGAGAGAGAGAGAGAAGAGGAAGAACTTCTTGGCTCTATTGATTTGTTTCCTTTGGATCATCTGTTTGAACCGTGGAATATGGTTCGCTTTGTTCGTAGTGTATGCTGCAGCCTGCATGCATGAAAATGCTGCGTGTACATTTGTGCAGGCATCGTATCAGCACTATCATTATTCATTACCAATAGAATTGGACTAGCTAGTGTAAAATTCATTTTCAAGCAACCATGCTCCTGAATCCAGTTTGTTTTTTTTCAAAACATTTGTTTTTTTTTCCATTAACTCTTGCGTGAGTGTCGGTACTGCCAATTAGGTAGCTGTCTTGGTTTTTGTTTTAAGCTGATTAGCACAATAACTCGGAAAATTGCTGAAATCTTATCTTTAAAACAATTGTGATGTACATGATATAGAGTGGGAACATTCTTCTTTTGGACGATGTGATTGATCATAATGTGCATTTGAAGCTACCACTGTCTAAATTTCTTATTACTGCCTGAAAGTTGGAAAGTCAAATTTGAGTTTTGATCTCTTGGATACCTGACCCTTACCCGTGTCTAAGCATCACAAGAACACCCTTCATGGTTGAGACATTGTTGATTGCTTTATTTTCGTAGCAGCTATGAGACTAGTCAAGCAAGATAATATGATCTGATCATCACCCTCCTTTTACCTTTTCACCTGCTGCCTTATTATTATTATCGGTGTCGATTAAGTTTTATCATTTCACATGCACTATCTTTTAAATGATTGTGAATAACTGCCTATAAATTATAATCTCCTGTGATACTTGAAAAATGATGATAAGATCCTAAGTTGACGTCACTGAAGATTTTACAACTCTTCGGCTTGTTAAGTTATTCTGTTTCGAGTTTTCCGACGGATTGATAAAATTACTACTAGTTATATCTTGTAATAATTATGGAAAGATGAGTGTCTCACATTCTCTGAGGTTCAGCCTACCAGGGAATCAGTTTGACGTCATCATGTCAATGTGTTATATTCGATCTATGTGCAGTATGATTGTCATCTGAAATTTGGTTTATACACGTTCTTTATCTTTTTCTTACAGCCAATTTAAGTAATCTGGCAACTCTCATACAGGTGATCGGACTGATTGGAGGTCTTGCATACATTGCTGACAGAGATGGTTCTTTCAGAACTTCTTTTAGTGACAGCTGGGACCGTATATTGTCGACGCATCCTATACCATTCTACTATTGTATAGGTATATATTATTTTCCCCTTGTATGATAAAAGAGGAAAAGGGGCCGTGATTATAATTCCAAACACTCTCACCCCCACCTTTCCTACCATTTCTGGTAAATGTACGATCTTGAAGAAGATAGTCTGTTTAATATAGTAAAAAACTTAAAATATCATATCAACGGTTAGTTGGTCATATATTGTAATTTATGATCATTCTTCTTATGCACCACTAAGACTCATGAGAGAACAATGAATTGACAGCTACGACCTGTTGAACCACGTAATTTTTTTGTCTTGTAAAGAAATTTCTTATCTGTGAATTGTATATGTGGCATGTTTTTGAAGTCTTTGATACGATAATAATCACCTTGTCAATATGTAAAAAACGAACTCAATAAAATAACTTGGAGGCAACTGCGGTCGGATGTAGTTGTGGTTCATTGGAGCATAATCAACTATAATTGGAAATGCTGCTTGCTCCCTTTTATTAGCTCTCTTATGTCATGTTTTTTTTAAATGTTGATGAGTATTATGATAGTTTGCTAAAGTAGTTGAAATTCATTAAACAGGGGTCCTCTTCTTCTTTGTGTTACTGGGCTTTTTCGGGCTTATACTACATTGTTCATCTCTGAATAGTGATCCTAGAATGGCTGGTTGCCAGAACTGTTGTTTCGGGTGGGGAATCTTGGACTGTTTTCCTGCCTCGATGGAAGCATGCTTTGCTCTGGTTATTGTTTTTGTGGTTATATTTGTGATTCTTGGTATCGCCTATGGTTTTCTTGCTGCTACCATGGCTGTCCAAAGGATTTGGCAGAGACACTACCACATCCTCACCAAAAGAGAACTTACCCAGGTACCTTCTAGTCCTACCCCTTAAAAGAAATGCTACCATCATATTTAACAAGATGTGGAGAAAGGGAGATTGAGTTTATTGATCATGAAACTTATGTTGATGAGCAAATGAGTAACGTATAACGTTGTGTTTTGTTGTTTGTGTAGGAGTATGTGGTGGAGGATCTTCATGGGCATTACACCCCTCCAAAGCTCGATCCAGAACATGCAGACCGCCTAAGGATGCTTAAGCTTTTGTAAGTCTGCCATAGAAATAAATACCAGGCACCTCAGATATAAGTAATAATAGTAATAGTAGCAGAAGTAGTAATAGCAGTGGGCTTGTTTCTCCTAGGTTAAAACCTTCAAATGCTAGTGCTTGTATGAAGTTCTATAAGTAAGAAAAAGTCTTATAAAGAATGCAACATAAACTCTTCTATCATGTACTATAATAAAACATACATATACATATACATATATAGAGGTGGGTTCATACTAGAACGATGTCAATTTAAGAAAACGCGAGGACGATTCTCAGTCACACATTTTCGGTTACGGTGGAAGCGATCACAGAGGATTGACGCGATTCATGGAGGGTGGAAATGATTAAAGAAGGGTGACCCAGTCAAAGCTGCATTTATTGACCGGATGAGTGGTTGAGAATCATCATTGTGTTTTCTTAAAAAGTTATGTTTCTCGCATGAGCCTTTCTACGTATATATATTTTTATATTTATACATACATAAAGGAAAGTTCAAATGTGAACTCATCTTTCATTGTGAACGTGAAGACCACTAAAATCGTATCACGTGGCAATCTGAATCGGGCGTAAAATTTATTTAGTATAAATATCATGCACTCTAACGCGTGCGCATGCAGAGTGAATAAAGCTTAGGCGCAGTCACTCTGAATCGCGCACCTAAGCTTTATTCAGACTGAATATTTGCCACGTGTGGTCCTCACGTTCACAATGGAAGATGAGTTCCCATTTGAACTTGACCCTACATACATGTATGATGGTTTGGGTTTCATTTCCATGTCAGTCTCACAACATGCAGCTTGTTTGGGGGGTTTGTCCATTATGGTATAGAGTTTGTGTATTTTCACTTAAGATTATATTCACTTGACTTATGTTTAGGCCTGGTTGAAATCCTCCCGTTTGGTTTATTAATACTGTCAACTTGTAAGCTGGTCGCATTCAATCACCTAGCAGTTTTGATTGCTTTCTTATGTCAAACATTTAATAACATTTGGTACAACTAGACAATTGTATCCCCCTAGCAGTTTTGATTGCTTTCTTATGTCAAACATTTAATAACATTTTGTACAACTGATGAATTTAGAATGAGATGATAAAAACTATTAATGATAATAATTACAAGTAGGTATTATTGGTGAGCGTTGTTAGGTGAATTGATTAGTTATTACCCGAATGTGCGTCAAAAAAGGACAAGCGGGTAAGAGAAGAGCCGTGAAAGAGAGAATGGTGTTAATTTCATAAGTTAGCAAAGCCGGGACTCCTCTAATTCACGACTATATTAAACGGGGGAAAGTTACAAATCAATCTGCATATAGCAAAAAGAAGAAATTGAAAAAATTATAGAGATTAGATGATTATGATGCCCCCATGGAGATGTTGTGATAAGGCTGTGTGTTATCTTAGATTTGCACCTGCACCAGCACCAGCACACACAGCACCAGCACCATCTTTGTGGTCTGATTCCTCACTCACAAATACCAAATGATCTCCATCCCTAACTACCTCTATTCCATCTACTTCTGCTCCCTCTTTGTTTACAACCCTAGATGCTACAAAACCATACTTTTTTACACCAACCTCTAGTAATTCCTCAAAGCTTTTAGGTAACACCACAAGTTTACCTGCAACGTCCCCTTTTTCAGGGCAGCTCACCACCACTCTCCCCGAGTTTTCTCTTACCCCAACTCCAATCATACTTTAGGCCTAGGCGACACCAAGTCTATGCTGTTGTCACCCTCTCGGACGTTGGACATTATCCCAAAAAGAGAATTATGGAAATTGTCACCTCTTCGTCTCGGACGTGATCGGCCCCAAGACCCCTCGTCAGGGTCTTGTTGAGTAGACCGAGGCATGACCGGCTCGCTTTTAAACCTCCCAAGAAACTTTACGCTTAGAGAAAGACGAGGCTTCCTTTCCTTCAGGGATGGTGACGAGTGGTCTGGTTTGGTCATCAACTGTGGGAGGTGTACAGACTGGAAGAGGGTTTTTATATCTTCGTGACCTTGTTGGTCAGCCAGGTCTCGGGGACTCCAACCATGATGATCTTGTTGGTCAACGTTGGCTCCTTGATCTAACAGAAATTTCACCAAATCGGTGTTGCCGTCACAGACCGCAAGGTGAAGTGCCGTCATTCCATCCTCTCTTGCACGGTTGATGTCTCCTCCATGACGGATGATTTTCTTGAGCCAATCTAAGTTGTTTTGCTCAGCCGCAATGCAAGACAGCTTCCCTACATCAGCAGTGGATAGTGTGGCACCATTTTCCGCCAGAAGTCCAATCACCCTTTCATGGTTACCAATTATAGCCTCCCACAATGGAACGATCCCATCCGAATCTGTATAGGTCAATGTACAACAACTTGTCATCCTGGGAAACCAATGTGAATATGACCATGACGTTAAAATACACAAATGGGTACGTATATATCATCAAAACCAATATGGTACATAGGAGGAAAAGAAGATCTAAGATAGATATGAGTCATACTGTAAACACCACACAACACATGATTAGTTGTTCTGTCTTCGATGATTTATGTGATGAAAAGAAGAAAAAAGGATCACCTTTGCAATTGGGATCTGCTCCATAATCCATCAACAAAAGCACACAGTTCTCATTTCCTTTGGAGGCTGCTATGTGCTGAGAATAAAACAGGCAAGACACAAAAATCAAATATGTTATATGTGGAAGTAAAGATTGAATTGCAATGGAATATGTAAAAGTATTTTGCATACCAAAGCAGTTCTGCCATTGTTGTCGGATTCATTTGGATCAAGACCCCTCTTTAACAATTTGTGCAACAACATGTCGTCTTCTCTAAGTGTAGCAAAGCATAGGCTTAAGGGCAAGTCCATCCTCCCACGAGCCAACATGTTCTCCGTCTCCACCAACACTTGTTGCATAATTGGATTATCTACCTCTTTCAGATGCTGCAACCCATCACTCAAAATCAATATCAATTGATAGTTAATCTTAGTTTAAAGAGAGACAAGGAAAAGAAGTTGAAGAAACCTGGAGAAGATTGTTCATGATAACGGTCCCATCACCAACGTTGGCTTGAACAATGTTCATGAATGTGGTACGGTTTAGCCTTAGTAACTGACTTAACTTTTTGGTGCGAACCGTGAAGAGTTGAGGTTTATAACAAAGAACCCCGATTTCACCACAAAGATCACCAGGTCCTGCTTCACCTACAACCTGCACTCGTTTCACATCATTTCGTTAGCTTAAAATTAAATCTTCACAATCCAGACACCATATTAAGTTATCAACAGATGACTTGCCTGTTCCACTCCACCTTTAGAGACCAGCAGTTCCTGATCAAAATTATCAAAAGATCTGATTGAGCGATAGATGATCACGATAATTTCTGTCTACAAAATTGGAATAAAGTGTGAAACCCAAAACTCACCATTCCTCCATTAACAAGTATGTAGAAATCTGTTGGTGCTTCATTCTCCAAAATAACATCTTCCTTTGGAGGAAAGTATTCAGCTTTCATTTCCGAAACCTTGATAAAATATTTGAGGTGTTTGTCATAAACCGTTAGATGAAATCATACGTTTAGTTTAATATATAGTTGATATGTGTTTGAACGTACCAGCTGAAAAAGCAAGTCCTTGGACACACCTTGAAACAAGTAGGCCTTATCTAGGAGGCCATAAAAAAGGAAATGAGAAATACTCGACCGAATGGCTTTGGGAAGGGAATCGAGAGTCTCTTGTTGTTGAAGTCCCTCATAGATGGTTCTATACTTAAGGGACAAATGCTCCAGCATCTGATCTTGCAACCGAGGGGGCAACTGATTCCTATGTGCAAAACTTGACGCCGCTTGAATGGAGTCCCTCTACACTCAACAAATGAGTACATCGAAGTAAGTTACACAGTCATACAAGTGATAGATAATATATCAACACAAGATGAAACCCAGGTGTAAATAAATTCAAAAAAAGGATTCAAGAAGAATGAATGTACTCACAAATTGCCTAGTTTTGCTGGTTCCATGGACAACCAAGTTGGTCATATTTCCTATGAGGTATGATGTCAATCCAAGGTTGAACAGCATGTAGCATATCACGAATATCATCTCCCTTCTATTCTGAGCATGCAAATCACCATAACCCACAGTGCTAAGAGTTGTAATCGACCAATACATGGATGTCACATAACGACTCCCCAAGCTCTGATCCTTGAAGCCCTCGTTATCATACCCTATCCAAGTCCTACCCGGCTTAGGATAATTAGCAGCTAGATAATAGTAGAAACACCCAGCAGAGTGTACCGAGAAGAGGGTAACCTATAATGATCATATGTCAGTCGTCTTTTATAGTAACCTCATTGTTTCAACTTGAGTCCAAAGTTATATAACATTTGCATTTAATTAGTACTTACAGAAATAAGCTTGACGCATCGAAGCCAAAAGTAGCTGACATTCCTATGTTTCTCCCATCTGTTGTCATCAACCAAAAGGAAGAATTACAACATAAGATAATGAAGAAGTAGTTTACTATACCTTAGCCCTACAGTATTGGAGTCTCTGGTCTCCAAGAAGGTTAGAGGTTCAAACCTCATCAAAGGCTTTAAAATATCTAGTTCCCTATCATTTGACGTATTCTCTAAAATGAGTATTTAAGAACAGAAAAGATCTCAGTGTACCTGGCAAACACGGCACTAACTCTGCGCAGACGCCATAGCCTAAACATGTTGAAGAGCCCATAGGTTTGAAAGGATCGAGTGGATATCTTCCGTGCTAGTTCAGAAGGAATTGTAGAAATAATATCAAATGCCAACCAAGTTTTTGCATACCTCTTCCCAATCTTCTTTGGGTTGTCCACTAAGAGATAGGTCTTTTTATCTAGGTAAGCTACGAAGAAGGTGAGGATAATATCAACGGCAAAGAACCCATTCACAAAGTTATCAATGATTGAGAGTGGTCTCTCTGGTCTTTCAAGAAAACCGAATTCGAATGGAGACACCCAAGCCGTATAGATCACCAAAACTACTAGAAACATCTCCCATGCCCTGAAGGTTATAATAGTTCAGTTAATCTCAGTATAAATGAGAGCCAAAAGCAATTATTGTTTATAGGTATGTATTTCAATGTTCACTTAATCAATAGAACCTAGATACTCTTTGAAGCAAAACATAACCAATATTTTTAGTTTTCTCAGGAGACAAAGAATATAAACAAGAAGATGGGTCATGAGTTCTTGCTAAGTATAATCAGAACTGGCTAGTTGGTAAATAAATTGTACAGCAAAAAGTAAAGAATAATAATCTGGAATACTAAAAAGTTCCCACATAGGTTGGTACACATATGTTGATTAAAAGTTGGCTTTCTAAGGCCTAAGCCTGAGACACGTTCTACGCAAAGTCATTCTTTTCTTCCAAAAAAGTCCAAAAAGGGTCAAAATTGGAGACAAGAAAAACAAATTCTCATTTTGTCTTCCATTAGCTATAATATTCGTGTTTTACCGCCAATGATATGTAGCTTAGTTGGTAATGAGCCGGGCAGTGAGTCAGAAATGTGCCCTACAATATGGTATTCACAATCGATTGTGGGCCAGTTGGGGTTGCCGGAATGAACCTTTTTGCACAATATTCGTGCTTTGCATGTCAAGTAAATAGTTTAGAAATTTCAAAATCCCAATAAATTATCTAGTGAAAAATGATAACAATATGAAAAGGTATGAACAGTTTGTAACAAGAATCGTATTTGCGTTTAAAACGTACAAAAGAATATCAAGCATAACTTTTGCAAGTACTATTTTGACATAACGCATCGAGGACTACCATTCTTGACCCGGTAAGTACAACGTGAATCATTAGTTTTTTTATTTTAAAACGGAAAGTATAATATGAATCATTAGTATTTCCTAAAAGACGTCAACTTAAACAATTCCGTTCGAATTTATCTTCTGGTATGCACCATCCAAAACCAACCTAAGATTCCTATTACCTCTTGTGAATGTAGAAGAACGAAAAAGCTCCAAAGTTGGCAACCGAATCTATTATTATCTCCGTCTCTTTCTCATGCATTTAATAAAAGATACTCTTTAAATATATAATATATTGCTTGTTCTGCTTTGATTTTGCATGCTAATAACAAGTAACTTTCAATTTTTAAAATGATATAAATATGATTGACATATTTAATAAGAAACGAATAAAAAGATAACAATAAATAATAGAAAATAATCATCACTCTAATTTTGGTAAATATCATTATGATGGTAAAAATCAGACTGTGAATAAAAGAACATAAAAAAAGTATGGTGTCCAAGAATTAAAATACTTATTCTGCCAGCTGAATTCATTAAGATGATATTTAACAACAATCATTAAGATTTTGAACGGTTTAGAAAGGGACAATAAAAAAGGTTTTTTTGGTGGATGCAGGTTTGATGATAAAAGCAAGCAGGATAGCCGTGAACATATAAAAAAGCACGGTGCTCAAGGATTAAAATATTTGTAGTCTGAAATTTTAATAAAACGATGTTTGGATAGCTGTTTTCGTGATACCGGTAGGATCAGAATTTTACACTTAAAACTTTATATTAACACAGGTAACAAAAATCCGAACCTTCACAGAAGGTTACCTTCACGGTGTTTTACCGTAGTTTCAAAGTGTAAAATATTCGTCTCATCGGTATAGAGTTTGGTCTCACGTAATTCTAAAACTAAAAAAATAATGATAAAAAGCTATCCTGCGAAATCCGTCCAGACTGAAAACGAAGAACATGAAAATTTAATTAAAAAAAATCTCACTACAGCAATTAAATGCTCTGCGTCTGTCGATTTCTGCAAAATCGGATTGTACAATCCACAATGCACATCTTACAACACATTAAAAGCATAAACTAATCCTTTGGCATCACCGCCTCAGAACTTAATTTCCTCTTGTCAATGGCGGTTTTCACTAGAATCCACAGTTACGAACCTTCTACACAGAAACTAGAAGCTATCTCTAATCTCTTCTAGTTCCAATGAATCAAAATCAACAAAAACAAAATCGTAGTTTCAAAGTATCGATTCGTAACTATTAGATCAAAAAATAATAATAATAAATAAACAACACACACACACACCATACGATTGCGCTATACTATCTATATGCACAATAACACCAAAACCGCAATATTCAGCAGATACGATTACACATAAAACATTCAAATATATGCAAACATATACATATATATATATGTGTATGTATGTATGTATGTATGTATGTATATGTGTGTGTGTATGTATACCTGTAACGTCGATCGTGAGGAGAGATGATGTAGTTCCGAAGCTTAGCACGGCGGTTGGTACGGGCGCCGAGAGCTGGTAGAATTCCGGTGGTGAGACTGTAGTGGCTGCCGTCTATGGACATCTGTTCGAGTTCCTGACCATCGCCACACATTGAAACCCTAAAACCTCCATTTTTCTTCTTCTTTAGTAGGTTGTTATTATTATTATCGTTACCGAATATTTCCGCCATTTTTTATAAGCTTTGAAACGCACCTCTCCTATTTTTTCTGCGGCTGCCTCGGTGATGAAGGGGGTGTATATATATATGTGTGTGTGTGTAATTGTGTTCAAGGGTGATTTCTTTCATATTGTGGGGTCCATCAACCGAGACTCTTCTAAAAAATCGTCTACGCGTCGTCGTTATACTTTTTTACCCTACCGGTTGAGTCCCATTTAAATTTTATTACCATATGACAACAATTGCCCCTTCACTATTTCATAACTTCTACTTTTAGCCTTATATATTTTATATTTTAGTATATAAACGGCTAAGATACCTGGATTTCGATTGCTTGGATTACTGAAAGTCGTGATACACTTGCAGATTGAATCATAAAATTCAATATTTCGAAGAATGGAGAATTTGATGTTATGAGTTTTCGTACCAAAAAAATTCGAGATCATAACCTCTATTTTGAAACTAACCAAACCTGTAAAAATGATTATTCCAAAACCATCTCGAAACGACTATAAATCGGGTTTAAACACTGGGTTAAAACCCGGGTTATCGAACACAAAATCGGATTTTCAACTCGACCCCAGCCAGGGGCTTTCCCCCTTGGACCCCGCTACCAAGGGCGCTGCCCTCGGACCCCGTTTTTTAAAGGCTTCTCAACCCTAAACAACAGTTTACTATAAATCAAAATAAACTCAAACAAGTATGCACTCCGCACCACCTATCTTGTTAGAAATTTATCAGGATTACATTTGTCAAACAAGTTCATCCCATTACACTTAAATAATATTGGTAATACAAATTACCAACATAAAATCGGTCATTTATTAATCGTGTCAGATGGCAAATCTGACTATACATATGACATACCTTCACGTTTTTTTGATAATATTTGAAGTTAATAATATGGTGTATACATAAGACAAAGAATCAGGTGAGAAAAAAAAGTTAAGATTAAAAAGGTAAGAAGGAATCAGGCGCAGTGGGGCCGCAAATTGGGTTCAAAATCTGATAAGATCGATCTCTGAGGGTGCAACGGGTTTATTTATGGTAAATCACTTGCATAGAGTTTTTATTTTTAATACTTTCGTTTTTCTAGTTCGTAATGTGTCGCTTGGCACAAGTTTTGGCTTGGTTTCATTGCATTCGTGAGTTTTTTGAGGTGTTGCACTCAGTAGATTTTAGCCTCTGTGGTTGTATCGGTTTATTTGGTTGCAATAATAATTCCTTTGCCTTTCGGAAAAAAATACTTTTAATCTCACCCTACCCATGAATTGTGTTTTTCACGAGAAGTGATTTGGTGCATCTTAAGGCACCTTAACTCTTTTGATCTTCAATTAGCATTGATCCAAAGGTGGAAATCTTTTTTCATCCCTCTCATAATCTATATATAATTTGGATATGTTGCTGATCAAATATCAAAACTAGTAATTTAAATAAGAAAAACATAAGAAATAAGGTTGGGTTCAAACTCATAGTTATCAATATCAAATGATAATTACTAATTTAAGATAGAATACAATGTCCTTGTGGATATAGATTTTCAATGTGTTAAATGATTGTGTCTTCACATATGTAAATATTATGTACATTCTAATAGTACCTTCACCAACTATTGTAGTTTCTTTCAAATAAGTGGCCTTCAATCTTTTATATGTATATTTTTGTAACATGTGGTTATTTAAGGTTTGAGAACCATCAAAATTAAACAGGGTCTGTTAAAAGGAAAAAGGTTATATGTTTTAAGTGGATTTGGAAAGGGAGTGAAAGGAATGTTTTTTACATTAACCATGTTTAGCATATCAAATTAAGGAAAATCAATCAAAAATAGCATTTCAGGACTGAAATTATAAAATTAAAATCAAAAGAATCTAATCTACAAAGTGTAAAATTGTTGAGGGCCACTTTTGTAATCCAGTAAAACTATATTTTGACCGACTTTATCATCAAATTAAATGGGCTTTATGAGTATTTTACGTTTCAAATACTCCCTAATCTTCTAATAATTTGATATTATCTTGAATACCTATTAATTAAAGCATCTTATACTTTTATAAAATATTTTAATAATCTTTTTATTCCTTAAGAGATATCATGTATTTTTAACTTTGGAAAATAAATAATGTTGTATCTACATCTTTCGTTGGATAAAACTAATTGAAATCTTAACCAACGATATTTTTTAATAACTATTAATCATAATAATAAATCCATGTTAAAGGCTTTATCCAACATAAATGTGTTTGGTTGGATCAAGAAATGAGAAGTGAATAAATGCCTCCACTATTGGTCAAAGATTTTAGTTTTATGGGTTAGGTAAAAACTTGTATTTATATAAGTTAAAGTAAAACATTGAAAAGGTCTGAATAAATACCATGTTGTTTATTGAAAAAAAGCATTTTTATATAAATTTAGGTGATGTTTGGTTTGTAAATTCTGAAATAATTTAATAAAATTAGAATGTTGAATTTCCTTTATCAATTTTTTATTTTCTCATTTGGTTCATTTTTTCAAATAATCAAAGTTCACAAATTCTAAGAATAAGGGATTTAAACATTCTTTTGTAAATGTTGTGAAGTGATGAAATAAATGTTACAATCAATTAGAGAATTAGAGATGGACGATCTCTAGAAAATGAGAGGAAGAACATGCATATGTCATCCTTGACATCATTTTAGGATCATTATCCTTTAACTCCTCCTAATTCTTTTCTAACTAGCCTTTATCGTCTAACACAACTTCCTACTATCTGCATGCAAAATAATAAAATAAAAACATCAGAGAATACAAGAAATAAAACAACAGCAAGTTGGTATTAATTCATCCCCCATTAACAACCATCTTGTGTACAAGGTCGAGAATACACAACTAGGATCTCATCCCAATCCTCCCAAATGGCTTGTGAAATGTTGCACGCATTGCTCCTCGGCCATGGCGGCACTCGTATTTGGTTATGGATTTCATTAGTAGTAGGTTCGGTTAGAGGCATGTTGTCATAAGGCATTGGTGGCTTCTGATACTCGATCATCAAGAATTAAGGGGTTTTTAGTGGTGCCCTAGATGGAACATGTCGGGATATCGAAAACATAACCCTTGCACCTGTTTTATTCAGAATCAAACAATCAAGATTTAAACTTTATGAAGACTTTAAATAACTCAAATTAACTATTTAATTACCAAGTTGTCTAAGAAACTGTATAATCCTTCACGATCATAACAGTTCAAGAAATGTAGAATGAGAGTGTCCCGTTATCGGACTATGTAAAACGATACTCAAATTAAAACCAACCTGAAAGTTTGCTCGAAGTATGGAAGTGAGAGAACCGCACGGAATAGACTCCTGTCCTTAAAGGTGTTTACGTCGCGTAATCGCTGTCTGCCTCTAGACGTAACGACCCAGGATTAATGCAGTCGAAGATCGGTATTTCAACAGCGATGAAACCCGAAAACTGGAAGATGATGGCAAGAAGCAAAGTAAAAAAGAGAGAGAGAGAGAGAGAATATGAGGAGAGCTCTTTGTTTTCTGATAATGAAAAAGAACCTGCATGGGGCTGTATTTATAAGCCAACCTGCAGCTCTCAATCCCCAAAAACGTGGAGATAAGCTCTATCCGATAAGCTAGCTTAGTCAGGAAGATAGGTGAGGGAGATAATTATCCACATGATAAATAATCTGATAATTATCTCACCTCTATCCGTTTGGGAGAGATGATTATCCCATATGATGATCTAATCTCAATCCCATATCTGTTCCAACTTAATCAGCTTATCAGGTAAGTAACCCAACGGGTTTGGGTCGGAAACCCGGATCTGTGATCCGTTCACCAAAAACAAAAGCTCCTCAGCTCCGAGCGACGATGCGAAGTGCAAAGTGCGCCACTCGCGGGCACGCGGCTCGCGCTCACGGTCACGGCTAGGCGCGCGTGTGGGGAGGACCTACTTGACCCCCACCATTTGGTTTGAATTATAAGGGATGGGAATCCCTTATAAACCCACCTAACTTTTCTCCTCCTTCCTATGTGGGACAAAGCAAAACTTCCCAACACTCATTTTTTACATAAAAATTCCAACAATCCCCTACCATGTTGGAAGTTTTCTTGTCATTCAGTTATGTAATATCACATAGGTGTCACAAAGATTAAACCTAGTTTGATGTAAGTGAACAAAGAGAAATCAATTCAGTGGTATCCTAATGGATTTAAACCATGAACCTTGCGACCTCTCCGGTCCATCTACACATATCACATAAATCTTCCAATTTTACTGAGCGCGAATACGGCCATGCGCTTTCAATCCTTTTCTTGACCCTTTAGAAGATAAACCACTAATCTTCATTCAAGGCGGCACCACCTCTAGGTCATATAGGCAAAGTTTATAACATCTTCATTGCTTAGATGTCTCCAAAACTTTGTTAAGAGAATAAACTCATCCTAGTTCTCGGCAACGACGTACTATCTTTACCACACATGGATCTATCGAGTTGCGATAGTACCTTCTATCGATTAAGTGACTTTACCCTTTAAACTTGAAAGATAGGAGCACTAAATTCAAGTTGGGTTTCCATCACTAACCGATTCTATTGTGGTTTTAGACCCATGTCTCTTGTGGTAGTTCCGACCAAATCTCTCGTCAGACATTTGGTAAGCGGGTCTGCCAAGTTCTTACTAGACTTGACATACACAACTTTGATGGTACCATTCTCAAACAGTTGTCTCACATAACTGTGTCGAAGACCAATGTGTCTCGACTTCCCATTATACACAGCATTGTATACTTTAGATAGTGTGGCCTCACTATCACAGTACATGGGAATAGAAGGCATTGGAACATCCCACAGTCGAATGTCCGAGAGTAGATCTCTAATCCACTCTGCCTCTTTGCCAGCCGCAACTAAGGTAATGAACTCGGCTTCCATAGTCGAGTGAGCTATACATGTCTGTCTCTTGCTCGCCCAAGAGATAGCTCCTCCAGCTAGAGTAAAAATCCAACCACTTGTGGATTTTGAATCACTGGTTTGATCAATCCAGCTAGCATCAGAATACCCCTCTAGTATTCCGGAAGATGACATGTAAGTCATTTCCAATTTGCTTGTCCTTTTCAGATACCCCAATACTCTGCTTACTGCTTTCCAGTGCTCTACACCAGGATTGATCGTATGCTGACTTAGTTTGCTCACAGCGAATGCTATGTCAGGTCTAGTGCAGTGCATAGCATACATCATGCTACCAATTGCACTTGCATATTCTAGTTGAGCTACTGCTCGTCCCGAGTTAGCACCAAGTTTCACGCATGAATCGAATGGAGTGTTAAACTCCTTTATGTTTAGATGCTGAAACTTTGTCAGAATTTTCTCTATGTAGTGAGACTGACTTAGAGAAATCTGACTGTCTGTTCGCTTCACCTTGATACCAAGAATGGTATCCACTTCTCCAAGATCTTTCATCTTAAAGTTGGAGGATAGGTATTTCTTCGTCTCAGAAATACCTTCTAAGTCAGTGCTGATGATCAACATATCATCAAAATATAAGCAAATGACAACGGTATAATCGGATGTGCATTTAGAATAAATGCACCTATCTGCACCGTTATGCCGAAATCCAAAATTCGTTACAGTGGTATCAAATCTTTCATGCCACTGTTTGGGGGCTTGCTTAAGACCGTACAAGGACTTAATAAGTCTACACACTTTATTTTCCTGTCCGGGCACCACAAAGCCTTCAGGTTGCTCCAAATAAATCTCCTCATTTAAGTAACCGTTAAGAAAGGCAGTCTTTACATCCATTTGATGAATGTAAAGTCCTTTCAAAGCGGAAATTGCTATGAGAGTTCTAATAGAACTAATCCTAGCAACTGGAGCATAGGTATCGAAATAATCGATGCCTTCTCTCTGCCTATATCCCTTAGCAACTAATCTTGCTTTATAGGCAGAAATGGATCCATCTGGGTGGTATTTCTTCTTAAATATCCACTTGGATCCAATAGGTATCTTTCCCTTGGGAAGATTATCCAACTCCCAGGTTCCATTACCTAGAATTGAATCCATCTCGTCATTTATAGCTTCCTTCCACAAATGAGCATCTCTCGAAGACATGGCTTCGGAAAAAGTCTTAGGGTCATCTTCAAAATCGATGGCGAAAATGACCTCTCTTGTCACTTTCTTTTGTGACCCTTCAACCAAGAAGGAGACAAAATCTTCTCCTAGATTCTTTTCTTTTCTAGTCCTAGTACTTCTCCTTGGCTCTTCTATATATCGAGAAGGTTCAGGAACATCTCGAGAAGTACTTGGAATAGAAATGGGGTTTGTAGTTTCACTATCCTTTAGAAATTTATCTTCGAAGAAATCCGCATCTCTGGATTCCACGATGACTCCCGATTCATTATCCAAAAATCTATAGGCCACGCTATTCATTGCATAACCAACAAATATGCTTTTCATAGCTCGGTCTCCGAGTTTGGATCTTTTAGGATCAGGTGTTCTATAGTAAGCCACACACCCCCAAACTTTCATATAGTCAATCTCAGGTTTTCTACCTTTCCACAATTCGTAAGGGCTCGTAGGAATCACACGACTAGTGATCCTATTGTGAATATGGCATGCCGTTAGTAAAGCTTCACCCCACAGATTGGTTGGCAAGCCCGATTGGTTCAACATACAGTTGACCATTTCCACAAGGGTTCTATTCTTTCTCTCAGCCAATCCATTCTGTTGGGGAGTGAATGGTGAGGTTCGTTCATGTTTAATGCCATTCTCTTCGCAGAATGCGTCAAACTCTCTTGAGAAATATTCTCCGCCTCTATCCGAACGAAGAATTTTAATTCGTTTTTCTTGTTGGTTCTCTACCTCTGCCTTATAAACTTTAAAAGCATCAAAAGCTTCATCTTTTGATTTTAGCAAATAGACATAGAGATATCGAGTTGAGTCATCGCAAAAAGTAATGAAATATCTTCTTCCTCCGCGAGTAAGTATTCCATTTAGTTCGCATATATCCGAATGAATCAACTCTAGTAATGATGTATTTCTTCTTTTAACAGATGGAAACGGTTTCTTTGTAAATTTAGATCTAACACATGTTTCACATTTTTCAAAATCCTTTTTGTCTAAAGTTAACATTCCTTTAGCTTGCATTTTTTCAATGTTTTTGATGTTTGTGTGTGCTAATATTTTATGCCATAAAGTAACAGAAGTATCAGAAGAAGTAACAGAACACACAAAGTAACCAGAAATATTAACTTCATTAGCAAAAGAAAACAAAACGTTATTACTTCCAACACCGGAAGTTACATCATTACTACCACTAGAAGAACTACTACCAACATTATTAACCTCATCATCACTCTCTAAAACTAAGCGATACATGCCACTAACATTGACCGCTTTCCCAACATAAGCTCCACCCCTCGAGATATCTATCCGGCCATTCTCGAGCACCATCTTGAAACCACCTTTGTCGAACTTGTCAGCAGAAACCAGCCCCTTGGAGATTGTCGGAACATGAAGTGCGTCAGTCAGAACAACGGTGCGCCCTCTTTTGAACCGCAACGTCACATCACCAATACCCAACACATCAGCACGATAACCATCGGCACAGACCACAACAGTCCCCGCAGGTGCAGGACGGTAGGTGCCGAAATAGCGTCTTTGTCCGCAAACATGAATAGTGGCCCCAGTGTCCACAAACCAACCTCGAGCCGCCACCGCCCGGGTTAGAGAGGAAATCATGTAAACTCCTCCAAGATTCACATTTGCGACCAGATTGGCCACCTCTTCAACAGCATTCGCCACAGGTCCGGACTTTCGGTCTTTGCATTCCCTTGCATAGTGCCCCGTCTCTCCGCAGACGTGACACGGTCCAGCCTTCTTAGGTTTGTTGTTGAACTTGGGTTTCTGATTGCCTGGTCTCTTAAAACTCTGCTTCTTTGGTCCAAAATTCTTAACCTTATTTTGTCCCCATGACTGCTTGTTTTTCTGATTAGAACTCCCGGTAACATGATGCACATTCGAGATAGCCTTACCGCGCTTGTCTCGAATGCGGGTTTCCTCCTCAATGCGAAGGTGTTTCATCAGATCATCCAGACTAAAGTCCTCAGATTTGTGCATCATGCGTTTAGAGAAGTCTTTCCAAGATGGCGGCAGTTTAGCAATGATTGCGCCAACTTGGAAAAGCTCCACTATGGGAATGGAAAACACATTTAATTTGTTGACTAAAACCTGAAGCTCATGTACTTGCTCCATGATAGGCTTGTCGTCAACCATTTGAAATTCCAGATATTTAAAAACAAGATACTTGTTAGTACCCTCTTCATGTGTTTTATATTTTTGTTCAAGTGCTTTCCATAATTCCCTCGGGTCAGAAATCGGAGAGTAAAGATCAAACAAGCGGTCAGATAAAGTATTTTTTATGTGCCCCAAACAAAGAGCTTCAGCCTCCTTTCGGAGTAGATGCTGCTTTTCCAGATCAGCAATTGCTCTCAGATCTGGTTGTTGCCCCTCCGCGGGAACCGAATTCTCAGGAATGGGGGGCAGATTGGGGTCCAAAATATGGTAAAGTTTTAGAAACATAAGCAGGAATTTGACCTTCTCGACCCAACGGGTATAATTCTGACCGTCGAAACGATCGAGTTTCACGATGTCCTGATTCATTAGGCGGAGGTTTTCGGAAGGTAGTTCAGACTCCATTGATTGTTTCTGAAAGTTTTAAAAAATTGTTTTACGAATCAGAGATTTAAAACAATGAGCTTTTAAAAGCTAAACACCTTTAAGATTGTTTTATTCAGAATCAAACAATCAAGATTTAAACTTTATGAAGACTTTAAATAACTCAAATTAATTATTTAATTACCAAGTTGTCTAAGAAACTGTATAATCCTTCACGATCATAACAGTTCAAGAAAGGTAGAATGAGAGTGTCCCGTTATCGGACTATGTAAAACGATACTCAAATTAAAACCAACCTGAAAGTTTGCTCGAAGTATGGAAGTGAGAGAACCGCACGGAATAGACTCCTGTCCTTAAAGGTGTTTACGTCGCGTAATCGCTGTCTGCCTCTAGACGTAACGACCCAGGATTAATGCAGTCGAAGATCGGTATTTCAACAGCGATGAAACCCGAAAACTGGAAGATGATGGCAAGAAGCAAAGTAAAAAACGAGAGAGAGAGAGAGAGAATATGAGGAGAGCTCTTTGTTTTCTGATGATGAAAAAGAACCTGCATGGGGCTGTATTTATAAGCCAACCTGCAGCTCTCAATCCCCAAAAATGTGGAGATAAGCTCTATCCGATAAGCTAGCTTAGTTAGGAAGATAGGTGAGGGAGATAATTATCCACATGATAAATAATCTGATAATTATCTCACCTCTATCCGTTTGGGAGAGATGATTATCCCATATGATGATCTAATCTCAATCCCATATCTGTTCCAACTTAATCAGCTTATCAGGTAAGTAACCCAACGGGTTTGGGTCGGAAACCCAGATCTGTGATCCGTTCACCAAAAACAAAAGCTCCTCAGCTCCGAGCGAGTAACCCAACGGGTTTGGGTCGGAAACCCGGATCTGTGATCCGTTCACCAAAAACAAAAGCTCCTCAGCTCCGAGCGACGATGCGGCGGCGTGCGCCTACACGCGCCACTCGCGGGCACGCGGCTCGCGCTCACGGTCACGGCTAGGCGCGCGTGTGGGGAGGACCTACTTGACCCCCACCATTTGGTTTGAATTATAAGGGATGGGAATCCCTTATAAACCCACCTAACTTTTCTCCTCCTTCCTATGTGGGACAAAGCAAAACTTCCCAACACTCATTTTTTACATAAAAATTCCAACAGCACCTTCCAACATTTCATTTTCTCCATACTAATTTCACAATCCCAAATATATCCTTTGACCTTATTATGATAAATAGCCGCACAACTCCATGCATTAACTTTCAAAAGCTTCAAATATTCGGTTTCTCTCTTCTTCATAGCTTATCCAAGTTTGATCTCTCTCTTCTTAAGTTCGATTTCTCTATGCTATATGCTCGATTTCTATTCTTGATTTTTGGTCCATAATATCGTTTTTTTTTCTACTCAATTTTTCTGCTCGACTCATGTACCACTCGACTTTTTTGCTTGATTTCTTTATAATGATAGACTTAAAACTTGACTTATTCTTACTTCAAAGAGATTCAACCAATTTTTGTTTTATACCAAAACTATATTATGTGAACCAAACAAAGAGGCTCTAATTTCTTTAACATACTCCATTTTGGTATCTGTTAACCAAAACGTGTCAAACCTGTCATCTCATTCAATTTCTTTAAAGTCAAATGCCTTTAAGCCTTCCATAGCACCAACCTTTTATGCCACCTCAGTGCTACACCAGTTTTTCTCATCCTACCTTTTGAACTCTCAAGTGGAGTACCATACACATTTTATACTATCATACCCTTACCTTTTTTTATTAAATGAAAAAAATATTTAAGAGAGAGAAAGAGAGCTCGTGGGCTGGGAGGGTTTGGAAACCGGTCCCCTTACCCACAGGGTACTACCCATCCAGGGCGTACCACCAACATTTCAAACCCGCTGAAATGTTCATCGAACCCACCCCCTACTCGAGTAATGCTACGGATGCTCTAACAAATTTCACTCTATCCAACGACATTCTGCAAACCAAACGCCAAGTTAAAAAATACTTTAGATATGATAAATAATAAATAATTTTACTTCATCTTATTAGACTACATAGTGTTGCAAAATTAGTCAAGATTCATTAAATTTGTGTCAGTTTTATTTGCCAACTAATCTATTTTAAAACGTTAATTCTTGATAAATAATATAACTGAAAAACACAAAGCATATTTAAGTTTTCACACAAGACTTTTAAAATATCATAACCATCCCCGAAATAGCTAATTCCAAAAACCCGCTTTCAAAGTAGGTTAACATTTTTGCAAAATTATGCTCAATTTCACATGTGACAATTCCAATAAGACCTATTCGTTAGTTCGAGTCGATGCCTGATTGATTAATGGGGACAGACTGTAATGTCGATTAACAATATGCCTACGTTAAGAATAATATTATATCTTTTAAATATATTATTAGTTAAAGAAAAAATTGAAATAAAAAATTATATATCAAAAATGACGTTTAAAGAAACAAGCGGGCATTGATGTAATCTAGGAGGGAAACACCACAACAACAAATGGAGGAATACAGTTAACAAGTGTCTACATCCTTCATAAACGGTCGTTTCCTAAGTTTCATATAATTAAAAACGACATCAACTTTTGATGTAAATCATTTCTGAAATTATTATTGTCTTGGCATAAATCATTTTGTGTATCTCACACCACATAATAATTTCAAAAAAGGATTTATACGGTTTTTAAAAGGATTTATGCCTCCTACATTTATGCCTCCTTTTTTTATCTCACATAAAAAAATAAAGTTTACTTTTATAGAATGAAGTAACTTTTTCTTAAGGCATAGCAGTATCGAACCAACGAACGACTACATAACACACATATGCACGCACCCACGTCTTTCTGGCAATATCGGATATCCACGGGCAGCCTATTAATCTGCCGTTGTCCCATTAGAGCCCAACCACAGTCTTTGACTGGGCTGGGGGCAAGGGCGAATTTAGGCTTTGTGTAGGTAGGTCCTGGGACCTACCTAATGTTTTCAATTCTATTACAAGTCGTGGAGAAATTTTCTTAGGACCTACCTTAAAAAGTTTAAGAGAACTACCTTAAAATTTTATTTCACAATTTACAAATAATAAAGAACCTTTGGTCTGGTGGCAAACGCTTTCCATTATGTATAGAAGGTTGCAGGTTCAATCCTTCTTTGCACGTTATTTTTTTTAAATTATTTTTTGGTTTAAGCCCCATAAATTTTAAGTTTAGCCTAAATACCAAACAAAAAAAACACGGCTTTAATGTTTGATTTTTAATTTTAATGATCCGACCTAACAAAAGTATAGTTAACACTTTTATTTTTTCGGCTAAACTTCATTAGGGAACCACGTAGTTCTGTATTCTAGATTCGCCACTGGCTGGGGGCGGCCCAGTCAATGACTGGATCAACCCAAGGATTTGTTTAGTTTTTTTTTTTTTTTCAAAAGATATGAGATTTGTTTTGTAATAACATGAAATCTACTATATCTAAACACTTTTATAGAATTCATATGAATGGAATAATCAACAATATGGCGGTGGTGGTGAATATATCAAAATTTTCTAGGCAAGTAACTTTTTACGTTGATAATAGATAAAAAGCTTAGAAAAACTATAAGGGTGCGTTTGGTTGTGAAAAATTTTCCACTTTTCCAAGGAAAATGGAAATTTAGAAAACGTGTTTGGTTTATTAAGTTTTCAAAAGTTTTCTAAGAAAATGAAAATTTTCTATTTCCTAACTTCCATGTAAATTTAGAAAACTGATTTTCGTAGTTTTCCAAAAAAATTTGAAAGGAGTTTTCTGATTTTCTAAATAGAAAATGAGAACTCCACTATTTCAACCAAACGTGTTTTTCTAGAATTTTCATAGAAAACTAAAAATAAAAACACAACTTTATTTTCTGCAAACATTTTCTAGAAAAATGAAAACAATTTTCCATAACCAAACACATCCTAAGTAATACTGTAAAATGAACGACCAATTAACGTTTTACATATTTTTTTTTTCAACGTAATTAAATATGCATGTTTGGAGCTTTATTTTAATACAAAATAATTTAGATCCTAATAAATACCAATAAATTTTTTGTATTTTATTTACCAAACTTTTTTCTACTACAATATAATAGAAAATTTTGGGCCCCAAATATCTTTGAGCTCTGAATATACGTCCGACCTGCCCTCTCCCAAAAACGACACTGGCTATGTATCGTTTTGTCTTCTGGTAAAATTTTATCATCTTTTATAAAAGAAAAGAAAGAGTTAAAAAATTCAAATACCAAATACCAAATGTAATTAATAGTTTTTCATCTTGGTTTGCTTTGTGAATCGACGTGTTAAGGATTTCGTACTAAACTTATTGCAATGTTATTTTTTTTCCCTAAAAACCCATGTTTTGAAAGATTTAGGCACTGTTTGATAAAAATAAGATAACTTATAAGTTGATTTATAAGTTAGCTTATTTTTTATGTACACGTTTGGTAAGACAAAAAATAACTTATAAGCTAGCTTTTTATAAACATTAGAGTGGCTTATGAAGAGTTTTTTGTGACTTTTTACAATTATACCTCTTATTAACATTAACTATTATTAATTAAAATTATATATTAAGTATTAATTAATATTAATTATTTATTATTAATAAACATTAATTATTAATAAAATAGTATTTTTTAGTATTGAAAGTTAATTATTAACTATTAATAAATATTAATTATACATTATATATAATCATTATATATTATTTATTTTTTATTAGATATTATTTTAATTATCAAAAATATATATATATATATATATATATATATATAACAATCTTTAAAATGTTTATATAACTGAAACATGATAAATACTTGAATAAAAAATATTTAATCTAATTCTTAATTATATTTTTTTAAAATTACTAATTACTTATGATATATGAAGTTGATCAATTTTATTTTTATTATATGAATAGTAAGTTAAATTATAAGTTAATGTAAATTTTTTCTAAAATTTATTTTAGCAAATACTAGATTTATAGTTTATATTTATAATAATGATAATAGTAATAATAATAATAATAATAATAATAATAATAATAATAATCAATTCTATATAAATTCAATATATTATATATTATTTATCTTTTTTATTGTTTGTTTTATTTAATAATATATTATTCTAAATTTATTTTAATTATATTTTTAAATATTTGTCTTAAATACTATATTATAGAATATTTGTAATTGATTATTTATTAAAAATGTTCTTTGTGGTCATTTTACATACTCATAAGCTAGTTTTTGTCAGACATAATTTGTTCATAAGCTAGCTTATCAGTTACCAGCTAGCTTATCAATCATCAACTAGCATATCAACTAGTTTGCCAAAGATAACCTTAATCAAAAAATTATCTTTTGGTATCTGTTTAAAATATAATCTCGGGTTCTTTAGGTGGAAAATTGAAATGCTTCATAAATATTTATATTCATTGTATATAATTTAATGTTATTCAAATCTGATTCTTCCAATACATACTTTTAATACAAAAAAAAAAAAAAAAAAAAAAAACATTCGTAACAAAGTTTCAGATAATAGATACAATCAAACCCTATGTATTCTTCATATTATTCCTCTTCCTATTGCTTTGCTAGACTTGCAATTTTAGCAATCCATTAACTCCAAATTAACATATTTTATTATGACACAACAAACATGTTTATGTGATATTCGGGATTCATCCGGGCACCCGACTAATCCATGTTGGTCTCAAACCGACCCGAATTAAGGCCGGTCCAAGACCTCTACCACTGAGCTAAACAAGCTTTGTTTTAAAATCCATTATTTAAAAGAGTAACTAGAGGAAGAAAGGAAATTTTACGGAAATTATGTATTAGTTTACATGACATGGGCTTAATGGTAAAATATATTGTTAACTTATAAAATACTTAGGCTTGGTTTGGCAAGCATAAGCTAGCTGATAAGCTAGCTTATAAGCTAGTCCATCCAAACATGTACCATGAAGCTAGCTTATCAGCTAGCTTATAAGCTAGCTTTTTGAAACGCTACTTTGAGTAGCTTATGAGAAGCTTATTGTAGCTTTTTCCAATTATACCCTTATTAATATTAATTATTAAATTCAAATGTACCCTTTTTGGTCATTTTACATACTCATAAGCTAGTTTTTGCCAAACATAATTTGTTCAACAGCTAGCTTATCAGCTACTAGCAAGCTTATCAATCAACAGCTAGCTTATCAGCTACCAGCTAGCTTATAAGCTACGCTTGCCAAACATAGCCTTAAGAGATTACATACTCGAATTAAAGAGTCTGATTAGCTATGTCGGAAAAACAAGAATTTTTATTTACATGATATCTTTTATCCATTGACTTTGTTGTTAACTTGTTGCTTACAATTATTTTAGGTACTTCAATAAACTCTAACCAAAATATTGAATTAAATAGCACAATACCCCTACACCAAGTATCACCAAAAAATGCAAGTCACTATCTCATTTAAAACTTAATTTGCTTTTGTATTTATTTTATTAGGATTTCTTTTTGGAGACCACTAAAATTGGCTAAAAATTTCAAATGTGCCCTCCTAACTAAAAAGGGTCATTCAACTTTCAAATTTGTGCCATTTACATCATATTCAATAAAAATGACATAAAATGACTAAAACACTCTACAATCAAACTTTTTTAGTCTACATAATATTCAACAAAAATGACGTGAAATGACTACAATTTCTTCAATCAAACTTGTGCTGTGTATGTCAATTCAACCAAAAAAAAAAAAAAAAAACTAAAATAATCTTACTATAGTTTTAACGGTAGATAACTCATGTACACGTTCTGACACGAAGTCGACAAAGTATCCGGGATCCATATGGAGATTTACACAGGGACATTTAAGTGGGGCCATGTTTAGCCCCCAAAATTGTCGTGGATTAGTCGGGCTTTGGCCCGGACACCTTTCCGGGAAAAAAACTAGTGCCCTACTGCCCTAAGACATATAATTCGTTGGTATTCTCATCTAGTCAATACAATAAACGTATACAAGTAGAACTTGAGTATGGCAAATCAAACTATCTTTGGTGATGGATTTTTGGTGGAAAAATGATCGAGAACCCAAAAAATCGAGAGATATTTGTCCAGATACGTTGTCATAACTGTTAAGTGTGAATAGAAAGTTGCGGGAGAAACCAAGGTGTACTCTAGAGTCCTAGATCTAGTTCTATCTAAGCAATTACAATTTTTGATTTGTATGACCCTACTGGTAGTGATAGATTATAATTTTTTGGTACGCAACACATGTATCATGCTATAGCGGTTCACACAATTAACACAATAATGGATTCGGAAAAAATTTCATACCATGGAACCTTATAAATATGATATATAATTCCAAATAATACGGTTTTTATTAAACTGACAAATAATTACAAAACTAATTGGGTTAGTCTCTGGATTAACTTAGTTCATGCTCGTTTAGTAAACCATGTGAGTTTTCATTAGCTTTCCCAAATCGAGTATACGACTGATAGAAGGTTTATACAACCCTCCAAATCTACCGCAATTGTACGGTATCAATCAAGTAATACGTACTAACTACGAGTATCGATCCAAGGAACTACGAGATTAAGTAACACAAAGCTACCCTAACTTTTAACTGGACTGTTAATAAAGTGATTTTGTTTGACGATTAAACTAATTATCTAAAGATTTAAGAAGTAAATACAGCACAACGTTTCAAGCAATGATTGAAACAAATACGAAAGAATTACATAAATGATAAAGGAAGGCTAGGAGTCGGATTTCATCTGGATTCCACCGACATACAAATATCACACGTCAATAAACCATCATACAAGGTTGAATATGACAAATCCAATAGTACTCATTAATCTCTCTCAAGCAATAGCAAGAATGTATCAAAACATGTATATTAAAATCTCTCGAATATATCAACGCATTTAAGAAGAAGAAATGCATACACATAACTAGAGTTTACTTGATATATCTGTATCCAAAATCTCACTCTAGGTTTATCAATCTTTTAACAATTTACAAAACTGATTTCTCTAAAGGAAATACAACCAATAGATTAATAAAAAGGCCAATCTTATCATACATGAACAGTAAAATAGATAAACTCAACCAATAAAATATGATAAACATAAACATATAATAATCACATAAATAACAATAGAAAATCACAATTCATCATTCCCCTAACCTCAAAATACTTAGTTCATGCTCCTAATCATAAAATGCATCGAGTTATAGAAGTTGGTAACACCTCAATACATTGTTTCTCAACAAAAACACATTAGAAAGAAGAACTCCCTCAATAAATGATACACACTACCACCTTCCAAGATCAATGCAATCACTTCTTTTGGCTTCAAGAACTTTAAAAACGACTTCTTACATGTTCTAGCCTCCTTCAATCCTAAGATAACCCTAGACCCTAGAGAATGACAGTTTTTTATAGCCTCATACATCATTCGCGATAGTGGCAGGGTCACCAGGCACTATCGCCTGGAAACCAAGGGCTCGTGGTACATATGACGTGACGCTGCCATGCGATTGTGACAGTGTCAATATCGTTGACCGGGTAGCCAAGCTCCTAAACTTCGGTTTTCTTCTCTCATTCGCTTGATTTAATAAATTTCTTCATCGTGGCTATCAAAATGGACTATGGTTTGACATATTTTCTTCCATTTGATCTTTTCTATATCTACATATCACTTACACAGAAATATTAATCCAAAAAGCCAATTTTCACTTTAAAACAAGCCTTAAACTTGTGATTTGGAGGGTAGGAAACCATCAGATAACGAAGTTAGTAACAACAAGCATGACTTTACCAATGTTGTGTACGTTATGTGTTTATTTTTAATTCTATTGTGTAAAAACTATGTGTATCAATACGTTATGCATGATTTGTTGAGTATTCATGTGAAAGTTCGGCAGTCGACAGTTAGATTATGTATCAACAAGTAGGGGCTGGCCTAGTATGGTAAGGATTAATTTACACCAAAGGGCCTCAATACAAAGTTTAGTGAGTAGAGTATTCAGTATTTCCCAATATTTAGAAAATTTTGGATTTTTAGTGTGATATGTACATTGTTAAGCAATATTGTTTCAATAACACAAAAAATAAAATTTCCATGAGTCGTGTTTCCAACCATATCCTTAGCAAATCTGAGTCATCCTATAAGCACACTTCTAGCATTTATTGCCAGGATTACAACAAGGATATCTTTTTTGACTTAGGTAAATATGACATAATTGCATGGTAGATGCATGCTCTTGAGCATGGGGTTTCTCATAGCTACCTGGTTAATGAGGTCATTGCTTGTTATTCGTTTTATAATGGAACTTGTTGTTTGAGTGCTAGATGGTAGCATCAATTTATGGTTTTCATTTATGGCGATTCAAACCTATTCATACATACCAGGTGTGGCTAGAGACACTCTACCAACCCTAAAAGTGCTAGAGATGGAGACAATAGTTGTTGTTCACTTTTAGCACATTCTACATAATTTAGAACATAATTCTAAGTTGAAGGAGGATAAAACCGGATGTAGAATTGATAATATTTATATTTAAAAAAAATATATGTTTTAAAACTAGAAAGCAGTTACTTTTTCTATTTAAAACTAAAGTATTTAAAAAATAGTTATATTGCTATAAAAACAATTATTTAATTCCTTACTTTCATGTTACTATATCTTGTTCATCTGGTTTTTTCTTAGGTTGTGAATTATTGTGTTGTTAACTACAATATTTTACACGATTACATATGATTCTACATAGGATCAAATAGCAATGACGTTATCATATAAACAATCACATGTGATCATATACAAACATGTAGACATGGTTTGTGGATGCCGAATGTATTTGTCTATACATCACGTGATTATATAAAATATTTACTGAGAGGAACATATGTGGTTGTGCACATGATTATTCGATTGATATATTTTGCAAACACAACCAATTCTTCACATGTGGTTATCCACATGATGATAATCATTATTGTATGACTATATGCACAATCACATGATGGTATGTACTACACTCGCAGTAATACACAATAAAATGAAGAAAAAAAATATAGCAATACCAGTGCTAAATTAAACGATGAAAATGTGTAGTTATATAAATTATTTAGTTCCAAAACTGATTTTTGAAATATTTTCTATTTAAAATAATACATAATTATCAATAATATTTTTTCATTAGATTTAAATATAGCCAACGCACTTCTTTTTCTGTCTTCTCGGGTCAACCCGGTCGGTCGAACCGGGAACCGGTAAAGAGACCGGTTCAAATGTGACCGATTTTATGATCTAACCGGAGTGAAGCGGCCGGTTTATTGATAAAACCGGTTGAACCGGTGGATCGAATCGGTAAAAAAAACGGTGGTTACATGTTTTTTGATTGATATAAAAGTTGTTGTTATGTGTTTTTTTAATGTTTTTGAATTGATTTACAACTTATTATAATGTGTATTTTTAATGTTTTAATTGTGGATATCAAATTTTTGGTTTTATATATATGTAAGTAGGAAAATGGAAAATACAGAAAAATGTTTGAGACCGGTTGAACCAGTCGAACCGAGAACCGGTCATCACACCAATTCAACTAAAAAACAGGTTTTTAAAACATTAGTCTTTCCTCACTAGATTTAGTGAAATAATATACCAATTTGCATTTTTTTTTTAAATTGTCACCATTGTTAGGTGAACTTGAGTAAATGAAAATATCATGAAATTTATGTTACATTTTCATATTTTTTTCTACGTTCTCATGTGAAATTTCAGTGCACACAAGAGATAAGACATCATGTAAGACCATCTACTACGGTAGTTTCTTAGGTAGCGTTTGGTACGCAGACTGGATGGGACGGGACGGGACAGGACCGGACAGGACTGGACGGGACAGAACTAATTGGTCTGTTCTGCGTTTGGTACGACTTACATGGGACAGGACTAAACTGTTCAAATGACTAAATTAACCCTGAACATAATATTTAGTATTTTTTTTTGTTATATAATAATTGTAAATCAATTAAATAGTTAAATTTTAACAAAAATCAAATTTAGAACAATAAAAAGAAATCCAAGAAATTTACGTTTAATTTTTTTTAAACAATTAAGAAGAAAAAAAGGCTAAACAATAATATTAAATTATATATCTTTATCTTAAATCCCTAACCCTAACCAAATTCATTTTCTTCCCCATCCAGCAGCCGCACGTTTCAAGTTTTTCCTCCATCTTTCAATTTTGAGTTCTTCCACCATCACCACCCCCAATCTTCTAGTTCTTGAGTTCTTCCACCATTATTTGTCTTCCAGTTCATTTCTACCACCATCCATATCTTCAAAAGCAGGACGTAGCAACACAATTTATCAACCCAGATCTCCAGTCTTCGATACATATCTCTTGGCTGAACGAACAGGTTCGACTTCACATGGGAAAGTAGATCGATTTGGAGGAGTTCGATCATAGTTCATGATTGGAGAGTTTTAGTGTCAGATTTGGGAGAGTTTTGTTTAAGATTTTGCATTATTTGAAGGGTAACAAGGTCATTTTAAACTTTGTCCAAGGTTGTTCCACCTCTTTTGGTGGAACAAAAAAAACCTGATTTTGTCCCATGAAAATTGGTTTTAGTCCCACCTTGTCCCATCTCTTTTTTGTCCCATGGGTTGCCAAACATGGTACTAATTTTTTTTGTCCCGTCCTGTCCCATGTAGTCTGCGCACCAAACGCAGCCTTATAGATGTCGTAAGTGATGATTTAGATTTTTTAATTAGAATTTATGATGACCGCAAATATGATACAAATTGTTTTTGGTAATTCTTAAGGCATTAATATTTTTTTGTTGGTGTAGCACTAAATAGTATAAAAAATGTTTTGTCATATTATATGTTTTTGAAGTTTGTTGAAATGTTTTTTATATGTTTGCATAATTTATTAAATAAAATTTTAGGTTATAAAAATACAAAGTTTATCATCAATTAATAGTAGTATAAATATCTTTTTAACTGGTAAATTTAATGTTAGGGAGAATTATTATATTAACAAATAATAGTAAAGTAAAAATAATTACCCAAATTATTATGTTTTTGTTTTCTATAAAAAAATTAAAATGTATAATAAAATTATATGCAATACTAAAATTACTGTAATTTTTTTAATCACATTTATTCATTAACTCAAGGACATTTTAAAGTTCAAATAAAATATTTACTTAAGTAACTTATTTTAGTTTACAGTAATTTTGTAGTTAATAAATTCACGTTGTTCCTTTGTTATTTAACTAAAGGGTAAATTATAAATTTGGTCCCTGAACTTTGCAAAAAATTACGGTAGAGGTCCCTGCAGTTTCAATTTCATGAATTGGGTCCCTGAACTTTTAATTTGGTTATGAATTGGTCCCTGAATTTAACGCCCGTTAACTGACTCCGTTAAGTCAAGGGTATTTTAGTAATTTATACTAATTTATAATTTAGTTCAAACAATAGAGACCAAATTTGTAAATTACTTATCTTCTTCAACCCATCTTCTTCAACCCCATTTTCTTCAACCTCCTCACAAGCACCACCACCACTCCTTCATCTTCTCTCCACAACCACCACCACCTCCTCCTACTCAGATCTGGAGTAAAGAACAACCACCACCACCAGTCCTTCATCCTCCACACAACAACAACCACCACCACCACCCACTGCTGCTCCACCGCCTGCACGTCGCCTTCACGTCTCCATCGTCGCCGCTACCACCTGCGACCTCCAAACCGTCGCTACCACCTGCGACCTCCAAACCGTCGCTGCTACCACGTCTGACCTCCAAACCGCCGCTGCTACCACGTCTGACCTCCAAACCGCCGCTGCTACCACGTCTGAAACCGTAAATCGGTCTTGAAATCCTGTGCAATCTCTCTCACGAGCCTCTGGTTTGTGGATTTTTGGTTGATTTGTGATTTTGAGAGCTAGGTTTTATATATAATTTGGGGATTTGGGGGAATTTTAGCGGGATTTTTTATTGGTGTTGGTGGGTGTAGTTGGTTGTTGGTGTTTGGGGGTAGTGGGTTGCGGTGGCTAGATTTTTAGGTGGTGATGGTTGGGGGTGGGGTTGGTGGTGGTAGGTGTAGGTGGTTGTTGGTGTTTGGCGATGGTTGGTTGGGGTTGACAGATTTTTGGGTGGTGGTGGTTGGTGTAGGCGGTTGTGGTTGTTGATGGTGGTAGGAGGTGATGGTGTTGGTGTTTGGCAGTGGTTGGTTGGGGTTGACAGATTTTTGGGTGGTGGTGGTAGGAGGTGGTGGTGTTGGTGGTGTTAGGTGGTGGTAGAGATGGGCAAAAAGCCCGGCCCGGCCCGAGCCCGAAAAAAAGCCCGGGCCCGCCCGATGAAAAGCCCGGCCCGGCCCGGCCCGACCAAAGCTCGGCCCGGTCAAAGCCCGGCCCGGTCAAATCCCGGCCCGACCAAAGCCCGGCCCGGCCCGAAAATAAATCTATTTTTTTATTTGTTTTATATAGTTTAGACTTTAGAACTATAAAATAAATCTAGTTTATATCGTATATTATCAATATTATTGAAATTATAAAATAATTTAGTGTTTTTTAAGTTGGAAAAAACCCGGTCAAACAAAGGCCCGAAAAGCCCGGTCTTTTCAAAGCCCGGCCCGGCCCGGCCCGAGCCCGGTCAAAGCCCGGTCAAACAAAAGCCCGAAAAGCCCGGTCTTTTCAAAGCCCGGTCAAAGCCCGGCCCGGCCCGATTTTTGCCCACCTCTAGGTGGTGGTATATTAGGGAAGAAGATAGACCAAATATTAATAAAAAACAAAAGTAAATTACGAAAAGACGAAAGTACCCCTGACTTAACAGAGCCATTTAACGGCCTCTAAATTGACGGACCCAATTCATAACTAAATTAAAAGTCCAGGGACCACCATCATGAAATTGAAACTGCAGGGACCTCCACCGTAATTGTTTACAAAGTTCAGGGACCAAATTTGCAATTTACCCTTAACTAAAAATATTTTTATAACTAAATTACATTTAAAAAATTGATTAAAAGTTATTATATTAAATGTAATTTTCATAGTTGAGATGACATTTTAAAGTTTTATTGTAGTTGAGGTAAAACAAACTACAACATTTTACATCTGAATTTCATTTTAATTTATTTAAGTATTTATAATTTAGATTGTAGCTAAAAGCGAAAAGGGCCGAAAAATGCAACCCTTTTCAAAGTAAAAAGCGAATATATTCCAACAATCTTTTTACGATTCATCACCCTACATAAAACACCTTTCTTCCAACCACTTTTCACTTTCCGACCTCATCAAACTTGTTTTTCTGTTAATAACCTTATTCTTAGATTTTAACAAAAGGTAAACGAAAAAAGTTAATAAAAAATAATTAAGTCTATAAAGTAAAAACTAGCTTTAAATAATTAAGTCTATAAAATATAAACTATCTTTTTGAGACAGAAGATTATTAAGCTTTCTCGTAAGTTATTGAACTATTTTTTGAATGAAAAAATCATTAAATTTTTTAATTTCAGATAATTAAGTTATTGATTTCTTTTTTAATAAAATAAAGAATCGAACTTTTAGAAATTTGCTACTTATATATTTGGCTTAAACCAGTGGCGGAGACAGTAGGGGGGCAGGCTGATGCTCAGCCCCCCCTAACTGTTACCCCTTATATATTAACCTGAAGAAATTATAACTAGCAATCCCTTCTAGATCAAGTGGTTATGCGTATTGTGTTACACACAGGAAACCCAGGTTCGATCCTTGGTGTTGCAGTTGGTTTTTAATTATATCAACTCAGCTATTTTTATTTTAAATTTTCATTCATTTATCTTTTTATGTGATTTCAAAATTTTATTCATCTTCCGATTCTTTTAAATTTCTAGTTCTCATTAGTTATATATATATATTTTTTAAATTTTAAAATAAATATATTCATGTACTTTTTAATACTTATGTTTTTTATGTTTATTTAAGCTTCACAAAAATATATTATTGCGTTAAAAACTAACATAAACTATGCCTAATATTGATATTACTATACATATTTTAAAAATAAACAAATTAAGTTTTTAAATTACATATTCTAGTTCTCCGTTTCTCACCCATATTATAAGGGAAAACTTCAATTCGATTTTGGCCATAAACCGGACGACAAATAAGAGCATGCCATGTGTTCCTAGGTGTCTACATATATTAATAAGCTAATGTAAGTAACGTTTAAAGATAAAAAAAAAATACATTTTTGTATAATAGAAAATATTTCTCTTCTAATATTTCACAAGCAAAAGTCATTGTATTCGTGGTATTTTTTTCATCTACACACATGATAAATTTTGATTCCTGTCAAAATTCATGAGACTTGGAGAACAAGCATCAATTGCATACTTCATATTAACCTTTTATTTAGATAACTTAGATCGACAAGCTAAATTTGAGAATTACCAGCCCCCCCCCCCCCCCTAAAGAGATATTCTGGCTACGCCCCTGGCTTAAACTAATATAGTTATACTTTTGCTTTAAAACTTACTTAGGGGCCGTTTACTAAACACTTATCCGGGTAACCGCTTATCAAGTTATTTTACTTTACAAGAAGCATTTCGCAAGGATCAAGAATCTTACCTGAGTAAGAGCGAATGCAAGAATGAGAGTCTTACCCGGTAAGTGAGGGTCGTCGTCTCTTACCACGGTTAGCACTTACCGGGTAAAATATTACATACAATAACGTTTTTGTGGACTAAAATCTTACCTGGTAAGTAAGTGATAGTGTTAAATTTTGTTAGTAAGCACTTGCTCGGGTAAACGTTTGGTAAACGAGGCCTTAGTCGGTTACATGTAAATTTTTTTATTAAAAAGATTTAAGTAACCAATTCTTGAAATTTTAATAGTTTTTATATTCAAAATAAATTGTTCAAAAATTTAATCATTTAAAATGAAAAATTTTAATATTTTTAATTAAAAATGGTATAAAAGCTCTGTCATTAGAGAAATTTAAAAAAGTGAAATTTATAGTCAACAACTTTAATTATTCTTTTCAATTCTTTACTTGTATTTCAAAACTAATAATATATTTACGTTGAGTTTGATAACTTAAAACTATAGTCATATATAAATCATAATATTTTCTATTAAAAGATACCATAGGAATTTTGTCTGACTAATCTTTGGCAATTATTGCTAAGCATGCAACCCCGAGATAATTCCTCAGTGACCATAAGTCGTTAATGTCTGGATTCAAATATGAGGTAGGTAGATGAGTTCTTGAGCCGCATCCCTACAAGACCTAACCAGTACGTCAGAAGCCCCATAATTGATAAATCATAATCTTAACGTACAAGTATATAATGCAATAAGAGTCGGCAAGGTACAAGATGCATTTAAAGGTGGTACACAACAACGAGGAAGTGATATTGGGTTGTTAGGGTGCAATCGGACCCACACTTTGGATTTTCTTTGTCCAAATCCTACGTTTTGAAAACTTTAATATCTTTTATGGGTCTAATAGATATATTTTGTATGCATGTTTAATTTTCAGTTAAAAAATGAACGTTTAGAAATTATTTCGACTATTGATTTTTGGCGGGACAGCAAACATGACTTTGCCCCAAAATTATTAATTATATATTAAAATAATTGTGACAAATGATTAGTTTATGTTTTGTTTTATTCGGCTATCATTCAACAATATACAAGTGGCTTTCAAGGTATTTGAATTTGACCTAAGGGTCAACATGATTTACACATGTCAAGCATGTAAATTAATTGGGTTTATGACTTGTAAGGGTAACCAACTGTTCTAATTGTACAAATGTTACCATGAAACTATTTTTTGTACTCAATTGACCATTAAACTCTTTTTGACTGTACATATAGTACCATTGTGACCTGGTATAACAGGTAAACCATCGTGAACCACCGGTAACCACCACCACCACCACCAAAACACCACCACAGCCACCACCTTCTTCAAACCCACCACCAAAACACCACCACATCCACCACCTCCTTCAAACCCACCACCACCACCACCAAAACACCACCACAGCCACCACCTTCTTCAAACCCCCCACCACCACCACCACCACTAAAACACCACAACAGCCACCACCACCTTCAAACCCACCACCAGATCTCCGGCGAAAGATTCAAGATTTCCGACAACCCTTAAAGAAATAAAGCTTAAAAATCAAAACCCATATAAGAAAATCTCAAAATTTTCGAACTAAAGCAAACCCACCATTTTTTCCGGCGAAAAGGTTAAGTTTTTCCGGCGAAAGATTCAAGCTTTCCGACAGCCCTCAAAGAAATAAAGCTTAAAAATCAAAACCCATATAAGAAAACCTCAAAATTTCCAAACTAAAGCAAACCCACCAAGAAAATCTTGAAACCCACCATTTTTTCCGGCGAAAGATTCAAGTTTTCCGGCAACCCTCAATGAAATAAAGCTTAAAAATCAAAACCCATGTAAAAAAACCAAAGATTTTTTAAAATTAAAGCAAACCCATCAAGAAAATCTTGAAACTTAAAAGATGAGGAAGATGAAGAAGATGTGAAGATGGTGGTGGTGGGTGGGTGATGGTGGTTGGTGTTGGTGGTGGTGGTTTGGTGGGTATGATGGAGATGGCGGTGGCTGTGGTGGTGTTTTGGTGGTGGTGGGTTTGAAGGTGGTGGTGGCTGTTGTGGTGTTTTGGTGGTGGTGGGTTTGAAGAAGGTGGTGGTTGTGGTGGTGTTTTGGTGGTGGTGGTGGTGGGTTTGAAGAAGGTGGTGGTTGTGGTGGTGTTTTGGTGGTGGGTTTGAAGAAGGTGGTGGATGTGGTGGTGTTTTGGTGGTGGTGGTGGTGGGTTTGAAGAAGGTGGTGGTTGTGGTGGTGTTTTGGTGGTGGGTTTGAAGAAGGTGGTGGATGTGGTGGTGTTTTGGTGGTGGTGGTGGTGGTTACCGGTGGTTCACGGTGGTTTACCTGTTATACCAGGTCATAATGGTACTATATGTACAGTCAAAAAGAGTTTAATGGTCAATTGAGTACAAAAAATAGTTTCATGGTAACATTTATACAATTAGAACAGTTGGTTACCCTTACAAGTCATAAACCCTAAATTAATTATAGTTAAGTGATTCGGACCCCCTTCAAATTTTGTAAACCTCACACTAACAAATTACTTTTTTATATTTAATTATTTTGTAAATTTACAATTTATACCTTTAAATTATATAAGTATTTACTTTATACCTTTTAGTTTTCTATATTCATTTTATATTTTTATTATATTAACCCATGTAATTCCTAACTAAAATACTTTAGAAAAATACATTTTAATTTTAACAAATTATACCATTATAATCGTCTCATTGATATCTTCAAAATGAGTCCAATATTGAATATTGTTTGATTTAATTATGGTTTTTATATATAAATGAACGTTTCTCTCTCTCTCTCTCTCTCTCTCTCTCTCTTTATATATATATAAAGAAATGTAAACCAACGAACACAACGAACGTAAACTAACATAAATGAGCGAACGTTCACAAATGTAAATAAACGAACATAAATGAACGAACATTTTTATTCTTTTAATACATATTTATATATTGACTAAAATACGTATTAGTTTTAACAAGTTACACAATTGTTGGGCTCATTTCGAAGGTATCGACGATGCGATTATAATGGTGTAACTTGTTAAAACTCAACCGTATTTTTAACGTGTTTTACTCAATCTACGATTAATTAATACGTGTTAAAACTCATGATTATTAATTAAAAAATGTATGGATGCCGATCCCACCATCCGAAACTATCCCAACATTGGGGATCGAGCGTTCGGCGGTAAGAAAAGCTTCTTTCTTTTAACATTGGACTTCGATCTTTACGGAATTCACGTGGGCGGTAAGAAAAGCTTCGTGGTTATCGTGGCCGCCATCATATTGCCGACAATTTGGTTGAACAGTTTGAGCATTCTTTCGTATATTTCTGTGAGCGGGGTCTTGGCATCTGTGATCATCGTGGGCTCGATCTTGTGGGTCGGGGTGGTTGACGGTGTCGGGTTTCACGAGAAGGGTAGGATGGTAAATTGGAGTGGTCAGCTATTAGTTTGTATGTGTTGGTCCCAATGAGGTGACCTTCAAGTAAGGATAGTGTATGGGATTATAGAATGGGGGGGGTTGAATATAATCACACAAATTTCACTTTTAAATTCTTTGTTGTATTAACAATATGAATTTACAGATTGTTGCGGAAATAGAAAAGACTACAAGTCTAAACTAAACAATCTAAGTTCTTTCACTATGCACTTGAGTGAGAAGATAAGAAAAGAAAGAAACTAGAGGGAATAAGAAAGAAAGGATTAGGGTATATTTAGGATGAAGAAGAAGTGTGGAGAACATCTCTTCAAGTCCTATTTATACCCAATGCATTAAATGCATGCAGACTCACTTTTGTGTACGTGTCACAATCTAAGTGGTCCTATGTACTATTTACTATAAACAAATATCCTTTGCATGGTGTGCAAAAGAGGATGTGAGTAAACAGTTGCCTTGAGGTCTGATAAGTACGGAGGGAACAGAAAAGAGACTGTCCTTATGTACTTTTGTGTCAGTAAAGGCAGATAATCCTTTTGTGCATTAGACTAAGACATTACACTAATCCTTCAGGATCAGGATACTGATCAGTGAGGAAAGCTCTGATACTGAGGGTGATCAGAGGTCACTGTATCCTGATAATTCTTCAGGACGTCATACGAATTTGAGCAGCCTGCTATCACTGAGTTCCGTCTTCATATCACGAGCATGCTGGTCCTGTCATCAGCTAATTCTTTGACTTCGCTGATGGTTCTTTGAGTATGACTTGAATGTCTTCAGGAGGTCTTCACTTCAGTGGTCAGGATCAGTAGACTGCAGAACAGGCTCGTTCGTCTCCTGATACTGATCCTGATCATTATAAAAATAAGTTACAGCATAAGTATCATGGAATAACACTGAACACTCTCAGTGATAATTCCTCAAGCTATAACAGAAGTAAAAACCTATTCACTAAGTAAAGTAACAGGATCATTATCATTTCATCAGGTCTTAGGAGAGCTGGATCAACAATCTCCCCCTAAATGATAATGATAAGACAACAGAGGAATTGTCTTAATCTAGAAAGGTTTAGAAATAAATCTAAGTCTAGAACTTAACAGTAGAAAATATAACTCGTAAAGGTACATGTCCCATTTACTGTTTTGAGGGATCTTTTTCAGTACTGTGATGGAATAAAGTACGATGCACTGAATTGCATTTCTATTAATCTCATATAGGATTTTACAAGAGTAGAGAAAATACATAAGTACATAAACGAAGTACTGAAAGAAAATTACAAAAATTCCTAGCTATCAGAGTCTTCACTAACTACCTCAGTCTTGACTTGAATGGGTACAGGAGTTTCACCGAAGGCAATTCTTTGATCGAGGATAGCTCTGACAGTACGAATAATTTCTTTATTATCTTTGTTTTTCTTTTCCTTTTGTGCGATAAAGAGAACTGATACCAAGTGTTCATAGGGTGCTTTGTGTAGTTCGCTGAAGCGCTGAAAGCGAAGGATTTTAGAGTTGTCGCTTACACAAATACCATGAACAGGTTCTCTGATGACTTGACCTTCAGAGAGAGATACTCCTGAGGGAAAAGAAAGATCAAGCATCGAGAGATCTAGTGGCTTAATAATAGTCCTGGGCATGCAAGGAGTGGGTCTCCTTGTTGAAGTGCCTGCAGATCTTCGAACTGGAGGCTTTGGCAGAGCAGAGGGAGGCTGGAGCAGAACATCAGGTATTTCAGTTGTTCTTCTGATTCGAGCAATAAGTCCATCAATGACTTCTTCTACTTCAGCCCTGTAGTTTTTGTTGGCTTTCGGAAGTAGGCTTCTAATTTCTTTCCACTCTGACAAGTTGTAACGATCTAACTTGTCCAGAGTGTGCTCTACGTCCTTTACTCCTGAGCATTTGACGGTGAGCCAGGTTTTGCCAGGAACTCCTTTCTTGTCGCGGTTTTGACGAAGATGGATTCCCATTATTCTGGCACCGTGCTTTCTGAGATGAAGTCGGTCTCTGCACCAGTCAAGCTCTTTGTCTGCTTCCTCTGTCTCTTCCTCTGTCCTCTTGTTGAAGACCTTCAGGGCAGCCTTCTGTGCAAGAATTGGATCTGCACTTATTTCTTTGTCTTCTTCAACGAAGTCAAAAGCTAGCTTCTTTGCAGCTTGAGCAGAGAGGAATGCTTCCTTCTGTTTTCTGTTGTGCTCCTCCTGAGCCTTTATTGCAAGGTCGTACTCCTCTTGTGATAGATAGGCGAACTCGGAGTCCCAAGAGGTACGAAGAGGAATTTTTACTCTTGTACTCTCGAGTCGCTCTATCACGGCGTCTAAACGCCCATCCCTGTTCAATGCACTAGAGTTGTCAGGGTAATTTTCTCCTTCAGATCTAGGAGAATTAGAAGGAGGAGATCTAGGAGAAGAAGCAGGGGTAGAGTAATCATCAGAGATGAATTCATCATCTAACGATAGGTAGACAGTTTCAGGAGGGGCTTGGATTTCAGGGGTTCTGGATGAGGAGGCTTCAGAATTGAAACGGGTTGGATTTGAGGGAGTGGTTTCAGGGTTTAAGGGAGTTACTCTGAATGTCATTTTGCTTAGTTCAGTCCTGACAGCTTCTGATCGACTATTCTCCATGAGGTGAATAATCTCACCAGTGACTGAACCAAAGTTTACATCCTGAAATTCAGAGTCGGCTTGGGTTTCAGGTTCAGGGGTTGGTTCAGGAGTAGGTTGAGGTGTTGGTTCAGGGGTTGGTTTTTTGGGTGGTTGATAGACAACTAGTTGTAGGTTGTTTGTGGGTGAGTCTTCAGAGGAGGTGTCAGTAAGGGTAATGGTTTCAGGGGTAGGTTTAGATTTTAGGAGAGAGGATATAGGGAGGTTATCAGAAGATGAGGGAGAGGATGGAGGAATGGACATACCAGGTGCACCGGGGTTCTCCCCCTGAGACTGTGCAGGCCCTGGAGTGGGCGTTGATGCAGGAATCTTCTCGACGATGAAGTCGTCGTCTTCATCATCATCTTCATCATCATCATCATCTTCATCCTCGTTCGTTCCCCCTTCTTCATTAGTTCTTCAGTTGGTGGAGGAGGAATAAACTGAATGATCCTTCAGAGGCTGTCTCTCCCCCTCAACAGGTGCCCTGGAAAAGGCAGCTGTTGATAAACACCTCTGGAGGAGAGAGGCCATATCGGTCTAAAGTTTGGCGGAGACGATGGAGGAGCTGACCAGGGACTGAAGTAAGTCCCTGTCAGCGTTGGAGAACGCTGGTGGCGGAGGAGGAGCAGTGGTGATGGCGTTGACGGTGGTGGAGAGATCCGTCACCTTTTCCTGAAGTGCTCGGAGCCCTGCCTCCTGAGCATCCAATCTCTGCACCACTGCATTTTGAAAAATGGTGAGAGAGTTGGAGCTGTTGTTGACAACAGTGGAGAGAGCGGGCAGGGCGGTGGCCTTCGGGTCCTCGATGGATGCCTGAAGGGAGTTGGAGGAAGAGGCCACTTGGGAGACCTTGTCATGGATATTATCCAGACAAGGTATTGTCAAAACTATGCCCGTTGGTGGCGGAGCAGCAGCAGTGGCAGCAGCGGTGGCAGTGGCGGCGGCGGCTTCAGCAGCAGCAGTAGCAGCTTTCGCCGAGGCAAGCTCCAGCTCCAAGGCCTGGAGACGAGCATTGTGCGCATCCTCCTGCTATTGGAGTGCCGCGCGGGCCTCCTGAAGTTGTCGTTCAACAGACTGACGACGTAGCTCAGCGGCACTCAGTTGTTGCTCGGAGTCCGTGAAGACGAACTCATCAAATGGATCATTCTGTTGAGGTTGAGAATGTCCAATTGATGTTGCTGCTCCAAAAGAACCTGTAACAGAAGTAGCTAAGTGAGCACTAGAAGACTCAATAGCTTTCTCAGAAGAAGGAATGGCAATAATTTGCTTAATAATATTACCTGAGGCTAGGAGGGCATCAGAACGATTGCCCTCCACATTCTCTGAGCGTTCGAGTAGAACAACCTCAGGTTCTTGCAATTGGGGAGCAGGAGTATCTGCAGGTAAAGAGGTTTTAGATAAAGGGGAAGGTCTATTAAAAATTTGAGGCAGGGTAAGATAATATTTCTTACCAGCAACAGGAGCCTTCTTTTTCTTCTGCGCCTTGGATTTGGCGCGTTTGGGTTGGGGAGGAGGAGTAGAGCCAGAAGGAGGTGGACGCTTCAGGACCGCGGAAGATGTTTGTGCAGCTGGGGAAGTCAGTAAGGGGTTAGCTACTGACATAGCATGCAGAGAAAGAAGAAGATGGTTTGGATGAGAAGAGAGAAAACATACCTTGGGAAGGAGGGCAGGCGATCTGCTCATCTGCTTCCGGGTTGGGTTCAGGGACAACCAGAACCGTAGAGAGTGGTACGTCATCAGGACGAGAAGGAACCCGGTCCAGGAACTTCACGCCTAATGCGTAGTTGTTGAAGTTTCCTTCAGTAGGGTAGGCAGCACCCATGTGGAGTTCAAGAACCGCAGAGAAAAACCGAGTGTAGGGGACGTTGACCACGCGGTTTTTGTTCTTGATTTTCTTCACCATGTCATCCCAGATGCAGCGAACATAGTCAAACTTCCAATTTTTGATAGCGGAGTAGACCATGTTCTGGATGACAGTGGGAAACTGTTCAGTGCTTCCCGTCTTCCCTGTCAAGCAGAGACCGAACGTGTTCCAGATGTAGTAGAACGTAGCGTTCAGCCCTGTCTTGTGGACAGTAGCAGCAGTCTTGGTCAGAGGGACGCCTTCCCTCTCTGTCCATCTGTAACCAATGTCATCTAGCAGAGCGATGACTTCTTCAGCGGATGGGGGAGGAGGATATCTCTTTTTCTTGGAGATTTGGAGGACGTTGCGAAGAGTCCCGATTCCAAAGGAGATGATATCTTCCTTTATCTGGAACTTGATTACTTCGTGCATCTTGCCCTTAGAGTTCCTCTCCTGGGCCATTGTGGCAGTTGACCAAAGTTGGAGAAGCAGAGGTTTGTTTGGCTTGGGGTTTATGGTAAAGGCCGTCTTCAGGGGACTGTTGAGAAGAAAGTCCCTGGCAGGCTTCAAGTATTCCTTGTTCGCCGGTATGTCGAACAGGGCAATAAGATTGTTGCCTTTGAATTGGATGTCATGCTGAGGAATGACAACCGGTAGGCTTCCAGTAGCAGTGAGTAGAGTGGTGGCCTCAGAGGAGAGCTGGGCGTCGAGCGAGGTGGAAGTAGTAGCAGCCATCCTGTTAAAAACAAAGAATAACATATGTGGATGATAAAGAATCCAAAATATGCATCTTTCTTCACTTTTTAATGAACATAGTTACAGTTCATAAAAAATGGTGAAATCCTTTATACACGGAATAGATTAGATACCAAAATCACAAAAGGAATGTGTTTTGGTATTAAAGAGAACTTCTATTTTGATGAAAAGATATCAAAATAGGAGTTGATGATTTTCTTAAAAGAAATAAGAAGAATCATATAAACTGTTTTAACAAAAATCTAAGAAGATTTTGGGAAAACTAAGATCAAACGAAGTGATCTTAGGGTTTTTGGAAAAACGTTTATCAAAATAAGTTGTTTTAGATGAAGAATATCAACTTAGTTTGTGGAAAGAACAAAGAATATAGACACTTACGTTGATTCTTTGAAAGAAGTGGTGAGTGTGTGTTCTTGGTGTTCTTGGTGAAAATAATACTGGATTGCTTGTTCTTGCTTTTTCTTGCTTTAGAGAGTTTGGAGAATTTGTAAGCGTAAAGAGCAAAATGGAGTACGAGTGAGGTTTTTATACCTCGTGGTTGGAGAGAGAAAATGGATGAGAGAGAAAAGAGCGGCTAATTTCAAACGTAATGATGAAAAAAGAAGTTCTACGCGCGTTCACGCGCCTGACACACGTCGTGGGGAACAGGAAACGTCCTATTATGTGTCAGTGCAGATGAAAAGTTTGTTTTATTCAAAAAGCTAAAAACCACCTTTTCAGGGGATAATTCCATTTTTGTGAAAGAATAGTTTTATTGAAATTTGAGTACTTATCAGATAAGTATTGTTTTGAGAAAATCCTCTTATCACATTTAATGCGATAAGGTTTCAGGGATAGAAATACTTACCTGAGAATCATCAGTATTCGGATTTTGAACAAAGATTTTGTAAGTACTGAATAGAGTTATCTCCTGATAAATGTGTTATTCAGGAGTTGTTAAATAAAAAAGAGAGTCCTGAGAAAAGATATTCTATAGGACTTAACAACTGTTTGTCCTGATAAACTTCATTCGTCAGGATTTAACATCCCAAGTTCACTGATGAGCATATTAAAACGCGTTATATCCAGTGGTTTGGTAAAGAGGTCAGCGAGCTGATATTCAGTAGGGACAAAATGGAGTTCAATATCGCCATTCATCACATGATCCCTGATGAAGTGATATCTCACTTCAATGTGCTTTGTCTTGGAGTGTAAGACAGGATTGTTAGCGATGGCTATCGCTGAAGTGTTGTCACAGTATATAGGAATTTTAGAAAGTTGTATGTCATAATCCTGAAGTTGATTTCTCAGCCACAGGACTTGAGCACAACAGATTCCTGTTGCAACATATTCAGCTTCAGCAGTTGATGTGGACACAGAGTTCTGTTTCTTGCTAGTCCAACTCACCAATTTTCCACCAAGTAGGTGACACCCACCAGTGGTGCTTTTCCTGTCGATCTTACATCCTGCAAAGTCATTATCAGAATAAGCTGTTAGATCGAACCCTGAGTCCTTGGAGTACCAAAGACCCAGATTAGGAGTTCCCTTCAGATATCTGAAAATTCGCTTTACAGCGGTCAGATGGGATTCTTTGGGTTCAGCCTGATAACGAGCACATAAACATGTAGAATACATGATATCAGGACGACTCGCTGTAAGATACAGCAGTGAGCCAATCATTCCTCTATAGAGAGTCACATCAACAAGTTTCCCTTTGGAATCCTTGTCAAGTGATAGAGGAGGAGCCATTGGAGTCTTCATCGGTGTACATGATGTGAGATCAAATTTCTTCAGCATCTCATGTACATATTTACCTTGATTGATAAAGATTCCCTTTTCAGATTGCTTGATCTGAAGTCCTACAAAGAATGTTAGTTCACCCATCATAGACATTTTATATTCAGATTTCATGAGTAACTCAAACTTTTCGCAGAGTTTGGGATTGGTTGAACCAAAGATAATGTCATCGACATATATCTGAACAAGAAGGATATGCTTAGGATATTTCTTAAGAAATAAAGTGCTATCGATCTTACCACGAACAAAATCTTTAGAGAGAAGAAAGGTTGAGATGGTATCATACCAGGCGCGAAGAGCCTGTTTTAACCCATAGAGAGCCTTGTTTAACTTGTAGACGTGATCAGGAAACTTAGGATCTACAAAGCCAGGAGGCTGAGCCACATAGACTTCTTCATTAAGTTTTCCATTCAGAAAGGCAATTTTGATGTCCATCTGAAAAACCTTGAAGTTCATATGTGCTGCAAAGGCTAGGAAAAGTCGAATTGCTTCGAGCCTAGCAATAAGAGCAAAAGTTTCATCGTAATCAATGCCCTCTTCCTGCCTGTATCCCTGAGCCACAAGGCGAGCCTTGTTTCGAATAATCGTACCAATCTCATCAAGCTTATTCCTGAAGATCCACTTGGATCCTATGATTGTACGTTTTCGAGGCCTAGGGACGAGAAGCCAGACATTGTTTCTGATGAACTCTGCTAGCTCTTCCTGCATGGCTGAGACCCAGGCAGGATCACGCAAGGCATCATCTATTTCTTTAGGTTCATTTTCAGAGATGAAATTAACATAAAGACAGACGTTACCAGATTGGCGTCGAGTTTTAACACCAGAGGAAGGGTTACCGAGGACTTGATCAATTGGGTGATCTTTGGTCCAACGAAGAGCAGGTGGCTGATACACCTGTCCTGAAGTCGAGGCTTCATTCACTGATGGATCAGGAAGAAGATTAGTAGGAGCAGGCTCACTAACAGTGGTTTGAGAAAATTCTTCACTGTTAGTGGGTTGATCAGGTTCAGGTGGTGTAACTTGGGTGATAGGGGTGGCATTTTTTATAGGAGGTATGGATATTTGAGTGGGTGGAGTAGGAGAGTTTTCTTCAAAACCATCAGGAAGGTCTTGAGGAGATGGATCAGCAATAGGAATATCAGGGACTTGAAAGAAAGAGTCAGCCCACTGATTTATTTCAGAATTATCATGAGGGTGAGGAAAGGTAGGACCCGATTCATCAAATTTGACATGAATCGTTTCCTCTATGGCTTGTCTTCGTTTGTTGAACACACGGCAAGTTTTGGAGATAGAGGAGTATCCAAGAAAGATTCCATCATCAGACTTGGAATCGAACTTTCCAAGGTTATCTTTGTTGTTCAGGATGTAGCAGACACAACCAAAGATATGGAGATGTTCGATTGAGGGTTTCCTGTTACGAAAGAGTTCGTAAGGAGTTCTTCTGAATCGCTTTACTATCAGAGATCTGTTCTGGGTATAGCAAGCTGTGTTAACGGCTTCAGCCCAGAATTGAGTGGCAAGGTTAGCTTCACTCAACATAGATTGTACAGCTTCAATCAGGGTTCTGTTTCGTCTTTCAGCAACACCATTTTGCCGAGGAGTTCTTACAGATGAAAAGTTCTGAGAGATACCTTTCTGATCGAAGAAAGTTTCCAGGGTACTGTTTTTGAACTCAGTTCCGTGGTCACTTCTGATTGATCGAACAGTGAGGTTGTTGGGTCTTTCCATCTTCTTGACGAACAGAATGATTTCTTCAGGAGCATCACTCTTGGATCGAAGAAAGAATACCCAAGTATATCTGGAATATTCATCAACGATTACCAGAGTATATTTCTTTCCAGCAATGGATTGGACGTTGACAGGTCCAAAGAGATCCATGTGGAGAAGTTGTAGAGGAGAGCTGATGGAGGAAATCTGCTTGGACTTAAAGCTAGCCCTGGTCTGTTTTCCTTTCTCACATGCTGAACAAAGGGATACCTTTGTATAGCGAAAGTCAGGAAGACCAATAACAAGATTGTTGATGCATAGTTGATTCAACGTCTTGAAGTTGAGATGAGAGAGACGCTTGTGCCATAGCCAATTTGTATACGAGGAAGCACGGGATACAAAACAGAAGTTGTCAGTGGAAGTATTCATGTTGATGATGTAGATGTCAGCTTGTCTAACACCAGTGAGAGTAACTTCCTTGCGTCTGTTCTTGACTTTGCACTTTTTCTTCGAGAAGGAGACCTTGTGGTTCTTATCACATAGTTGACTGATGCTCAGAAGATTATGCATCAGGCCTTCAACATAAACAACTCTTTTGAACGTAGTTACTCCGTTGGTTAGAGTGCCATACCCTCGGGTTTGGCCTTTACCGTTTCCACCAAAGGTCACAGCAGGACCTTTTTCTTCACGGTAGTTAGAGAGGACAGATTTAGAACCAGTCATATGTCGAGAGCATCCACTGTCCAAGTACCAGATGCCCTTGTCCTGTAAAATTTAGAGTTTAAGTTTTTCTTGGTACCCATAGAACTATGGATCCAGAATTATCAGTAGGACTGGTGGAGTTAGTGACAGCCTTAACTGAGTTATCAGTTCTTGAGGCTGAAGTCTTGACTGAGGGAACAGTCTTGACAACCTTCTTTCCTTTGACTGAGTTATCAGTCTTAGGAGTTTTCTTTACCTTAGCTGTTTTTTCAGTTTTGGTAGCATCAGGACACATACTCGCAATATGGTCGTTAAATCCACAGTGATAACATTTGCGATATAGAAAGCGTTTTGTGGGGTCTAGAAAGTCTTTAAACTTCAAATGAGTAGGACTAGTACCAAGTATGCCTTTAGCATTGGACAGAGGAGGAATAGGTTTCTTCTCCTTAGTCTTTTGCTTTAGGTCAATCTTCAGTCTAGGAGCAGGACTTTGAGAAAAAGATTTTGTTCTTGAGACTGAAGGACCACCACCCAGAACTTTGTTCTTGGGTTTAGGACTCTTGGTCTTTGAAGGTGTTACAGTTTTGTATTTTTCCTTGGCTGTTTTCTTTTTGCTCTTAGGAGCACCTTCAGTGTGTTTGTTGGAAGAAGAAGGGATGTTTTCAGGGGCATTAGGATCAGGGATAGAAGAAACAAACATTCCAAATTTAAGCATGGAACGATCAGGCCTGGTACATCCACTAGCGAATCCAAGGCCCTTTTTGTTTTTGACATTTCTCCCTGAGGCTAATATTTCATCAACCTTTTCAGAGGCGTCACTCCATCCTTTGATGGTGACTTTTTCAGCATTAAGTTCGGCCAAGGCTCTTTCTTTAGCAGCAAGAGCCTTTTCTCTTTCGATACAGAGAGTTTGATTAACAGTGACCTGATCCTTATAACTTTCTTCCAGAATGGTAAGTTGTTTTATCTTTTCTTGACACTCTCTGAGTTGATCACGAAGATCAATGTTCATTTTCTCAGCAGAGGTTTTACCATTCAGGGCTTTATAGAGATCAAGGGTTACAAGGTCAAGTTGAGTTAAACTTTCAAGAGGAACAACAGGAGTAGGTACCTGACTGGTAGATTCAGTCGCAGAGGTAGAAGCTTCAGGAGCTTGAGTAGGAACCTCTTCAGGGACCTCTTCTATCTTAGCCATGAGAGCTAAGGTAGGTTCCTCAATAATGGCCATCAGTGCCACTTGAGTATCTTCATCATCAGATGAGTCATCAGAGGAGACATCATCCCAGTCGCAGTCCTCTGCGATAAGACCTTTACCTTTGCGCTGGAATTTCATCTTTTTGTACTTTTCCTTCAGGCGCTGGTATTTGGGGTTTTTCGAGGAAGATTTGGCAGAAGAGGGAGCAAACTGACTTTTCCTGTACCTGCAATCATTAGCAAAGTGTCCTTTGCCCTGACAGTTGTAGCAGATAGCAGTAGCCTTATCAACAGGTTCTGTTTTCGGCTTGTCAGTTAAAGTAAGAGGTTTCTTTTTATGGAAGTTTCCCTTTTGGCAAACTTTTTGAAAGATCTAGTCAGTAAAGCTAGAGATTCATTGAAATCAGGATCTTCCGACATGTCAGAGTCAGAGGATTCTATTTCAGTAATAGTTACAGAAGAACGAGTAGCAACAGTAGGAACTGAATCAGAGACCAGTGCAACAGAGGTGCTTTTGGAATCTTTAGTATCTCTTATGAGATTCTTTTTCAGTTTCTTCTGTTTCTCACGGTTCAGAAGAATACCGTACAACTCACTTAGTGTGAGTGTCTTTATGTCCTTTGACATAGTTAAGCAGGAGGTGTAAATTTCCCAATGTTCAAGAAGAGCTTCCATGAACTTGGTAACCACCTCAGAGTTAGGATAGATAGTACCAATGGTCTTCAGGTCAATCAGGAGACAGTTGAATCTCTGATGTATTTGGGAGAGAGTTTCATCCTTCTGATGAATAAAGCTTTCGTACTGGCGAACCAAGAAAATCTTTCTTGATTCCATGAGAACAGCAGTACCTTCGTATTGAACACAGAGGGTGCCCCAAATCTCTTTAGCAGAGCGAAGGTGACAGACAGAGTGGAAGACGTCATCAGGAAGTGACATGGCAATGAGAGACCTAGCCTTAGTGTCAATGTTGACAAGGCGTCTGTCCTCGTCATTCCAGTCAGTGACAGGCTTCACCAGTTCCCTTGCGGGTATTGGTGGTTGGTCGCCAGCAGCAGGGACAACATGAACAGGTTGTGTAGGCACATGTGGTCCATTTTCCAAAAAGTATGGAATCTGGGGATCAGAACCAGATAGGAAAAGTTCCATCCGGGTTTTCCAAAGAGCAAAGTTGTCTTTGTTAAACCTTGGAGGTTTTCCAGCAGAACCGGTATCAAAGTAGTTATCCTTAGCTTGAAGAGCCATGGATTAAGAGAGAGAGGATCACAAGATTTTTCTAGAGAAGAAAATGAGAGCTTGTATCTGCTCTGATACCACTTGTTGGTCCCAATGAGGTGACCTTCAAGTAAGGATAGTGTATGGGATTATAGAAGGGGGGGTTGAATATAATCACACAAATTTCACTTTTAAATTCTTTGTTGTATTAACAATATGAATTTACAGATTGTTGCGGAAATAGAAAAGACTACAAGTCTAAACTAAACAATCTAAGTTCTTTCACTATGCACTTGAGTGAGAAGATAAGAAAAGAAAGAAACTAGAGGTAATAAGAAAGAAAGGATTAGGGTATATTTAGGATGAAGAAGAAGTGTGGAGAACATCTCTTCATGATAGATCTGAATATCAATCCACCATGATTAAGAAGCTTCAATTTCAATCACAAATCTCACTTTTATTAATATGAAGAATATGAACACAATACACACTCTCAACTTTCTCTCTCCTCTAACAATCACTAGATCTGACAATACGAATCCTCTCCACAGTTTTTAAAAACTAACTAACACAAAAGCTTTTATACCCCTAGGGTATTTACACTTAGCTCCCCTCAACTTTACAACAAATACAAATATAAACCAAACTTGAATACAACTATATTTTTAACCCTAACAATCTCCCCCTTTGTATTCAAGTTGGAAATAGCCAACTGACACAAAACTTTTAAAACATATACAATCTTCTCAATCTTCACTTTATCAGAATCATCAACGAACAAAACTTTTCAGCATCAGAAATCTTCACGAAATACAAATAACAAACTTGAATTCAACTTGAGAACCTCTTGCCTTTAAAATCTTCAACGTTCTTCAGACAAAAGTTCTCAACCTTTTCAAAGTAAACAATCTCCCCTTTATCCGCAAAATTGAATTATCTCTTTTGAAGTATATACCTTCAATAAACTCAGCTTGAATCAGAATTCACCAACTGATAACCACCTAAGTATCAATCTCCAGATATTTTCATTCAATCAACCTTCAGAAAATAAACCCATCTCTTTTTCTCCATAAAACTTCAAACTCTTTTCTCATCATCCAGAAACAACAACTTGGAAATCTTCAGTCTTCACTTGACATCTTCCAACATCTTTAAAATGATTGAAACTTTGACAACTTGATTATCTTGGTAAAACTTTTCATCTTGATCTTCCAACTATTTGCAGAATCTCTTTAAAAATCAACTTGAACTTTGAACAACCAATTTTCAAGTACGTTGAAGAACCATCTTTCTTCACTCTTTGAATCACCAAAACATTCACTAAATTTGAACATTTCTCAAGCACTTCATCATATACAAATATCACATGTATTGATCAAATAATCATTTCTCTTTCTTTCTCCCCATTTCGCTTTCATTCTCCCCCTATTTGATGAAAAAAATGATTTTATCATCAAATCACAATGTAGAAATGATTAACCTTCAATCCAGATATCAACCAAATATTTAGAAAACTAGTCTGATCAGTCACCATCCTTTTCCTCCCGAACCACCATCCAAAAATGTAAACCATCCGTCAATTCCAAAAGTTATCCGAATCTTTTCAAATTCAGACATAGAATGGTAACCCTGAATCAACACATGAAACAGTTAAAATGCCTGTAAGTAGCACAAAGCCACTTAGTACAACGGATGTACTGTAGAAAGGGCTTTATTGACGTTCACCCCCAGGACTTCCATTCAATCATTGAAATACCCGGGGAATTTCTATGAATGTTCCGACAAAGAAACAAATTCCTTGTGTGCAAAGTGTTGAAAGAATTAGCATAAAATGCTTTAAAAGGCTCAAAATAGTGAAAAACATATTCACTGACTCAATGTGCAAGAAATGAAGTTCGAAGGCAGGGTAGCTTCCTTCTTTTTCAATATCGACTTTCCGAATGAAAATCTGATAGATTATATGCTGCGTCCCCGTGCTGAAATGAAACATTTTCTTGTTGAGAAGAAAATGAGTAGCTGGTGGGGTTTAATCGAGAGTCGGCATTGGGCTTTGCCTTGATTCAATATCAGTCACCAAAGAACGTGAACCGATAGATTATGTGGTTGCCCGGCTTAGAAATGGTTGGTGCAGAGTTTTAATGTTCTTTTAACTTTGTTCTCACACCCTCCAATTCTTTTAATCTTCCTCACTTCTAACCAAGCTCTCTTATTCCATTTTTCCGCTCTAACACAATGAGAATAACTCAACCGGATGAGTTATCTCCCCCACTATTTGATTGAGACCCTTCACCCCTCATTTCTCTCAAGGATAACTTCTTGGGTAGGGCTACCGGCGCTGGCAGTCCATAGAAGTTTAATAACCTCACTCCCCGTGAAATATGTTTCCTAAACATGCAAAATCGATGATTCATCGGTTGAATCATATAGCCTTTGATAAAGTTTGCTCAAAAGATGTATGGAAACAAGACATGAGCAGAAAGATATCTCCAAACAATTATATATATTGAATGCACATGAAAAACAAAGAATTGTTTGAGAAAACTGTTTCATCAGATGGTATGATCAAAAGGAATGGTTCAGAAAGATAGGAAAATATCTATATGAACGATATATAGACATATCTTTATGAAACAAGGTGTATCGAACTGATCAAACGAACGCTTAGACACAAATTGGAATTTCAAACGAGTGTATTACCATCGAATAATCGGATCGTTTTAGAGACATGGTAATAACTAAACAAGAAGAACATAAACCAGTGTGTATGAATACTTAAACAGTATAAGAAAAGATAATACACAAGTATCGATCTTTGGAAACACACGGTTTAGAAAACGTGCGTCAATTCCTCAATATGAAAACATTTAAAATTCACTTCTAGATTCATGAAAAACTTTGAGAATAGAGAAGTGATTTGAACAATTATGAAAACTGTTTTCATACTCGAAAGTTGTTCATCTTTCAAATATGTGTTTATACCAAACTATATATATACATATAAGCTCCCCCTCGAAATGTGAATTACCTACAAAACAGATAATAGAATTTTGGTATTCATTGAAGAAAATGAATCCTCTGTAGTGAGTAGCTCCCCCTCAAAAATATCTTGTACCAAAACTTGAATGACCTCTTTTTGTTTTTATTTATTTATGTACTCCCCCTCAAACAAAGAAACACGTCTGCCAACAAATGTAGAAAGAAAATATACAAAGAAATAAAGTTTGAAAATACTATTTCAAGTTTTCAGAGTTCGCATACCAAGCTTGGTGATAAGAAAGTTAAACCTCTTTTCATCCAAAGCTTTAGTAAACAAGTCTGCCAACTGAAATTCAGTATTTACAAAATAAAGTTCTATTGTACCTTTCTCTACATGATCTTTAATAAAATGATACCTGATGTCGATGTGTTTGGTCTTCGTGTGTTGAACTGGATTGCAAGAAATAGCAATTGCGCTCTTTGAATCACAGTAAATCGGGATCTTATCAAACTTGAATCCGTAATCTCGTAACTGGGTACACATCCAAATAATCTGAGAACAACAACTTGCAGCAGCCACATATTCAGCTTCGGCCGTTGAAAGTGAAACACAATTCAGCTTCTTAGATGCCCAGCTAACTAACTTGTCTCCCAAAAACTGTATGTGTCCTGTCGTGCTCTTTCTATCTAACTTGCATCCTCTGTGATCTGCATCAGTATAACCTGTCAACTCATATCCTGAACCTTTAGGATACCATAGACCAAGATTAACAGTACCTTTTAGATATCTAAAAATACGTTTGACTGCTTTAAGATGAGATTCTTTAGGCTTTGACTGATAACGAGCACAAAGACATGTCGAAAACATTATATCAGGTCGACTTGCAGTTAAGTACATTAAAGAACCAATCATTCCTCGATAAGTTGTCACATCAACAGCTTTTCCATCGGAATCAGAATCTAGTGCACAACTTGGTGACATCGGTGTTTTCATAATCTTAGCATTTTCCAAATTATACTTCTTCAAAATATCTTTTATGTATTTTGCTTGATTAATGAAAATGCCAGCCGATAATTGTTTAACTTGCAAACCGAGAAAGAAATTTAATTCTCCCATCATCGACATCTCATACCGAGTCATCATGAGTTTAGAAAAAGTGTCACAAAAATTAGGACAAGTAGACCCAAAAATAATGTCATCTACATAAATTTGTACCAACATTATATGCTCGCCTTCACGTTTTATGAACAAAGTGTTGTCGATTTTACCTTTGGAATTACCAGACTCAACAAGAAACTGAGATAAGAAATCATACCATGCCCGCGGTGCTTGTTTCAAACCATATAATGCCTTATCGAGAATATAGACATGATCAGGATGATCTTGATCAACAAACCCTTCTGGTTGTGAAACATATACCTCCTCTTTCAATACGCCATTTAGAAATGCTGTCTTCACGTCCATTTGATAGACAGTGAAGTCTTTGTGTGCCGCGTAAGCTAGAAACATCCGTATAGCCTCAATACGAGCAACCGGAGCAAATGTCTCGTTATAATCTATTCCTTCTTGTTGTCTGTATCCTTTGGCAACCAATCGTGCCTTGTTGCGAACAACAATGTTATCCTCATCTTTCTTGTTCTTAAAAATCCATTTTGTATCAATGATGGATTTTCCTTCAGGTCGAGGTACGAGTCTCCAGACTTTTAATCGTACAAACTGATTGATCTCTTCTTGCATAGCCATAAACCAATCTGGATCTGCAAGAGCATCAGCAACTTTCAATGGTTCAACATTGCTCAAAAATGCAGCAAACAAACATTCATTCGCAGTCGCCGATCGTGTTTGCACTGGAGCATTCGGATCACCAATTATTTGATGAAGTGGATGATCTCGTGTCCACTTAGTTGTATGAGGGAGAGGCCTGTACAATTGAAGATCATAACTAGAATCAGTATATGAACTTATAGGAACCTCTTGCAAAGATTCAAATGAAGGAACAATTTGTAAATCTTGAGAATAATCATCAAAATTGGATTCCATTTGAATTGGAATCGGATCTGAAATATCTTCACTTGAACCAATATCTGCCTCTTGAATTTGGGAACTATCAACAATCGGAATAATCTCTGAATTCTCGGGAATCGGAATGATCGAATTCTGAACTTGAGGACTTTCTACACTTGACGTATCTTCCGAGATAGTCGAAGTCGTCGGACCAGAAATAGAAACTGGTTCCTGAACATTCACTGTTGTTTCCCTGTGAATATCAGATGAATTGTTATTAGTTGTTGAATCGTACGATGATGAACCAAAATATTCATTATAAAAAATTTCAAACAATAAATCCAAATCAGAAAGATTGTTTGTAGACGTTGAAGCTCCATCCTTTTGCTTTGTTGGAGTAACATGATCTGGATTAACCAAATTGACCGCTAAAACACCAGTTAAACCGGGTTCTGAACTGTCATGTTCAGAAGCCATTTCAGCATATGGATCAAACTTAACATTCGAACTTTCCATCACCATCTTTGTGCGTTTGTTATACACACGATATGCAATCGAGTTCTTTGAATAACCAATGAAAATAGCTTCATCTGATTTCGCCTGAAGCTTGTGTCTATCCTCTCTATCATTCAGCACGAAACACCTACAACCAAAAACTCTAAAATGCCCTATGTTAGGTACTTGATTATTAATAAGCTCATATGGTGTTTTACCAAACCTGTTGTTCACAATTGAACGATTCTGTGTATAGCATGCCGTATCAACCGCTTCAGCCCACAAAAACATTGGTAACTTTGAATACGCAAGCATCGTTCTAGCGGCTTCTACCAAAGTTCTGTTTCGACGTTCAACAACACCATTTTGTTGTGGTGTACGAACTGCGGCGAAAGTATGTTTGATACCAACCGACTCTAAGTAACCACCAAGTACTTTGTTCTTAAATTCAGTTCCATGATCAGAACGAATTTTCTGAACCTGTGACTGTAAGTTCACTTGAACCTCTTTCAGAACAGAAATGATAATCTCAGGTGCTTCATCCTTAGAGCGTAAGAACTTTACCCATGTATATCTTGAGTAATCATCAACCATAACGAGAACATACTTCTTGCCATTAATACTCTGAACGCGCATCGGGGCCACACAAATCCATGTGTATCAATTGTAACGGCTTTTCCGTTCCATGCTCAAGCTTTGACTTGTGTGAAACTCGTTTCATCTTCCCTAACTGACAAGCGGAACAAAGATGATCTTGTTGAAATCTCAGATTAGGAATACCAATAGCTAAGTTTCCAATCACCAACTTATTCAAGCCTTTGAAATTCAGATGTGACAGTCTCCTATGCCACAAAATACTTTGTTGATTAGAAGCCTTTGATAACAAACAAAGAGTATTCTTAGCTTTAACATCTCTCAAATCAATCTTATACAGATTACGCCTTCTAGTTCCAACAAGTAACTCCTTTCCAGATTCAGTCTTAACAACACATCGCCTCTTCTTGAAACCTACTTCGAGATCTTTATCGCAAAACTGACCAATGCTAAACAAATTATGTCCTAAACCCTCAACCAACGATACTTTCTTAATCGTGACTTTGTCTTGAATCACATCTCCATATCCAACAATCGGAGCATACTGTTCATTACCAAACTGAACTGAACCACAAACCTTTGGTTTGAAATTATGCAAAATCTCCTTACGCCCCGTCATGTGTTTCGAACAACCAGAATCGAGATACCACACATGACGATTCTGCAAAACCAACTAGTTCACTTTAGGTACCCAACGCAATTTGGGTCCTAAGGGGTTAGAAGATTTATGTGCAATTGAGATCCAAGGTCTTTTCTTATAGAGATAAGGATTATAATCATGAAAAGCACTATTGTTTACAAAATCATGCAAGCCACAATTAGAACAACAAAATTTATCACGACGCAGATCAACAAATTGCTTTATTGAAAAATTTCGTGGAAAAGATACACGATTATTGTACGAAAAAGCAACATTGTTTCGTACATCATGACTAACTTTGGTATTACTAATACTAGATGTAGGGCTACATGAATTTGTGAACTCCTTCCTCCTCCAAACTTGTTTTACTTGTCTTCTTTGAAAATTATCTGAAAAATCAGACGCACTTGAATTAGTAAAAGAAGAAGAATAACCATTCTGTCGTTGAACATTCACTTTCTGTCTTGAATGCTGTGGATACTGAACGAATTTATCATTTGATTTATTAGTATCCTTAGAAAAATTCCTTTGTATGGGCTGTGAAATAGATGAAGAAGATTGACCTTCATGCAATTTCGGTTTAATGTTTGAAACATGCTTTGCTTGTTCTTTTTCAGATTGAGAAATACTAGACGAATCAAACTTTTTATTGTCATTCACCATAGAAGTCATTGCTTTTGTTGAGAATTCAGCTAACTGACGTGTAAGTCTTTTTATCTCACATGTAAAGAACTCTTTCTGTTTTTCAAAATCTGTTTCCACAACTGGTTCTTTCTTATGTGCAACAAACATTTGTTCTAAAACTTTCTTTTCACTTTTCAAGACTTGTTCTTTCCTTTTGAATTGATTCCTTTCATCAGATATCTGATTTTGCAAGGCAACAATCTGGTTTCGAAGTTCTAAAGATTTCTCTTCAGAAGATTTAGTCACCGATTCAAATTGTTGTCTCTCGAAATTCATCTTAATTGCTAAATCAGACATCTTGGAGGAAAGATCAATAATATTTTCTTCAAAAACTTTTCTTTCTTTCTCAAAATTGTTTCTTTCAAGAATAAGAAGTTGCTCAAAATCTGAAATTTGAGTTGAAAGTTGAGCATTTCTTAACTCAAGTGACTTTACTTTAGAAACAGCTTCAGACTCAACAAACTTTTTAGCTGAACACACGCAACATATAGAATTCACAATGGTAGAAAGTTGAAGTGCACTCTCAGATTTTACACTATCTTCTGAAGTAGGTGAAGCACAAACAAATGAAGTGTCAGAAGTATGTGAACTATTATTTACAGAGGAACTTGAATTTGAAAATTTCTGCAATTCTCCTTTTAATTTGAAAACTTGTTTTTGAAGATCAGAAATTTTACAAAGCATTTGATCTTTTTCAGAAGAATTCATTCTTCTTTCATCATCATGATCTTTAAGAGTCTTATAATATCGAAATTCGTAAAATTTACTATTACCAACCGGAGAATCATCAGATTTGAACTGTTTAAATTCCTCTTCTGAATAACTTCTGATATAATCATCAGATAATGAAATTTCCCTTTTACTATAACTGTCATTCAGACGTGCGTAGTTGAAAGGAATTTGAACATTATCTTTTTGCTTTCTACGTTTATCATGTTCAGCTTCAACTTCCTCAGATGATCTTGTAAAACGCATTCTATACTTCTTGTCCAGATTAAAATAGATAGTATCATAAAGTGTAGGAACAAATCTGATTGCACGTTTCAAGTAATGAGGATTTTCAAATCCCAAACCTTCTCTAACATTATAAGTTTGAACTCTTTTGGTTTATTTAGAAAAATTGTTTGATCAGTCTGTCCTCTTTTTAAAAGCATGGTTTCAACCTTTTTAATATGCCCAAGTAAAACTGCTTTTTCTTCAGAAAGTGCAGAAAATTTCTTTTGAATGTCATTATACTCCTTTTCCTTAATAGAAAGTTTATCTGAAATTTCAGACAATTTAGCTTTTTGCTTGTTATCAGAAATGACAGATTGTTCCAAGAACTTTTCATTTTCTTTCATCAAATATTGCACAAGATGTTCATTTTAAGCATTCTTGTCAGAAAGCTCAACTATTAAAGCATCATTCTGTTTAGAACAAGCTTCCCATTTATCTGTGAGCAATATCTGATCCTTTAACTTCTTTTTAAGATTTTCCATGTTCGCATTTAAAGACTTGATGTAAGCTTCAAATTCGACATAAGGATTAAGACGTACCTCAGATTCGTCCTCAGAAGAATGGTCGTCTGGATTTGCCATCAAGCAAAGTTGATTTTTAGCTGTAGAATCACCATCCTCTAAATCTGAGCCTATCACCACATCCTCGGTCTCGTCATCACCTTCAGAACCATCAGACACATTAATAACCTCTATCGCTTCATCATCTGAACTAACTGAATCATCCATTATTCCCACGGAATCATCAGAAGAATCAACAAACCAATCATCAAGAGAATCAGCAAGAGAATCATCCGAGCCATGAGGATTACAACGCCTCAAAGAAAAATCAGTCTTACGTCCACTCTTAGGAACCATCTTTGACATAAATGCTTTAACCATCATGCAAACCGCATCATCAGATTCATCGTCAGTGGCGTTTAACCAATGATCTTCTTCAGCAAGTAGAGCTTTTCCAGATTCCTTCTTCTTTGCCAAAGAAGCTTTATGACTGTAGTACGAATAATCTTTGACTCCACCATTCGGACAATCTCTCGCAAAATGACCTGGCTTTCCACACTTAAAGCACTTTTGAACTTCATCAGACTTCTTCTCATCATTCTCTTCTATTCGTTTCTCTCCAAACTTCTTTTTCTCCTCATATTTTCCTTTCTCATAATATCTTGTTGAATCAGTCTTCTTATCACTCCTCTTGTCTTGATGTCTACCTCTGTACTCAGACTTCCGAGAGGTAGATGAATATCGTTGCTTATTGGAAGACGGTTGCTTATAGAATCTTCTTTGAAAAGCTTTCGTCATCATTGCCATCGCTTGTTTAAATTCAGCAACATCAACATCTGAATCACTGCTTACCTTCGGAGTGTCAGAAGAATCACTTCTTGCTCTTGATCTGTGAACTACTTGTTTCCCTCTTTTATCAGCCATCAAAGCTAATGTATCTGCCTTCTCTTTCTCAGATTTCACCTTTGCATCCAAAGCATCTTGAACATCATCTTGACTCTGTTTCAAGATCTCATACACAACATGAATATCAATATCGGCTAAGGACTTGTTTTGAAAGACAGAGTTGGAATAAATCTTCCAGATTGGTTGAAGATTAGTGAGAAACTTGATGTTGTTCTCAATCTTGGTCTTAGTGATTCCATTCTTCCTCAGCTCATTCAGCAAATTGCAAAACCTTTTATAGGTATCATCCAACTTTTCATCATCTCTTGCTTTGAATTGCTCGTATCGTTTGATGATGTTCGTTACTTTCATCTGAGTACCAACACTTGTACCAAGCATTTGCTTTTCAATTTGATCCCACATTTCTTTGCCAGTGGAATTGTGACTGTCAATGGTAAAGTAGATATCATTCGGAAGACCCAATAACATGAATGATTTGGCCAACTTATCCGCTTTATGTCTATTCTTCTCTTCAACAGTCATATCCTCAAACTTTTTGATCACCGTATGAGCAGCAACTGGAGGATCAGAATCAGGTTGTGCTGGTTTTTCCTCAGTAAAAACTTTCGGACCTTCTTTCAACGATAAACGAATGTAATCTCCCAAATCTTGTCTGTCGATGAAATCCAAAAATCGATCTCGCCACATGTTGTAATCGCCTCTGAAAAGAACTGGTGGCTTGGTATCGGAACCAATTGCTAACGCTTCTCTTGTCGTCATGATGAATTGTACGAATCTTTTGATCAGTAGATGTTTAAATCTGAAATTGTTGAAAAATTCCCTGAATGGTTTTCTGTAACACCCCGATTTCTAAGCTTAAGACTTTAATTGTTTTTATGTAAATTTCTGGACGTGTTGGGTGTTTTGTAGAAACCCAAGGGCTAAGGTGTAAAATTTTGGAAGTGTAAGGTGTAGATGGAAAGAAGCTAAGTATAGGGTTAAACTCAACTTCTCCTAACCCTAATTCAGTTTTCAGAAAACGTATTCAGAGAAGGGAGGAGGCAGTTTGAGTGAAGGAAGCAATAAGAGGAATTGAAGGTTGGTGAAGCATCTAGCCTAGGGACTTCATCAATTTGGCACTAAGGTATGATTGCTATGTCCTAGAAGTATTAAGTTAGATGTCATTCATAGTGGTGTAGTAAGTTTTGGGTGTGAATTGAATTGGATGGTCAATTGATCATCTTGTGGTTTGAGAATTGGACATTTGATGTGGAATTGTGATTTCACAACTTCCAATTGGTGAAGTTGGGTTGAATTAGAGGCATGTGAATGTCCCTTATCAACCCTAGGTTGTGGGTAATTGCAGTAGGGAGTAAGATAGTCGTTTGTGGGTCCTTGGATGTAATTTTCGAAGCCAAAACGCAGAAATTCGAAGCCAGAGCAGCCCCGCGACTAGGCCCGCGACCTGAGGTCGCGGGGACCAGGTCGCGCAAGTCTCTGTCTAATTTCAAAAATTTTATTTTTCTTTTTCTGAGTTTTGGCTATGGGATCTTGTTAGGGATGTCATGAATGGATGAGGCCTAAAGTTTGGGGTCATTTGGACTAGTCTAGCTATGGTCTCGGTGAGCCTTTCGGTATGGTATTAGAGGTGTCCAAATTGTATAGCTTTAATGAGAGTATGCATGTGAATTGTGTTTAGGTGCTACAAAGTGATTATTGCACGTGTTGTGAGCTAAGGGTGATCATTACTAAGGTGAGTTCACTACCTAGCTACTTGTTGTTATATGCTTATAATTGTGTGCATGTGATTATGTTATGATGACGATGTATGTTCCTTTCGGGGATATGATGTTTCTCCTTGTTCTGGGTTTAGCCGGAGAGGAGATAGTGCAGAGATGGCACTTATGTGATTATGTGTTACATGATAGTAAATGTATGATGGTAAGTGGTTTAGGTGTGTTCTCACTAAGCGTTTCGCTTACCCCGTTGTTATTTACTCTTTTAGTTGCAGGCACATCCCGTAAGGGAAAAGAAAAGGTTTGATGCTCCAAGGCTCCACCAGTTCAGTTCCCGAAGATGGATTTGAGAGAGTTGTTTTAATTTGGATTGTTATAAACTTTGTTTTTATTTAGCAAGAAATGATTGTGGCTTTTCACAACAATGAACGTATGTTTTAGTGTTTTATTGAATTAGATTGATGACACCTTACGGTGTAAGACTATTTCGTTATTACAAAACAATTGACTCGCTTCCGCATTTTCTTTAAAAATGGTTACTTTCTCGTATGGTTGGATTTGGGAAATATGGATGTTACAAGTTGGTATCAGAGCCAAGGTTTAAGGGATTCGAGTATTCATGGGAGTTGGATACTTGAACTTAAACCGAAGCTTTTGTTTTCTAAAATAAGCCTTATATAGGCTATTAGCACCTAGTTATAAGTAGAAAGAAGTATGGACTAATATGTGATTACTTGATGAGAGAGCTATTAGGCTCTAGTATGAGGATAGGTATGAGCAACTGGTTGGGGACTGACATCGTGGTGATATTGTTAAGGCTGAATATGTAGGGTGTATTTACAAGGATACAAGGGCCCGTATCGTTGCAAATACATTGTACATATCACGGAATTAACATAGTTACGGGCGTGTCATACTTAACTAAGTTGCGTCTGGGGGTAGTGGCATGTTAGGACGCTCATAGGTCCTTGAGACTAATAGATGGATCCTTAAGAAGCATATGTAGAGGAAATGTGTGAGACTGATGTGTACATGTTTATTGAATCAGTATGGTGAGACCGTCGAAAACCGGTAAGAAAGCTGCAGCAGTGGGGGAGCAGGAAAATCCCGACCTGAGGGAGCTGATATCCTCAGAGGTCGGTGAGGCATTGCAGGATCTGCTGCCGGGGCTTTTCGCCCAAATGAAGGATGATCTGAAAAAGGAGATTCGATCGCAAGTGGAGGCGGTCGTGGGGGATCGGGCTAGTGGTTCTGGAGGAACGAGTGGCGGGCAGGCCAGAAGTGTCAGTTACAAAGACTTCATGGCTTGCCAGCCACCACAGTTTGACGGTCAGAAGGACCCCATTGCCAGCACCCGTTGGCTAGCCGATGTCGAAGGCGCGTTTCTGACTTGCGCCTGTCCTGAGGGAGTGAAGGTTCGGTATGCTGCAAACCTGTTGCGGAAGGCTGGTAAGGAGGTGGAACATCATCAGTCAGTCCCGAACAGCTGAGCAGATCGCAGCCATGACATGGGGGAGTTTTCGGAGCTGTTTAAAGAACAGTACGTGCCTCAGGTGGAAATCGAGCGGTTGACTAACGAGTTCCTACAGATGAAGCAGACTACTGAATCGGTGAATGAAATCACCGATATGTTTTTGGCACGCTCAGTCTTTTGCCCGGACTATGTGAAGAATGAGCGGACCAAAAGGTACCGCTACCTAGAAGTCTTGAAGCCGGAGATACGTGAGTTTGTAGCGGCTTCTTCATGCAAGACCTTCCAGGAGACGTACGAGATGGCCCGCATGAGAGAGTTAGAGCTTGAGAAGCCAGACAGAAAGAAGAAGACCGAGTCAGTGCCAGTGTCGACTCAGCAGGCCAGGAGGCCTAAGCCGCTCGGGCCGAAGGTTGAGGTGAAGAAAGAGGTCCCGCGTTGCACCACTTGCGGGCGGATGCACTGGGGTGCATGCCGATCGGGTTCGGGAACGTGCTTCAAGTGCGGACAGACGGGTCACATGAGTCGTGATTGCAAGGAGAGTGCTCGTATGTGCTACAAATGCCTTGAGTTTGGGCATATCGCGAGCCAATGCCCTAAGGCCGGTCCGGTTCAGTCTTCGGGGGCGGCGTCTGCAAAGGCCGCGGAGGCAAGCACCGGAAAGAAGGTGGATCCACCCCGCACTAGAGCACGTGTGTACCAGTTGACGGCAGAGGAGGCGAAAGAGGAGCCGGATGTGGTTACAGGTATCTTTTCTGTTAATTCTACACCCGCGCTTGTGTTATTTGATTCGGGAGCTAGTAAGTCGTTTGTATCTCTTTCTTTTTGTAAAAGTTTTGTAAGTGAGAAGGGTAGATTGGATAAACCCCTAGAGGTAGAGATAGCGGCCGAGGATGTTCGGTTGTGTAGAGATGTGTATAGGGGCAATGTAATAGAGATTGGAGATGTAAAGTTCAACATTGATCTCATCCCGATTCCTATGAGGGAGATCAATGTTGTAGCTGGGGTAGATTGGATGAGTCGTAATGGGGCTCATATTGATTGTGAGAACGAGCGGGTAGTAATCCGGAACCCAAGTGGGGGAGAGATAGTCGTCGTTAGTGAAAAGAAGAAGAGACTACCGAAGATGTGTACCTTGGCGAAAGCAAGGAAGCACGTTATTCAGGGAGGCAGCAGTTATTTGGCTTACGTAATCGGAAGCCAGGTCGAGACGAGGAAGAAGACGGTGGCAGAGGTGCCCGTAGTCAGCGAGTATCCGGATGTATTCCCGGATGACTTGCCTGGTATCCCTCCCGAGAGGCAGGTAGAGTTCCGGATCGAGTTGGTTCCAGGAGCGACGCCAGTAGCTAAGGCACCATACCGATTAGCACCTCCGGAGATGATGGAGTTGTCAAAGCAACTGGGAGAGCTTTTGGACAAGGGGTTTATTCGCCCGAGTGCCTCACCTTGGGGAGCCCCTATTCTGTTCGTGAAGAAAAAGGATGGGTCGATGCGGATGTGCATCGACTACCGAGAGCTAAACAAGCTCACGGTGAAGAACCGATACCCACTGCCGAGGATCGATGATCTCTTCGATCAGCTTCAGGGAGCCGCATGGTTCTCGAAGATAGATCTTCGCTCCGGGTACCATCAGTTGAAGGTTCGAGAAGAGGATGTGCACAAGACGGCATTCCGCACTCGTTATGGTCACTTCGAGTTTGTTGTGATGCCATTCGGGTTAACGAATGCGCCGGCAGCTTTCATGGACCTTATGAACCGGTCTGCAGGCCGATGTTGGATAGATCGGTAATCGTATTTATAGACGATATACTGATCTATTCAAAGTCGAAAGAGGGGCATGTGCAGCATTTGCGGGAAGTCTTGGAAGTCTTGCGTAAGGAGAAATTGTACGCGAAGTTTTCTAAATGTGACTTTTGGTTACAAGAGGTCCAATTCCTCGGGCATCTTGTAAACCGGGAGGGCATAAAGGTAGATCCGGCAAAGGTAGAGGCGGTGATGAAGTGGGAGACCCCGAAGACTCCTACGGAGATCAGGAGTTTTCTTGGATTGGCCGGGTACTACCGACGGTTCATCCAAGACTTCTCCAAGATAGCCGTTCCTTTGACCAAGATGACGAGAAAGAATGAAAAGTTCGTGTGGGGCGCGGAGCAAGAGGCGTCGTTTGATACACTGAGGAGAAAGCTTTGTGAGGCTCCGGTTTTGACCTTACCGGAGGGAGTCGAGGGCTTGACAGTCTACTGTGATGCCTCTTATCACGGGTTAGGCTGCGTCCTCATGCAGAAGGGAAAGGTAATCGCCTATGCGTCTCGCCAGTTAAAGACGCATGAGGCGAATTACCCGACCCATGACCTTGAGCTGGCAGCGGTTGTATTCGCGCTTAAGTTGTGGCGGCACTATTTGTATGGAGTTCGTTGTACCATCTATACTGATCACAAGAGTCTCCATTACTTCATGGATCAGCGGAACCTCAATATGAGGCAGCGTCGTTGGTTAGAGGTGATAAAGGATTATGACTGTGAGATCCTTTACCACCCGGGAAAGGCGAACGTGGTGGCAGACGCCTTGAGCCGAAAGGGGAGCAGCTTACTCCTTCGAGTACCGTGCATGAGATTGACCGTATCGGCTTCCTTGATTGAGTTGATACGACAGTCTCAAAAGGAGGCGGTTAAGGAGGATAACCAGAGGAAGGAGAGAATCAAAGGGCAAGCGGATCAGTTGGTGACCGACAGTCGAGGGCTATTAACTCGATACGGTCGAGTATGGGTCCCAGTTTCGTGTGAGGCGAGACAGACTCTTCTTGATGGGGCGCACAAATCAAAGTTCTCCATTCATCCTGGTGCCACGAAAATGTACCGAGACTTGAGGACAGATTATTGGTGGCCCGGTATGAAGAGAGACGTGGCAAGGTACGTGGAGAAGTGCTTGACGTGTTTGAGGGTCAAGGCAGAGCACCAGAGGCCACACGGGAAGCTCCAACCCTTGGAGATACCTGAGTGGAAGTGGGAACACGTGACCATGGATTTTGTTACCGGATTACCGCTGACGGTCCGGAAACATGATGCCATTTGGGTGGTAGTGGATCGGCTGACGAAGAGTGCCCACTTTATTGCGATTAGAGAGGCTTCCTCTTCCGAAGTTTTGGCAGATATCTACATCCGGGAGATTGTGGCAAGGCACGGGGTGCCGGTGACGGTGATTTCAGACCGGGACGTTCGATTTACGTCTCGTTTCTGGAATAGGTTTCATGAGGAGTTGGGTACCAAGCTTCAGTTCAGTACGGCGTTCCACCCGCAGACGGACGGACAGAGTGAGAGGACCATTCGGACTCTTGAGGACATGCTTCGGGCATGTGTACTTGATTTTGGCGGCAGCTGGGACTCTCACCTCCCGTTGGTGGAATTTTCCTACAACAATAGTTTTCACGCCAGTATTGGCATGCCGCCGTATGAGATGCTTTACGGGAGACGGTGTAGGACTCCCGTGTGTTGGGGAGAGGTCGGACAGAGAGAGCTTGGGAGCACCGAGGTTGTTCAAAAAACCTCGGAGAGTGTCCAATTGATTCGCAATAGGCTGAGGACAGCACAGAGTCGTCAGAAGAGTTACGCGGACAAGAGACGGTCCGACCTCGAGTTCAGTGTTGGGGATAGAGTGCTTCTAAAAGTGTCACCGTGGAAAGGGGTGATACGCTTTAGGAAGCGGGGAAAGTTGGGGCCGAGATTTATCGGGCCATTTGTAGTAGTTGCTCGAGTTGGGAAGGTTGCGTATCGGCTCGAGTTACCGCCAGAACTCAGCCAGATACACAACACTTTCCACGTTTCTCAGCTTCGGAAGTGTTTAGCAGACGAGTCAGCTCACGTGCCACTAGATGATATTCAAGTGGATGAACGACTTAACTATGCCGAGAGACCGGTAGCAATCTTGGAAAGAAAGACCAAAACATTGAGGAATAAAGAAGTAAGTATTGTGAAGGTACAGTGGGAACATCGGAAAGGCTCAGAGTGGACGTGGGAGCCAGAGGACGAGATGAGACGGAACCATCCATAACTGTTTCGAGATTGAGCGATTTCGGGGACGAAATCCCGGTAAGTGGGGGAGAATTGTAACACCCCGATTTCTAAGCTTAAGACTTTAATTGTTTTTATGTAAATTTCTGGACGTGTTGGGTGTTTTGTAGAAACCCAAGGGCTAAGGTGTAAAATTTTGGAAGTGTAAGGTGTAGATGGAAAGAAGCTAAGTATAGGGTTAAACTCAACTTCTCCTAACCCTAATTCAGTTTTCAGAAAACGTATTCAGAGAATGGAGGAGGCAGTTTGAGTGAAGGAAGCAATAAGAGGAATTGAAGGTTGGTGAAGCATCTAGCCTAGGGACTTCATCAATTTGGCACTAAGGTATGATTGCTATGTCCTAGAAGTATTAAGTTAGATGTCATTCATAGTGGTGTAGTAAGTTTTGGGTGTGAATTGAATTGGATGGTCAATTGATCATCTTGTGGTTTGAGAATTGGACATTTGATGTGGAATTGTGATTTCACAACTTCCAATTGGTGAAATTGGGTTGAATTAGAGGCATGTGAATGTCCCTTATCAACCCTAGGTTGTGGGTAATTGCAGTAGGGAGTAAGATAGTCGTTTGTGGGTCCTTGGATGTAATTTTCGAAGCCAAAACGCAGAAATTCGAAGCCAGAGCAGCCCCGCGACTAGGCCCGCGACCTGAGGTCGCGGGGACCAGGTCGCGCAAGTCTCTGTCTAATTTCAAAAATTTTATTTTTCTTTTTCTGAGTTTTGGCTATGGGATCTTGTTAGGGATGTCATGAATGGATGAGGCCTAAAGTTTGGGGTCATTTGGACTAGTCTAGCTATGGTCTCGGTGAGCCTTTCGGTATGGTATTAGAGGTGTCCAAATTGTAAAGCTTTAATGAGAGTATGCATGTGAATTGTGTTTAGGTGCTACAAAGTGATTATTGCACGTGTTGTGAGCTAAGGGTGATCATTACTAAGGTGAGTTCACTACCTAGCTACTTGTTGTTATATGCTTATAATTGTGTGCATGTGATTATGTTATGATGACGATGTATGTTCCTTTCGGGGATATGATGTTTCTCCTTGTTCTGGGTTTAGCCGGAGAGGAGATAGTGCAGAGATGGCACTTATGTGATTATGTGTTACATGATTGTAAATGTATGATGGTAAGTGGTTTAGGTGTGTTCTCACTAAGCGTTTCGCTTACCCCGTTGTTATTTACTCTTTTAGTTGCAGGCACATCCCGTAAGGGAAAAGAAAAGGTTTGATGCTCCAAGGCTCCACCAGTTCAGTTCCCGAAGATGGATTTGAGAGAGTTGTTTTAATTTGGATTGTTATAAACTTTGTTTTTATTTAGCAAGAAATGATTGTGGCTTTTCACAACAATGAACCTATGTTTTAGTGTTTTATTGAATTAGATTGATGACACCTTACGGTGTAAGACTATTTCGTTATTACAAAACAATTGACTCGCTTCCGCATTTTCTTTAAAAATGGTTACTTTCTCGTATGGTTGGATTTGGGAAATATGGATGTTACATTTTCCTTGAAAAACCTGAAGCAAAGTCAAATACTCTGAAACACTTAAAACAACTGAAAGTTAGTAACGCAGAGTATAGTCAGAAAATCCAAAAATGTAAATTCGGAACAACTCTAATGAAGACTCGAGATAAAAACAAATTTGCTCTCCAAAAATCACAAAGACTCTAGACTTAGTAAAATGAAAACGAAAAACAATAAAAGTCAAAATTCACTCAAAAAATAAAATGGCTCGAGACATATTAAAAAATACTCAAAAATATTAAGATATCTTGAAAAATACTCAAAGGAACACTAGACTCGAGATATCTTGCAAAATACTCAAAAAATGAAGCCCAAGACTCGAAATACTGAAAAATGGCTCAAAATACGGTATCCACGCGCCAAAATACGCTCGAAATACGTCTCACGCACTCACACACTCGAAATACACTCGAAATGCTGTTCCTCACACGAAATACACACGCACACGCGCTTGAGATGACCTGCACGCGCCAATTGAGATGACATGCACACGCCTTCTTGGTCTCGCACGCGCCTCGAGATGACGCGTTGTCACCTACGCACTCGTGATCTGTACCTACGCGCTGTCTCGAGATGACATCTGACAGACTCGAGTTGTCTCCCACGCGCCGACACGCCACTCGAGAAGTAGACCTGCTGACGCGACTGACGCCTGACGCACTTGCCTTCACGAGATGTTGACGTTTCACGTGCTGCTGACCCACTCGAGACAAGGACCTGCTGACGTTGACCACACACTCAAGATGACAGCTGACGCACTCGAGATGTCTTCCTTGCACGCGCCAACGACTCGAGATACACGTCCCTTACACGCTTCCTTCCTCACGCGCTCGAGATAGACGTTTTCTTGTCCTTATGCGTTGACCGGCCACGCACGCGTCTCGAGATGACCAAAAAGCTGATTTTGACCACCTATGTAGACCTGACGCGCTTTACCCTTTCTCCTATTTAAAGCTAAAGAAGTACACTCGAGATAATAAAGCAAATACTCGAGACATGACTCGAGATTCTGAAATAACACGCGTCAGACTCGAGATAGACTCGAAAAATTCTAAAATTTGAAAAATATGCTCGAAATAGCAAACTAAGACCCGAAAAACTCAAAAATACACTCGAGACATAACAACATCTTCTTCAAACCTCCATTGAAGGACCTCCATTGATGAACTTCGAACAAAACCTCGAAAATCCTTCATTTTAGGCTCAAAAATCATCAAATCTTCACAATTAAACACCAAAAACTCAAATCTAACAACAAAATATTATCTATCTACATCCAAATCTTCAAGATCTTCAAGCTCCAAATCCAAATTTCATCATTTTTGCTCCAAACTTCAAAAATCCAACACTTACCTTCAAATCTTCAACAATTTCACTGATCTCCTGCTCTGATACCACTTGATAGATCTGAATATCAATCCACCATGATTAAGAAGCTTCAATTTCAATCACAAATCTCACTTTTATTAATATGAAGAATATGAACACAATACACACTCTCAACTTTCTCTCTCCTCTAACAATCACTAGATCTGACAATACGAATCCTCTCCACAGTTTTTAAAAACTAACTAACACAAAAGCTTTTATACCCCTAGGGTATTTACACTTAGCTCCCCTCAACTTTACAACAAATACAAATATAAACCAAACTTGAATACAACTATATTTTTAACCCTAACACTTCAAGTCCTATTTATACCCAATGCATTAAATGCATGCAGACTCACTTTTGTGTACGTGTCACAATCTAAGTGGTCCTATGTACTATTTACTATAAACAAATATCCTTTGCATGGTGTGCAAAAGAGGATGTGAGTAAATAGTTGCCTTGAGGTCTGATAAGTACGGAGGGAACAGAAAAGAGACTGTCCTTATGTACTTTTGTGTCAGTAAAGGCGGATAATCCTTTTGTGCATTAGACTAAGACATTACACTAATCCTTCAGGATCAGGATACTGATCAGTGAGGAAAGCTCTGATACTGAGGGTGATCAGAGGTCACTGTATCCTGATAATTCTTCAGGACGTCATACGAATTTGAGCAGCCTGCTATCACTGAGTTCCGTCTTCAGATCACGAGCATGCTGGTCCTGTCATCAGCTAATTCTTTGACTTCGCTGATGGTTCTTTGAGTATGACTTGAATGTCTTCAGGAGGTCTTCACTTCAGTGGTCAGGATCAGTAGACTGCAGAACAGGCTCGTTCGTCTCCTGATCCTGATCTTGATCATTATAAAAATAAGTTACAGCATAAGTATCATGGAATAACACTGAACACTCTCAGTGATAATTCCTCAAGCTATAACAGAAGTAAAAACCTATTCACTAAGTAAAGTAACAGGATCATTATCATTTCATCAGGTCTTAGGAGAGCTGGATCAACGGTATGTGTTTTGCTATTGCGCGCATCCGGTTTTCCCGACTTTATATACTTCCATGAGAAACAAACACCAATTCTCAAAGATATTACAAACATCTTCTTTGCATTTTATATGTTATGAAATTATAAAAAAAAAAGTTTGATTTGACAAATTCATGAAATCTATCCCTCTTGGAGATAGGGGTCATTTAACCCCCATAAGTTTTCAAAGGGGTAGGATATTTGCACCATTTGACTTACCATTTACACCCCCAAAAGTGAATTGATTTATCACATCTATCAATATTAAATTTCTTTTTTACATTCCGAATGCATTTCACCCTTTACTACAAATGATGCAAATAGCAATCCCCGTTTTCAAAATATTATTTAATAAATAAATACATACATATATAATATATATACATACAGTTGTAACTATGTAAGACTGAATTATTTTCGTGAGAGCATATTTTTATACTTGGAATTTCACATTGTTTTCATTGTGACACAAAATGGACTTTAATCTTTACGAAATTTCACATTATTCCTTATAAAGTTATATTATTCATCATGCGTCGTTCAAGAATGTTCACTTTTTTCATATTGAATCACATTTTTTATTCACACTAAATAGGGACATGTGTAACGCGCTCCTTTCTCTCTCGGTTTACAACCAAAAATCGATTTGCAATTGAACTCTCCTTCCCTCTCTCCCTATACACACACACATATACAAGGGTAGGTTCAAACGAGAAGACAATCAATTTACGAGAAGACGTGAAACAATGTGGACCACCTAGTCCATGAAATAAAATATATCATAAATATAATTAAAAAAAAGTTTTATAAATTAAGATAATATTCATTTTGAATCGGGTAAATCCTTAAAAAACTTATTATATCCTCTAGATTTATATACTCTTTTAATTTTAGTTAACTTATATTTTTTTCATTAATTGTTACATGTTATATATACGATAAATTCATTATCTTTTTCTTAAACTTTCTATATTTTTTGGATCTACCTCTTAAATCATATATGATTATCTTTGCCTAATATATGATCTATTATATATCACATATAATTCACTATTGAATTTTTGTAGATATCCACATATGATAACCTAAAGTCTAATTATAGATGAGATATTATCACATATGATTATATTTATATCACATCTATAAATATAAAGAGTGAATTGTGGATTTGGTCCCTATGGTTTAGTAAATTTTTTGACCATGGTCCCTATTGTATGTTTATCTTGGATATGGTCCTTGTGGTTTTCATTTCGTTTTGGCCATTGTCCCCTGACTAACTCCTTTCTTAACTCCGTTAAATTAAGGACTATTTTTGTAATTTTTTATTCTTTTGCTTTTTCCTTGTAAAAAAGTAAAAACAATATTTTTAAACATACAAATTCATATATATATATATAATGGTATCAAAATAAATAAAATAAAATCTTATTTTACAACTTGATTTTTTTAATTAAAAAGTTAATTATATCACATATAATTTAATTAACGTTAATAAATTAAATTATAAAAACAAATCTTAATCATTCTCTCTATATAAATTTGTGTGTTTAAAAATTTTGTTTTTACTTTTTTACAAAAAAATGCAAAAGAATAATAAATTATTAAAATAATTCTTGATAATTTAACAAGTTAACGAATGAGTTAAATAGATGAAGCATGGCCAAAACAAAATGAAAACCATAAAAACCATATCCAAGATAAACATACAATAAGGACCATGGTCAAAAAAATTATAATAGAAGAGATTAGTTTATGATATGATGTTTTAAATTAAACAATAAACTATATCATATACAATTTAATTGGGAAATCATAAAAACCATTTCTTATTTTATTTAGAGCGAATTAATATGATTTGTTTTTTTGATTTAATTTATTAAAAATAATTAAATTATATGTGATATAATTAATTTTTGTAAATTAAAAAATTTAAATCGTAAATTAAGAGCTCATTTTATGATTTAATTATATATATATACATACATAATGGTACCAAAATAAATAAAATAAGAGCCCATTTTACGATTTAATTTTTTCAAATTACAAGAATTATTTATATCACATATAAATCTTATTCATTTATTTTTAATTTTAATAAATGATATTTTTTAAACATTCGCTATTTTAAACACATTTATAGCGAATAAAATTAGACGTGGTTTATTTAAATTAAAAATTAATTAAATTGTATATGATATAATTAAGTTTTTTTAAATTTAGCAAAATAATATCGTAAAATAATCTCTTATTTCATTTATATATATGTATGTTTAAAAATATTGTTTTTACCATTTTACAAGAATAAGACATAAGAATATAAAATTACTAAAATAGTCCTTAATTTAACGGAGTTAACAAAGGGGTTAGTTAGAGGGACCATGACCAAAATATAATGAAAACCACAAGGACCATATTCACAATAAACATACAATAAGGACTATGGTCACAAAAATTATTAAACCACGGTGACCAAATCCACAATTCACTCAAATATAAATATATATATAATCACATGCAATTAACACAAACATCTCAATTATCCCATATAATTGATATAATCATTAAATAAATTATCATATGTAACATCACACAAATTAGTAGATACATGCTTACGTGTAAGTCTTTGTACACGTGGATTATTGTGTCATTATATTTTCCATAGGCATTAGAATAAATTAAGCCACGATTAGTGAGTTTTTTGTGATATTTATTTAAGGGTGTATGCTATGTATAAAACTTATTTATGTGTTATTATATGTTATCGTTGTTGTGTTTGTTGTTGTGTTTGTTGTTGTGATGTAGTATTGCAATGTTATGTGCATATTCTATTTATATATATAAATAATTATTTGACAAGAAGAGTTAAGGTGATATATGTAAGATCTAGATGTGTGATCACTTTTAATCTTACCCCACTTATTCACTACGCTTATTATTTGATAAACTCGTATATTCACATGTTTTCAAAGAAAGGTTTACTTATGCTATGTTTTCAATGTTGTTTTTTACTTTGTTTAAACACAATCTGATCAACCACTTTTGTTTGTGTTTGGTTGAGTTGAAAATTTTTGAACCATTAATATTAGGTTGGATTGTTCAAAATTCAAATACCAATAGAAGGACCTAACCCCACCTAACGAAACCTACGGATGCTTTTCATTAAATTCATACATAAATATACATTTTAAAGTCTTAATGGGATGAGCAATTTGCATTTGGTCCTCCCTCCTAAATAATAGACCATTTATCTCCATGATTGCCATGTTGCAAGGTTGCTTCAAACCAAATCTATATCTATACATGGATAAAGTCCAAGAGCAATCCATTTGATCATGCTTTTATGTCAAAACAAGCGAATTCAACCCAATAAATACCAAAATGTCCAAAACCAATAAAATATTCATTTAATTATTTTATATTTTAAATATTTATCTTGTAGTTGTATGTAATGTTATGTCGAAATTGAAACTGTTTCAAATTTCCAAATATAATATATGTTTTTTGGTTGGCATAGGGGGCTATGAAGGGAGGGATCTATTACTATGTCCTAGGAGATCTCTTTTTGGAATAATGTTACAAGTTTATATGTCCAACAAAATACTTAATGTCATATGCATACATTATCTGTGTATGAGATACGTGATTATGTGCATATATCACATGCGTACGTCTCTATGTATGTGTGTGTATATATGTAATAACCGTGAGATTCAATTCAACTAATTAGTTATTGATATTAATCTTTTATATACTAAATAATACAGGGTGTATTAGTAGTTTTATTGATTAAATTTTAGTTTCTCAACCAAACTTTAATAGTTATCTTTCGTTTTCTTTGCCTTTTCTCTCTTCACCATAGAAATACACATATACATCTTGACATCATGCAAGACGTTGGTGGGGTTTGGAATGGCCGTCGTGATGGCGGTGTTGGGGCTTGCTATGTTAGGATGGGATTGCTGTGATGGAAATGAATCTAACCTAGTAAGTGCTTATCGGATTAAAGAGGTTTATCAACAATCAGTTTCAATGAGAAAGAATATTATACGATAAGATAAGCTATGAAGGCAATGTTCCTGCCGATAAGCGCTTACTCGATAAGCATCTGGTAAACGGCCTTGCCTTATTCTTGCTTCAAAAGATTCAACCAATTTGAAGTTTTCATGGGTCTATTAAATATTTTTAGTCTAAAAATTAAGATTTTCAAAAACGATAATTTGATCATTTAGCAATATTTCGTTCCTAGTACAAAGCTATATATTGTGAATGAAACAAACAAATTTCAATTCTCTTAACAAATTTCATTCAATATTTGCCAACCAAACAAATAGATAATCAAATTTGACCACATTTTATTTCTATTTTATTTCAAAATCAGGTTTTCTTTATATATTTCATTTCATTCAACAAACCAAAAGTCACCTAAGATTTTATAAGGTTAGTAGAATATAGGTAAACTTTTTTATCTTCAACAAAAGATAATTAGGCAATTTTCTTAAATACAATTTACCAAGCTTCAAGTACACTAAACATCAAAGGGAGGTCGGCCACATCTATTTTCTAGTTGATAATAGTAACATCACACAAATTGGTAGATACATGCTTACCTGTAAGTCTTTGTACACGTGGATTATAAGCAACATCACACATCGAGTTCACTATTGATGCGGCAACAAAGTTAACATCATCCATAATGTTACGATTTTTCAAGAAGTTGGTTTACAGTTTTTTTTTTTCTTACGTATTATTATCACCTCAACAATTTAAAATTATTAACACACGTATGTTATATAAAAAAACCCCATTTAAACTTTTCAAACTTTTAAAAATCCCACTATTTAATTTTATATTTTTATTTATAAAAATAAATACATTAAAATTAATACAAATATATATTTATTTATATCGATAAAATACTATTATATTAATATATAAAATATATAATTAGTTCAATAGTTTTATTAATATATAATAAAAGTTTGAATATGAAAATTGCACATATATTAATAAAAAACCGATTAATTAAAAAAGCTCCGACTAATATAAGACTTTTATAAAATTTTATAAGCTAAAACTAATTAAATACGAAAAACTTCTGAAAAAACAGGTCATGCAATTACGACATATAACGAAAAACTTTATCAAAAACCTCTTGTGAAACATTTATACTATGTGAAAAACCTCATCGAAAGGTTTTTTCTTGCCTCTCAAAAACCACATTGTGAATGCTCATAGCAAGTTTTTGGGTAGGACTTATTTTTACAGAGTATAAAATTTTATAAAGGTTTATTTATTAGTATAATTAAAAAATATACAAGAATATGCTCCCTATGGTTTGCTCAATTTTTAGATTTGGTTCCTAAAACAAACTATTTACACAGGCGGTCCTTAACTTTTCTTTTTTTATAGGGTTTAGTTCAGGAAAGTGTATCCAACTTATCACGAAAAGTTATTGTATGTACTGTACTTAGAAAAGTACCTTTTAGCGTATCAAAGTATAAGAAATGGTCATTGTATGTATCCAACTTTATCAAAACCTACCATTTAATATATCCAACTTGTCACGAAAGTATATCGAACTTGTCACGAAATACATTAAATGGTAGGTTTTAATAGTTTTGATACGCCAAATGGTAAAAATAGAAGTTCAGTACATACAATAACTTTTCGTGACAAGTTGGATACACTTTCGTGAAGTAAACCCTTTTTTATAATATACACAGTCCCTTTACTTAACAAAGTTAGTTAGAATCATTATGAAGGACTAATCAACCATTAGACAATCTATAAAGACCAAAGGTGTATTTTCTAGAAAGAGACGGGTTTTCGACCAAAACTCGGTCGGCTAGATGAGAAGCGGTGTTTATTTTTGAAATTTCCAACCATCATAGCTATACCATTGGATAGCTAGTCAATGATTATTCCTCACCTTCATTGTCGACATCATTGAAGTAGGATTCCGATTGTCGATTGGATTATTCTTAACTCTTATAATCCAATTTAAAAGAGGGATATGTGATTCTAGAAACACACAATTCTCATGGAAGAGACAAGAGCCATTGTCGAACTCTTGATTTCCTTGATAACATGCCTTCTTTAAAGTTTATTTTTCGAAGGGTGTCCGGGCCAAAGCCCGACTAATCCCCGGCAATTTTGGAGGCTAAACATGGCCCCACTTAAATGTCCCTAAGCATGCGCACGGGAAGGTTCGAACTCGTTAGGACACTATGAACCCCCCAAGCGATAACCAATTCACCACAACACTGGAAGACTGCTTTCTTTAAAGTTTTGTCTGGTCATAATTATGAAGAGTTTCATAAAGGATAGCAAGAGGCATATAAGCAAGGTTCTTGGTTGTTTTGATGCAAGTGTAGATGTTTTGCCAAAGGTCAGGAAGAGGGTCCATGAATTTGCATAAAAATTCTTCGTTGTCATACATACGACCTAACAACTTAAGGTCATTCAAAAGGTTGTTGAAACAGTTGTAGTAATTAAAAAAAAGATACTCCATTTTCATAAGAAAAGAGCTTATTTTTTCTAACAAGCCCAATATTTTGCTTTGTTTAACTTCAACATTTCCTTAGTCAAAGACACACAACGTGAACCACTTTTCTTTAGTAGTAGAGAAATTGACTAGAGAATACTATCAAGGGAGACGAGACGTCTATCTTCATTAGTGTACTATTTAGGATTTTTAGTAATGTATCTCCGTGTTACTTTAGATTTTTCCTCATCCAAATATTCATTGGATCCATCTTCAATGACACCTTTCTAGTTCCCATGGCAAGCCCAAATTCTAGGCACTACGGGTACTTTTGTTAGAATGGTGGGTTATCGAGTATCCACACCTTCTAAGTAAAGGATCATGTGAGTTTCCACCATGCAAAGTTATTGGGATTGAACTTTGGTGGTTTGGTTATAAAGCCACCGTCGTGTGAACCAACAAAGGGATTTTGAAAGGGGGGGCGATATTAGTAGAAGTGGATGGTGCCGTTTCGAATCAAGTTTATTGGATCAAACTAACTTACTCTGATACCATTTCTTAGTCTCGAAGGTAGAAATGACAAACAAAAGTATTATTGAATGGGAGGGGTGAATGCAATACTCCAAAATATCACTTAATATTAATTCTTCTTGAACTTCGAATCAAGAATTACATTTAAAAAAACAAGACTGTTGCAAAAAGAAAAGATAAAAATCTTTCACAAAAATCTTTCACTAAGAACATTACTTGAAATACTAAGAAATAGTTATGTTAGTTGAGATAGTAGCCGATTATGTTGTTCACAGAGAATCCTTTTAAAAGGTGTAACCCTGCAGGGAGGAGTGTTTTGCCTTAAATACCACAATGTGCTTTAAATGCACGAGGACACTTGTCACTTGGGGATAAAATGCTCAGGGTTGACTTTTGTAGGATTGGGAGGTCATATTAGGACAAACATGTTGTTTCATGTTCTTAAGAGAATGTCTCTGTCAAGTACAACATTGGTGAGATCTGGTTAGAAAACTCTTGCAGGTTAATCAAGTAGTTTTGCCAACAGGAAGAGCATCGTTCAATTTCTTGTAGATCAGCAGGGGAAACATGGTGTAAATTTGGGAAGTGCATCTTCTGATCCACATTGACAGGTTTATTTTCTCTTGGAATCGGCTACTCTTCGATTTGTCAAACAATTTAAGTGAGAACCACTCTATCACTTAGAACCATTAAAAATTCATGAAATCAGATGTAAATAAAAGAACTATGAGATCGGAGGTCATCCACAAATTATTGATGACCAAACAATAACAGTGCCTCTAAAAATATTGAAACGTGTGCACTAATGATGATGTCATCAAGTCATCAACACTTAGTAGCCTAAGGTCTACTCCTTCTAGTCTATCTCTTCCATACACAAAATGCAATACCCTGGAAACAAATTTGACGATTTAAGCTTGTTGGGTTTTTGTGGGATCCCTTGCATCAGACTGATACAAGGATCATTGTGGATCTCAAAAACTAGCTGGATTGAGAAACCTTATAAACCTAATGACCAATCGGGTCAAAGATCAATATGATTGAATACATACGGATTCAATCGAGTGCGGAAGCGATTTGGAAACAAAACCCTAAAATTCCACAGATCTTTCGTTTAATTAGTTTAACAAAATTAGGAGTGTTACCTGGAATGCTTGAGATTAAGTCCACCAGTGAACGACCGTACGAATATTCCTCTAGCAGAATTAAAACCCGAATCAACCGAAAAACCGAACTGGTTAGGAAGGGGGGGCGGCGCCGGTTTTAGGAGAGAGGGAGAGAGAGAGAGTTTTTTTTTCTTCTCGAAAATTGGTTAGGGAGTGAATTGAAAATCTAAAGCCTATAAGGCTTATTTATATGGAAGAGTTTCCATACAATACTGTTTCCTTAATTATCTAATTCTTTTCTTTTTCCTTAAGAAAAGAATGTTCTAGATAATTGTCCTTAATTAATTAGTCATCCTATTATATATTTATTTACCTAATAAATATATAATTCACATAATTAATTAATAACCCTTAAACTTTGGGATTTCTAACTGAAATTACCCAACTGATTTATAATTAACTATTATAAATTCAATATCTCCATTTCTGGGTTTATTTAACTTATTCGATTTATAGGTCCTCACAGGTGTGACCCTCAAGTGTCTTGTAACATTGGATGTGTAATCACTGGTTTGTCAACTTCTGCACATAAATACTAACAAAGCTAAGGGTGAGCATGAGACTGATACCGTACCGAACCAGTACCATACTAGAAATTCTCGATACTGAAAATGTAAAGAACTCAATACCGAATACCGAACCGATTAGAGGTATACGGTACCATTTTGATACCAGTATAAGTACGAGTATTTCGGTACTAGTATCCATCAATCTCAATTTTACATAAATGATACATAAAGCAAACTAAAAGGGGATCGGTGAATGAATTAATGATTTTCGTTCTCATATTCTTCCCATCCAAACAATGATTTTACTAATAAAAGTGATTGTATGAACTAATTTACCTTTGTAAATTGAAAAGGTTTTGTCTATGAATGTTTTTCATAGATGAAACATTCACATTTATAATTGGAAAGGGTCAAATTTTGTAAAAACTTAATTTTATGAATATATTTTCTTTTTAGAAACTTACTAAATAAGGAATTTTTATATGATCAAAGTTTTACCGAATAACTATTCATAGCTAATTGAATAAGTTGTAAGTTTAATTAATCTATTGTTTATAGAAAGATGGATTCCATAGAGGAAAGGCTAAGGGGAATAAAAAGTGGGGAGGGTTCCAACAAGAGGGGAGCATCTACCCCCACCCCACCAGATCTTTGGTCCCATGGATCCACTTATAGTATCTATCCTCTATCATTTAATTTGTAACGTTGACATTTTAATAAATGTTCTTATATTATTATATGTATTATGTATTATTACTCAACCGTTTTCCAATTAAAATTCTTCCTTTGACTTTCCAATAGTAAATGCAACTAACTAACTAACTCCATTGTTTTTTTAACAACTACAAATCTCAAGAGACCATCCATCAATCAAGTGGATATAACCATGCTCATTCATTAAAACTTCATTTCTATTTTCTTTATATATTTTCTATGTATTGTCTTGCAAGATATTTAATTAATAATATCATAATTATAAGTGTGAGAAATATGTTAAATCTAATTAGATTGTTTTTAAGAATTATTAAGAAAAGAAAGAAGGTTCCAACATATATAGTGGATAAATGGTCTATGTGGGACTCCAGCACGCCCTTTCGAGGGAGGTTAGATGGGTAAAGATTGTTCAGTTCACCGTTGGGTTTGACTTTTGGCTTCGAGGACATTCGGTAAGTTGCATATATCTTCAACTGAGGAATAGTGGTTCAGGTCGGATCACGCGCTAAACTGCAGCCTCATCGGACACCTTCTGTCCAAACTCGTTTCGTTGTTCAATTGTGGTTGCATTACCGTTATGGTCCTTGGTTTGTGTGGCTTACTCCAGAAAGTTTAGTCTCGTTTTTCTGTTATATCTTGTAAACTTCACGATCTGCAAGACTGTTTTCTGCTTCTTTAAGCTCTCGTGTTTTGTTTTCAATTTGTTGTTTTTGGTCTAGTCTTTCTTAGTCTATTGTTCGTGTTCGTTAAGGTCGCATTTTTGTTTCGGTTTTCGCTCATGGCTGCTTTGGTTTATGATCCTTTTAAGCCTTTGTTCTGTATGACTATTTTGTACGGTTTAGTTGGTGGTATAAAGGTTGTGGTTTGTTGATCAAAAAAAATGTTCTGGATGTCAAGAAAGGTTGGACGTATATAAATATCAATCCCCTACAACGGGAGACATTGGCTATGATACCATTTGAGAAGATACAGAACCCATTAAATTACAATTTAATATTTGAGAATACGAGTAGGGTTTTACCATATATATTGAAAAAATCATCCAACTTTATAACATGATGTGAAGCCAAATTCATGACTATAGATTGGAGTTTAAGATTTTGGTTTTAAAGCCCTAGTTACATACACTTTTGAGATTAAAGTAGAGATTATAGTCCACCTTTTTTGCTCCAACAAATTCTTTAAAGAAATTTTAAAATCAAAAAAGTATAAAAAAAGTCGTATATGTAACTTTATTAAATTATATCCAATAACAAACTATTTACATTAAAGTCATGATTTTTGATATTATTGAATTGAATATTTTGTTCTCACTTTTCAATAATTATGTGGTATCTTTAAAGTATTTGCATAGATTCTTTGACCCCTCCTCCTATACAGTTGCATGGGAAGATTCATGAATTCCAGTCTAATAATTATTTTGCAATTTCATAATGGTCCAACACAAGCCCACATGCATGCCTAAGAAGTCAGTCCCATTTAGGGGTAAAATGGACAACTTTTTTTCAATATTTTGGACCATCAAAATAAATGTGGACCCAATCTTAATCCTTCATCATCCCTCTTTTTTGACTTATATGTCCAAAATATTTCTCTATTTAGATAAGCCCAAGAACACCATAATGGGTAAGAAAGTAATTACGTTTTTGGTCCTTGTGGTTGGCTGAAATTTTTTTTACATGGTTTAGAAAGTTAATTTATTTCTTTATGGTTCATAATTCATCAATATTTTAATCTTTATGGTTTAGTAATATTTTAGTTTTTGTATTATGTTGTTCCACATTTTAGTGGAACAAGAAAAAACATGTCTCATGTTTTCCCTCCTTGTCCTAATTTCATGTCACACAAAACGTGGGACAATGAATTATTGTTGTGCCTCATATCGTGCCAAATGTGTGATGGTGAATTTTATCCCGTCATGTCCCATGTATCAAACGCAGCCTTAGGGGTGCGTTTGGTATGCAAAACAACATGGGACATATCAGAACAGAACAAAGCATGCTTGTCCCATGTTTGGCATACACCTATGTAGAACACACTAGAACTAAGTAAAAGAAGAGAAGAGTAGAACAAACATGTTCCCTCCTACCCCTGGAACTAAATAAAACAAGGTCTGATTTACCATTATACCTCTCAAGATATAGATTGCTCTTCTTTTTCAAGATAATCACCTCATGCTTATGGGTGAGCAAAACCCGATCAAATCCGAAAAACCGAAAGTCCTATCCAAAAACCCGGAATCTACCCAACCCACATTACCCGAACTCGATCTTTGAAATCTGACTTTTTGGGCGAGTTACCTGGTTCAAGTGGGGTCTCCATACCACGTGAACTCACCCGAAACCCGGATAAAACCTTTTACTAATATTTCTGTCATGTCCTGTCATGTTATGTGTTATCCCGTCATGTTCCGTTTATACACTTTTAAAGTAGCTTTTGTAAAGACGAGTTTTACCCATTTTTATCTGGGACCGCTGACTGTTTTCAGTAACTCATCCAAGTAGAAGAAACGATAAAACTACGTTCACTTATCAATATTCGGCAATGTTTTTCAAAACTATTAACGAGCTCTTACCCACCAACAAGTGTGAACCGCCAAATGGGAATATGGAGCTAGAGCCTAGGGGAATATACAAAGCTTATATAAAGTCTATAACTAAGAAAAAGACGACATACTAGCATGTTAAAATGTCTATATTTAATTATTTCATCATGACATGATATTTGATAAATGGACGATGTATAAAAGATAAATAGTAGATCTTGACAAGTGTAAGTAGATGATGAGTACTTACAAAAAAACAATCAAAAATTCCAATCTTTAAATTGGTCAAAAATGTGGACCTTCAATAGCCATAAACATTTTCCCTTTGTGTTCTCTTTTTCTTTTATGGCAATGAAAGGGTATTAAAAAAAACAAGTGAAAAGCTAAATTCTTGAATATTGATGGAGAAAATGGCATCTTCATTAAAGTAAATTCCTTTTCATCTAAGAAGGTCATGTCGAAATGACAAAAAAATATATATGTTTATGTGGGAAATCATAATATTATTTAGTCGTTCAGTATATTTTGACGATTAATTAAAATTATAATTGTTTTTATTATCTTAAAAGGAAATATTCGTTTATGTAGAGATATTTGGTTTCAATTCTAAGTTCATCTAAATCAATAGAAGTTTTTTTAGATAATCTAATGAGATTTGGTTTCAGTTCTACACATATTCATGGGATCATAAAGTTAACAACCGATAGATAAAATCTTTATTGAGTTTGAAAGGGCTTGAACCGATGACCAATGAAAAAAATGTGTTGCTATCTGTACCCCCATCTTATTTATTTTTCACTTACATAATTCATACCCCCCCCCCCCTTGTATTCTGAACCCACCCAAACGTACATACACCTACTAAAGAAGGTACGGATAGAATTTCCTAAAATAAAATAAAATCGAAGCCTCACAAGGTGAGATATATTCAAATATTTGTATAGTAACTCATCATATATCTTTATAATAACTATTTTGGAAGAGGTATCCCAGACCACATTAAGCCCAGACTAATCATCGGCAATTTTGTGCCGAAGCCTGACTACTAAAGCATGTTGCCCGGGGTCGAAGCCCCCGTACCTCCAGAATGCGTCCCCAGGGCTCGAACTCGGGTTCACCACTATGTAATGCCCAAGCCTTACCACTAAGCTAACACTCCTTTGGTTATAATAACTTATCATATGTGTGTAAATGAAATCATAATAAAAATTTGTCTTCTCAAATACAACTTTTGGGTCTTTAAAGAATATATGTGAACTTATGGAAAAGTTATATGTGCTCATCTTACAATCAACCATATATTCTTTCTAGTAAAGTCTCCATTTTAACATTGTTTGCTTTTTTAATTAAAATATATATAAAATAAAGTGTAAATTGCATTTTTAGTTCTTGTGGTTATTACTCATTGTTAGGTTTGGTCCTTTTTAAAAATTGATTATAGTTTTAATCATTGTGGTTATAATTTTTTTATTTCTTTAACTAACTATGGCTGAATATTTTAGTTAACTTTTTATTTTCTTTTTGTTTCTAATTTATTAGCTCATATAACAATAATGGTTTTAGTACCAATGGTAATGGCCTAATGGGAATGTTATTTGGCATGACTCATGTCAAAATCAAGTCATTATGTGTATTGAGAATGTAAAAAGTTGGTTGCAATACTTATTGTGTGAGGAGGACTTTAACCTATAGGCAGATTTAGCAATTAGAGTGGTACAATTAACCTCATTTTAAATTAACACTCCTAATATTGAATACATCATTGGTTAATCATTAAGACCCAGCGTTATGCTCTACTCGAGAGCAACGGGTGAGCTTCGACTTGCTGGGCTTCATTCGACAACACCACCTCGCCGATTTCGGCTTGGTGGTGTTCGGCTCCTGGAAACCGATCGGCAACACCACCTCCCCCCACCCCCCTCTCTTTTTTTTTATTATTTAATAAAATAAAAGTGTAAGTAAGATTGAGTTGGATATAATTTAGGAAAGTTGGTGCTGATTTGGTATTGGATAACATTCACAAGAAAAACATGTATAACTCAGAGGTTGTTCGTATTAAGGAATGAAAATGGGAAAGAATTTTCAATAACTTTAGTTTAACTTGGAATGAAATTTTGAGTTCTATTATATTATATAAGAAAAAGACAATTTCCTTTATTTTAATTCTTATTAGTTATTCCTTAAAACTCTAACCAAACACCACTCAAAATTTTACGTTGGATGAGCCGTTGGACTTATAACTTTTTTAATTTACACGCAAAGGAGGACAACAAAAGACAAACATGTAATCTTTTTCATTGGTTTTAAGCAAAAACAATTAAAAGCAAATTAGAACGTACATATTTTTAAACATATAAAAACCTACGAAAAGAATCCTTTAGTGGATGTTGGAATATCGGAACATGTATGAATAATCCTAGAACATAAATATGTCGGCTATAAATTTTTTGTAATTTTAAAACTAATTATGAGATTTTTTTTAATTAATTAATTAATTTGGACAATTTTTAATTAATAATATAAGTTGTTACATAACAAGGTTGTTTATCATTTATTAGATAAGTGTTCACTGAGTAATATAAGAGTCACTATAGTCACTTACTTTTGTGTGTTACATTTAGCATTTGCGGTCATCAAAATGAATTGTTTGAAAATGTCTTACTTGGAAAGCGCTAACCAATATGGCTATAAACGAACTACATGAACACGAATGGAGGCTTATTCGTATTCGATCGTTTAACTTAACTGAACAAACAACGAATACGAACATAAACGAAGAATTTTTTATGCTCATGTCCATTCATTAAGAAAATGTGTTTGTTCGTGTTCGTTTATTAAGAGCTAAATGAACGTAAGTGAACATAAACGAACAATCTAGATGAACATGAACGAACGAACCCAAATGAACAAAAAAACAACCACTGTCACTCATCATTTCATTCGTAAAATACCATAAGAAAACGAAAACCGGGTTAACTTAAGTGGTATATAAAAGGAATTCTATAAGATTTATTTACTTAATAATTTTACGTATTCATGGTATCGAGTCACAATGACCATGAAGGGTTTCAAGGTATCAGCTGGGATTCGAACCCGACACCCGTTCAGGAAAAATCCCCTACAATGGAGTCCGACAGGACTTGAACTCCTGATCTTCACCATATGAGAATTATAACCCATCCATCGGACTAACTATGTACAACTACTTCAATGAACGTGACAAATAAAATATAACTTAATTCGTATGACTTTCAAAAGTCAAGCATTATGGGTAGTTATTATGTAACATAAATACAACTTTGACTTTCTAAGAAGTTATTTTTGCAATAATGGAATTGGATTGAAGCACATGTTTTTACAAACAGCAAGGATTCGTTGAGCATAAGTTTATAACTTTAAGGGTCAAAATATACAAATAAATAAGTTATTGGGTTGAATAGCGGTTAATAATGGTGGTTGTTTGAAAGTTTGTTGTATTTTATTTAATAAAATATTATCACTTTTCTTTTGGTCTTCTTGGTTTAATGAAGCGTGGCCTTTTTAGAAGAATGACCCCATACATACATAGATTCAACTTCGGATTCTCATAAGCGTGTTAAACCATGATTGACTTATTATTATTAATGGATTTGATCATAATTGAAGATCATTGATTGATCTCAAAGAAAGTTATGGTAAGAACAGTAAGAAGAGATCTATATCCTTGAACCAATCATAATTGAAGGTCACCATTATGAAATACAACGAGAAGCATCAGATCAATTTTGTTGGCAAACACAATTCATGGGGTGAGGGTAATATTAAAAGTGATGAAAGGTCTAGATCCCTTTCTTACGTTTCTCATGTGAACTTTAATTGGTTATTTGGGCCCTTTATGGTGGTTTATTAGTTCAAATGTTCTATGCCTTATTATGTTAAATAAAGATCATTAGAATTTTTGGTATAACGTGTGCTATTTGTTGTGGATTTTATTGTGTGTCCAAAAAAAGGTTTTTGCCTACAACTTGTACTTTCTCAAATGTTAATTTCCATTGCATTTTTTGGGTTGCAAAATCAGTTGTTTGGTTGAAAAGCTGGTTTTTAGACATTTTCTTAAAAATAAAACAAATAAACCTCTTAATTTTTAATGATATAATATTCTAATAGTCTTTTTTTCTTTTCTGTTTATTTCATTGCTTGTTTAAGATGTCTTCTTAATGAAAATAACAAAATGTAGTTATAGAAAATTGAATTCTCACTTAATTTCTCCATTTCTCAAGAAAAAAGAACTTCAGAAATCTTACGTTTCCGCATTTTAGAGAAGCTCGAGTCTTCTTTTATAAGCTCAAAAAAAAAATAAGTATGATTGTCAAAGATGATCTTAGTATTGCCTAAATAAAGTTTGTAGTTTTAATAAGTGCAAAAGAAGTCGCGTAAAGTTCTACTCCTTCAGGGTATAATTTAGGGTAAAATATGATTGAACCCCTAAACTTTACACTTAAAAATTGTTTAACCCCTAAATTTTTTTAGTGAATGTTTTAATCCTTAAATTTGTTATAGTTCATTGTTTTAGCCACTTGACCTGCTACAGCACGTTACTACACTTTTAAAAATCACTTTAATCCCTAAACTTATGAATAAAATGTGATTTAACCCCTAAACTTTTTATTTAAGAATGGTTTAACCCCTAAACTTTTTAATAAATGTTATAATCCTTAAACTTTTTATAGTATTTGATTAAATACCTAAACTTGTTTAACCTATTTTTTTATCTCTAATGAATGTTTAACCCTAATTTGAAGTACTTTCAAAACACATGATCTTCAATATCTCTAACTTGCATTTCTTGATCTTCATATTCCTTGATCGGATGTAATCAATAAAACCTAGGGTATGAAGCAACAATAGACTAATGAATTAAAATTACCAAAAAATTAACAAAAAAAATAATCATAAGACGTTTGATGAATCTGTGTTTATCGTGATGTAAATTTACCTAAAATTTAATGCATAGATTTCACGAAGAACATCAATGCGCAACAAATCAAGCATATAAATGACAAATGAAATCAAATAAAATGTACTGGCGATAACAGGAAGAGATTATTGGCGAATAAGACCGATTTGACCGAGTTGCAAACTGTACTAGACTAGAGAAGAGCGAATGTAGGTTTTTCCAATCGTGAATGGATGGTAATGGGTTTAGCCGATAGAATGTTGTATTGAATTATGCTAGGGATAAAATTAATTAGGTTTAGCAAATCTAAGTATTTAATCAATTACTATAAAAAGTTCAAGGATTATAACATTCATTAAAAAAAATTAGGGGTTCAATCGTATTTTATCCATAAGTTTAGAGATTAAAGTGATTTTTAAAAGTGTAGTAACCTGTTGTAGCATGTCAAGTGGCTAAAACAATGAATTATAAAAAGTTTAGGGACTAAAACACTCATTATAACAAGTTTAGAGATTAAAACATTCACTAAAAAAATTTAATGGTTAAACCACTTTTAAGTGTAAAGTTTTGGGGGTTAAATCATATTTTATTCTAAAAATAATACGACAAAACATATCATTTATGGAGATGAGAAACATATGATTTTCATATGATTTCCAAAATTAGTGACGTTATACTTATTGCATGGTTAAATATAACTTAAAATTAGCAACAAAACTGATGATAAGTTAGTGATCAGAGTATGTACATCGACACGATATGATAAAGAGATAAATCATGCAATAAAAAATTGGTTTTTGTTTCCATAACTTTATGACTTTGTAAAATACACGATAAATAATATCGTTTTTTGTACTCCTTATAAGAACAAAAAGCGGTTATGTATAAAGACTTGTTTGCCAAATAGCATAAAATTTACAGAAAACTATATGATTTCTAAAATATAAGTCCATTTAATACTTGTTAGTTACGAAGAGGTTCAAATGAGAAGTAGTAAAAAAATGTGAAAGGAAGAAGTGATCTCTAGTCTTTCATCCGGTCAGACAATTGCGGCTTTGACTGTAAATCATCGAATAGTTTCTCGCATAGGTATGCAGAAGACAGAAGGGTAGTTTTGTAACTTTTACAAATAAACGACAAACCAATTCATATATGAACTCGTGATTAATATATGAATTACATAGACTCATGCATGAATGTATAGTTCAAAAATGAATCAGTTAAAAATATATAAATATGTGAACTACACAAGTTAGTATATGAGCGTGTATATGAATTACACAGGTTTGTGTATGAACGTATAATTCACATATGAATTAGTTAAAAACAATTAATATATGAATTATACAAATTCATATATGAACATATAATTTATATATAAATCAATTAAAAATACTTAATATGTGAATTACACTAGTTTACATATGAACATATAGTCCATATGTAAATCACACAAGTTTGAACACATTTTCCGTCTCTTTGTAACAGTTACAAAACTACCCCTTTATTTTTGACATAGCCTTAAATAGGGATGGCAAAAATACCCGAATCCAATGGGAATCCCCGAACCCAAAACTTTTGGGATGGGATTGGGCCGGGTAAATGGTTATGGGACCGGGTATGGGATTTTTTCCAAAAAAATTCGCGGGATTGGGATGGTTATGGTTTTAATCAATACCCGCCCATTTACCCGATCTCATACCCGTTCCCATTTACCCGACCCCGAACCATATATTTAATAATTCACCAATTTTATTATTGATATAATATACATTACAATTTATTAATATATAGAATAATAGAAATGATGGATTGATTTTATTAGTATAGAAAATATATATTTAAGTTTTGCAATTTTGACAACTTTAGCACGACATTGGCGTTTCGAGCATCTCACTCGTCCATGCTTCGATTAACACGATTCAAAATGTTCTTGCAAACTCGATTTTAAAAGGAACTTAACTCATTGTTTGACGTGTTTCGCATATAATTCTAATAAATGAATTTTTGTTCCGTAGTTTTAGTCGACTAAGAATATAAACGGGATCCCCGATACCCGCGGGAATACCCGCGACCCCGATGGTTATTTGCTAATGGGATACCCGACGGGACGGGACAAGGTATGGGACATAGTTTCATAATAGGGTATGGGACTGAGATTACTAATACCCATCTCATACCCGTCCCATTGTCATCCCTAGCCTTAAATTTTAATCAATCAAAGCCGTAATTATTGACTAGTCAAATTTAATAATAGTAATTTCTGCACTTTACAATTTTTTTTGGATATACACTTACTTGCCAAATATTGTAGAACCTCTTTTAATAATATATAAAATACATAATAACTAATTGATCACATTAATTTTAAAAGAAAAATAAATCAAAAAACAAATTTCATAGATTATAATCAAAGGGGATGTAGCTCAAATGGTAGAGCGCTCGCTTTGCATGCGAGAGGCACGGGGTTCGATCCCCCGCATCTCCATTCAACACTTTTCTTTGTATCAAAATTTTCTAATATTTGATATTAAAACATCTTTTTTATTATCAATATTTTTAAAGTTGTGATATTAAAACATCCTTTTCATTGTAATTTTTTCAACCTAATAATATTAAATCATCCCTTTTGTTGTCATTTTTTTAAACTTACGATATTAAAACATCTCTTTTGTTATCATTTCATTTTTCAAACCCACGACATTAAATATCATCTTTGTTATCAAAATTTTCAAATTTACGGTATGAAAACATCCTTTTTGTTATTAGTTTTGTTTTTCAAATTTACGATATTAAAACATCTATTTTGTTATCAGTTTTCTCAAAATTACAATATTAGAACATCCTTTTTATGATATTAACAAATCTTTCTTGTTATGAATGGTACTTGTACCCGAAACCGACACAGGTGGATAGGTAGAGAATACCTAGGGGCGCGACAACTCTTATTTTTTCAAGCTTATGATATTAAAACGTCTTTTTTGTTGTCAATGTTTTCAACCTTATGATATTAAAAGATCTTTTGTTATAAAAAATTTGAAACTAATGATATTAAAACATCTTTTTTGTTATCACTTTTTTCAAACTTATGATATTACATCTTTTTTGTTATCACTTTTTTCAAACTTATGGTATCCAACTCAGTATAATTTGTCGATATTATAATCACCCGATACTAGTTATGTCTATATTATTTATTGATATGGTAATCACCTCATATTATCATTAGAGAAGGACTTGGCATACAACTTAATACTATTGTCCAAAGAACAGGGCCAAGAAACTACACTAATTCACACAACGAATTGTTTACCTTTCTTCTCGATGCTAACTTCACATACAACTCAGTATTATTTGTTGATATGATAATCTCCTAACATTATCGACGAAAGAAAAAGGCCGAAAAACCCACACCAATTCAACTCGGTATTATTTGCTAATGTGGTAACCTCCTAATATTATCGTCGAAATACAAAAGGCCAACAAACCAACACCAATTCACACGACAACACATTAAGTAACCAAACACTCATTTTTCATTCCACAAACTTTATTTATCATACAACAATAGAAAAAACTTAAACTTAAACTTGGATAGTACTTCTCGTTACAAAAACTGGTTTGCGTATATTCTAAGCCGAAAAGGGTATCCGAAGTGCCATTCTTTGAGCCAGCCATGGCCGCTCTGGGTTCGGGTCAATAAAAGAATGCACCAAGAACTGTTCGGCTTCTTCCTCCATGAGCTCTCTTGCCCACGTTACCCGTCTTTCTTGGCAACTTCCCGGCCCAAAACATCTGCATTGTCCATTAAACCCTTTTCAATAACCGTTGATGACCAGACCAGCTTACGTGCACCTTGACTAACTCTATGGGGCCTTGAAGATAACAGGCAGGAAAATCTCCGGTATCCCTCGAAAGACTAAGGTGTCGTTTACCAGACGAGATTAAGCACTTACCAGCTGTCACTATGTCATGTAGGGGATGTTTGTTTGGTTTTCCATTAAGTCTTGTATGGATAAAGTTATTTGTAGAATAATCTCTCTCTGGTATAAATTGAGATTTTTTTTTTGTTTGGAAGAGTTTTTTCATAATGAAAGGAACTTGTTTTTTAATTGGCAGCGACAGGTATGGAAAACCATGGCTTTCTGCATAAAGCTCCCCTCCTAAAAGCTTACCGAATAGTGAATAAGCCACTTTCTATTTCATTAAGCCACTACGAAATAGTCACGTACAACCGACTAAATAAACCCTTACTTTATTGAGACTAGGAATCTTATCTGGTACGAGGTATAGCAAGTATTAAGAAGCTTACCTAGTAAGTTGGTGCGAAGACTCTTACCCAATAAGCACTTACCGGGTAAAAGACGCTTACCAACACTATGGTCTAGAATGTTACTCGATAAGGTAAGTGTAGGTGACAACTCTTGCTGGTAAGCGCTTACCTAGTCAGCTTTCGGTAAACGACCCCCTAAGTTATCCAGGTTATTTATGCATACCTATACTCATAAAAGCAAGCGCTTCTTTCATTCTCGGTTTTGCCCCAATTATTCCAACCATGGTGTTTTATACATGAATCCATGTAAGTGTAAGCGAAAACCACCCTCCCGAAAGGTCCCCATGGCCGTCCAAGATAAGCATATGATTCCCCTCCATTGCCGGTTATGACACATCTACATTCCCAGAGTAAATTTCCACAATGAAAAGAACACACAATTTAAGAATGTGTGATTACATATACTCTTTAATTAACGAAATGACAATTTCACCCTTGATAATGCAACGGTGAAACAAAATGAAAAGTAGACACTTGGGGTGCATTTGGTACGTGAAAGGGACTGGCCCAATGAGAGTGGGGCAGACGGGTGAAAGAACGGAAGGTTATAAGGTTTCAGTTTGACAAGGGTAGTTTAGTAATTATCAATCATGTCTCTCATCTCCCTAATTATTGTTCCACCAATTTTGGTGAGACGAAAAAACACATTTTTATCCCACTCAGTCATGTCCAGTCACGGTCTCATATCATGTCAAATGCCGTACAATAATTACCAAATGCACCCTTCCCTCTGAAAGCGAGCTTATTTTGGGACAAATTAAAATATTACTTTTCTACCCCTACAAACAAAGGAATGGTATGCGTATATCATAGCATCACATCATACCCTCCACAGAAGGTAGGATATATTGGGTCCATTTGGTTTGGTTTAATCAAAGCAATATTCGAATGCAAACCTTAAGAACACATAACCGGTTGTCTCTTGAGAAGATTTCCGGCTTTGGGCAGTTATGTAACCGGCCGATTTGCAATGGATGTGACAATGTTCCAGCAAAGCCGTGCTATTCCCGAAAATGAAATCTACGCTTCCCTCGATATAACAATTTTTCAAATATTGTTTCCCGTAGTGTAAATAAAGAGTATCCTACAAAAGAGTTAAACGTTCACTGCTCTTTGAGGTAGATGGCAGATCTGCATACATCTCATCTTCCTCAGACTCTACTTCTGAGTGCGACATAATTGGTGTGTTTGGTATTAGTCGTACTCAATCCTAGACGTTACTTTCTTGACGTAATTCGGGTTGGTTTCTAGTTTAATATGTTAAACGGATAATCACAAAAATTGCCAAAATTGGAGTTAACCGATAATAATGATAGTTGAATGCAAACCAAAACCGTGTTGGTTTCAAGCTTAAGTCGAGTTGTACCCCTTTAGAACTCTCTTTTTTCCCATTTTGTGGGCCCTTTTTTGCAAAAAAAGTGAGCAAAGCCTTCGATTTTGTGGGCTCGCTTCCTGAAATAGTAAGCAGGAACCGAAAATTTCACAAATAAGGGTTTGTTCAACCTCTTTGCAAATTGGGCCCACAAACAGAATAAAATATGCGGAAAAGTACGTTTCGCAAAGTCGGGTTTTCTCGTGTTTTTTGCTAAAAAGGTGGTTATTTTATATTAACTTGAAAAAAAGTTGGCTATTTTGTGATAGGTAAACTCCAATTTCAGCAATTTTTTAATTAGGCGCATGTTCCGTTATGAACCTCATTCTCATTAAGAACTGCAGAATAGACGTGTCATATTTATAAGAAATATGGAAGTGTTATTTAAAACAAACGTGTAAAACGAAACATGCCAAATTCATCAAGATTATGGACATGTTATTCATCATGAATGTTGTAACATATTCATTATGAATGTGTGATTCATGATGCATAGCACATTAACACATACATATTCATAATGGATGCATCATTCACGATAGAATAGCACATCCATATTCATCAGGAATAACCTGTTATTCATGATGAATATTCATCCCCAAGAGGGACACGTGGCGTGATGTGGACAGTTCGGGGTTCTCAACGGAAAACAAGTTCTCAACCGAACATTTATCTTTGTAGTTAAATGCTTAAAAACATTAGGTCAGAAAAAGAAAGGTTTCACCTGCCAGCCAAGAAATCTGCAATTATAGAAAGCACAACGATCGGCGGTTACTCTGATGGCCACTGCTTGGCCGGAACCCTAATCGGAAAAGTTAGAACACTACTAACAGAGATCATGAAAATTATTGCATAAGAAAACAACACCTCAGGTGCAGAATTCTCAAATGTGATATTTTCACTAATGAAATCCTCCCCTTCAACAATGGCGGTTCCACATCCAAACGTTCCGGTTCCAATCAGTCGCGATGCCTGTGATTAAATCAATAATTGATACATAAATTTGGTATATCGATTACGGAGAACTGTATTAACGTCGTTTTTAGCTAGATTTGTGAGTTTGAATTCAGAACTAAAACCCTAAATTCGGTGAATCCGTTAGAGAGGACGAATTAAGGTCATTTTTAGCTAGATATGTGAAATTGAATTCATAACGAAACCCTAGATTTGGTAATTTTGTTATAGAGAACTAATTAACGTCGTTTTTAGCTAGATTTGTGAGTTTGATTTCAGAACTAAAACCCTAAATTTCGTAAATCTGCTAGAGAGAACGAATTAAGGTCGTTTTTAGCTAGATATTTTAAATTGAATTCAGAATTAAAACCCTAAAGTTGGTAAATCCATTACAGAGAACCGAAATAAGGTCGTTTTCAGCTAGATTTGTGAAATTTAATTCAGAACTAAAACCCTAAATTTGGTAAATCCGTTAGAAAGGACGAATTAACGTCGTTTTCAGCTAGATTTGTGAAATTGAATTCATAACAAGCCCTAAATTTGGTAAATCCATTACAGAGAACCGAATTAAGGTCGTTTTTTTCAGCTAGACTGGTGAAATCTATGACAGATAATTAGGGTTAGGGTTTAAGGACAGAAGATAATCGACCTGATGATGCTCGATTCTGGTGGCGGTGTTGTTGCAGGTGAGAACGGTGACCTCCGGGCTGATTCCGGCGATGGTGATTAGGTTTTTAGTCTTCGCGATGTACAACGGTTGCCGGTAGATCCCCGGCGATACTCGAATCACCGTCCGGCAGGTGTTACCGAGAGGTACGTCGTCGATTGCTTCCTGCACCGTCCGGTAGTCGCCGCCGCCGTCCACCGCCACCGTCACAACTCTGGCCATCTTTTTCTCTCTGTATGTATTTGTGGAATTATACAATGTATAGTTGTATACAATAAATAAATTAATTAATTAAAATGTAAAACATTTTTTATTTATTTTTACAGTTACTTTTATTTTAAATTTCATTAAAAATCTCAACAAAAAAAAAAAACATTATTTACTTTTTAGTTTTTGTAACATTATTTTAAATTTCATTATAAATCTCAACAAAAAAAATCTCATATCGTCGTGGACGGAAGGAAAGGTGGGTTCATAAGTAAAACATTTGCTTTACTGGACACAACGTGCTTTGGAGCTAGAAGCATTGCAGGTTCATGGAAACTTTGCAGATGTAACACCCGAAATTTTAGAACTCGAACTTTTATGATAGAAGTGAACAATAGAAGTTTGATTTAAATATAACGCCTCATCTCCCAAAGTTAATCATTAACTGGTACGGTTAAGTTTATAAGTTGAGTCGAGTGTTCAACTTAACAGTTTCGGGATAAGAGGGTAAATACCAGAAATACGAGGGGGTGTAGGGTAACTAGCTCATAAGCTAGTTAAGAACCTTATCCTCTCATTTTGTTTGGGGTATGTGTTCTTGAAGAGAGAAAAGAGAGAAAAAGAGAAAAAGAGGGTTTTGAGGAAGATTCAAGAACCGGAGGAAGAATCGAGCGTAAGAGGTGAAATCAATCCGTGAAGTGTCGTTAGAATCAAGTTCCTAACGAAAGGTACGGTTTATTTCGTGTTGATTTCGTGTTCTAGTTGGGATTTGAGAACCTTGGAAGCTAGGGTTCGTATTTGGGGAAAACCATGGATCTCGATGATCCATGGAGTGTTTTCGAGTTTTGTTGTTAGTTTATCATGTTATATCATCATATGATCGATCATAATCATTCGTGGGGTGTTTTGGGAGTCGACATTGAGTTTTGGGTTGAGTTTGGTTAAGCTTTTTCGAAGGAAATCGCAGAGAAGAAAACCCAGGAAAACCCCGCGACCTGAGGTCGCGGGGCAAGGTCGCGCAAGTCACTGTTCGTATTTTGAAGTTTTTCGTTTGCTCGTTTTCGGGATTTGACTTTGGGCTTTTCTTAAGGGTTATAATAGATGATGTTTGGGAAGTTTTGGGGACATTTGAGATAGTCTAGCATAGCTCTCGACTAGTGCTTCGGTTGTGAACCGTAAGTGTCACTTTTGGTGGTTTATTGATGTATACCATACTCTGATTGTATAGGTACTATCGTGTGACGTGTTTAGCTATCTAATCCGTACTTGTTGTGAAGAATATCAAGGTGAGTTGCTAAACCCGTTTTGTTAAAACTGAGAGCGCATCATCTTGTTTGATTTACATATCTTGCTTGATTATCGTGAATAAACATGTTTTGGATGAAATGCCTAAATTGTTAGGTTTAAGGATTGCCATGAAATGAATGAGTAACGATACTTGTATGAATGGCTTGACTTGGATTATTGTATACGTAGAGTAGATCATCGTATGCTACTAATGCATGAGTTATATCTCTGTGATTATATGATGAATGTATTTATGAAAAATACGTGTTATTATGTATGCCACGAATGATGTGAAGGAATTTAAATCCCGAACATGTTGGCTTATGTGAAATGAATGAAGGGCTTGAGACCCTCGATTAATACCTATGAAAGGTTAAGATAATTGTATGAGTCTTTCTAGACAATACGTATATGCCTCCGATGGTGTCATGATAGATATGGCATCGAGGTACACAGTATAGAATGGTCTCTCAGACCGGGTGAAAATACGTAACACGTTTGTGTGTAATTAAGTATATTCTGCACCATGTTTTCACACCAAACAGTCTTGGGAGGTTCTGAAATAGGAATGCCCCTATGTCGCCGGCTCTCGGGTTGCTCCGAGGTGCGCGGGCCTCTGTGGATGGTGTCATGATAGATATGGCATCGAGGTATTTGGAAGTAACGAGTGATGGGGCTGGTGGCGGATATACGGCTATATAAATAACAATGGACGAACCAACGCAATATTTCCACACCAAACAGTCTTGGGAGGTTCTGAAATAGGAATGCCCCTATGTCGCCGGCTCTCGGGTGGCTCCGAGGTGCGCGGGCCTCTGATGGTGTCATGGTAGATATGGCATCGAGGTGTTTTGAAGTAACGAGTGATGGGATATTGGTTGGTGGAGGTGAGTCGCTCCCGCTGTTTCCGAAGATAAAAGATAACCCGTAAAAGTATACTTTGATTATGTTTGTTTATACATCCTTATGTATACATCATATGTCTTAACATGATTCTATATGTATGATATTATGTTGATACTGTTAGCTTAGCTTTATATTTGGGCCCGACCCGTTTGCTTTTAGGGTTTACTTGTTTTAGGGTTTTCTTGGCTTTATATAGCCGCTCTCGCTTCTTTGTAATTCATGCTTCTCTATTCAATAATACAATATACTTTTGGCTCTTAATCTTCATGGTATCAGAGCTCAAGTATCGATCCAATATTTGATGCTCATAGACGACGTTGTTGAGTTTCGTCTGGTAATTTCGTTCATAATTTCTCGTTTCGTCTGATTTGTTGAGTTTCGTCTCGTTCTGTTTGATTTTGTTTTCGTCTAATTTGGGGCTATTCGTTGTTATTGGGGCTATTTACTGCTTTCGTTCATCTTGTGTTTGATTGATTTTTTTGTCGAAACCATGTCTCCCAAAGATGATTCTCTTCAGTCTATTAGCACTTAATTAGATGGAAAAAACTATTCGTATTGGAGTTATGTCATGAAAAAAAATTTGATGGGTAAAAATATGTGGGGTTATGTCACTGGTAAAAGCAGTAAACCGACGGATGAGAAGGCTGCAAATTATTCGTTGTTGGTGGATTCATGGGAAACTGATAACTCGAAAGTTATCACTTGGATTAATAACTCTGTAGCACAATCCATTGGGACTCAATTAGCCAAGTACGATACGGCTAAAGAAGTCTGGGATCATTTGGAAAGATTGTACACTCAATCGAACTTTGCAAAACAATATCAGTTAGAAACTGATATTCGTGCCCTTCGACAGAATGAGTTGAGTGTTCAGGAATTCTATGCTGCTATGTCTGACTTGTGGGATCAGTTGGCTCTTACTGAATCTCCAGATTTGAAGGCTTTTAAGCCTTATATTTCTAGAAGGGAAGAGCAGCGCTTGGTTCAGTTCTTGATGGCATTACGATCTGATTTTGAAGGATTACGTGGCACAATTCTTCATCGTACCCCTCTTCCCACAGTTGACTCGGTTGTTCATGAACTAATTGCAGAGGAAACTCTTTTGAAGTCTTCTGGTGACAAGGATCCTAAGTTGCCATCTACTCCTGCTATCTTTGTTGTTCCTCAAAGACCTCAGAATAAAGTAAGGGTAGCCCCTGATGAATGTAGTTACTGCAAACAGAAGAATCATTGGAAGTCCCAGTGTCCACTGCTATTGAATAAGGGAAAACAACAACGACCACAGCAGCAACAGAACAAAGCCCCTGGATCGTTTCAGTCACCCCCTCAGTTTCGTCCTCCTGGTCCGACTCCTTGGGCACCTCGTCCACCGCAGTTTGCTGCTGCTGCTCCTTCTCCAGTAGAGCATGATTTTCAGCCTACTAGCACACCACCACCATCTGCTTTGGATCCTCAGGTCTTTGAGCAATTTAAACAGTTCCTTGCCTCTAATCCAATTGCCTTGTCTGCCTCTATGTCTCATTCAGGTTCAGGTTTGTCTTCGACCAACACTTCAGGTATTCCCTCTTCCTTATGGATTCTAGATTCAGGTGCATCTCATCATATGTCACCTCATTTGATATCTTTTACATCCTTGTCCCCGAGATCACCAGTCTCTGTTATGTCTGCTAGTTCTACGCCCATGCAAGTAGAAGGTGTTGGTTCTATTGTCACTTCCCAGTTGTCTCTTTCCGATGTCTATTATATACCCACACTTGCTTTGAATCTTGTTTCGGTTAGCCAACTATGTAAAACCGGTTATTGGGTTTTCTTCTCTGATTATTTGTGTTGTGTACAGGACCCGCGGACTCGGAAGGTGATTGGGATAGGCCATAAGCTAGGGGATCTCTATGTCGTGGATGAACTCAGAGTTTCTGGTGTTGCGGCTTCTGGTGTTGATTTGTCTTCATTTCGTTTGAGTCATTCTTCTTCAGTTTTTTATCTTTGGCATGTTCGTTTAGGGCACGTGTCTGCGTCACGGTTACAGTTTTTGGCCTCTACAGGCGCTTTGGGACAGTTGAAAAGTTGTGATATTTCAGACTGTAGTGGTTGTAAACTGGCAAAATTTTCTGCTTTACCGTTTAATAAAAGTATGTCTTGTTCCTCTGCTCCTTTTGATCTTGTACATTCTGATGTGTGGGGACCATCTCCTGTGTCTTCAAAGGGAGGCTCCAAGTACTATGTGTCGTTTATTGATGATTATACTCGTTATACTTGGGTTTTCCTCATGAAACGCAGATCTGATTTTCTCTTGGTGTATAGTAACTTTAGAGCTTTAATAAAAACGCAACATTCTGCTGTCATAAAATGTTTCAGGTGTGATTTAGGAGGGGAATATACCTCTAATGACTTCACTCAGTTACTTGCATCTGATGGTACCATCCATCAATCATCTTGTACTGATACTCCTCAACAAAATGGAGTTGCTGAAAGGAAACACCGACATCTTGTTGAAACTGCTCGTTCATTGCTTGTTTCTTCCGGAGTTCCAAGTGTTTTCTGGGGGGAAGCGCTTCTAACCGCTACCTATTTGATAAATCGAATTCCCATAGCTCATAACTCTGGTTTGTCTCCTTTTGAGAAACTATATGGTGAGTCACCCGATTACTCCTCTTTGCGTGTTTTTGGTTGTACTTGTTTTGTCTTGCGTCCTCATGTTGAGAGAAATAAGTTATCTCCTCGTTCTGCTTTGTGTGTCTTTCTGGGGTATGGTATTGGTCAGAAAGGATATCGTTGCTTTGATCCGGTAAGTCAAAAACTATATGTTTCTCGACATGTCACTTTTTTGGAACATATTCCTTTCTTTTCTATTCCGGCCCAGTCTCATGATGTGACGCAATCAGATCTCCGATCTATTGATCCTTTTGATGTTGACACTGATGATACCTTCCCTGATGTTCCTGCTCATGAGACATCTGCAACATCAGACCCCCCTGAGACATCCACGTCTTCTGATTCTGCTACGCCTATGACCGCTCCCGCACCTGATGAGACCACGGACGTCCCTCCTCGTAAGTCCACTCGTACTCGTAAGTCTACCAAGCTCCCTGATTTTGCTTATTCATCCTACTCAGCCTCATTTGCTTCCTTTATTACTAATATACATCGTTTGACTGAACCTGAATCCTATCGAGAGGCTATTTCTGATCCTCTTTGGCAAAATGCAATGGCTGAGGAACTGACAGCTCTTTATCAGACCCACACGTGGGATCTAGTCCTACTTCCTTTTGGAAAGCATGCAATTGGTTCTCGATGGGTATTCAAGATTAAAACAAGGTCGGATGGGTCTGTTGAGCGGTACAAGGCCAGACTTGTTGCTAAAGGATACTCCCAACAGTATGGCATGGATTATGATGAGACCTTTGCACCAGTTGCAAAGATGACGACTATTCGAACTCTTATTGCTGTTGCTTCTATTCGTCAGTGGAAAATTTGTCAAATGGACGTAAAGAATGCTTTCTTGAATGGTGATCTTCATGAGGAGGTGTACATGACTCCTCCCCCAGGTGTGGCTCATAAACCAGGAGAAGTGTGTCGGCTTCGCAAAGCATTGTATGGTCTCAAGCAAGCTCCTCGCGCTTGGTTTGAGAAATTCTCTACGGTGATTACTTCTCTTGGTTTCACCCCTAGTAATCATGATTCTGCGTTGTTTGTTAGATGCACGGGGGCAGGTCGGATTCTTCTATCCTTATATGTGGATGACATGATTATCACTGGAGATGACCATGACGGTATTGAGTCTCTAAAGCAAGAACTGTCCCATCGTTTTGCTATGAAGGACTTGGGGACGTTGCGTTACTTCTTGGGTATTGAGGTTGCTCAATCCAAGAAAGGCTATCTTCTTTCCCAGACAAAGTATATATCGGATTTGTTTGAGCGTGCTCGACTTTCTGACAAGAAAACTGTTGACACGCCTCTTGAGACCAATGTTCACTATACTCCAACAGATGGTGTTCCTTTATCAGATCCGAGCTTGTACCGTACTATTGTTGGAAGTTTGGTTTATCTTACGGTTACACGTCCAGACATTGCTCATGCAGTTCATGTGGTCAGTCAATTTGTTACAGCTCCTACTACTGTTCATTGGGGAGCTGTTCTTCGCATTTTGAGGTATCTTCGTGGCACTCAATTTCAGAGCCTCTTGTTCCCTTCGACATCCTCTCTAAAGTTGAGTGCCTATAGTGATGCCAGTTGGGATAGTGATCCTAGTGATCGCAAGTCTACTACTGGGTTCTGTATTTTTCTTGGAGATTCTCTTATCTCATGGAAAAGCAAGAAACAAGATGTTGTTTCTCGTTCGTCTACGGAGGCCGAATATCGTGCTATGGCAGTAACTACTTGCGAGATTGTTTGGTTACGTTGGCTTCTTGCAAATATGGGTGTTGATGTTTCGCAACCCACTCCATTGCATTGTGACAACAAAAGTGCGATGCAAATTGCGAAAAATTCGGTCTTTCACGAAAGGATGAAGCACATTGAGATTGACTGCCACTTCACTCGTCAACATCTGCAGCTCGGGACTATCTCGTTGCCTTTTGTACCTTCAGCTCTGCAAATTGCTGATATTTTCACCAAGGCTCTACCTGCATCGCGTTTTCGTTTCTTATGTGACAAACTCTTAATGCTTATTGCTGTTGCATTGTGAGTTTGAGGGGGGATGTTAGCTTAGCTTTATATTTGGGCCCGACCCGTTTGCTTTTAGGGTTTACTTGTTTTAGGGTTTTCTTGGCTTTATATAGCCGCTCTCGCTTCTTTGTAATTCATGCTTCTCTATTCAATAATACAATATACTTTTGGCTCTTAATCTTCAGATACAACTCACTAGGCTCTTTTGGCCTAACACTTGCGTGGTGTCGATGTGTCTCTCAGGTGCTAGTAGCGCCGCTCCAAAGTAAATGCTTGGGTTTAGAGTGAGCTTGGGGAATCGTGTGAAAAGATCGGTCATCTGGACCGCGAGTTGATAATAAAGACCGATAACCCATTGTAGTCTTTTCCTTATTAGGAATTACACTTGTTGGTGATTATATCGCTTCATTTAAATTGCAAACATTGTAATTGTACATCACTTTATACCCCATTTTTGGGAAGAACTCACGCTTTGGCATAATTTGTATTACCACCTTTCGTTAATGAAAGATTTTGTTGACTCCAAATTTTGGGGTGTTACAGCAGATAAGCGTGTTTGGTGGGAGCGGTTCTATGATGGATGACCTCTTGGGAAAGTCCTCACTATGTTTGTTAGAAACAATGACGTCAGCTAGTAGGGCTAAGTGGACTAGAATGTATTGAGGTAGGCGGGGTGTTACTATCGACTTATTTTGATTAGCTAATCCAATTAGGGATGAGCTCGGTTCTATTCCGGACCGGAACCGGTTTGGACCGGAACCGAAATAGTTTTTTTATAGGACCGAATATCGAACCGTATACCCTGGCTCGGTACCGGTTCGGTTTCCGGTGCGGTTCCGGGAAATTCGGTACTAGTACTGGTAGGACCGATTTTTGGAACGAGTTTCGAAAATTGCAAATTTCAATTATATAATAAAACTAAAATTCAACAAAGTAGATCAAAAAGTGTTAAATTAAAACTTCAACAAAGTAGATTAAAAAGTTTAACAAAAATAAGATTTCAAGAAAGTAACATAAAAAGTTTATCAAAACTAAAATTTTAATAAACTAGATCAAACTCAAAAGTTCAACAAAATCAAAAGTTCAACAAAATCAAAAGTTCAACAAAATTAGGTTGATTTGATATTTTAATTGAATTGAATGATTTATGAGAATCTTGGTTGGTGAAATAAATGGTTGGAAAAGAAGGTTGCCAAAAATTTGAAAGTGGCTATAAGTCTTCCTAACCCGGTTCGGAACTGGTTTTTTTCGGTTTTTTTCTCGAACCGAAACCGGTTTGGACCAAATTCTAAAACCGTTTACCGCACCGTATAACATATACCGGTTCCGGTCCGGTCTCGGTCCCGGTTCGGTTCGGGATTTCGATGCCAAATGCTCATCCCTAAATCCAATGGTGTAATGTTAAGTTTGAAGTATCTTGAATACAAAAATAGAATTTGTTTAAATTAATGATTTGGATTTAACAATACTAGATACCCTGAGTTAATCCCCAGTTCAATATATGAATTATCCGAAGGTTTTTTTTAAAGGGTATCTGAGGCTTTGCCCCAATTTATATTTTTGAAATTATGTTGTTTTATTGTTTTTCAAAATGATTTAGAAGTTCAATATATGAATTTTTATTATCTTTTTCATCAACACATGAAATTGTGTTACGTCTGTAATACACATAACTCTAATCTTTTAATTTACATGAAATCTTGGAGTATATTGAAACGTCATTTCAAATAGTATTTCAATAAACTAACTTAGGTCGTGCGTACCGGGCTCTTGGGTTTGGCGGGTTGGAAGCCGTCGGTCTGACGGGCTCAGCAGGCTGCCGGTACGTCGCCAGCGGGTTCAATGGGTTTCCACATCGGCGGTTTCCACACACTGCTGAGTTTGTGTGTGTCGTGTGTGTCTACGGGGGTATGTGTGTGTGTATGAGAGAGAGGGTTGGGTACTAATCAGAGAGGGTTTCAGAGGGTTAATTGTGAGGTTGGAAAAAAGCTGATGTGGAAGCTGGTGTGGAAGTGGGGTTAGGAGGGTTGAGAGGGTTGAATATGCATAGCCTTAGAATAAATATATGTATACACACATAAATTCTTACATCTTGATAAATTATAAAATAAAAAGCCCAAAACAACTATAATACATGGTAGAGATGGCCAACCAACCGGTTATAACCGGCCCGGCCGGTTAACCGATAACCGAACCGGTCGTCAATCGGTTATAACCGAACCGCTTCATAACCGGTTAAGAGACCGGATAATCTAATCATTTAAGGTTTTTGGCATTTTTCCCATAACCGGTTATAACCAGCCCGGAACCGGTTACGTAACCAAACCGGAACCGGTTATAACCGGGACCGATTTAATTCAAAAAAATAGTCGTTTTATATACGTTATTATAGCCGTTAGGTTCCATTTGGCTTCATTTTTGTGCGTTTTTTTGGCCTTTTTACCCCCATATACCCTATAAATAAGTTGTGTGGTATTTGGGTTGAATACCAAGTTACCAACTTACAAAAAATGCAAAATTCTCTCTATAATTCGTGATTTCTTGTTCTCGAGTCTCGACTCTTATTCGTTTCTCTCAAGTTCTACTCTCTCAACTCTCTCTCTATTCTAAATTTCTAATCTTTAAATAATTTATAAAGTTTAAAAATAAAAAATAGCCTTAACTTATCCTTAACCGGTTACGTAACCGGTTATAACCAGTCGAGGTTAACCGGTTAATTGTTAAGCTTAACCAGTTAAGACCTCGCGACTCTTAACTGTAACCGAACCGTAACCTGTTACGCCTTAACCGGTTACGGCCGACTACTCTTTTTAACCGAACCAATCCCCAACCGGTTATAACCAGCTCGGGACCGATTTTTTGCCATCACTAATACAGAGGTTGGGTTTTGAAGCCTAACATACTTCTCCCCTATCGGGCCTAAGCCCAAACATAATCAAATAAACAAAGCAAATCCAAAATTATCAAAATAGTGTTTAGACTAGTGATGGCCAAAAATCGGTCCCGGGCCGGTTATAATCGGTCAAGGATCGGTTCAGTTAAAAATAGTAGTCGGTCGTAACCGGTTAAGGCGTAACCGGTTACAGTTCGGTTACGGTTAAGGGGTCTCAGGGTCTTAACTGTTTAAGCTTAACAGTTAACACCGACCCGTTATAACCGGTTAAGGATCAGTTAAGACTATTTTTTAATTTTTTTATCTTTAAACTTTATAAATTAGTTAAACATTATAAATTTAAAATAGAGGGAGAGTTGAGAGAGTAGAACTTGCGGGAAATGAATAAGAGTCGAAACTCGAGAACACGAAATCAAGAATTATAGAAAGAATTTTGCATTTTTCGTAAGTTGGTAACTTGGTATTCAACCCAAACACCACACAACTTATTTATAAGGTATATGGGGGTAAAAAGGCCAAACAAATGTTCAAAAATGAAGCCAAATGGCTCCTAACGGCTATAATGACGTATATAAAACAGCTATTCTTTTGAATTAAATCGGTCCCGCTTATAGCCGGTTCCGGTTCGATTACGGTCCGGTTATAACCGGTTATGGAAAAAATGCCAAAAACCTTAACTGGTCAGATTATCCGGTCTCTTAACCGGTTATGAATCGGTCCGGTTATAACCGGTTGGCGACCGGTTCAGTTATCAGTTAACTGACCGGGCCATTTATAACCGATTGGATTTGGCAATCTCTAGTTTGGATAGTCGTGGTTATCTGGTTTAGCTTATGCATACATGTATTTCAAGATTACACCCTTAAGTTTTACGATTTACAAGAACAAATTGTTAACTTTCAAAATTTCGACCGTTGAACAAGTTGAAATTTGAGTTTGAGCTTGCAGAGCTGAATTTGGATTTTAACTACTTGCGAGTTTTCGAATCGATTTTGAGCTTAAGAAATGTCAATAAATTTCGAGTCAAGCATACATGTATTTGAGTTTGACTCGCTACACCCCTAATGGGTAATGTCAGAGGTCATTAGTTCAAGCCCCTAGTTGTCCTCAACGCTCATGGTTAATCGAGATGCATACAAAATGATCTCAACGCTCATGGTTGAGAAAAAAAAAAGATGTGAACTGTATCAAGGACTCAAGGTATCATTTTTCGATTGATTGTTGAAAGGGTTACTCCGCCATTGATTAAGCCAGTGGTGTTGCCTCTGCATTTTCACTTTTGGCACTCCCATGTTCACAACTATTTCACTCGTCTACCTACCCTCGGCCGTCAAGTATTCCCCTGACTGTATCACACACAACCCTACAGGCATAAATGTGTGAAGATGATTTAAGATTTAAAGGTGAAGTCTAGATACATCCTACCCCCTACTCATTATGACATTCATTAAGTTCGCATGATTTTACTAAACTCTGACGTTTACCATGATGATTTACTAAACAAGTCGAAGGCTCCAACTTCACTCGATGTGGGATTTACTTAGTTCATTTGGTTTGTTTTTACATTAAAGAATCCATTTAATTGGTTCAACATTTCATCTACATCCATGATCGGTGTTTGATTTGTTATAATACAAATGGTGAAGTAGATAATACATCGAAAACAAAATATCCAAATTCATAACGTAGTTTGAAATGCATTGCATAAACCCAACAAAACTAAACGAGCCAAGTATATCACACCAATAAGCTAAATATGCAAGAAAAAGGTCTGGCCAGGAAAAACCAAACCTAGCGAGTCCAAAGCTCAGTCCTGGGCTCTAGGCTAGAGATGGCCAAAAACCGGTCCCTCACTGAAATAGTACCACGAATACCCGATAATGGTAAGCCTAAACAGTCTCTTCAAAAACGCCATCGCCCAGTTTTCCAAGCCGGTTAGAGTAACAAATCCCGGTTCTGGTCCTGCAACGATGTTGGGCCAAGTCAAGCTCATTTGGCCATCTCTAGACTGGCAGACCGGGCCCAAAAATGCCTGGCCAAAACATGCACAATTGTGCCTTTATTCCAACCCAAAGCCCAACCTCTTTTTGCTCACTAGAAACAGGCTTACAAGGACCAGGTCTTGTGCATCTCTACCTGAAGCTGGGGGAGACGTATGCAAACTAGAGGTGTAAACAACTCAAGCTTTTAACGAGCTACTCCCAAATTCGAGGTGATCTCAAACACAAAATGGAACTCCTTATGACACAAATTTTCAACTCGTCTCACTGAAAGCTCGATTCAATTTTCGAGTCGAGTTAAGTCCAAGCCATTCGAGCATTACCCTTTTTCAAGCCAAACATGCTCATATATTTATCTATCATACGATATAAATATAAAAAATTATCAAGCTTAAGCGTAAACGAGTTAACTGATCGCGGCTCGTTTACACCCCTAATGCAGACCTTGCAAAGAGTAGAGTGGGTATTTCCATGAAGACCCCCAACTTACGAGAAATGTGAAAAGATATAAACTTTTACTAACGAATAAGGAATAGCAAAAGGCGAGGATTCGAAAAAGAACCCGAAACAAGAAAATCGAAAAATCTACTTATAATGTACAAAAGTCGAAATCCCACATGTTTCGATCAAAAGACGGAGTGCTATTTTTTTTTCGATCTTTTTTCATTTCAAAAGTACAGATAACGTATGTCGATAAACAAACTATCCATATGTGATTCAAGTTCATGTTCCTAGGAAGGAGTTACGGTGGAATAAACTCGCCTATTTCGAGGCTTTCCCGTAGCTGTCTCGCAATGTAACAGTTCGGTTAAAGATGAGCTTTTCGGGTGTCGAGTCCTTATCGGCAACGAAATAACCTGGTACATAACATGCAGAGAACTAAGACATGGCATATGTGGCAAAAACCATACGATCGATGAGTATGATGGGCTAGTCGAGATATTTATATCTCGGATACAAAAACGCACATATTATAGAGAAAGCAACCCGTAAACCAAATACCAAGAAAACATCATAAACCGTATACATGCTCAAACAAGACATGACAAGCAGGACATGACAGAATAGTTGTTCAATGTTTGGTAAAACAGAACAAGACATGACAAGCAGGACATGACAGAATAGTTGTTCAATGTTTGGTAAAACAGAATTGGACAGGACAATTAAAACGACCAACTTAGCCCGAATAAAATGTTTACTTAACTTATTAAATTATAATAGAATAAATATTTTTGTAACAAAATATAGAAAGTTTTCGTCAAGACAATTAAAATGGCACAAATATAAAATAAAACAAAATAACATAGTTTCTATATCATTTTATTATTAACAATATTTAAATGTTTACATAAATTAACCAAATTATAGAAACCATATAAAAATAATATTTTTAGAACAGTAAAATGAATTAAAATATAATAAATAAAATTTGAAGTGTGAATTAGATATAAACGGGCTTATTTGATGTTTCATAAGAGAATTTGATTTTATTTTGAGGCTATCTCAGTATACTATGTATGGTCCACATAAAAGTCCAGCCAAACATGGAACAGTAAGTGCATCCATGTTCTGTCATGCCCAGTGTACCAAACACACTCTTCGGGGGTTTAATTTGACATGGGTAGTTTAGTAATTTACCAATCTTGCTCACCTCCTTGATTTTTGTTCCACCTATTTTGGTGGGACAAAAAACAAAAATCGTGTACCAAGATATTGAGTAGTACACCATTAAAATATAAAACATGCAACAACGAGAGATTCAGAAATTTACCGAGCCTTTCAAACTGAAATTTGTCATCTACAGCCGCATCTCGGAGAGCTGGTACGGCATACGCACTTGTCATTACCACTTTAGACTCAGGGTTTAAATCATCAAGCCAGTTATCGAGTTCACCGGGATTCTGATTCCAGTAAAAATTGATTACTCCCATTAAGTCACGTAAAAACACACGGTGAATTGCGTGCTAATAAAAATAACCAACCTCGGAAAGGAACAGTTTTTCGAACAGTCTGACTTCCACCTTCAATGGATCAATCCCGGGAGAAGGCTCCGCAACCCAATGAAGAACCCCCTGCAAAACAAAATATCAATTATAAACTGAGCTGTACGGATAAAGTTGTCTGTGTGGATTAACCTGCCTGTATCGACCGAGAGGTTTTTTCGTAGATGGAAGAAGCTTGTTTAAACTGATAGGTGCGGGTTTGGAAAAACTTGGCTTTCTGCATGAAGCTCCCCTCTAAAAGCTTACTGAATAAGCCAGTTTCTATATCATTAAGTCACTACCAAAACAGTCATGTATAGCTGACCGAATAAGCTGTGGGTCGAATTAAGCTCATTAAGCTGTTAACAAACAGCCCTTACCCCTCCATTCCAAAACAAGTGCCCACATTTCTATTTTTGTTTACTTTTTTTTTCCATTAAGCTCTTAACAGGTTAAGTTGTCTGTTTGGATAATTTTCTATCTGAGAGATGGGAGAGCGACTCTTGGCTTATTCCATATAATGCCTTAACAATTAAGCTGTAAAGAGACACTCTTGTAGGGCTGAGCGAATAAGCCGCCCAGACCATTAAGCTCATTAGGCTGTAAGTAAACGGCCCTTTAGTTTCTCCCAAAAAAGGCATCCACTTTCAAAAGTAAGTGTCTTCTTAGCAATTCAACCCTTAATAACTATGAGAAAGTCATTACTAGTACTATTTATTAATGTTTGTCATTAAGTTAAGTGTGCGCCTTTTCATTGTGGACATTTATTTTGGGATGGAGGGAGCAACAGATATATTAAATAAATAAATAAAAGCTAAACTATGCCGGTATGACTTGCCTTTGGTTTAGTCTTCTTGAAAGGATCATACTCAGCATGTACTTCAACAACTGTCGTTTTGTCTTCCGAAAGCACCACTTCCGTACACTTGATAGGAAACGCGTATCTGCAAACATATTATTATCATTAAACCTTTTAGCTTTTGTCAGAAAGCCAAGAGCGTTATGTCGTTATCAGCATTACACACCTGAGTAGGACGGTCTTTCCTGGAGCAAGCCCATAATAGTCTTTTGAATCTTTGATTCGAAAGTCAGCTTGCTCGATATAGACAACGCTCGAGAAGGGGACCTGAGAAGGAAAGAGAACAAATGCAGCCAACAAAAATATCAAGACATATATAGGGTTGGGTTCCGGTGAGAAGTTGAGGTTAATGCGAGAAGCATGAGAAGTGGTTATCAACCGTTCGTGATAAGACGCACTAAGATGCACCAAATCAATTCCTTTCTAAAGTGCAGTTCATGCAAAGGCATGACAAAAGGGATAAACGGTTCAGATCCACTTCTCACATTAACTCAACTTCTCACATGACCTTCGCCTATATATATTAATCATAGTATCATACAATAAAAATATAAAAATTATCGGGCTCAAACCGATAAACGAGCTAAACGATCGCGAGTTAGAACCCATAAACGAGCATCGAGCTCGATATCTCAAAAACTATTCGAGCTTGGGCCCTACTTTGCAAGAGTTAATCGAGCTCGAGCCTAGTATAGATTTTTTGAGCCCGGCTTGATTAACCCACTACCTGACCCGACTCAACTCGTTCACACCCCTAACTAACATGGAGTAGAAAGAAATGTCAACCTTGTAATACGAAGACGGATCATCGCCAGGAGCGTCCGGCCATTTCTTTGCATCAAGGTCTATTACCGAATTGGCCTCAAGATTAGTAATAACCACCTATAAACATATAGCGCAACATTAGTAATAAAGTACGCGGTCAAAATACAAATTAGCGGTCAAGACTAAGATTTGAAATAGCCGCTATCGCGGTGGTATAGTGGTCCATAGGACTCCATACAATATATTTTAGAATTCTACATGTGTGTGTGCGCCGCGCGCACATACATAATAACCTAACATATTATATGCACTAATTAAAATAATATTATGGTCCAAACCAAAACAAAATAAGTTCCTAAATCAAAATAAAAGCCGAAAAAAGGGACAAAAAATATAAGCATTAAATTCAAAAGACGCCCAATTGAGAATATCGGTATTATGGACCGCTACTTACCCAAATATCGGTGAAACAGAGCTAAATTGCACCCCTATTACCAAAACCGTAATTTCCACCTCAATTTTACCAAAACCGATAGGTAATAGAAAGCTAAAAGAACAGAAATTTTTGTGGCGGATAATACTGATATGCACACCTTTAGCGGATTCAGTACAACCATTGTACGAGATGCTGTTTTATTTAGTTCTTCCCGTACGTGATACTCGAGGCGTTCCAGTCGTATCATACTACCATCACTGCGGAGCAAAAATACGATTAGTCCTCCAGAAATGAACACTGGCATATTTATAATGCTTTTACGGGAATATCCGTTGTAAAAATGAATTACACGTGACAACCTTCTAGTAATCCCGATTCCTCTAACGAAAGTATTTATTGCCGTCGAAGTGACACCCCTACGTCGCAATCCAGATAACGTCATCAGACGTGGATCATCCCATCCATCAACGTAATTCTCAGTGACAAGACGGTTCAACTACAAAAAGAAACATCGCGTACATAAAATCCAAGCGTCAAGCAGATAAATATATGCTCCTTGCTCTAAATCATTTGGAGGTTGGGGGGGGGGGGGGGGGGGGGGGGGGGGGGGTGTTCCGGTGAGAAGCGGTTATCAACCGTTGGATGCACATCAGGATGAGATGCCACAAGATGCACTGGATCGATCCCCGTATCAAGCACGATTCATTGGTGTGCTTGAGACTATAAGGGATCAAGGGTTCAGATGCACTTCTCACCCTTCTCACATTAACTCAACTTCTCGCACGATATGATCTTTCGCCTCTAAATCATTGCCCCAATGACATATACAAGCTAACAAACAGAGTGAAAATATACTCGGATTACTTGTAGTCTTATGTGTAATTTCAAGTCGGGTTACAAGTGAGTGTAAAACAACTAATCCCTCCATCCCAAAATAAATTTCCAGAATGAAAGAGGCGGTGTCTTACAAATGTCTAGTTATTACAGTTTTTAATTAAGTAGATGAAAATTTTACCCTTACGTTTACGATGAGAAAAAAAAAAGAGAAAAAATGGATGGAAAAGAAAGGAAAGTAAAGTAAAATAATTTGTTCATTTGTCTTCTCGAAAGGGAAGGAACGGAAAAGAAAGAATTTTTTTTTTCATGATCTTGAACAGGAGAGAAAGGAAAGAAAAGATGTTATTTTACAAATATACCCTTTAAAAATATATCTTTCATAATAGAAGGTTGGATAGTTTTGTAACTTTAATAAATTTTAAAAATTCTATCATATATTTGGGATTGAACTAATCATTATTTTCCTTCCATTTCCTTCGAGAACACGAGTCTGTTTTACTTTCCCCCCTCTCTTTTCTTTTCTTTTCCCAAGTAAAATGAGCTTCGAGAACGCAACATTAATAATAGAGGGAGTAATGAATTTCTTCATCTCACAATTAAGGGTAGAATTGGAACATATGCACTTATAAATTTATACCGTCATCTCAAAAAAACTGCAATTATGATTTACACCTTACCTTACGCTTTGACATCACGGTGTTGGTTATATTCAGACGTGAATATTCCCACACGTAAGGCTGGTAAAGGCTCAGTGCATCCAGCAACCAATAGTATGAAGCACGCCTCGTCTCAAATTCGAGTGTGCAGAGCTAGAAAAAAAATTAAATAGTAAACGACAAAATAAATCCACGAATGAAAGATCCATGAGAGATTGAATTTGGGTCTAGCAATAATTATTTATCTATTCCAATAGACAATAAAATATTTAGAAATATGATATAACATATGCAGCTTTAAAATAACCTTATTAAATTTTATATTCTGTAGGGTGCATCACCGTTTTATCAAACAGAACTAGACAGGTCATAATAGATAAAATGATCAAATTACCCCTAATAAGTTGTTTACATATGTGTGTTGTATATATTATTTTATTGTTTTTGATTAATTATGTAATTGATTAACTCATAACAAAATAAAAAGTTTACGTAGTTTCCAACTTTTATTTTCTATTTTTTCTGTATAAATTTTTTTTTGATAAGGTTCACCTGGGTTTGCCCAGACTACATCCTTGGCAATTTTTACCGAGAGCTAAAGCATGCTCCCCTGGGATTAATACTCAGTGGCCCCTGGTTGCTCACCCCCGGATTCGAACTTGGGTGGGTTTTTCCCCAACACCAAGCCTTAACCGGTAGGCTGCCCCATTGGGGTTTTCTGTATAAATTTTATTATTAACATTTAATAAAATACATAAATTAACCAAAATATAGAAATTGTACAACGATAATTTTTTTAAGACAGTAAATGAAAGTTTAAAGAACATAAAACACAATATATAAAATTTAAAAAACGAATAAAATTTAAAGAGGAAAGCGTATTTGATGTTGTTTTATAAGAGAATTATGTTCTATTTTGAGGTTATATTGGTAAAAAATATAAGTCTGCTCCACCTTGTTCCATGAGGGTTAGGGTGGAACCTGTCTGTTCCACATAAAAATCCTGCCAAACTTGCAACAGTGATTCGTTTTCTGTTTGTCCTGACCAGTGTACCAAACGCACCCTAGATGTTCATCTATGAATAGTACTATACTATGACACCGTTCCAAAACAACTAAAGCTTGTATAGCAAATATGTGCAGATGAAACGTACCGAATGTGTGATGTTTTCAAGAGAATCGACAATGCAATGTGCATAATCAAACTTGGGTAGATACACCACTTGTCTCCCGCATGTGGATGTGGAGTGAACTGAACAAATAGAGAAACAAATATCAACTAATGCTCAAGTCTACTAAAATAAGATAAAATTGTAGGAATACTTGCCTTGATCCGATTATGCAATGAGATCATACATATTAAAATTGTCACTCTGCATGTCTTGTTTCATTCTAAGTGTAGCTTTTCCTTCTTCAATCATGCCTCGCTTCATATCATCAAAGAGTTTAAGTGATTCAGCGATGGGCCTATCCCTCCAAGGACTGTTCATCTTCTTCTCTCTGTACTCTTTTATTTCATCAGGGGTCTACAAAAGAAATGACGAAAAATCAAATTATGAAGGTGACATCTTTATACTCCACATTGTCAGTTTGTCATACTCAATTGGAGACAACTCACACAGTAGGAGCATTTACCACTTTCCTTTTTACATTTGGTTTGCAGGATGATCAATTATGTTGACCAAATTCCAATCGGGTGTTTGATTTACCTATGGAATGGAATTGAATTTCATACATTCCACCATTCATGGATTTGGTCATTCCATCACAATTGAGAAGGAATTCAATTCCATTCCATCTAATTTAATGAAAATAACAAAACAATCCCCATCTTTCCTACTTGATTTACCCACGCCCAAATGAACCAGAAAAGTCTATTATGACATTTGGTTTGCAGGATGATCAATTATGTTGACCAAATTCCAATCGGGCGTTTGGTTTACCTATGGAATGGAATTGAATTTCATACATTCCACCATTCATGGATTTGGTCATTCCATCACAATTGAGACGGAATTCAATTCCATTCCATCTAATTTAATGAAAATAACAAAACAATCCCCATCTTTCCTACTTGATTTACCCACGCCCAAATGAACCTCTGCGGACCACCATGGATCTAAGCCACAAAGTTGGATTTTGGTTTCAAAACTTTCAAAAAGGGTATTTTGGTCATTTACTAATATTTCATTCCAATTCCAAAGCTACGTTATGTGAACCAAACAAACAGATTTCAGTTCCTTTAACAAATTCCATTCCAATGTCTATCAACCAAACACGTGGTAAAACCTGATTTCAGTTACGTTATGTGAACCAAACAAACAGATTTCAGTTCCTTTAACAAATTCCTTTGAAGTCAAATTCCTTTGACAGATTCCATTCCATCCAAAACTATTTTGCGAACCAAACGCCCCTTTATTTTATTAAATAAAAATAATGTAACTTTTTGCTTGTTGTACCATTTGTCATCTTAGATCACATTGTAGCATGGGAATCAAACAAAAAAATGGCAAAAATCGAAATTCAAATTAAGAACTCTCATTTGAGAGCCATATGTTATTAATGATCAACCATATAGAAAGACGTATCATCAAATGATCTCGGCACAAGATGAATAATTGAGACAAAATAGATGCAATCAACAATACTAAGTAGCAAGAAACCTGGTGATCAACGTAAGCATGACCCCTTCGTATGAGCTCTACTGCTAAATCGTGTAGTTCTTGAAAATAATCACTTGTGTATGTGATCTGCAAAAATCAAATTTAATTAAGACATGGACCATCAAGAAACATAGCTTGGCTTCATTAAGAAATACCAGATCCTTTACCTTAAACGGTTTCCACCCCATCCAGCCCACAATCTCTTCAATATGATCGATATATTCTTTTTTCTCAGCTTCGGGGTTAGTATCATCAAATCTACAAGTTATAGATACAAGTGACAAGTTAAAATGTGCATGACCGTTTAAAAAGTATAAAAAAGAAGCATTTGTAGCAGAAACTTAAAGGGTGTGTTTGGTATAGACAGACAGGACACTACAGCTAAAATGACCAATTCACCCTGATGAATCGATTATATCATTTATATAATTCAATTAATTTATGTAATTTATTAAATTATAATAGAATAAATATCTTTATAACAAAATTATATCATTAAATAGTTCTCATCAACACGATTAAATGACATGAATATAAAAACTTTATTTAGTTTCTAATCTTTTATATTATACATATTCTATATTATTTATTATTATTATTATTATTATTTAATGAATTATTTAAACTAACAAAAATATAAAAACCGTACAAAAATATTTTTGGGGAGGGTAAAATGAAAAGAAATATAATAAATAAATTTTAAAGTACGAACAAAATATAAAGGAGCAGATTTGATGTTTTAGAAGAGATTTAGATTTTATTTGGAGGTTATATCGGTAAAATATAAGTCGGTTCCATCTTGTTCCATTTGGTTGTGGGTGGGGTGGGCCAAGAATGTTCCACTCTTCTTGTCTCTTCCACATAAAAGTCTTGCTAAACATGGAACAGTCTTTCCTGTTTTGTTCCGTCTTGTCCAGTATACCGAACACACCCTTATGGTCCAAACAGCCCAAAACCCAACAATTAGTGAAATGATATAATTCCCGGTTGATGGATTAAAATTATCCTAAAATTTATAATGCGAACTTTAACAGTCCAAACAGCCCAAATACACCAAAACCCTCAAGCGCCCAACCACCTGGTTGCAGTTTATTGGTATTACCACATAGGGATATTTTGGTTGTTAACCCTGTTAGAGAATCATCTATTTATAAGAGTAGTGGTTATGACGACCTTAATTCTCTGACAGGGTCAAAACCAAAAATACCAAAATACCCCTATGCGGTAATAATTGGAAGTTTCCATCTTCAAAATTTTGATCACAGTGGTTTGGTTTCATAAACAGAAAAAAACAACCAAAATTGAACCAATTTCAACTTCTAATGGTTCGGTTACGCCATGTTCAAACAAAAGCAGATATGAAAGATGCTAAAACCAGGAATCCTACCTCAAGTAGCAGCCACCGCCTCTTTCTTTGCAAGACCAAAGTCAACAAACATGGCCTGTGCATAGGTGTGAACGCTTTACAATACACAAAGAATAGCAATCTAGCGACTTGCGGAACTTCAAGTATAAGTAGCAACTTACCTTGGCATGACCTATATGCAGGTATCCATTTGGTTCTGGTGGAAATCGAGTAAGAACTTTTCCCCCGGTTATCTTTAGATGTTTTTCTAATAGTGCTTTGGAATTGCAAGCTCTGAGCACAGGTCTATCACTAAAAAATACTTCTGTATGCACCTGTGTGACAACCATACACAAAAAATGAAAACATGCTAAAAAGCATCATCCAAGATTGACACAAGAAAACCACTAGAAAAAAGATAAAAGATGTGAGCAAGCAAAAATTGATAGAAAATATCATAAGATCTTAACTACAGATATATAGGCACTGCCATAGGTTCAAATGAGAAGTGCTAAGTGTGTGAGAAGTAGAGAAATCTTAGCCCGTCATCTAAAAAAGTGGTCAAAACTGCAGCTTTGACTATGAAACCGAATAATCCAATCGCATGGTAACAGCTATGTGGAAAGTAGAGCGGTTAGTTTCTTAACTTTTACAAATAGGCAGCAAACAAGTACATATATGTGTTTCATAAGCAAGATTGTGTGATTCACATATGAACTATATGTTCATATGTGAATCCGTGTAATTCGTATATGAACTATTTACCTGATTCACATATAAACATGTGTGATTCACATATGAACTATTTAACTGATTCATATATGAACTTGGATGAATTACATATGAACTATTTTTAAGTCACCTATTTAATTGATTCATATGATCTTGATCATCGCCGCCACTTTACCATATTACCCTCCCTTTTAAAAAATGGTCAACATTTACGGCTTTGACTGTGAAGAGGGGGGAGACCATGGCTCATGATTATTTGATCTATAGGTTAGGATCATTTCTCTACTTCTCACACATTTAGCACTTCTTAGTAAAACTTCTCCCTATAGGCACTTGTTATATATATCTAGGCTCTAGGCTCTAGCCTACATCTTTCACTTCCCATAGATCAGGTTAGAAGGATAACAACCTTATAATTCTCCTCAGGTGCAGGAAATATTAAATAAGGATTGAGTTCTTCTTCAGAGGGTACCGCTTGCGGAGCTTCTTCCGTGGTACTTTTATCCTGTAAAAGACGTTTGCATGAGAAAACACAAAGGCATCATGATGAATTCATAACGATCATTATACTAATATGCAGGCAGCTTGTATACATCAGCATACCTACCTCTACTTTAACGGGTTTCTCTTTCTTCTTTTTTACAGGCTTCTCGTTATCTGCTGCAGTCTTTTCACCAAGTAAAGCATAAAGCTTTGAATCTATAAGTTGCTGGCGAAAGACACATAAAAGTTAGTATTTCTGTAATCAAATAAAGATGATGTTCAGAGGAAACCCTAAAAAAATAACAAACACCTTATGCACATGTGCATACAGGTATTAAGTCGTTTTTTGGTTTTATGCACGTGTGCATGTTAAAAAATACGTGTATGCACATGTGCATACGTCCAGATGAATGGTTGCCCGGTCGTTTCTCAGTTTTTCAATTTTTTGTGGTTTTGCCCTAAACCTGACCCAACTTGATAAATACAGGAAATGTGAGTCAATTTACCTTGACAATCTTTGGATCAGCCCAAGGCTGCTTCTTTCGCACATGAGCAAATAGATCACCAACTGAAACCAATATTAAAATGGCACATCAGAATCACATTCATAAAAACAAATTAGAAACAGTTTTTAGCTTAAGATAACCGTGATAAATCATACGTTCATATCCAATTATTATGCCAAACCGGCTAACCGTCACTATTTCAACCCAGTTAGCAACATTTGAGTTCACAGTCAACTTGACTATGTATCTGGCAAATACATGAAAACTAAAACTAACCATTTGTTCGATAGCGTTGCTCCAATATTGCACTCTTTTTCTCTTCGAATATTTCATCAACAGTGCGCTCCATATCTTCAAGTGATACCTCAACGCCTGTTACAAAATAAACGCTTCAATTCTATATTTCACGACCATAAAGGCTCATAATATAATACTGTTGGGATTTGATACAATTTTTTAACTGTAAACGCAATGGAAGTTCAAATAAACCAGTTGATATGGATTTAGCCTAACACCTTGTTTATATGGGTTGGCATATCAGATAACCCATAACTCAAATAAGGTTTTATGTTTATTTGTAAATAATCTTTATAATTATATAAAACATAAGTAACTATGTTTATTTACAGATAACACGTAATTATCATGATTAAGTTTTTGTGATTATTCTTCAACGATAATCATTTAACTGTCAAACATGACTTTTCCGGGGGGTTTTCTAGTGGAGGCAAATGTGTTCTTTTGTGTTTTAATGCAGGCAAACGTATTCTTTTATGTGTGACACTATAAGTTCACATACTCCTCGGTATCATTTCTGTGTGGCACGTGTCGTGGGCATAAAATAACTTGCAAATACAAAGTCAGATTTTTCAACCGTAGACTAGTGATGACTGTTAAACGAAAGTTCTCCATGCTATACAAGTGAAAGGTCATTTTTCTGACAAGTCACTTCACTTACTTGAGATGTTAAAATCCCCAACCCCAACAATTAAAAAGCAAAAAAAAAAAAAAAAATTTGATGCGGATATAATACTCATAATGCATTAAGACATGGATAAAGAGTCTGGTAATATATGGCAATGCTCAACCAAGATGTGGAGCTAAATTTTTGGAACATGGTGTTAATACTTTTCATCCGACCTCATAAAACAAATACTAAAATTCACATAGAAAGAAGCAGGTAACAAAACATACCAACTCCACATGCTTCTTCAAATTTATTAATATCAAGATCATCTGAACCAGTGACGGTAAGAAATGCAAACGCAGCTTCTACCTGGGCCGGAGTCTTTATCTGCAAAATAGCAAGAGTATATTTATTTGGCATCATATTTTAATTCCACCAAAAAAAGGTTTACTAAAAATTTAGCGCTCTACTCAAGCTTGTTTAAGATTAAGCACACATCAGTATAGGAAACAGGAAACAAGGACCGAGAGGTTCAAACCTTAGAAGAGACAATGTATTCCAGCAACTTGGGACGATGCACAAGGGCATTGGCAGGGAATTTTGTAGCAACCTGTTATGTACAAGAATCATTGAAATGGTACTCAAAATTTCATCTGACTTCTCTTGAATATAGAAAAAAAATATACATCCGAAGCCTTCTAGATATTGAATTTTAAACCACAAGCTAGCATGCCGCCAACTATGAATGCCTTTTCAAAATGGAAGAATTAAACAATAAGGCAAGCTCTTTACCGTATAAAGAAGATTACCCGTAGACCGTTCACATCCATCAGTGACAGCTGCCTGCAAAGATTTCGAATATAAAAAGGGGTATATTTATTTTCCAAGTAAATCTATCAAACATGACCCTGCGGTAATAGTCTCATTACAAAAGTCAAACTAAATCTAGGAGATGCTGAAAAGGGGTATATATATTGGGTCTGGTTCGAATGGAAACTCAAATTTGATTGCGCGCGTGAGGACAGCCGAGAACGCACCACGTGTCCTATTCGATTCATATTCGGTTTGAATAATACAAGATCATCCAGATTGAATATTATGCATTATTCAAGGTGAATAATACAGTACTCGGACTGAATAATACATCATTCAATATTATTTAGTCTAAATTATGTATTATTCACCTTGAATGATGCATAAAGCATAATATTCAGTCTGAATAATCTTGTATTATGCAGACCAAATATGCCACGTGGCACACTCTCAGCTGTCCTCATGTTCGCAAGAAAAATGAGTTTCCATTTAAACTTTCCTCTATATATATATATATATGTATATATATGTATTACATAACAGATATAACGCAATGGCTGAATTTGTATATACTAATACATTTTCCCTAAGCACCAAAAGAAAATTTGAGAGCCCATCTCTATAATCACTCCTGAAAGTCTTGTCTTAGCATCAAAAAGTAATTCAAAGGCTAACGTTAATAGCAATAGCTTGCTCATCATTGGTGTTCAGATTTAGTCAAGCTCAGTCATACTCATACCATAAATTTCACCATCTTAACACTTAACATGACTAGTCTAAATACCATAGATTGTCTTCTTAACAATACCCCCTGCTATCATCCTTATGAAAATTAAGAAAATGGATAGTACTGCAACAAATAAACAATCTGAACCATCATTTTCCCAAATTAAACAACCAAAACCCCTTATATCGGTTTCAAATTAAGCCAACACAAATTCGAGCTTAATACGCAACTGCATGCAGCTATATTGGAAAAAACTATCAGTAAAACTATACCTCGTTAATCACGGCAACAAGGTTTAGAGGTAACTTTATTGTTGGCAATGGTGTTTTCCGCAGTTCGCTTATCTAATCCGATCTTCAGAAAGAGGTCAAGAGCTTCCACCATTTTTTTCTCGACCTAAATCACTCCAAAACCTGTAAATTCCACCAAAAAATGCTTAATTTCGTAGCGAATAGTTAATAATAAACCCTAGACTAAACCCTAGCTTTCTATGAACGAGTGAATCGATGTGCATTATTTCACCAGAAAATACCTAAAATATGGATTGAATTGAATACATACAGCAGATTACGATATACAATAAGAAAAATCCAGAAGAGAATTCGAGATTACCAGATAGAGACGAGCAGTTTGATTGATTGTGGAAGAAGGAGGAGAAGAGTGAAAGTGGCGGCCTGTTAAAAGAGATGAACGATTCAGGGGCTGTTTGGAATCGGATGCTCTTTGTCACTTGGTAACACAAAGCAGGCTTATTTGGGCAATCCCTAGCCCAACCCTCCCAACCTAAATGCCACGTCAGCTGATAGATCAGCGTTTTTTCAATCCTCTCACACAACACATACAACTCACACGGGCTTGGCGGCTTTGCCAACCCTTCTTCACCTCAGCCCGCCGAGCTCCAAGGCGGCGTACCCCATGCCCGCCCAACCTAGAAGCCCGCCGTTTTAAAAATCTGGAGCCCGCCGACGGGGGTACGCATGGCCTTTATTTTGGATGTTATGGACAAAAAATAGCTTATAAGCTAACTTTTTTTAATTTTGTTTGCAATTTTTTTAATTATATTTTATTAATATATACGTGTAATGACAAAAATGTTACTATCATAGTAGTATTTAACGTGGTTTCATCGTCGAGATGACAGAGTACGTCCACCAAAGTCCAGATAGAGAGATAACAAAAATAGTATTACCGCTAAGAAAAGTTACAAAGTGTTTAACAAAGATCTTACAATTTACGATTAACTGATGATACTCCTCGAACGGAGCTGAAACCAAGAAAACACTATGGACCTCACTTAAACAAGATATACATAAGATGATATACTAGGGAGTGTGTTTATGTGGTTTGAAGCTAGAAAGGCTAACAAAAACAATTTATTTGGTAAGCTCAAGTTAATTAACAAATAAGAGAAAGACGAGTGAGATATGATCACTTGGTAAGCTCCAAGATCTCGATCCTTGTTGGTATTTTTGGTGTAGTCCAAATGGATGGCCATGTGGATGATACTTATAACCACTTTTGGATTAGGGACCAAGTTATTAAGAGTAGTCAAGAAACCCAAAAAACAATAACTTGGTCACCAAGTTGGTATAATTAATATTTTTTTACTTTTAATGATATGATTACTTAGAGTATCTCCAAGAGTTTCCCTGTAATTTCTTGAAAATGAAGAATTAAAATTCAAAATCTCTAAAAAAAATGTGCATCCATCTCCAACAGCTACTCCATTTTGAGAAATCAAACATTGATTATAATAATAAAAATTTCTATTTACCGATTAAAAAAATATTTTTTTCTTTAAATTATTATTTTCAAGAGTTTCTATTGGTTCTTTTATATGGTAATCATTAATGGGGTATCTCCATATTTGGAGAAAAGCTCATTTCTCTCTCAGGCCATCCTTAACGGGCACCGGTATGAGGACCGGTGCCGTTGCCATCCCGACGGTAACACCGTCTTGTGTTGCCGGTATGAGATCGGTTAGTTATGGGCGTCGGTGTCCAGCTACCGGTTGAAATGTGATGACCCACCCCACCCCTACCCCTCTCTCTATCTCTCTCTTCATTCTCTCTCTCTCTTCTTCTTTTTTTTATTTATTTTTTATTGAATTAATTAAAGGGGTATGGTATTGGTACGGTTAAGGATGAATTGGTATGGTGTTGGTAAGGGTGTTGGTAAAGCTGATGTGGCGCTGATGTGGCAACAAAAATGAGGGGTATGAGGGGTACGGTTAAGGATGGCCTCATACTTTCTCCATTTTGGAGAAGGAAATAGAGAATCTGTTGGAACACAATTTAAGCATAAATCCTCCATATTTCTTTATTTTCCTCATTATAGAGAACTGTTGGAGATTCTCTAATACCTTTTTACATGCAAACTCATTAGATTTAATAAGCTAGGTTGCAAAACAAGTACTATATGCTAAAATTAAATATTTATGTTTTAACTTTACTTTAGTATCGAAAATAATCTCTTTTACAAAGTATATGAAAATTATGAATTCCTTCTATTGAATAATTTACATTACATCTAAATTAAAAAACTTCTTATACATTCATTGTTTATAGTGTATTTTCATAAGTTGTAAATCGACAATTTTTGTTTATATCTTAACAACAAATTTTCATAACGAGACGGTAAAAGATGGGCAAAAGGCCTGGTCAGGGACCGACCGGGGACCGGTTATAACCGGTCTAGTGAAGGCTGGCAGTGGCGGTTACGAACCGGTTTATAGATTTTGGAGGTTTTGAGAGGACCGGTTATAGGTTGGGCCGGTCCAAATATGGTTTTAAGGTACCGTCCAGTTTTATTTTGTTTTATAGAATTTAGTATATTTGTTTTATATAATTTAGTCTTAGCGGTTTAAAATAAATTTGGTTTTATAGGTTTAGACTTTAGATTTATAAAATAAACTAGTGTCAGAACCGCGCGTTGCGCGGTATTGTGAATAACTTTTTAGTAATATGTATATTGTCATCATCGTTCCCTGTATTTGTCCAAACCATTGTTACCAAAATCGAGATGCTTTCATTAATATTGGTTTATATAAAACAAAAAAAAAGAGGAATGTTTAATAAGTGCATGAATTATTTTTTCAAATAAATAAAAAATAACTATTTAACCCAAAAATGTATACAAATTTAGATTAACATTCAAACTAACTATAATATCTTTTATATAATCATTTTCAATTCCAGCATTTCCCTTTTTACACTAATGTGGGACAATCAAAAAAATAACCATTTAATCAATCTTGAAACCTCATTGCGTCATGTCATCTTCTTGTTTGGTTTTTTAATATATTGGTATATATTGATTGATTTTTGTTAGCATGTTATAACGTAATCAAGATTTTTCTAAATAAAATTATTTTAAAAAATAAAAATGTTTAACTATTGTACAAATCTTTTTTCATATAACCAAAATTTTTCTTATATCAGTCCATAATTGGATCAAAATCGAAATAAAACATATAAGTTATTGCCTTAAACACAATCATGTGTTTTAGATTAAAGTAATTAAGATCTAAATCCTTTATTACATTCTACTTAACTCTTTTTCTCACACATTCCTTCATCAACATTTGCAATGGTACAATCAATAAATTATGGAATTAAGACATCATTAATTTTGTTTTTTAATTTGAAAGAAAGCTACATTTGCTAATTTATTAATTAAGAAAAGACACATATGTACATCTAAAATAGTATGATAACTAAAAGGGGTAATCAAATACACACCTTGCATTTTGTAAACACTTACACACCAATCACAACCATTCAATTAGTAATCTAATGGTTGAGATGGAAAGGGAGCAAAGTGTTACTTTTTATAAATAAAAATCCTAATATGCAAAATATAGAATACTCTTAAGGGGATTATGGTCAAAATAATATGCAAATTAAAACTAGAAATAAACCCTCCCAAAAGTTTCTCTCACGCAAATTCAAAATTTGAAATTCTTCATATTAAAAAATATTCTCCATATTTTGATAACACCAGTTATTATCAAAATTCTTAATCTAAAGAATGAGTCCATATTGAAAAGTAAATTCTAACATTATAAATTCTGCATTTTTTTTTTCTGAAACAACAAACAAATTCTGCATATTAAAAAATATTTAAAATAAATTCTTCATATCTACTAATTAATTTTGTATCTTTAAAAATAACTTTTGTATATTAAAAAAATGAATTTTGCCTGTTTAAAATTCTTCATGTTTAAAAAATAATTCTGCATATTAAAAAATGATTTTTACATGTTTAAAATCAACTATGCATGTCTAAAAATTAATTCTGCATGTTAAAAAATTAAATTTGCATAATAAAAAAATAGATTTTGCATATTAAATTTTCTGCTTGTTTTTTTGAACGACAAAACTTTCTGCATGTTTAAAAATTATTTTTGCATGATAAAAAAATAGATATTGCATATTTTAAATTCTGCATGTTTAAAAATTATTTTTGCATAATAAAAAAATAGATATTGCATATTTTAAATTCTACATGTTTAAAAATAAATTTGAATTGATGCAAAATTTAAAATGTTGCAATCTTTATTTTGAAATTTGAAATTTTGATTTACTTGACATTAATAAAATGCATCATTTTAGGGAATCATCATAATCTGAAAATCGGTTACGGTAATAATGAAAAATAAAAAAATTAAAATGATAATATTCCAAATAATAAAATTACCTATTTAACCCTATGCAATTAAAATATATTTTAAAAATATAATAAATAATGAAGGGCTAGGATTGGTGTATAAGTGTTTACAAATTGATTGGTGTGTATTTGATTTTTCCTCTGATAACTAATATTGTAAAAATATATAATAGAAAACTTAGTATATAAATAATATAAAAATATATTAATTAATCATCAATATAAATTACTATAACGAATCATTTAATATTAATGATATAATATAAACAAATATTATATTTTTATTAATGCAATCTGTAAGTTATAAAAAAATATACGTAAACGTATATAACTATAAAAAGAATTAAGTATTGATTTTAATTCTATTTATGTTTACTTCATTATTTATTATATTTCTTTATGTTATTAACCATTCATTTTTTTCCATTTATTTTAATCAATCATTCACTTTCTCCTATTTAAGCATAAGTGGAGTTCGTTGTTGTTGTTGTTGTTGTTGTTGTTGTTGTTGGACAAGTTAATAGTAAAAGTCAATTACATATTTTTGTATAAAGGTTATTGTCTTTAAATTAAATGACTTAAATGTGTAAATGTATATGTATAAATATATTATTCATAATTTAAATTACGCCTTAAATGCTTTTTATATTGAGATTTAAATTAATAGAAATAAAAGCTTAGGTAATATATATATATTTATATATTATTATTATATTTGTATGAGAGAGGTATTATAAGTTATATTAACTTTTTATTTAAATTAAAAAAGATAACAATAAGTTGTGACAATCAATTTGTTTATTTTTTTAAAGTAAATAGTAAACTAAAAAAAGAAAAAAGAAATTATGTAGTATATGGTTTTTTATTTGGTTTTAACTTTATGAAAATTTAAGAAGACAAAGTATAACGTTTGAGTTTGGTGAATCCACATCAAATATTGTAATATTTTACGATTTTGTTATTATGAATTAATTAGAAGTCTAAAAGAACTATCATAAACAAATCATCAACTCCATAAAAAATGCTTATGAAAATATATAATATATAAGTTAAAATCTCTAAAATACAAACAAAATTCATAGAAAAGGAATATACAAATGAGGCTTATATTGTAATACTTTACGATTTTGTTATGATTTGATTAGAAGTCTAAAATAACTATCAAAACAAACCATCAACTCCATAAAAAATGCTTATGAAAAATATATAATATATAAGTTAAAATCTCTAAAATGCAAACAAAATTCATAAGAAACGAATATACAAATGAGGCTTCAATAACCTATAAAAATAAAAATAATTAAAAATGGCATGTTGAAATTTAGTAAGACTATATCAAATATTTTAATATTTCTAAATTTCCATGTTGTTGTCATCACCACTCTTAAAGCCCTACAAAAACAAACCCTTAGTTACATCATCGGATAAAAATACCTAATAAATATGAAAGCCAAAATAAAAAACCTTTAAAATATCAATGAAAGAAAAAAACGAATGCATACCAAGGTTAGCTTTCTCGAAGATTACTTCAAAAAAATAAAAATAACAATTGGCAACCACTCGTTGAAGTTTGTCGATGTTACATCATATATTTTAATACCTTCAATATTTCGTCATTGAACCTTATTGTCATCAAATTCTAAGAATCCTTCAAAGAACAAACCTTAAGAAAAAGAAAAAATTAGAAAAAAAACTAAATGAAAAAACTTTAAAATTTCAACAAAAGTCAAAATGAATACATACCCGAATTAGTCTTCTTGAATAATACTTTGAAAAATAAAATTAAAATAACAATCTAAAAATGACATATTAAAGTTAGCTGAAATTACATAGAGATTGTAACACTTTTGTTGAAAATACATATGAAGAACATAGAAGAGTTAAGTAAAAGAACTTTAAAATCTCAAAAAACAAAAGAAAGAAAAATAAAACTAGTTTTATATACTACTAAAAAAATCAATGCTTCTAAGGCCCGATCACCAATAGCCGGACTATTTACAAGTAGTCAAGTTAACCTTTTTTTACTCAGGTCCAGTTCAGCTTGGGACTAGAGATGAAAATTTTACCCATAGGGGTGGGGATTCGCCGGTTTGTCGGGTAATGGGGGCGAAGAGGGGAATTTATTTTCATACTGGTATCGGGTTCCAATCATTTTGGCAATATCGAGCAAGAAGCCAAGAATCGGCTTAGCAAGAATCGACTGGTAGAGCAAAAATCGGCTCGTTTTGCTTCTGTCAGGCGTCGGCTGGTAGAAAGGAAAGAGAAATACCTGATTTTTTGTTAATACACTTAATTTTAACCTTGGGACTGGGTTTGAACGCGTTTGACTGAGGTGATCGAGTAGGACCGAGTAGCCCTTGGATCGTGGAACATGGCCGATTAAGCAATACTCGACAAGGTAAAAGGCCGATTCCCGAGTACTCGACCGAGTTGGCCGACTTTTACAACACTGGATTTTAGAGAAATCTCTATATATTTAGAGAAAACTTCAATTTTTCTATTTTAGCAATTAGTTTAGCAATGCTGTTGGAGCACTTTAGAAGAAAAAAACCCAATTTTTTATATTTTAGCAATGCTGTTGGAAATGCTCTAAGTCTGCAAACCTTTTAATTTTCAGACTTAAGAGGTATCTTTAGAAAATAAACATCCTTAACTTACTTCATCAGGTAAGAAAATATCGAGGTTGGGATGGAATTCTTCTGCATTAAACATTTCCAAGCATAGGTTTTTGACACTGAGTGAAACTTATCCCATATCTTGGCAGGGTAACCTGATCTGTGCCTCTTGTCCGAAATTACGAAGTGTTCTTTCCCGCTAAAGCCAAGTTCATGGGTGGGCCTGAGATTGAAAGAGATCAAGGGTCTAAATCATTTCTTACACATCTCACATTAACTCCTATTTTTTCATGATGCTTTGTTTGTTTGAGTGAACTATGTTTTGTCGCTATTTCTTTTTCAAAATTAAAAATTTCAAATTTCATGTCTTCCAGTCTGTGATAATGAATCTGAATGCGTATGAGTGGATTCAGTTTAGTATGGTGTGCTTGTTTAACCTTCTGTAAATTATTTTATCAACTTATCAACTTTTCTGATAAAAACAATTGCTCAGAATTTCAAATTAAATACCGGATATTTTCAGCGAGTGAAAGGTTGTATTGGACCTTTTGTTATGATAGTGAAATGTGGGATCTAATTCGTTTTCAAGAAAGAAAGATTTCAGAGAGTGATTTTTGAACCTGAGTTCTTATGGGTTGCTCATCGTTATTCTTGACATTGTTTCATCGTTACAAAAAGAATACCAAAGCTTGATAACATTGTTCTCTGTTTTACATTTCTAATAATATGTTTCTGAGAAGCAGGTGAAGCATCTTGGTGGGGCAACTCGTTGCAGCCATGGCGGTGTCTGATTTCCTTTTGTCTGATTCCAGATGTATAGATATGAGGCTAAGGGGTTGTTTACCCATATGATTACCTGGTGAGAATTTATGTGTAAAATTCGACACTTTTTAACTTTTACGAGTAACATTGTAGTTTGTCAAAATGGTATCGTATTCAACAACTTACCTTGTAAGTTCTTACTAGATAACTCACCTTCACTTACCGGATAAGATCTCTTTCTTTATCATCGCTCTTACCCCTTTTGGTCTATGTGTAGTTATGTAAAATGACATTTTGTTTAATTGTAAAAGCATTCTCTTGGGCGATCGTTTTTACATTGATTGAGATGGTCTAAGGTAGACTTGACAAAATTGACACGACACACTAACCTGATACAAAGTAAACGGGTTTAGGTAGTACATTTCATCCTGCTTGTGCATGGTGTTCGGATTTAGTCAAGGTACAGGGCTTGGTAGAAGTCCGACTCAGATGCATATTTGAATCGGTATGAAGAAGTAAAATCGAACTAGCAACAACTTGCTTGTGCGTGGTGTTCGGATTTAAGCTACAGGGCCGTTCCAATCATTTTGGTGGCCCCCGTTACACATTTACTAAGACTCTAAGAGTATAGACCTACTAGACAAATAGTGAATAAAATAAAATATAAAAAATATACCATATATAATAATATAAGTTTTACGGTATAAAAGAACAAAAGTTTCTTAAAATGACTAGGTAACTTATGAAGTTTATCTAAATAAGACCATCTATCGAACATTTTTCGATACAAAATCTTCATTAACGATGTGACATACAAAATTATACTGTGATAGCTATGTATAATTAGGCCCCGTAAGAGGGTAAAGTTCGTAAGGTGCAATGTGTGTGTTTGAGAGCCAGGAGCCAAAAAAAGGGGAATTACATCATCATCATCGTTGTCATCAATTGTTTGATCTCCTTTGGGTAAGATTTCGTAATCTACGTTTATAGCTTTACCTTATTATATTAGAAAACCATTATAGATTTGATTTGGAGTAAGTTTAGATGTTCGAGCTATTTTTGGGGGTTGTATTCGAAGAACACTGGTTACACCAGGTTTTTCAGGAAATTCGACTCGAGTTATCCCCAAAATCCGACTTGGATTATGGCTTGAATTCCGACTCGGATTATGGCCTGAAATCCGACTCGAATATCGGATGGAAGTCCGACTCAGTCTTGGTAGAAGTTCGACCCCCGGGGTTGGTTTTCAAAGGAAGAGTTCGTGGTGTTTCGAGGCTATAGAAGGGCTGTTTGGAATCAGATGCCTTCTATTGGTTACCTTTGATCGATTCAGATATAACGTTTATGAGCAACTTTTTATTAAATTTTCCAGTTATACCTTTTATTATATTAACTATAATGAATTAAAATAATTATTAAATATTAGTTATTTATGATTAATAAATAAAATTATTGATAAATATCTTTGAACGACAGATTACACAGTCGCACACACAGACACACCAGATTACACCCCCAACTAACGTATCCCTTTATCTACACCACCACTGCCCACGATAAGGGATGGGGGCACCTTATAAACACCGCAAATACAGCTGGGCTACAAGCCCATAGGCAATTATTGATAAATATTACTTTATAGTAATTAAAATTATTTTTTAATTCAATTAAAATAACATTATATATTATTTATAATTATTAATTATTTTCAAACATATTTATTATATCAATTATTATTTGATGTGTTTAATAAGCTAGTTTTTATCAAACATTATTAGATTATCTAGCTTATATATTCAAACCTTCTACACAATCCATAATTCCATATGGTGGTTCAGATCTGTTTTCATGTTTTCAAGATATCTTTTTTCTAAAAAACTATTATATCCTTAAGAGTTTTATCTAAATACTTTACAAGATCGTATAAGAAATCTTTAGTCACCTATATATCATTCTTAAATTTTACGTCTTCTATGATTGCTATTTTGTGTCAGTTTTTTTTCTTTTACCGTTTTTCTTGGTCACCAATCCACATAACATTAATCGCGCTAACGTTGCATGAAAAACACCCAATATTAACGACTCTATTCTCTTCCAAATGCACGGGAAACCCAAACGATTGCGGATCAAATCACCAAATTTCAATACAAATATCACGACATGAAATCAATTAAAAGCCGGAATATACACGAGGGATCAAATCATGTGTGAGTGAAAGAAAAATTTGAATTCGAAGAAAAAACCCACAAGCAAACCGTACATGAAAATGGGAATGCAAAGAAACATATCAACGTCGAGAAAGAGAGACACCCGAGAGCAAGATAAGGAGAATCAACACGACAACGCCCGCGTAGGACCCGATCAAGGATCTCGACACGCGTTTGCAGAACGAGTTGTACTGTTGACAGATCGCAAACCAGTTGACTTTGTTGTTGCTGTCGTGTGCCAGCTGCACAATGGCTGCTGCCGCAGATGAGCCCGCCATCAGCAATCCCATCGCCGCCTGCAAAACCACCCCCATTCAAGTTAGTGACAATCGCCAAAAGGGTCAATAACTCAGCCGGGTTACCATTAGATTCCAAACTTCTTGGAGGTCAAACACTGGTCACTACTAAAAAAAGGGTATTACCGACAATAGAAATAGTCTGTCGGAAATAGGCTTTAACGACGGATTTTCAATGACCTTTACCGACTGTTTCATTTACCGACGACTTTTCGACTGTTTCTGACGACTATTAAAAATATAAAATAAAACAAAAAAGAAACAGTCAGGAAACCATCAAAAAGCAGTCGGTAACGTCCGTCGGTAATGCATAGTTTATTAATAGTGGGTTTAAACAAGCCGAACAGTATGTTAATCGAGTTGAACTAAAAAAATTTGATAACAGGCTCACTACAACAAAAATGAGTTTATATGACACCTAATAATCGTCTTAATAGATGTTTTATTAGACCTAAGTTTATAGGACCAGACAAAAAATCGTTCTATATAAAAAAAATGTTACAATAAGTTTAAAGGACATTTTTTAGCGAATCGTAATAGCTAATCTTATAGGACGCTTTTGAAAAGTGTCTTACAATCCTATCTTTTTTAAGGGCACTTGTGTTTAAAGGACGCTTTTGAAAAGTGTCTTACAATCCTATCTTTTTTAAGGACACTTGTGTTTATATGACACGTTTTGTTCTTCAAAAAGTGTCATATAAAATAAGTAATAGGATGCTTTATTTAAAAATTGTTCTAAAAAACTTTTTACGATGCCTAAAAGCGTTCTATAAACTTATTGCGTCACTTTTACATATGACGTTTTTTGTTTGGTTCTATAAACTTGGGTCTTATGAAACACTCTATTAACACGTATGCTTTAACTATTTTAGGTCTTGTAAACTAATTTTATTGTAGTGATTCGATCTCGATTAACTTTTTCAATACAAGGCTTAAGCTCGAGCTCGAATATTTTTTAAGTTATCGAGCTCGATGCTCGTTTATGTGTTCGAACCCGCTATCGAATAACTCGTTTTTATCGGCTTGAGCTCGGCAATTTTTAAATTTTTTGTATGATTATTAAAAATATATGAGCATCTTGAAAAAGGGTATGATCGAAAAATTTATTCGACTTCTCAAACAAACCGAGGTGAATATTTGTGTTATAAACCTTAACTAGTTAAGTTAAATTACAGGTTCTACTTTTGGGGCTAACCGTGTCGAGAAAAAGCAAGAGGACACGACTATTGATTGCGTTAGCCTTCACCGTGTGTAGGACGGATAAAGGTAGCGAAAGAATGAGGTATGCGCTCACTATCGAACTCGCCACCACGAAAAACCTGGTTTTATAGACAAATAGTTAGCATATAAATTAACATTGTACTAATATTATATTGGGCAAAAGAATGTTGAACCTTAAATATTTTGAGAACCAAAATAACCAACTTTTTACAAATTATTGATAATTAATATACCTATAGAATTATTCATCATGAATGCCTATGATGATATTCAGTTCATGAATAGTTGGTGCCTTGGTGGTGGTTCTTATAATATTTATGGCACCATTAAACCTTATATATATATATATATAGAGAGAGAGAGAGAGAGTGAGTGTGTGCGTGTGTGTGTGAGATTCAAGAGACTTTGGCCTCGACTGAGGTCGTGGGACACATCGTGTGTTGACCACTAGATGTAAAATCATATGTTATTTTGCAATGATTTGGTTATTTTCTTATTCCTTATATACACAAACATATACATATATGTAGCCGTGTAAATGAATTAATAACTAAATAAGATAATAAGGAAATGGTTTTATCACATATGATTTTACACTAATGGTCAGCACAAGGGTTGTCTTGGCCTGCAACCAAAGTCGCATGATCACATGTGTGATTTTACACTAAAATATTAGATGTAATAAGACCATTTCCTTATTCTCTCATTTAGTTATTGTTCTTGTATGAACTTGACTTTCTCTTTCTATATATATACGTTTGTGTGTGTAGGAACCTCCGCTCTCTTTTTAAGGGATTTCTTTTAAGAGACAGATATACAAAGGTTTCACGTATTCTAACATTTAAAGATAGACAAAAACTTACGCTAAGGAAGGAAGATCGTTGAACTTAGCCCTAAACCGAATGAATTGCGCAAAAAATGGAAGCGTTTGATTGGTTGTAGCCATAGCAATCGCACCAGCTAGGGTTCCAATGATGGCGATGATCCTAAGGAAAAAATCTAGTATAGCAATTCCTCTATTTGCAGGTGGAGCAACACCAAGCTGCATTGCACCTACTTTCATCATTATAAATTTCTTATGATTAAAAAAAATAATAAAAAGGGGTTTTTTAAGAAGAAGATGAAGTGAAAGTTATGATTGTAGGGAGGGTGCATGAATGAAACGGTGATATGTTGTATGTGTATATATACACATGCAAATATATGTATAATATTTGAAGGATGGGGCCAAAGAAGGAAGGAATTAGGTAGGTTGATAATGTTAAAGTACCTACTCTCTAACTTTCCCATTTTTGGTAGGATATAACATTTGACATTCTAATAAAGGAAATTTGGAGACTCCATAATGTTGGGTGCTTTTTGGGAAAGAGGAGTTGTTGTTTGGAATTAGAGATGGTAAGTTTTATCTCTAGGGTGGTGATTCCTTAATATCATTCATATTGAATGTTGTATTATTAACAAGGTTATAGTGTGTGCGTGGCGGTGGCTGCACGGCCAAGCCTCAAGCCTTGGAAGCCACAGCGAGGTCATGGCGTTTTCCAAGACGTGACATATGACGTCAAATCTCTATATCATATATAGTATTATACACATTAACATATGTTTTCCTACCATTAGTCAATGAATAAATTATAATAAATAGTTTAAAGTAAGTTATATATCAGAAACCAACAAATAAGACATTAAAAAGATAAGTTAAATCAAAATATCGTGTTACAAAAACCGCGCATTACGCCATGGCGTGCCTCAGGCGTAACGTGGCGTGAGACACAAGTCTTAAGCCAAGGCGCGCCATGGCGGCTGTTGCAGCGAGCTTTTTCGAACATTGATTATTAATCATGAATAATGCATCATTATTCACCTATATTATTCATAACTTATGTGACACGTGTCGCGCTCTTAGTTGTCTTCATGTTCGCAATGAAAAATGAGTTCGCAACCAAGATTTCGTCAATATATATATATATATATATAGGGTCAGGTTCAAGAGAAAATTTCAAATAAACGGATAACCGAGGAACACCCTTGCAGCCCTTCGTTTGGACCATATGCACTTATGCATATGGGTAATTTGTAATATGTACACGTGCATTATGCACGTTTGCATAAAAACCAAAAAACAACTTATTTTACCCATATGCACAAGTGCATACGGTCCAGATAGAGATTTGCGAGGATGTTACTCAGTTTTCTGTTTATTTGAGGTTTTCTCTTTACCCCTCTCTCTCTCTCTCTCTCTCTATATATATATATATATATATATAGCATGCGATCATGAATCGACCATTTTATATTTTTCTTAAATAGTTAGCATTTTTGTTTGAACATTTTTCTCTATATATATGTATGTATACATTAATTATTGAACGATATTAATATATTTGATTTTTAATATTAATAATAATGTAGTAATAGCTTAATATAACTTTAAAATACATTGTTTTTATTATCGAATATTCAATGGGTTGAGGTGGGTTCTTTTTTATCCTTATTTGACATTTCTTGAAATGGAAAATTGGAAACTCCACATTCTTTGGGATACTTTTTGCAAGTGAGGAGTTGTTGGCTGATAAGAGTTGTTAACGGGTATCTTTAGTAGGCAGATTCCACTTAGGAGAAATATATGATTACTATCTTAAATATATAGGTTTTTACAAACTCACACACACACACACATTATATAGGGTCAGGTTCAAATGTGAACTCAATTTTGGTTGTGAACGTGAAGATGAATTCCAATCACACATCTTCGGTTACGGTGGACGCGATCACGGAGGATTGACGCGATTCATGGAAGAGTGGAGATTATTAAAGAAGGGGACCCGGTCAAAGCTGCCTTTACTGACCTAATGAGTGGTTGAGATTCGTTCTCACGTTCACAACGAAAGATAGGTTCACATTCGAACTTTTCTCTCTCTCTCTCTCTCTCTCTCACTATATATATATATATATATATTAGAGAGAACGATAGGATGGGGTAGGGTAGGATGGGTTGGGTTCAGACGAGAACGGTGTCTATATAAAGGAACAGGAGAATCAACAAAATCAAGTGTGGCCACAACTTTAAGTCGTGAACAAAGTCGCATGAATCATATATGATTTTTGTTGATTCTCGTGTTCTTTTAAATAAATATCGTTCTCGTATGATTCTCTGCCTTTATATATACAGAGAGAGAAGAGGGTGGGGGGGGGGGGGGGGGGGGGTTCATACGAGAATGTAATTTTTTAAGAAAACTAGAAAAACTTTTATGATTCACGTACAAAAATCATATAAAATTTATGTACAACATCATATTCAATTATGCGACTTTGCCCGCAACTTTAAGTCACGTGGCAAGTCGCTCGAGTCCATTTTTTTCCATCAATATAAAATCGTATATGATTTTGTACATGAGCAAAGTTTTTTGTATTTTCTTAAAAAGTTAGCATTTTTGTTTGAAATTTTTTCTATACGTATGTATGTATGTATAATGTATGTATATGTTGGGTTTTTGTGGGTTCCCTCGGGTCAAACTGACACGAGGACTATCATGGATCACAAAACCTCGCTGGTTTGATAAATCTCATAGATCTGATAACCAAACTGGTAAAAGACCTATCTGATCAAAGACACACTGATTTGATCTTATGCGGAAGCGTTTAAGCTAAAAACCCTAAATTAGCTTATGGATCTTAATCGTTTATTTTAATTAATTCTAACAGTTATAGTGATTTACCTGGATTGCTTGAGAATTGATCCACCAATGAACGACCTACGAATTGTTCCTCTAGCAGAACTGAAACCCGAAAACTAGAAAAACCAAACTGATATTCCGAGGGAGAGAGGGGGCGGCGCCGGTGGGAGAGAGAGAGAGAGAGAGAGAGAGGGAACTGAAAACTGATTATTGAATTGGTTGGATTGAAAATCTTGATTTTTCTTAAACCCATAAGCCTTATTTATATGGAGGAAAAATACAGTTTGAACAAGATTCAGTTTCCTTATTGTAATTATCTCATTCTTTTCCTTTTTTCTGGAAAAGAATTTGCTTATGATAATTACCTATATATATATATATATATTTATCTAATATATATATAATACTTTTAATTAACTATTATATATTTATTTTATCAAATAAATATACAATATACTCAATTAATTAATAACCCTCCAACTTTGGGATTTCTGACTGAAATTACCCAACTGATTTATAATTGACTATTATAAATCCTAACTCTCAATTTCTGGGTTTCATATAACTTATTCGATTTATAGGCCCTCACAGGTGTGACCCTCAAGTGTCTTGTAACATTGGATGTGTAATTACTTGGTTTGTCAACTCTGCACATAATTACTAACAGTATATACGTGTGTTATGTGTTTAGATTCAAATTAGAAAGCTTAGATATGGTGAGGATGTGCGATGAGAAGGTTTATATGTAAATAATTGAAAGAAAACCAATTTAAAAATTCATATGTTAACATATTTAGGGGATATTTGGTTGGTTTTTCATTAAGTCATGTATGAATATAACTATTTATATAGATTAATTTGCTTGTATGGACTGGAATTTTTTTTTCTCGAGCGCGTGTCGGCGCGTGGTGGCTGTAACTCGAGCGTGTGGTCATCATCTGTCAGCATCTCGAGCGTGTTTCGAGCGCGTAAGGCGCGTTGGTTCGCATCTCGAGCGCGTGAAGACTTGTTTCGGGCGCGTGTGGAGTTATTTCGAGCATAGGGAAGCGCGTGAAGGTGTCATTGTCAAGATATTTCAAGCCAAGTGTTATTTTTTGAGTATTTTTCAAGATATCTCGAGCCAAATGCCATTTTTGAGTGTTTTCAACTTGTCTCGAGCCATTTTACTATTTGAGTGAAGTTTGACTTTTATTATTCAAGCCATATTATTTTTTTTAGTCTTTGAGTATCTTGAGTCCTTTAATTTTTTGTGTGTGACGTTTTATTTTGGTTTTATTGTTTTCATTTTGTTTTTACTAAGTCTCGAGTTCTTGTGATTTTTAGAGAGAAAATTTGTTTTTTGTCTCGAGTCTTAATTAGAATTGTTCACTTCCTGATTTTTCTGATTGCCCGAATTTACAATTTTTGGATTTTCTGAATATACTCTGCGTTACTGATTTTCAGTTGTTTTAGTGTTTCAGAGTTTTTGACATTGCTTTAGGTTTTTCAAGGAAAATCGTTCGGTGAATTTTTTCAACAATTTCAGATTTCAATATCTACTGATCAAAAGATCCATTCAGTTCATCATGACGACGAGAGAAGCGTTAGCAATTGGTTCCGATACCAAGCCACCTGTTCTGTTCAGAGGTGATTACAACATGTGGCGAGATCGATTTTTGGATTTTATAGACAGACAAGATTTGGGAGAGTACATTCGTTTATCTTTGAAGGAAGGTCCGAAAGTTTTTACTGAGGAAAAGCCTGCACAACCTGATTCGGATCCTCCAGTTGCTGCTCATACGGTTCTCAAGAAATTTGAGGATATGACTGTTGAAGAGAAAAATAGACATAAAGCTGATAAGTTGGCTAAATCATTCATGTTATTGGGTCTTCCAAATGATATCTACTTTACCATTGACAGTCACAATTCCACTGGCAAGGAAATGTGGGATCAAAGTGAGAAGCAGATGCTTGGTACAAGTGTTGGTACTCAGATGAAAGTTACGAATATCATCAAACGATACGAGCAATTTAAAGCAAGAGAAAATGAAAAGTTGGATGATACATATGAAAGATTTTGTAATCTGTTGAACGAGTTGAGGAATAATGGAATCACAAAGACAAAGATTGAGAACAACGTCAAGTTTCTCACTAATCTTCAACCTGTCTGGAAGCTATATTCCAACTCTGTCTTTCAAAACAAGTCTTTAGCAGATATTGATATTCATGTTGTGTATGAAATCTTGAAACAAAGTCAAGATGATGTTCAAGATGCTTTGGATGCAAAGATGAAAACTGAGAAAGAGAAGACAGATACATTAGCTTTGATGGCTGATAAAAGAGGGAAACACGTAGTTCACAGATCAAGAGCAAGAAGTGATTCTTCTGATACTCCGAAAGTAAGCAGTGATTCGGATATTATGAGAAAGGCAAATATGAGGAGAAAAAGAAGTTTGGAGAGAAACGAATCGAAGAGAATGATGACAAAAAGTCTGATGAAGTTCAAAAGTGCTTTAAGTGTGGAAAGCGAGGTCATTTTGCGAGAGATTGTCCGAATGGTGGAGTTAAAGATTATTCGTACTACAGTCATAAAGCTTCTTTGGCAAAGAAGAAGGAATCTGGAAAAGCTCTACTTGCTGAAGAAGATCATTGGTTAAACGCCACTGATGATGAATCTGATGATGCGGTTTGCATGATGGTCAAAGCATTTATGTCCAAGATGATTCCTAAGAGTGGACGAAAGACTGATTTTTCTTTGAGGCGTTGTAATCCTCATGACTCGGATGATTCTCTTGCTGATTCTCTTGATGATTGGTTTGTTGATTCTTCCGATGATTCGGTGGGAATACTGGATGATTCAGTTAGTTCTGATGATGAAGCGATAGAGGTTATTAATGTGTCTGATGGTTCTGAAGGTGATGACGAGACCGAGGATGTGGTGCTAGGCTCAGATTCAGAGGATGATGATTTTTCAGCTAAAAATCAACTTTGCTTGATGGCAAATCCAGACGACCATTCTTCTGAGGATGAATCTGAGGTACGTCTTAATCCTCATGTCGAATTTGAAGCTTACATCAAGTCTTTAAATGCAAACATGGAAAATCTTAACAAGAAGTTAAAGGCTCAGATGTTGTTCACAGATAAATGGGAAGCTCGTTCTAAACAGAATGATGCTTTAATAGTTGAGCTTTCCGACTAGAATGCTCAAAATGAACATCTTGTGCAATATCTGATGAAAGAAAATGAAAACTTCTTGGAACAATCTGTCATTTCTGATAATAAGCAAAAAAAGCTAAATTGTCTGAAATTTCAGATAAACTTTCTATTCAGGAAAAGGAGTATAATGACATTCAAAAGAAATTTTCTGCACTGTCTGAAGAAAAAGAAGTTTTAATTGGGCATATTAAAAAGGTTGAAACCATGCTTTTAAAACGAGGACAGACTGATCAAACAATTTTTCTGAATAAACCAAAAGAGTTCAAAGCTTATAATGTTAGAGAAGGTTTGGGATTTGAAAATCCTTATTACTTGAAACGTGCAATCAGATTTGTTCCTACACTTTATGATACTATCTATTTTAATCTGGACAAGAAGTATAGAATGCGTTTCACACGATCATCTGAGGAAGTTGAAGCTGAACATGATAAACGTAGAAAGCAAAAAGATAATGTTCAAATTCCTTTCAACTACGAACGTCTGAATGACAGTTATAGTAGAAGGGAAATTTCATTATCTGATGATTATATCAGAAGTTATTCAGAAGAGGAATTTAAACAGTTCAAATCTGATGATTCTCCGGTTGATAACAGTAAATTTTACGAATTGCGATATTATAAGACTCTTAAAGATCTTGATGATGAAAGAAGAATGAATTCTTCTGAAAAAGATCAAATGCTTTGTAAAATTTCTGATCTTCAAAAACAAGTTTTCAAATTAAAAGGAGAATTGCAGAAATTTTCAAGTTCAGGTTCCTCTATACATAAGAGTTCAAATACTTCTGACATTTCATTTGTTTGTGCTTCACCTACTTCAGAAGATAGTGTAAAATCTGAGAATGCACTTCAACTTTCAACCATTGTGAATTCTATATGTTGCGTGTGTTCAGCTAAACAGTTTGTTGAGTCTGAAGCTGTTTCTAAAGTAAAGTCACTTGAGTTAAGGAATGCTCAACTTTCAACTCAAATTTCAGATTTTGAGCAACTTATCATTATTGAAAGAAGCAATTTTGAGAAAGAAAGAAAAGTTTTTGAAGAAAACATTCTTGATCTTTCCTCCAAGATTTCTGATTTAAAATTTAAGATGGATTTCGAGAGACAACAATTTCAATCGGTGAGTAAATCTTCTGAAGAGAAATCTTTAGAATTTCGAAACCAGATTGTTGCCTTGCAAAATCAGATATCTGATGAAAGGAATCAATTCAAAAGGAAAGAACAAGTCTTGAACAGTAAAAAGAAAGCTTTAGAACAAATGTTTGTTGCACATAAGAAAGAACCTGTTGTGGACACAGATTTTGAAAAACAGAAGGAGTTCTTTAAATGTGAGATAAAAAGACTTACATATCAGTTAGCTGAATTCTCAACAAAAGCAATGACTTCTATCCTGAATGATAATAAAAAGTTTGATTCGTCTAGTCTTTCTCATTCTGAAAAAGAGAAAGCAAAGCATGTTTCAAACATTAAACCGAAATTGCATGAAGGTCAATCTTCTTCATCTATTTCAAAGCCCACACAACGGAATTTTTCTGAGGATACTAATAAATCAAAAGATAAATTCGTTCAGTATCCACGGAATTCCAGACAGAAAGTGAATGTTCAACAAAAGAATGGTTATTATTCCTCTTTTACTAATTCAAGTGCGTCTGATTTTTCAGATAATTTTCAAAGAAGACAAGTAAAACAAGTTTGAAGGAGGAAGGAGTTCACAAATTCATGTAGCCCTACATCTAGTATTAGTAATACCAAAGTTAGTCATGATGTACGAAACAATGTTGCTTTTTCATACACTAATCGTGTATCTTTTCCACGAAATTTTTCAATAAAGCAATTTGTTGATATGCGTCGTGATAAATTTTGTTCACGTTGTGGCTTGCATGATTTTGTAAACAATAGTGCGTTTCATGATTATAATCCTTACCTATATAAGAAAAGACCTTGGATCTCAATTGCACATAAATCGTCTAACCCCTTAGGACCCAAATTGAGTTGGGTACCTAAAGTGAAATAGTTGGTTTTGCAGAATCGTCATGTGTGGTATCTCGATTCTGGTTGTTCGAAACACATGACGGGGCGTAAGGTGATTTTGATAATTTTAAACCAAAGTTTTGTGGTTCAGTTCAGTTTGGTAATGAACAGGATGCTCCGATTGTTGGATATGGAGATGTGATTCAAGACAAAATCACGATTAAGAAAGTATCGTTGGTTGAGGGATTAGGACATAATTTGTTTAGCATTGTTCAGTTTTGCGATAAAGATCTCGAAGTAGGTTTCAAGAAGAGGCGATGTGTAGTTAAGACTTAGTCTGGAAAGGAGTTACTTGTTGGTACTAGAAGGCGTAATCTGTATAAGATTGATTTGAGAGATGTCAAAGCTATGAATACTCTTTGTTTGTTATCAAAAGCTTCTAATCAACAAAGTATTTTGTGGCATAGGAGACTGTCACATCTGAATTTCAAAGGTTTGAATAAGTTGGTGATTGGAAACTTAGCTATTGGTATTCCTGATTTGAGATTTCAACAAGATCATCTTTGTTCCGCTTGTCAGTTAGGAAGATGAAACGAGTTTCGCACAAGTCAAAGATTGAGCATGGAACGGAAAAGCCGTTACAATTGATACACATGGATTTGTGTGGCCCGATGCGCGTTCAGAGTATTAGTGGTAAGAAGTATGTTCTCGTTATGGTTGATGATTACTCAAGATATACATGGGTAAAATTCTTACGATCTAAGGATGAAGCACCTGAGATTATCATTTCTGTTCTGAAAGAGGTTCAAGTGAACTAACAGTAACAGGTTCAGAAAATTCGTTCTGATCATGGAATTGAATTTAAGAACAAAGTACTTGGTGGTTACTTAGAGTCGGTTGGTATCAAACATACTTCCGCCGCAGTTCGTACACCACAACAAAATGGTGTTGTTGAACGTCGAAACAGAACTTTGGTAGAAGCAGCTAGAACGATGCTTGCGTATTCAAAGTTACCAATGTTTTTGTGGGCTGAAGCGGTTGATACGGCATGTTATACTTAGAATCGTTCAATTGTGAACAACAGGTTTGGTAAAACACCATATGAGCTTATTAATAATCAAGTACCTAACATAGGGCATTTTCGAGTATTTGGTTGCAGGTGTTTCGTGATGAATGATAGAGAGGATAGACACAAGCTTCAGGCGAAATCAGATGAAGCTATTTTCATTGGTTATTCAAAGAACTCGATTGCATATCGTGTGTATAACAAACGAACAAAGATGGTGATGGAAAGTTCGAATGTTAAGTTTGATCCATATGCTGAAATGGCTTCTGATCATGACAGTTCAGAACCCGGTTTAACTGGTGTTTTAGCGGTCAACTTGGTTAATCCAGATCATGTTACTCAAACAAAGCAAAAGGATGGAGCTTCAACGTCTACAAACAATATTTCTGACTTGGATTTATTGTTTGAAAATTTTTATAATGAATATTTTGGTTCATCATCGTCCGATTCAACAACTAATAACAATTCTTCTTCTATTCACAGGGATACAACCGTGAATGTTCAGGAACCAGTTTCTATTTCTGGTCCGTCGACTTCGACTATCTCGGAAGATATATCAAGTGTAGAAAGTCCTCAAGTTCAGACTTCAATCATTCCGATTTCCGAGAATCAAAAGATTACCCCGATTGTTGATAGTTCCCAAATTCAAGAGGTAGATATTGGTTCAAGTGAAGATATATCAGATCCGATTCCAATTCGAATGGAATCCACATTTGATGATTATTCTGAAGATTTACAAATTGTTCCTTCATTTGAATCTTTGCAAGATGTTCCTATAAGTTCATATACTGATTCTGGTTATGATCTTCAATTGTACAGGCCTCTCCCTCATACAACTAAGTGGACAAGAGATCATCCACTTCATCAAATAATTGGTGATCCGAATGCTCCAGTGCAAACACGATCGGCGACTGCGAATGAATGTTTGTTTGCTGCATTTTTGAGCAATGTTGAACCACTAAAAGTTGTTGATGCTCTTGCAGATCCAGATTGGTTTATGGCTATGCAAGAAGAGATCAATCAGTTTGTACGACTAAAAGTCTGGAGACTCGTACCTCGACCTGAAGGAAAATCAATCATTGATACAAAATGGGTTTTTAAAAATAAGAAAGATGAGGATAATGTTGTTGTTCGCAACAAGGCACGGTTGGTTGCCAAAGGATACAGACAATAAGAAGAAATAGACTACAATGAGACATTTGCTCCGGTTGCTCGTATTGAGGCTATAAGGATGTTTCTAGCTTACGCGGCACATAAAGACTTCAATGTCTATCAAATGGACGTGAAGACAACATTTCTAAATGGCGTCTTACAAGAGGAGGTATATGTTTCACAACCAGAAGGGTTTGTTGATAAAGATCATCCTGATCATGTTTACATTCTCGATAAGGCATTATATGGTTTGAAACAAGCACCGAGGGCATGGTATGATTCCTTATCTTAGTTTCTTGTTGAGTCTGGCTATTCCAAAGGTAAAATCGACAACACTTTGTTCATTAAACGTGAAGGCGAGCATATAATGTTGGTACAAATTTATGTAGATGACATTATTTTCGGGTCTACTTGTCCTAATTTTTGTGAAACTTTTTCTAAACTCATGATGACTCGGTATGAGATGTCGATGATGGGAGAATTAAATTTCTTCCTCGGTTTACAAGTTAAACAATTATCAGCTGGCATTTTCATTAATCAAGCAAAATACATCAAAGATATTTTAAAGAAATATAACTTGGAAAATGCTAAGATTATGAAAACACCGATGTCACCAAGTTGTGCACTAGATTCTGATCCCGATGGAACAGCTGTTGATATGACAACTTATCGAGGAATGATTGGTTCTTTAATGTACTTAACTGCAAGTCGACCTGATATAATGTTTTCGACATGTCTTTGTGCTCGTTATCAGTCAAAGCCTAAAGTATCTCATCTTAAAGCCGTCAAACGGATTTTTAGATATCTGAAAGGTACTGTTAATCTTGGTCTATGGTATCCTAAAGGTTCAGGATATGAGTTGACAGGTTATACTGATGCGGATCACGGAGGATGCAAGTTAGATAGAAAAAGCACGACATGACACATACAGTTTTTGGGAGATAAGCTAGTTAGCTGGGCATCCAAGAAGCAGAATTGCGTATCACTTTCAACGGCCGAAGCTGAATATGTGGCTGCTGCAAGCTGTTGTTCTCAGATTATTTAGATGCGTACCCAGTTACGAAATTACGGTTTCAAGTTTGATAAGATCCCGATTTACTGTGATTCAAAGAGCGCGATCGCTATCTCTTGCAATCCAGTCCAACACACGAAGACCAAACACATAGACATCAGCTATCATTTTATTAAAGATCATGTAGAGAAAGGTACGATAGAACTTTTTTGTCAATACTGAATTTCAGTTAGCAAACTTGTTTACAAAAGCTTTGGATGAAAAGAGGTTTACCTTTCTTATCACCAAGCTTGGTATGCGAACTCTGAAAACTTGAAATAGTATTTTCAAAATTTATTTCTTTGTATATTTTCTTTCTACATTTGTTTTTTATTTTTCAGTTTAATAAAGTGTGTTTCTTTGTTTGAGGGGGAGTCAATAAATAAATAAATAAAATCATAATGAGGTCATTCAAGTTTTGGTACAAGATATTTTTGAGGGGGAGCTACTAACTAAAGCGGATTCACTGTTTACATGATTACCAAATTCTATTATCTGTTTTGTAGGTAATTCACATTTTCAGGGGGAGCTTATATGTATATATATAGTTTGGCATAAACACATATTTGAAAAGATGAACAACTTTCGAGTATGAAAACAGTTTTCATAATTGTTCAAATCACTTCTCTATTCTCAAAGTTTTTCTTGAATCTAGAAGTGAATTTTCAATGTTTTCATATTAAGGAATTGACGCATGTTTTCTAAACCGTGTGTTTCCAAAGATTGATACTTGTGTATTATCTTTTCTTATACTGTTTAAGTATTCATACACACCGGTTTATGTTTTTCTTGTTTAGTTATTACCATGTCTCTAAAACGACCCAATTATTCGATGGTAATACACTCGTTTGAAATTCCAATTTGCGTCTAAGCGTTCGTTTGCTCAGTCCGATATACCTTGTTTCACAAAGATATATCTATATATCGTTCATATAGATATTTCCTATCTTTCTGAGCCATTATTTTTGCTCATACCATCTGATGAAACAATTTTCTCAAACAATTCTTTGTTTTTCATGTGCATTCAATGTATATAATTGTTTGGAGATATCTTTTTGCTCATGTCTTGTTTTTATACATTTTTTTGAGCAAACTTTATCAAAGGCTATATGATTCAACCGATGAATCATCGATTTTGCATGTTTAGGAAACATATTTCACGGGGAGTGAGGTTATAAAACTTCTATGGACTACCAGCGCCGGTAGCCCTACCCAAGAAGTTATCCTTGAGAGAAATGAGGGGTGAAGGGTCTAAATCAAAGAGTGGGGGAGATAACTCATCCGGTTGGGTTATTCTCATAGTGTTAGAGCGGCAAAATGGAATATGAGAGCTTAGTTAGCAGTGAGGAAGATTAAAAGAATTGGAGGGTGTGAGAACAGAGTTAAAAGAACAATAAAACTCTGCACCAACCATTTCTAAGCGGGCAACCACATACTCTATCGGTTCACGTTCTTTGGTGACTGATATTGAATTAAGGCAAAGCCCAATGCTGACTCTCGATTAAACCCCACCAGCTACTCATTTTCTTCTCAACAAGAAAATGTTTCAATTCAGCACGGGGACGCAGCATATAATCTATCAGATTTTCATTTGGAAAGTCGATATTGAAAAAGAAGGACGCTGCCCTGCCTTCGAACTTCATTTCTTGCACATCGAGTCAGTGGATATGTTTTTCACTATTTTGAGCCTTTTAAAGCATTTTATGCTAATTCTTTCAACACTTTGCACACAAGGAATTTGTTTCTTTGTCGGAACATTCATAGAAATACACCGGTGTTTCGATGATTGAATGGAAGTCCTGGGGGGTGAACGTCAATAAAGCCCTTTCTACAGTACATCCGTTGTACTAAGTGGCTTTGTGCTACTTACAGGCATTTTAACTGTTTCATGTGTTGATTCAGGGTTACCACTCTATGTCTGAATTTGAAAAGATTCGGATAATTTTTGGAATTGACGGAAGGTTTACACTTTTGGATGGTGGTTCGGGAGATATTCTTATCAGAAAGAGACGGTGACTGATCAGACTATTTCTAAAGATTTGGTTGATGTTTGAAGGTTAATCATTTCTATATCGTGATTTGATGATAAAATTGTTTTTTCATCAAATAGGGGGAGAAAGAAAGCGAAATGGGGAGAAAGAAAGAGAAATGATTATTTGATCAATACATGTAATGTTTGTATTTGGCGATATGTTCGAGAATTGATCATTGTTGGTAAATGTTTTGGTGATTCAAAGAATGAAGAAAGTTGGTTCTTCAACGTACTTGAAGATATTTGTTCAAAGTTCAAGTTGAGTTCTGAAGAGACTTTGTAAATAAGTGAAAGGACAGGATGGAAGTTATTTCGAAGATAATCAAGTTGTTAAAGTTTCAATCATTTAAAGATGTTGGAAGATGTCAAGTGAAGACTGAAGATTTCCAAGTTGTTGTTTCTAGATGATGAGAAAAGAGTTTGAAGTTTTATGGAGAAAAAGAGATGAGTTGTTTTTCTGAAGGTTGAAAGAAAATATCTGGAGTTTGATACTTAGGTGATAATCAGTTGGTGAATTCTGATTCAAGCTGAGTTTATTGAAGGTGGATACTTCAAAGGAGATAATTCTATTTTGTGAAAAATGGGAGATTGTTCTACTTTGAAAAGGTTGAGAAATTTTTCTGAAGAACGTTGATGTTTTTTTAAAGTCAAGAGGTTCTCAAGTTGAATTCAAGTTGGTTACCTGTATTTCGTGAAGATTTCTGATGCTGAAAAGTTTTGATTGTTGCTGATTCTGATAAAGTGAACTTTGTGAAGATTTATATGTTTGCAAGTTTTGTGTTAGTTGGTTATTTCCAACTTGAATACAAAGGGGGAGATTGTTAGGGTCAAAATATAATTGTATTCAAGTTTGGTTTATATTTGTATTTTGTGTAAAGTTGAGGGGAGCTTAGTGTAAATACCCTAGGGGTATAAAAGCTTTTAGGAGAGTTACATTTAGAGAGGATTCGTAATTGTCAGATCAAGTGATTGTTAGAGAGAGAAAGTTAAGAGTGTGTGTATTGTTCATATTGTATTTCACATATAATAAAAGTGAGATTTGTGATTAACTGAAGCTTCTTAATCATGGTGGATTGATATTCAGATTTAACAATGTTTAATTAGGATGGATAGGTTTGGAAAATTTGTTTTCTGCATAAAGCTTCCTCCTAAAAACTTACTAAATAAGTCACCTTCTATACCATTAAGCCACAACAAAACAATCATGTAAAACTAATTGAATAAGTTGTGAGTCCCATTAAGCTCATTAAGTTGCTAACAAACAGGGTCTTAACCCTTTTCATTTGAATTCCCACTATATATACATTAGCAAAGGAACCTAAAATTGATCCGGGGGTGAGCAACCAGGGGCCACTGAGTGTTAATCCCAGGGGAGCATGCTTTAGCTCTCGGTAAAAATTGCCAAGGATGTAGTCTGGCCAAAGTCCAGGTGAACCTTCCAAAAAAAAAAGGAACCTAAAATTGATTAGGAACACGAGAACCATCCAAAGCGTGAAACTTGGCATACTCATTAGAAATATGGACATGATATTTATTATGAATGTAGTAAGCATATTCCTCGAAATGTTTGATACATGATTAATAACATGTTCATAATACATCCATATTCATTATGAAGAGTGACATGTTGTATGTGGTTCCCGGGTTTATAAGCAATTTTGAGTTCTTAACGGATCTTCCTTATAAATATATATATAGGGGCATGTTCAGTTAAGAACCAATTTTCCGTTACGAACTAAGGTGCACTACATGTCCTAGATATTCATCATGAATGTTTAAAATAATAGATGCCCTTTATTCACGATAATATGGACTTGTGGCAGACTCTTGCGGGTATGCCGGTTCGTAGTAGAAATATTGTTCTCGTCTATCTTTTTTTACATTTTTTATTTCCATTTAAGATTATAAAACAAACTTTGAGTTCTAATTAGGAGTTTATGAAGATGAATGTTCATTCTTCCACTTTAATATGGAATAAAATTTAGGTTTATAAGAAAAAAACTTATTATATTATATAAAAATAAGTATTTTTTCTTTTTTTAATCCCATTAATTATTGTTCAATATTTGTAACCAAACATCTTTCAATACATAATATATTATAAACTATGAATGTGTTGTTTTGTTCTTCGACGTAAATGAGGAATAAAAGAAACAAGTTAAATAACATTTTGATCAATTTAAATTAAAAAATGCATGTGAATAACACCTAATCAATTTGAGGTTAATATAATCAAACAAATCAATATTACAGATTATTCTTCATATAATACAATATAATAATCAATATTAAAGATTAAGGACCACAAGTCCACAACTATCAACTAATCCATATTTTATAACTGAAACTATTGGGCTCATTGATCCAAATTTTGGCCCAAGAAGAAAACTGTTCCAATGGAAATGTAATACTCAAGATGTATATTGGGCCTACCCATTTAACATAGCGGTATATCGAAAGTGGGCCGGCCTGATTCGAGACGAGTAGACAACGGAGATGGCCAAGCCGGTCCGAGCCAATAAAATCCTAGTTATGGGACGACAGTTACAACCGGTTGGTGTTTTGGATGGATAGATCGGCCTGGACCAATCTATAGACGTACTGTTCTAAACGGTTACAACAGGTCCTGGCCCAGGACCACAGTATGTCTACCTCTAGTAGCCATTGGTCATGGTCTATGAGTCTATGGGTTCAGGACCGATTAGGAGCTATAGAAATTTAAGGTCTAGTCCTTAACAGGACTATTACCTGTTGTGCATATAACTGATATTTTAAGTTTCTTTTTCATTATATAATACAAGCTTTTCATGAAAAGTAAAAGCTTAAAAAAATTTAATACTTAAAGTGGATTTTGATGCTAAAATTAAAAAATAGTAATTATAAAAACGTGTACAACAACGACAATATTTATTATCAAAAAACGAGTCAGGTCTGAGACCAATCCGTGATCAGGACTAGCCAACCAAATTTTGAAGGGAGTCGATTTTGACACTTGTCTAGTACTGGTTTTTGGTCATTTCGACATATAGGCGACATTATATTGCTATTCAAAATGCATATGTACATCCTAGAAGGCTACTACAAGGTAGTACCATGTATCTCTAAACATTTTAGAATCCGTATAGTTGATATTATACTTGATAAATAATCAACCTTACACAAATCGATAATTAATGTCTTTTATGAGCATATTGACTTACTGATTTAGATAAAACTTCAAACAATATTTTGAAATTATCCTAATATTTATGAAATATAATTATGATACATTTATTATGATTGAGATATTGATGAAATATGATAGTTTCACTTTATTATGATCATGACTTTAAATTATGGAACAATTGAAATATTTATAAAACTAAATATTCATTTAGATAGATGATAAAATGTATTTGAATGGTAAAATTATCTAAAATGGAGAATATATTGGTAATTTCTTTTAGATATTTGGATTTTTAGTTCTTGTTTTTAATGTTTTTATCATAGCAAATATTATGTACTTAGTTATATTCCCTCGTGAGTCATTTAATGTATTATCAGTTGGTTTAAAGTCAACACAACAATTTGATATGATATCACCATACTTAAAGTGATTAAAGTGTCCTAATTTGCAGCACTTGGACAATACATCCACATGAGGTTATCGATTCTTTATTATCAAGAAAAACAACATGCTGACTTCAACTAATGGATACTTTTTCAATTACAACACAAAATCTTCAAACCCTGGTTCATTATCTGCTCTTAAAAGCATACAACAAGAAGATACTTCCACAAATGAAAAGGCAATAGAACATACACATACATGCACACACTTACCATCAACAAAACTTGATCATTAGTTGTCTAAAATCATATCGTGGGGTTGAGTGCTAAAACACATGTGCATTCAAGCCTGTACTCGAGCATTCACAACACACATCCTTTCCTTGGACCGTTGTGGTCATGTCATCCAAGTCCCTACTAATCGAAAAAGTTTAGTGGATGTCCGAACCTTAGATTGTTTGGGAGAAAAATGTTATTAACTATTTTTAACTTAGTCTCACTAGAAAAAATTGCAACCTTTTTTTACCTATAATTAATTGGCAAAAATAATAGGTGGTTGTTAACCGGATTCCACCGCTTGAAAATACTTTTTAAAGTTTTTTGCTTGATTTCAAATGACTTTATGATATATAGTTCTTTTTTTTTGCTTGATTTCAAAGGAAATTTTTTTTTGGTTGATATCCTTTGTGTTTTCCAATATCCTAAAACAACCTATAAAACAAAAAATCCTCTTAAAACCAACAAAAAACCGAAAAATCCTATTGAAATCAACCAAAAAACCAAAAAATTCTCTCAACTCAACAAAAAAAAGTCCATTGAAATCAACAAAGAAAAACTTAATAAATCTCTCAAAAGCAACCAAAAAATTGAAAAAAAAAATTCTATTGAAATCAACCAAAACCTTAATATTGTATGAAAAATGTCCTGGATCCATCCCTAGTTTCAGTTCATTTCAATTCAACTATAATTTTCACATTAACTGGACAGGACTGGATTAAACTGAACTGAACTGAACCGTGAACACCCTCGTTATTCGACATTAAGTGGGTCATAGATGGAGACACCCGACCCGTCACGTGGCATACAATGGATGCCACTGTTTAACTCTTTGCACTATGAAAAAAGTTGGTTTCCAATTTCCAAATTTACAAGGGGTAAAATTGCAAATACATCAAATTTGACGGTCCTCCTTTTTGTTTATCACACATAACCATTTTAACTTTTCATTTTCGCCCTCTATAGTTTCATTTTGACACATCACTCCCTTTACTTTTCCTCTACCTTTTCATGAGTGCATAAGTTATTTTTCAACTTGAATATGAACTTTTATAGGAGAGCTTGCGGTGTGGTTTATCGTCAAAAACCACATACACACATATACGTTGAGCTGCAAATATTATATTGTACTTTTGTCGTTTGCAAGTGAATATTATGTGTGAAAAACGATAATACAAAGATGACTAGACAAGAGACGGACTTGAGAGACGTAGTCAAAGGTTGAGTTTTGGGAACACATAAAGACGGCACGACACGAGAGATATGAAAGAATCAAATAACATAAAGATTTAAGTTGCATTATTTTATTGCAATGCGTGTGGGTTAGGTAGCAAGGTGAACACCACGACACTATCATAAATTAAGGGGTTATTTGGCAGCTTCTGAATAGTTTGGTATTGGATGATTACTTAGTCAGAATGATTAAGATGCTCCTATGATATATGCAAAATGAAATATTGTTGTTTGGTAATCGTTGAGAATAAAATGAGGGCTCTAACTGGTTAAGGGAGACCCAAGATACAAAATCATTAAGAGAATTATGGAACCATTAAAAGCGAGTCGTTTTTTTACCAAACAAAATTTTACTCTTAACGCGATTTAGATATTGTCTCTTAATGGAACTGTTAAGAGGTAAACAACAACCCTAAGATGTAGAAACAGATATGAGGATCGCGACTAACTTGACTAAGACTTACATAAAGGATAGTGATCGGGATTGATCCAAACCCAAAAGTTCGATCAATCCAACATCTTTCATTAAGGACCCATTATGTTTTTTAAAGCTATAAAATACAATTTATCCCTCATAACTAAGTAGTTTGAGGGGCATTATATGAAATCTAATTTGTTGGGATTACTTGTTTAAACTTTCAAAAGACGCTTATATACACTCACAGTGTTCTATAGTTTCAAAAATAATAAATACCAATAGTTAGTATACATTAACATCTTATGGGACCAAAAGACAATTCAAACCCAAATTGACCAAGACCGGTTAAAGCTCAACTAGTCACCGATAGAACAAAACTTAAATGGTTCCTTCATAACTCTAATCACAACATGGTTTATCTAATACACTTACAACAATCTATTCTTGAACATGCATGTGGATGCCTATAGGTTTCAATAAATCGACCACATCCTCCCCTGAACACAAGTAACCGTACAGAACCATCAAAGACGAGTCTACAACTCAATATGTCCATGTACATAATCGTTACAAATTAGAAACAAACCAGATCACAATCATTGTAAATTTCTGTATACATGAATTACACAACTTTATAAAACAAAACACGTAAAAGGCTACCACATGACTCAATATTGTTCAACAATTCAATTAACATGTTAAAAGAAGTATACACATTTTCATACCACAAGGACTCGTTTTGATCAATAAAAATACTTCAGGGTCACTTCCCTCTATTTACAGTTTTAGGGCCTGTTTGGTTCATGCAGGGGAATGAAAATGGGAATGAATATGGTAATGACTGGGAATGGAAATGGGAATGAACATTGCATTGATGTTGTTTGGTTAATACAGGGGAATCATTATCATTATCATTGATGCTTGTTTGGATGTTTAACATATATAATAACTGAAAGTTTATTTTGTAGCATTGTCTACCATTTATATAACGTTAACCATTAATTTATCATTTAAAACAATACAATACAATTCGAAGTTTCATCCAACTTCAAAATACAATAAAATTCGAGATTTCATCCAAGTACAAAATACAATACAATTCAAGGTTTCATCCACCTTCAAAAATACAATACAATACAATTCAAGGTTTCATTCCACCTTTAAAAATACAATACAATACAATTCAAGGTTTCATCCACCTTAAAAAATACAATACAATAATTCAAGGTTTCATCCATCTTCAAAAATAAAAACTATTGGATGTTCCATTAACCTCAATATACAACACCAAAAAGAGGTTTTACATAGCCAACCTAATTCATACCAAAAGATTATGCTCAACATCCAAATTCATTGATTACCGAATACAAGAACCCAAGAACATATGATCTTCTCATGTGAGTCGGCAACGTAAAAAAGACCTTAACTTTGGTAGGTTCATTATAGCAAACTTCAGGTGCTTTACCAACATCGCTAGTAGATATTCCAAGGCTAAGAAGTTCATTCATCATTTCTTGCATATTCTCATCACTCAAAGAATCGGATTTGTTTGCATCGGTCAAAAGATTGGCGGTAGCCGCATATTGTGACATCATTTGACCACAAATAGACTCAAACTTGGAATTAAATTCATCTAACCTCGTGTCAATGGTATTTTGAAGTGAATGTGATTTCTTGTTCTTGTAACTTTCCCTTCTAGGTGAAAGTTTCTTTCGCTTCTTTGATGTGATAGTAGTTGATGAGTTCGGAGATCCTTGTGCATCACTTTCTTCTTCACCTTCACTATCGGAAGAACATAAAAACACATTTCTATCTACAAAAGAAATAAGCAAATAAGCAAATAAAAAATGGAAGAATTAGCATATATTAAATAACCAGCTCATCATCCTTAGGAAATGTATGCATCTTTTCAAATACGACAATCAGTAACAGAAATCACTATGTGAGCGGATACTGAACGAATCATAGCACAATCAAGTCAAAACTCAAAACCAAGGTAAGTTGATAAAGAATAATCTATTTATACATAAAAATTTAACAACGTATGTCTTCTTTTAAGCAAACAATAACAAGGGCAAAGGATCTTACATTAGCTTGAATCAATAACATATCTATTTCATCATTGTTTAAAATAGATACAAACAGCAATAATAGTCAATTTGAAGAATGAAAAACAACAAAAAGAGCAGGTATCTACAGTAAGCAGGAAGAGTGGATTTGAAAAAATACTCATGAACCCATGTCAACAGTTAAATTTAGAAGTTATTTAACGAATCCGCTAAATTTACGGGTATTTTTTTCACAAGTCCGCTAAATTTACGGGTATTTTTTTTTCACGAGTCCGCTAAATTTAACGGATCCATCAAGATTTTAACTGTCTCGTTAAATAACTTCTAAATTTAACTGATGTGATATGAGTTCATGGGTATGTTTTTCCCAAGTCAATTAAATTTAACTGACCTACCAAGATTTTAGAGAAGACAGTGGATATTTGAGTAGAGAGGAAGAGAAATTTGTCAGGAGGCAAAAAGAGAGGTTTGGCTACTACAAGCGATTTCGCATGAAGCTTGTGGTTATGGAATTTTTTCGTACAATTTTCAGTCTTGATTTTTCGTTTGATTTGGAAATCGATTTTTGGTAGGTGGAGCTTGTGGTTATGGAAATTTGTACAGCGAGGGTTACGGTACAAACACAGTTGTGTTAAATACAAGTTTGTTTAACAACGGATTAAGCTGTGGAGCTTATTATGAGCTTAGATGTGTGAATGATCCGCGGTGGTGCCTTGCCGGAAGGATAGTGGTTACGGCCACCAATTCTGCCCGCCGGGAGGGTGGTGTGATCCACAACACGCTCATTTTGACTTATCTCAGCCGGTGTTCCTCCGCATTGCTCAGTACCGTGCCAGATTGTGGCATTGTGCCGGTTTCTTATCGGAGGTATGGTTACTTTGTTAAGGGTATTTTTCATCTTTTTACACTTCTTGATACTTTACACTGATTATTGGTACATTTGTTGTCATTTGTCAAGGATAGTTTCGTCTTTTTTCAAAATCTATGCATGAAATTGTCAAGGGTAGTTACGTCATTCATGTGTAAAATGCTAAAATTCATTTGTCTAATCAAATGTTCGCACATTATGTTATAAATCCTCTTGCGATTTATTTATTAATTTTATTGTTAAATCAATTTTTTCATTACCTTTCCTCATTAAATATGTGTTGTTATGTAACTGATTTATTATTTGTTATTTTTTGTTGAGATTAATATTAATATTTTCTTTTCTCAAAAAATATATTAAATAAATAAATGACGAATTTACGATTCTTCATGTGACATCAAAAACCGTTTTTTCGTTTCTCATGCATGGTAGTTGTGTGGAAGAGCGGGTAGCGCTTCAAAGTATTGGAGCGGTTAAGGGTAGTTTTATCTTTTTACATTACTATGCATGCATAGCTTTCTTGAGGGGATTTGGTGGGTTTGACATCAATAAACTTATTTTTAAGGGTAGTTTCGTCATTTTACCTAATTATATTTTCTTGAGGGGATTTGGTGGGTTTGACATCAATAAACTTATTTTTAAGGGTAGTTTCATCATTTTACCTAATTATAATAGGTGACAATTTTCTTAGCCCACACTTTTTGAAGTTTCCCATTTCACCCTTGTTCCAAGATCCCAAAATCAAATTCATCACAACAATGAAGATAAATTATATTTTAATTAGTAGTTACAAATATCATGTTAATAGAACTATTAACTAGAAAATGTGAAATGACATTTTTGACCTTGTGATGCAGGGTACCCTGTAGAAAAAAGGGGTGGCACTAGGTTCACGGTGAACGGGCATTCCTACTTCAATTTGGTGCTAATCATTAACGTAGGAGGTGCAGGGGATGTGAGGAGGGCATACATAAAAGGGTCAAGAACTAGATGGCAAGCTATGTCAAGAAACTGGGGGCAAAACTGGCAAAGAAACAGTTACCTTAACAGACAAAGCTTATCTTTTAAGGTCACCACAAGTGATGGTCGGAGTGTGGCCTCATATAACGTTGCCCCTCATGGTTGGGCTTTTGGCCAGACATTTTCTTCTGGAGGGCAATTTCGGTAAAACCCTAAAAGGGAAATTTCTAACACTGATTAATAGTGTTTAAAGAAAATGTTTTTGCTTCAGTGGATCCAATTCGTTTGTAAAACGGGTTGGATTATGGTTTTAACTATATATGGGTTGTTAGCAAGTGTTAATATCTTGGAAATTCGGTTGAATGCGAGGTTTTAACGGTGTATGCCACACTTTAAAGTGTTTAAGAGCTTCGAAATCTGGTCAAAAGACTCGTTTTAGTGTATCTTATTTGCTTATCGTTTTGTAATGATTTTGTTACTGTTAATGTATTTATTGTATTAAAAATAAGTGGTTTAAGGGTGCGATTAGCCGATTATCAGATTAAAAAGTCGGATCTATGATAAATGTAACATGTGTCTTTAATAACTATCTTTACTTGTTTTCTATTTTATATTCTTTTGGTGACGGTAAAACCATATTATGACACTTTCATAACTTGTTTATTGATTCAACGTTGATAATTCGTTTGAAACTTAGATTTAGGCTATGTTTGGCAAAAATAACCTAGGTTATAAGCTAATACATGTTGGATCGACCATAAGCTAGCTTATAAGCTAACCTATAAGATAGTTTATTAAAACACTAGTTGGAGTAGCGTTTCAGAAGTTCTATGTAGTTTTTTTTTAAATTATATTCTTATTAATATTAACTATTATATCCAAGATAGTTTTTTGGTCATTTTACGTATTCATAAGCTAGTTTTTGACATAATTTATTAATAAGCTACCTTATCAGCTACTAGTTAACTTATTAGTCAACAACTAACTTATCAACTACCCACTAATTTGCCAAACACAACTTTAAAATGTTATCTGGTTTTAACCACTTAAGCATTGCTCGACCCTATGCACACTTTTTGAAAATGACATGTTTGACCTTTATGGATTTTATAAGAAAAATGGTATGAACACTTGACCATAAGTTAATTTTATAAGAAAAATCATACAAACAATACTTATCAAGATTTGACCGATATAAATAAGTTCTTAATCTAGACTAACTTCGAGGGTGTTTGTTTTTTCCACTTATCACTTTTTCAGCATTTTTTGAGGGAAAACCACTTATTCGATCAATGGTTTTCCCATTCAGACTGTTTTTATTTTATTTTATTAAGTGTCACTTATCACTTTTTCACCACTTACCGAAAAAAGTGATGGTAAAACCAAATTTTGTCCAATTTTTCACTTTTTCATTAAGCTTGGAATTGTTTGGATTGTTCATTAAGCTCATTAAGCTTGTTTGAATTGTTCATTAAGCTCATTAAGCTTGTTTGAATTGTTCATTAAGCTCATTAAGCTTGTTTGAATTGTTCATTAAGCTCATTAAGCCTGTTTGAATTGTTCTATAAAACTCATTAAGCTTGTTTGGATTGTTTTATAAAGCTCATGTTGTTGGATTGTTAAAGTTAACTATTGTACTTGATTGAGTCGACGTATTTCAGTTGATTTTTGTTCTTATGAATAATCATATTCAGATTCAGATGTTTAATAGTTTACAAAAAATAAACAGTATTCAGATTCAGAAGGGGAAACAGATTCAGGCTATGTTTGGCAAGCGTAGCTTATAAGCTAGCTGGTAGCTGATAAGCTAGCGGATAGCTGATAAGCTAGCTGTTGATTGATAAGCTTGCTAGTAGCTGATAAGCTAGCTGTTGAACAAATTATGTTTGGCAAAAACTAGCTTATGAGTATGTAAAATGACCAAAAAGGGTATATTTGAATTTAATAATTAATATTAATAAGGGTATAATTGGAAAAAGCTACAATAAGCTCCTCATAAGCTACTCAAAGTAGCGTTTCAAAAAGCTAGCTTATAAGCTAGCTGATAAGCTAGCTTCCTGGTACATGTTTGGATGGACTAGCTTATAAGCTAGCTTATCAGCTAGCTTATGCTTGCCAAACAAAGTCTCAGTCTTCAACACCACTTAAAAAACAAGCAACACATTCTTCTACAATAACTTATATGAGGAGAGGGACCCAATATATTGAGCAATTTATTTATTTTATATTTTATCTTAAATATATTTTTATGAAAAAAATATCTTCTATAAAAATATGAAATAAATAATACATTTTTACAAGAATATAAGGTGGTGTTTGTTTCCAGAATGAATTCTCTCATATAGTCATAACTGAAATTTCTCAAAGGATTGAAATCAGAACTCTAAGAATTTTGAATGGAATTTAATTATGTTTTACCATACTAATTACTTTTTTTTATAAAACACTTAAAGAATGATTAGAAAATATTTTTAGAATTACACCAATACGTATGGAGTATGATGTTTTTTCTTTCTTTAAATAATCGAAAATACGGCATTTATTTGCTATGAATATTTTCAAACAAATTATTCGAAGTATACAGTCAGCAACATGTTTTTTTCCAACAAAATTTTCAATACATAATTTGTCAAAATAAAAAAAAGTAGGAGATCAAATGTAAAATTCTTCAAATCAAACAACTATCCAAAAATGAAGATTGTGGTATAAACTTTTTAAGGAAAATAAATATATAGGATAGAGAATAGTATTTTATTAAATGTATAAACTAATTAAAATTTGATCATCTATTTTGACCTATTTTAATATGATCTCACTTGAAATAAGTTCTACAATCAATTACTGAATTTTGACCATCTTTTCTATCTAATAAATAGAAAGACTATTTTAGGAATAAGAATTTATTCTAAATGCTATCAAGGAAAAACCAATTATAAAATAATATTTAAAATATAATTTAATAAAATGAGTTAGTGGGAACAAGAATTAGGAAATTTCATACCAAATGCACAAACAAGACTAGGAGTTGTTTTCCCTCGTCCCTTCCAAGAAGCTAGGCAACCAAATCAATATTTGTTTATTATAAATATCAATTTTATTGTTAACTTTATAATTATAATTTAAGAAATATGTACTTTAGAAATCTGATAGACATATCAGATGTTTAAAATATATATACTGTTACAAAAGTATTTGAATATATATTTTCAAAATGTTTATTACGATTTCAAAACTTTATTTAAAATAATTAGTTAATCAAAATTAATAAATAATAATATAATTCTATATTTAGTTTAGGATATTGGTTTTATTGCAATATGTATTTACTTGTTTCTAAAAAAACCAATTAAGTGAAACACTATAAAATTGATTATTATGATATATAAACCAATTACCCTTACTTTTTATAACTTTTAAAATGCATGTTTCATGCAATATTCGACAACCATAAACTACTTTTACTGTTGTGATTACTGAAAAAACCTATATTAACAAGTCATAAACAAGTTTATAAGTTGTATATTTTATCCTATAATACTTCAATAAATTCCAATCTTTTGTTCCAATTATATCCTTGATACTCTTTAATATTAACTTATCAAACATAACTAATTTGTTATCTATCTCGTTAAGTGATAACTAGCTTTTCAACCAACCGTCACTATACCCCAAATACAAGCTAGATAGAATGTTTATATGGTAAATAGTCAAGGTAGTTCCAACATCTTTACTAAGAAAAAGAACAAAAGTATTATGAAGCAACCAAGAAACTTCCTTTGAATTTTCCACTTCAAACCACTATTTTTTTTTTCTTCAAACACACACTAGATGTCACATTCACTTATTGTTTATAAAACCCACAAATCCATTCTTCATCAATCCAGACTCAAAACACTCTCTACTCTACTAGCATTCATATTATTTGTTTCATTTCTAACCCTAAAATATCATTTGACCAATATCATGACTTCTACGATAGTTGAATTCATCCAATACTTCTTACAAATAATAAGCGTCACATCATGCAAGTTTTTCATCTATTCCCAACTCGGGTTTTCCTCAATCGACTCCAAGATTGAGGCCAGACAGAAGAATCAAGGTTTCATACTGTCCAAAAGGATGCCTTCATTCGCATACAAAAGTGTACAAAAAGATGAAGTGGAGTCGATGATGGGGAATCTGGGAATCTTTTGTCGTTTCAAAGGGGAGAAACTCCCTGAGAGTTTAAACTCTAATGATATGTTCAACTTGTTTGAAGAGGAACATCCGAGATTGGATGAAGTGAAGGGTGCTTTTGATGTTTTTGATGAGAACAAAGACGGGTTTATCGATGAAAAAGAATTGCAAAGAGTTTTGTATGCTATTGGAATGAAGGATAGAGCATCCATGGATGATTGCAAGAAGATGATAAGATTGTTTGACGATAATGATGATGGTAGAATAGATTTTGATGAGTTTGTGAAGTTTATGGAAGATACTTATTGTTGAATTATGTCTCTTTTGGTTTTTTTTTTTTTTTAATAATGGTGAGATCATTTTTTTGTAAGACTTTGATATTGTATTGAAGGTTGCCAATAAAAAAGATCCGTTGCAACAAAATTTGTCTTATATGACATCAAATATCTTTAAATATTCTACTGGTTTGTTCTATAAAACTAGTATGAACTATGAATCATCACGTCATATGGAAAGGTGTTGTGATAAGTTTGTAACAAATTTTTGCACGTTGTAACAAACATTTTAAGATATTTTTGAAAAAAAAAGCATATCATATTTTTCTTTTTATATGATATTAACGGGATAAAAACACGTTTTTGAATGTTCTAACAAATTCTGAAAGACATTTTTAAAATAATGTGTCATATTTTTTTATATGATGCTAACCGAAAAAGTGGTTAAAACATGTTTTTAAAGTCCTACCAACTTTTTTCTGACATTTTTAAAATAAGCATCATGTTCATTTTTCTACGTGATATTAGAGTAAATTGTAATTTTGGTTCATATGGTTTGTTGTTTTTCTTAACTTTAGTTCTTATGAAGTTTTTATTTCAAGAAAACCCCCATAATAGGCAAAAATGTTTGGTTTTGGTCACTCATACTAGCGAACATTAGATTCCATCCATTAACCCCTCATGTGTCGTGCAATGAGGCTAAAATAGTCATTTTATCTTTAAAATGACAACAACATATATTGAAACATGTTTTTATTTTACTCTCAAACTAGTGCTGTGCACCGCGCGTTGCGCAGTGGTGATAAACAAATTTTGAATCATGTTAAATAATCTAATCTTTTACATATTAGATATTTTTCCATCGTTTTCATATACTCAAACATGTTCTCTAATTTATCATCTTACTATAAGAAAACTTGATGTTACTAAATTACTAACATTTTGGCTATGTAAAACGATAGAAGAAAAATATATGTACTAAAAAGTGGTATGAAAAAAATAGAAATTCTTTCATATAAGTTTAGTTTATATAAACTAGTAATGAAATGTTTAACCTTTCACTTTTGATGAATACTTAACGGAACAATAAAAAATTCACCTCTTGATGAATACTTAACTCAATTCTCATGTTGTCACCTCATTACTTTGGGATTTTTTTATCTATATAAAGATTGATGTAGTTTATATAAAATTAAAATGAAATGTTTAGACTATTACATAAAGTATTTTGTCATATAAATAAAAGTAACTATTTAACCCAAAAAATGGATCAAAAATTGGATTACATTCAACCCATATCTTATCCTATTCCTATATATACACCCACCTGATCTTCTAACATTTCATTTTTGTGAAAAATGTGGGACAACGAACAATTCACCATATCATAAATATTTGTTTCTCGTTTTTCTATATCATCAACTAAGAATGTACCTTTGGTGTAGTTTATTAGAATGAAAAATGAAATAACTAACTATTGTTAGGACATAAAATGTCCTTATATGTGAAAGTTTTATAAAGAATATAGTTTGTGTAAATAATAGAAAGTGAGGGCTGAAAGTGTAAATTGTTGTATAGATAGAGGGGCTATAGTGTAGTGGTATATATAGAGATGGAATGTCAATTGAGAGAGTTATGAGAGTCGTCTAGTGAGTTTGTGTGTGTTTTCCAAGGTGTAGTTTGTAACTAGTTCTTCCATGGTTGAATAATATCAAGCTCATGATTCTCAATCTCTCTCTCTCCTCCTTAATTGCGTCAGCAGGTCCGTTTCTCGAGTGCGTCAGCAGGTCGGTCAGCGCGTGAGAAGACAACTCGAGCGCGTGACAGCGCGTGGGCCGACGTCTCGAGCGTGTGAAGGCGCGTCAGGCACATCTCGAGCGCGTGTCGGCGCGTGGTGGCTGTAACTCGAGCGTGTGGCGCGTCTAGACTTGTTTCGAGCGCGTGAGTAGTCATTTCGAGCGCGTGAGAGAGCGTGCACTAGCATCTCGAGCTGTTAGCGAGTCAGAACTGATCTCGAGGCGCGTGGGAAGACTTTGAACGCGTCAGATGGCATCTTTCAGCACGTATAGGCGCGTGGAAGCATATCTCGAGTGTGTGTGATCGTGTTTCTTCTCATTTCGAGCGTATTTCGAGTGTGTGAGCGCGTGAGGCCGTATTTCGAGTGTATTTTGGCGCGTAGGAGTGTGTAGTTCATATCTCGAGCCATTTTTCAGTATTTCGAGTCTTGTACTTAATTTTTTGAGTATTTTTCAAGATATCTCGAGTGTAGTGCTATTTTTGAGTGTTTTTCAACATGTCTCGAGTCATTTTACTATTTGAGTGAAGTTTGACTTTTATATTTTGAGCCATATTTTTTTTAGTCTTTGAGTATTTTGAGTCATCTTATTGTTTTTGGGTGACATTTTATTTTGGTTTTATTGTTTTTAATTTTATTTTTTACTAAGTCTCGAGTCCTTGTGATTTTTTTAGAGCAAATTTGTTTTTGTCTCGAGTCTTAACTAGAGTTGTTCACTTCTTGATTTTTCTGATTGTCCGAGTTTAAAATTTTTGGTTTTTCTGAATATACTCTGCGTTACTGACTTTCGGTTGTTTTAGTGTTTCAGAGTATTTGACTTTGCTTCAGGTTTTTTTTTAAGGAAAACCGTTCAGTGGATTTTTCAACAATTTCAGATTTCAATATCTACTGATCAAAAGATCCGTACGATTCATCATGACGACGAGAGAAGCTCTAGCAATTGGTTCCGATACCAAGCCACCAGTTCTTTTCAGAGGTGATTACAACATGTGGCGAGATAGATTTTTGGATTTTATAGACAGACAAGATTTGGGAGAGTACATTCGTTTATCTTTGAAGGAAGGTCCGAAAGTTTTTACTGAGGAAAAACCGGCACAACCTGATTCTGATCCTCCAGTTGCTGCTCATACGGTTCTCAAGAAATTTGAGGATATGACTGTTGAAGAGAAAAATAGACATAAAGCTGATAAGTTGGCTAAATCGTTTATGTTATTGGGTCTTCCAAATGATATCTACTTTACCATTGACAGTCACAATTCCACTGGCAAGGAAATGTGGGATCAAATTGAGAAGCAGATGCTTGGTACAAGTGTTGGTACTCAGATGAAAGTAACGAACATCATCAAATGATACGAGCAATTTAAAGCAAGAGATGATGAAAAGTTGGATGATACCTATGAAAGGTTTTGCAATTTGTTGAACGAGTTAAGGAAGAATGGAATTACTAAGACAAAGATTGAGAACAACGTCAAGTTTCTCACTAATCTTCAACCTGTCTGGAAGCTTTATTCCAACTCTGTCTTTCAAAACAAGTCTTTAGCAGATATTGATATTCATGTTGTGTATGAAATCTTGAAACAAAGTCAAGATGATGTTCAAGATGCTTTGGATGCAAAGATGAAAACTGAGAAAGAGAAGACAGATACATTAGCTTTGATGACTGATAAAAGAGGGAAACACGTAGTTCACAGATCAAGAGCAAGAAGTGATTCTTCTGATACTCCGGAAGTAAGCAGTGATTCGGATGTTGATGTTGCTGAATTTAAACAAGCTATGGCCATGATGACGAAAGCTTTTCAAAGGAGATTCTATAAGCAACCGTCTTCCAATAAGCAACGATATTCATCTACCTCTCGGAAGTCTGAGTACAGAGGTAGACATGAAGACAAGAGGAGTGATAAGAAGACTGATTCAGCAAGATATTATGAGAAAGGCAAATATGAGGAGAAAAAGAAGTTTGGAGAGAAACGAATCGAAGAGAATGATGAGAAAAAGTCTGATGAAGTTCAAAAGTGCTTTAAATGTGGAAAGCCAGGTCATTTTGCGAGAGATTGTCCAAATGGTGGAGTCAAAGATTATTCGTACTACAGTCATAAAGCTTCTTTGGCAAAGAAGAAAGAATCTGGAAAAGCTCTACTTGCTGAAGAAGATCATTGGTTAAACGCCACTGATGATGAATCTGATGATGCGGTGGGAATAATGGATGATTCAGTTAGTTCAGATGATGAAGCGATAGAGGTTATTAATGTGTCTGATGGTTCTGAAGATGATGAGACCGAGGATGTGGTGATAGGCTCAGATTCAGAGGATGATGATTCTTCAGCTAAAAATCAACTTTGCTTGATGGCAAATCCAGACGACCATTCTTCTGAGGATGAATCTGAGGTACGTCTTAATCCTCATGTCGAATTTGAAGCTTACATCAAGTCTTTAAATGCGAACATGGCAAATCTTAACAAGAAGTTACAGGCTCAGATATTGCTCACAGATAAATGGGAAGCTCGTTCTAAACAGAATGATGCTTTAATAGTTGAGCTTTCCGACAAGAATGCTCAAAATGAACATCTTGTGCAATATCTGATGAAAGAAAATGAAAACTTCTTGGAACAATCTGTCATCTCTGATAATAAGCAAAAAGCTAAATTGTCTGAAATTTCAGATAAACTTTCTATTAAGGAAAAGGAGTATAATGACATTCAAACAAAATTTTCTGCACTTTCTGAAGAAAAAGAAGTTTTACTTGGGTATATTAAAAAGGTTGAAACCATGCTTTTAAAACGAGGACAAACTGATCAAACAATTTTTCTAAATAAACCAAATGAGTTCAAAGCTTATAATGTTCGAGAAGGTTTGGGATTTGAAAATCCTCATTACTTGAAACGTGCAATCAGATTTGTTCCTACACTTTATGATACTACCTATTTTAATCTGGACAAGAAGTATAGAATGCGTTTCACACGATCATCTGAGGAAGTTGAAGCTGAACATGATAAACGTAGAAAGCAAAAAGATAATGTTCAAATTTCTTTCAACTACGAACGTCTGAATGACAGTTATAGTAGAAGGGAAATTTCATTATCTGATGATTATATCAGAAGTTATTCAGAAGAGGAATTTAAACAGTTCAAATCTGATGATTCTCCGGTTGATAACAGTAAATTTTACGAATTTCGATATTATAAGACTCTTAAAGATCTTGATGATGAAAGAAGAATGAATTCTTCTGAAAAAGATCAAATGCTTTGTAAAATTTCTGATCTTCAAAAACAAGTTTTCAAATTAAAAGGAGAATTGCAAAAAGTTTCAAGTTCACGTTCCTCTGTACATAAGAGTTCAACTACTTCTGACACTTCATTTGTTTGTGCTTCACCTACTTCAGAAGATAGTGTAAAATCTGAGAATGCACTTCAACTTTCTACCATTGTGAATTCTATATGTTGCGTGTGTTCAGCTAAAAAGTTTGTTTAGTCTGAAGCTGTTTCTAAAGTAAAGTCACTTGAGTTAAGAAATGCTCAGCTTTCAACTCAAATTTCAGATTTTGAGCAACTTCTTATTCTTGAAAGAAATAATTTTGAGAAAAGTTTTTAAAGAAAACATTCTTGATCTTTCCTCCAAGATTTCTGATTTAGCAATTAAGATGGATCACGAGAGACAACAATTTCAATCGGTGAGTAAATCTTCTGAAGAGAAATCTTTAGAACTTCGAAACCAGATTGTTGCCTTGCAAAATCAGATATCCGATGAAAGGAATCAATTCAAAAGGAAAGAACAAGTCTTGAAAAGTGAAAAGAAAGCTTTAGAACAAATGTTTGTTGCACATAAGAAAGAACCTGTTGTGGAAACAGATTTTGAAAAACAGAAGGAGTTCTTTAAATGTGAGATTAAAAGACTTACACATCTGTTAGCTGAATTCTCAACAAAAGCAATGACTTCTATGGTGAATGACAATAAAAAGTTTGATTCGTCTAGTCTTTCTCAATCTGAAAAAGAACAAGCAACGCATGTTTCAAACAATAAACCGAAAATGCATGAAGGTCAACCTTCTTCATCTATTTCAAAGCCCACACAAAGGAATTTTTCTGAGGATACTAATAAATCAAAAGATAAATTCGTTCAGTATCCACGGAATTCAAGACAGAAAGTGTATGTTCAACAAAAGAATGGTTATTATTCCTCTTTTACTAATTCAAGTGCGTCTGATTTTTCAGATAATTTTCAAAGAAGACAAGTAAAACAAGTTTGGAGGAGGAAGGAGTTCACAAATTCATGTAGCCCTACATCTACTATTAGTAATACCAAAGTTAGTCATGATGTACGAAACAATGATGCTTTTTCATACAATAATCGTGTATCTTTTCCACGAAATTTTTCAATAAAGCAATTTGTTGATCTGCGTCGTGATAAATTTTGTTGTTCACATTGTGGCTTGCATGATTTTGTAAACAATAGTGCTTTTCATGATTATAATCCTTATCTCTATAAGAAAAGACCTTGGATCTCAATTGCACATAAATCGTCTAACCCCTTAGGACCCAAATTGAGTTGGGTACCTAAAGTGAAATAGTTGGTTTTGCAGAATCGTCATGTGTGGTATCTTGATTCTGGTTGTTCGAAACACATGACGGGGCGTAAGGAGATTTTGCATAATTTCAAACCAAAGTTTTGTGGTTCAGTTCAGTTTGGTAATAAACAGTATGCTCCGATTCTAGGTTACGGGGATGTGATACAAGACAAAATCACGATTAAGAAAGTATCGTTGGTTGAGGGATTAGAACATAGTTTGTTTAGCATTGGTCAGTTTTGCGATAAAGATCTCGAAGTAGGTTTCAAGAAGAGGCGATGTGTTGTTAAGACTGAGTCTGGAAAGGAGTTACTTGTTGGTACTAGAAGGCGTAATCTGTATAAGATTGATTTGAGAGATGTTAAAGCTAAGAATACTCTTTGTTTGTTATCAAAGGCTTCTAATCAACAAAGTATTTTGTGGCATAGGAGACTGTCACATCTGAATTTCAAAGGTTTGAATAAGTTGGTGATTGGAAACTTAGCTATTGGTATTCCTGATTTGAGATTTCAACAAGATCATCTTTGTTCCGCTTGTCAGTTAGGGAAGATGAAACGAGTTTCGCACAAGTCAAAGCTTGAGCATCGAACGAAAAAGCCGTTACAATTGATACACATGGATTTGTGTGGCCCGATGCGCGTTCAGAGTATTAATGGCAAGAAGTATGTTCTCGTTAAGGTTGATGATTACTCAAGATATACATGGGTTAAATTCTTACGATCTAAGGATGAAGCACCTGAGATTATCATTTCTGTTCTAAAAGAGGTTCAAGTGAACTTACAGTCACATGTTCAGAAAATTCGTTCTGATCATGGAACTAAATTTAAGAACAAAGTACTTGGTGGTTACTTAGAGTCGGTTGGTATCAAACATACTTTCGCCGCAGTTCGTACACCACAACAAAATGGTGTTGTTGAACGTCGAAACGGAACTTTGGTAGAAGCGGCTAGAACGATGCTTGCTTATTCAAAGTTACCAATGTTTTTGTGGGCTGAAGCGGTTGATACGGCATGTTATACTCAGAATCGTTCAATTGTGAACAACAGGTTTGGTAAAACACCATATGAGCTTATTAATAATCAAGTACCTAACATAGGGCATTTTAGAGTATTTGGTTACAGGTGTTTCGTGATGAATGATAGAGAGGATAGACACAAGCTTCAGGCGAAATCAGATGAAGCTATTTTCATTGGTTATTCAAAGAACTCGATTGCATATCGTGTGTATAACAAACGAACAAAGATGGTGATGGAAAGTTCGAATGTTAAGTTTGATCCATATGCTGAGATGGCTTCTGAACATGACAGTTCAGAACCCGGTTTAACTGGTGTTTTAGCGGTCAACTTGGTTAATCCAGATCATGTTACTCAAACAAAGCAAACGGATGGAGCTTCAACGTCTACAAACAATATTTCTGACTTGGATTTATTGTTTGAGAATTTTTATAATGACTATTTTGGTTCATCATCGTCCGATTCAACAACTCATAACAATTCTTCTTCTATTCACAGGGAAACAACAGTGAATGTTCAGGAACCAGTTTCTATTTCTGGTCCGTCGATTTCAACTATCTCGGAAGATACGTCAAGTGTAGAAAGTCCTCAAGTTCAGACTTCGATTATTCCGATTCCCGAGCATCAAGAGATTACTCTCGTTCAATCTCCGATTTTTGATAGTTCCCAAATTCAAGAGGCAGATATTGGTTCAAGTGAAGATATTTCAGATCCGATTCCAATTCGAATGGAATCCACATTTGATGATTATTCTGAAGATTTACAAATTGTTCCTTCATTTGAATCTTTGCAAGATGTTCCTATAAGTTCATATACTGATTCTGGTTATGATCTTCAATTGTACAGGCCTCTCCCTCAAACAACTAAGTGGACAAGAGATCATCCACTTCATCAAATAATTGGTGATCCGAATGCTCCAGTGCAAACATGATCGGCGACTGCGAATGAATGTTTATTTGCTGCATTTTTAAGCAATGTTGAACCACTGAAAGTTGCTGATGCTCTTGCAGATCCGGATTGGTTTATGGCCATGCAAGAAGAGATCAATCAGTTTGTGCGACTAAAAGTCTGGCGACTCATACCTCGGCCTGAAGACAAGTCAATCATTGATACCAAATGGATTTTTAAAAACAAGAGAGATGAGGATAACATTGTTGTTCGCAACAAGGCACGGTTGGTTGCCAAAGGATACAGACAACAAGAAGGAATAGACTACAATGAGACATTTGCTCCGGTTGCTCGTATTGAGGCGATAAGGATGTTTCTAGCTTACGCGGCACACAAAGACTTCACTGTCTATCAAATGGACGTGAAGACAGCATTTCTAAATGGTGTTTTACAAGAGGAGGTATATGTTTCACAACCAGAAGGGTTTGTTGATCAAAATCATCCTGATCATGTCTATATTCTCGATAAGGCCTTATATGGTTTGAAACAAGCACCGCGGGCATGGTATGATTCCTTATCTCAGTTTCTCGTTGAGTCTGGCTATTCCAAAGGTAAAATCGATAACACTTTGTTTATCAAACGTGAAGGCGAGCATATAATGTTGGTACAAATTTATGTAGATGACATTATTTTCGGGTCTACTTGTCCTAATTTTTGTGACACTTTTTCTAAACTCATGATGACTCGGTATGAGATGTCGATGATGGGAGAATTAAATTTCTTCCTCGGTTTGCAAGTTAAACAATTATCGGCTGGCATTTTCATTAATCAAGCAAAATACATAAAAGATATTTTAAAGAAATATCACTTGGAAAATGCTAAGATTATGAAAACACCGATGTCACCAAGTTGTGCACTAGATTCTGATCCCGATGGAACAGCTGTCGATGTGACAACTTATCGAGGAATGATTGGTTCTTTAATGTAGGGGTGGCAATTCGTGGGTTGAAGGGTTGGCGGGTCACGGGTTGGCGGGTTGGAGGGTCAGAATGTTGGGATTTTGTGGGATCCTCGTATCAAACTGACACGAGAAAAACCGTGATCTCAAACCTAACTGGTCGAGACACACGACAAAACCACATGAAACAAACTGTTCCAAAGGTTTAACAATCAAACCTAACTGGTTTGATTAAGCGGAAGCAATAACGATTAAAATCCCGAAAACATCACAGATCTTATTTGTTTATCTTATTACAGTTAATATGTAGGTTTAGGGTTATTACCTGGATTGCTTGAGATAGATCCACCCGTAAACGACCAAACGGAATTCCCTCTAGCTGGATCTAACCCCGGAACGCTTCACGAACAAACGGTACGCGAAGAACACGATCAATCAAAACCGAAACCGGATCTGGATTCTTTCTTGGTGAGATCGACGAAGAGAGAGAGAGAGGAGAGAGAAAGGTTTCTTGGTTGATTGAATTAGTTGAATGAATAATCATAGCCTAGCATATCTATTTATATGAATAATTCCCATATACTAGATTGCTTTCATATTCTTTCTTTCTCTCTAAGAAAGAATAATTTCCATAATTATCTTATTCTTTCTTTCTTTCCAAGATAGAATATTTACCATAATTATATTTTCATATAATTACTTCTAGATAATTATAAACTAATTAATTAACTTATATATTTATTTAACTAATAAATATATAACCTGTAATTAATTATCAGAAACCTTTAACTCTGGGGTTTATACAGAAAACACCCAACAGTTTTATAATTCACTATTATAAAACTAAACTCTCCAAACTGGGGTTAATTTACTATCCGAATTATAGGTCCTCACAGGTGTGACCCTCAAGTGACTTATAACGTTGGATGTGCGATCAAACGGTTTGTCAACTTATGCACATAATGCTAACAGACTCCCACTTGTGCAAGTTGGCAATACCAGATTGATGACACGGGCCTAAGGAGGCCCCTAGACAGGCACTTAGGCTAACCAGGTTATAAGCACCCTTATACCCAGGTAGGTGATAAAACGTTCCTAAAAGGAAACATCATTTATGGACAAACTGTCCATAAATCGGGTATAACTAGGCTTTTCCTTTTGCAACACGATATTTCAATTTTGAGTACGAGCATGGATACAGTCAACTCAGAATACTCAAGATTATGTTCATGACTATCCGACTTCCAACTGATTGGTAAACGACAAAGAACAAATCAGTTCGTTTGGGCATGGCCATGCACTTCATCAGTTCTTGTAGTCAGTCAAGGGGCCCGGAAATATCTCTCTTCATAGAAGAGGTGCAAATCCCATCTTGCATATCTGCATTTGCCATCACGACTTCCGCTGAATCTAGTTACGCCCCGTATGACCACCCTGTTACGGTGTGATGTTAGAACGTACTAAGTATCCAGTAGTCCCCGTGATTCCAAACCAGATACCTCAGGTATTGAGGACAACCTACTGTGAGATTTACTTATGACAAAATCCATGAAGTAATCTCAACCAGCGGATCACATCCGATATTCGCTACTCTATCGAATATCCGTGCAGTTTCTGGTCTACATCGCTTTGTAGCTGTTACTCTGTTTTATAACTACCCAAAAACTCACGATGACTTTAAAACCCTATCAGGTTCCCACCTTGATAAGTTGTCACGGATAATTTCAAATAAAACTTATACTAGTTTTATTCCCGGATCAAAAACATGCTAAGTATAAAAGAAACCAAGAAGCTAATTTTGTATAGTCCATATTCCACTCTGTAATAATAACAAAATTAATAGCACTTCTAAGTTACTTTTACGGTGTCTATTCAATATGTACTTTATACTTGGTTTAAATGAAGTATCACCTTCCTTCAATTTAAACCCTTCGATTAGTGTTTACCATCCTAATCAAAGAAATAACCAAAACAACACAAGTTATTAAATAATAATTTTTAACTTGGTTCTGCTAGTTTTGTTTTGCAAACACATTTAAACAAAATCTAGACTTTTCTTTACCATATTGCCTAAATCTTGGAGATACTGGAATAACTCCAAGTTTCTTGAATATGTAAAGTCAACTCCGCAACTTTCCTTAGTTGCTGTGTAGATAAAGATTTCTACCTGAAATCTGACAAAATTTCCATTTACCAAACTGGTAAATTCCAGGAAATTTATTCTAGTGTTCTACAACACTTGATGGTCTAAAAGGATACTTGAATATCTTTATTACAACACATATAATTATTGATTTTCTTAAAGTCAAAACTTTGACTTTATTGTTTCGAGATTTTGAAACTCTTGATCTAACCTTTTTGACTTAAAAGAATAGATCATATTTCTCATGAATTCTTATCCTCTCTGGATTATGAATTCCTAGAAATACAAATCAATAATATAACTTTTATTCTTTATCGGAAGCATAGATAGAGAATAAATTGGGCTCCCACTAACCTATATGAAAACTGACTATTACTTAAATTTGACACTTTATTGACTCAGTCAAGACTTGACTATTTAGTCAATTTTATTTTAAGTAATAAGTTTGATACTATAAACTTGAATTTTACTATTCATAAAACTTAACTGGATCTTATTAGATCCCTAATTCCAAAACTTGGAATTTACTAGTTTTATAAATACTGATATTATCAACGTCATCTGTGATAATATCCTAAATTCCCTTTTTAAAACATATGAGTAATTTGAACTTGACTACAATATACTTGTTATAATCATATTACTCGTAAATGTTTTGTTCCAAAAACACGTTCCTATAAAATAGTACTTCGTGTGTTTTTGACAGTTTTCATACATTACTTCGAATTACTAAATTTTGAAGTATATTTGTTAGTGTGGTAGACAATATCTAGGATCAACAAATTGAATCAAGTCTATCTTGACTTAGGTTCAAGGCAAAATTAGATATATAAATCAAGACAATAATTTTAAATTTAAAATACCAAAATCCATAAATTTAAATCAACCAACATTTCAAAATATCCAAAATAAAATGTCTTAAAATAAGTTTAAAATGTCTTGATAATATCTAAAAGAAAACTTGTCTGATCCTCAGGACCCGGGCACTTCATTTCTCCTGATCACCTGCAATCATACATTTGCTCTAGGTGTCAGTTAACTTGTAAACCAACAAGTAGTAATGATAAACTGAAGCAGTCATAAAACGTCCTAGGTGTTTATACCTGTTTCATGACGCTTCGGGCAATTGTGTCTCCAATGTCCGACCTCATGACACGTAAAGCATCGATTCTCGGCCTTCGCTTTGTTGACTTTGACCTTTTTGCCCTTGCCCTTGCCCTTTCTATTGTCAACGGCCTTTGGTACACTCTGGCTGACCTGAACCTGGTCCTTGCCCTTGCTGGTGTTCCTTTGCCCTCTTTTCTTCTTCACTCCTCCATCCCTGACCATCAGAACATCTTTGGTCTTGGTCCCCGTTCCCATACTTTGTTCAGCAGTTTTTAACATGGAGTGCAATTCAGCTATGCTCCTTTCCATGTTGTTCATATTAAAATTCATCACAAACTGCTTGTAATCATCGGACAATGAATTAAGTATGGTATCCGTTGCCAACTGCAACGGAACTGGGTGACCTAACCTTTCTAGGTGGTCAAGTAGCCTCTTCATTTTCATAACGTGGGCACTGACAGAGGTCCCCTTGGCCATTTTGCACGCGTTTAGAGCCCTCGTGGCATCATAACGCTCTGTGCGAGCTTGCGTTTGAAACATGTCCCTCAGCTGGCGGATCATGTCGTAAGCATTAGTGTTCATGAGCCCTGTTTGTAGTTCTGGGCTCATAGTCGCAAGCATCAAGCAGCCAACATTCAGCAAATCATCCGAACGCTTTTGATAAGCATTTCTGATTGCCGTACTGGCATTTGCTGGTGGGGCCTCACCTAGAGGTTCTTCTAGGACATACCACTTTCTTTCGTGTCTGAGCACAATCTGGAGATTGCGCTCCCAGTCGAGAAAATTTGGACCAGTGAGTTTGTCCTTTTCTAGGATCGAGCGAAGAGAAAGGTTATTGGTGTTGGTAACCGTGTTTGCCATCTACACATTTAAAACTTGGTTTTAGTACCTTGAATAAACGGTTCCGAATAAATATCAATAAACCCTAAAGTGATAATTATCGGACTAGGATCCTTATTTCATACGTCCTGATGCGCGGTTTGCTCACGCCCCACCAGGCCCGTACTATTTCGGTAGGTAAGGACTTTTACCAATCATATCTAACTGACATGACTCCTAGATCTTTTCGGTACATCGGATAAAACCGTACATGTTTTAGTCCCTCTTAGTGCTCTTTGGCCCGGTACCACCCGGTGAGTTGTAACAACTACCAAAATAGATCTCACCACCCAGGACAGGATGTACTCTGGTCGGTACCCCCCGATATCGCAGAGTCTTTTCACCCCCTTCAGCTTGGGGTTTGAACGTGGGTGCTAAAGGTTCGACTCCTTCGAGCTCCAACGTACCTTACGCCAAAGGTGTCCACAAATGGGTTGCACTACTGATCTATGATTTTATGGGTTTTAGCTAAGTTTTTGAAAAACTTTAAATTTCCAGTATTTTTAAAAACTTTGCTATTTAAACCGACTGTTTAAAAGCAACTGATGTTTAAAACCAACTGTTAATAAACATACATTCTGTTTAAAACTAACTTGTTTTAAAACACTTGCTAATTTAAAACTAACTGTTTTAATAGCATGACTGTTGACTAAAACCAACTGTTTTGAAAGTCAACCAGTTGACCAAAACTAACTGTTTTTGTCAACATTCCTTTACAAGAAAAGCGATCTTATAAATATAAGGTTATTTAAAATAAAATCTACCGTTTGAACAAGGTTTGGTAATTTTAATTTTAAAAACCTATCATATCTCATGATTGAAAAGTTTTAAAACTCTCTCTAAATTTTAAAACGTTTGATAAAAGCTAAGCATGCAATAATTATCAACTAATCATGAGCAAACACATTCACGTAGTTAAATATTAACAACTACGCAGTTGATGCGTCTAATCATAGTTTTGCCAACTAATTCCTAAAAGTCCAAAATGACCTAACTAATTTTCAAAGATTTCTAGTAGCTCCCACTGGCCTTATCACCTCTCGGTGGAATTTTCGAAAAAGAAAAATTATAATAAAGGAGTTGTAAAACTATGTAGGTCCTTTCAAGAATAAAATAATGAGCTAAGTCGGCAAATTTTATAACAGGCACAAATATACACAAACAGGTATAATATAATTTATGCACATATATAAAGCAAATAAACAAGCAACATATATAAAGCATAAAAAATAATCCTAGATCCGTTAAATAATATCTCGTTCGGTTTATCGCAAAATGTGGTTTTAACTGATTTATAAAACAAACTGTTTTACAAATCGAAACTAATATTTTAATCTGAAATCGGTTTTATAAAATTACCTAAGATTTATAAACTATAAATCTAATATGTAAAATAAAACCAATTTTCTAAAATATTTACGTTTATCCAAAACATATCAAACCGGACATTCCGAACCAACCAATCGAAATAATAAGTGCTGGCCTAAAAACTGTATCGTGGTTTGTCCAACTGGTCAAACATGACACCTGGCCCATTTGACCAAGACTGAGTCAAATACTGGTTTGATAATCACATGTTTAATAGAGATAATTATTAATTAATAAAATCTATTAAAACAATTTTATAAGATAATAAACTTATAAAATTAGTTCGGATAAAAGCCTAAAACCATCAAACCCTTTTGGGCCTCAAACTGGGTCCAAAATTTCTGGGTCTTGGGCCTCGGATAGGTTAGGCCCAATAAAACGAAAAACCCAAAAACACGATCTCGTGATTGATTGACATCTCGTCGTTGATCACGTAATCATCGCCTTTGGTGATGATAACAACAAACGGTTGCTACCACCACCGCGATCACCACACCACTATAAACCGGCGACGACGGTAGCCAAGAAAACGCCACCGCTGTCACCAACGGTTGCAAAACAAACATCGTCGCCGCGACGATCGACGCCACCATCACCGGTGACGCTCGACGAATTGATCGGCTTCGGCCGATTCTAACGACCGTCGATGATAACGCCAAGGCGCCACCACCATTACCGGCGGTTAATAACGGAACCACCGCCATCGCCGTTCTCGTCGATTGGCAACAATCGCTACCACCACCGCTTGGTGGCTTCGCGATTTTAAGACTGACCACCGCCGCCACCTTGGCGTGGCCGCAAGGCAGCCGGCAGACGGCTTGGTGGTTCGTGGTTCGTCCGGCAACGATGGCCACAGCCACCGCCACCACCACGCTTCAGCCGCCACTACCATCGCAATACCACCGCTAATTTGCGGTTCGGCTCATTTGCCACCACCGCGAATCGCCACCAACGTAAACCGTCAGCCACCGTTACGCCGATGGGTCGGCTTCGGTGATCCGGCCACAGTCGATTAGGCCACGGCCCACCACGGTGCGCGGTTTCTTACCGCCGCCGTTCTCGGCCACCACCACGCTGGTGGTTCGGCCACGGCTCGGTGTGGTGCGGGTCCGGCCACCGCTAGAGTGCGGTTCGGCCGCCGCCTGGCGATCCGGTCGGTCGCTGCCGCCGAGCCGCCGCCGTGGTGGTCTAACTGGCGAGCGGTGGGATGGTTGCGGTTTTCCACCGTTCCGCCGCCATAGTGGTTTGACCGGCTATCGGTGGGATGGTTCGGTTGCCATGTGCCACCGTTCCGCCACCGATCTCGTTACTGGATGTGATTTCGTGGTTTTAGTTTTTAATGAGATAAACGATAAACAAAAACTGATAAAAATAAATTTTTACACAACTGATAAAGATTAAACCTTTATCTAACTGATAAAGATTAAACCTTTACCTAACTGATAAAGTCTTTTTATTGAAAAACTGATAATTACCCAAAATCTTTATCAAACTGATAAAGATAATCAAATCTTTACCAAACTGATAAAGATTAAACCAAATAAAATCAAATTTTTACCAAACTGATAAAGATTATGTTTTATTCAAAAACTGATAATTATCAAACTGATTAAATCTTTACCAAACTGATAAAGATAAAATCCAAACTTTATTCATAAGAAACAATTTTAACGGATCTAATAAACAAATAAATAAAATAAACAATTTAAACCTGTGGCTCTGATACCACTGTTGGGATTTTGTGGGATCCTCGTATCAAACTGACACGAGAAAAACCGTGATCTCAAACCTAACTGGTCGAGACACACGACAAAACCACATGAAACAAACTGTTCCAAAGGTTTAACAATCAAACCTAACTGGTTTGATTAAGCGGAAGCAATAACGATTAAAATCCCGAAAACATCACAGATCTTATTTGTTTATCTTATTACAGTTAATATGTAGGTTTAGGGTTATTACCTGGATTGCTTGAGATAGATCCACCCGTAAACGACCAAACGGAATTCCCTCTAGCTGGATCTAACCCCGGAACGCTTCACGAACAAACGGTACGCGAAGAACACGATCAATCAAAACCGAAACCGGATCTGGATTCTTTCTTGGTGAGATCGACGAAGAGAGAGAGAGGAGAGAGAAAGGTTTCTTGGTTGATTGAATTAGTTGAATGAATAATCATAGCCTAGCATATCTATTTATATGAATAATTCCCATATACTAGATTGCTTTCATATTCTTTCTTTCTCTCTAAGAAAGAATAATTTCCATAATTATCTTATTCTTTCTTTCTTTCCAAGATAGAATATTTACCATAATTATATTTTCATATAATTACTTCTAGATAATTATAAACTAATTAATTAACTTATATATTTATTTAACTAATAAATATATAACCTGTAATTAATTATCAGAAACCTTTAACTCTGGGGTTTATACAGAAAACACCCAACAGTTTTATAATTCACTATTATAAAACTAAACTCTCCAAACTGGGGTTAATTTACTATCCGAATTATAGGTCCTCACAGGTGTGACCCTCAAGTGACTTATAACGTTGGATGTGCGATCAAACGGTTTGTCAACTTATGCACATAATGCTAACACAGAAAACCTCAACCCAACCCAACCCATTTAACTAATCGTGTCGATTTCTTCAACCCAACCCACGAAGGGTCGTGTCATGGGTCGTGTCAAGGGTTGGCGGGTTGGTGGGTCAAAAGCTACCAAAATACCAAATACAACCAAGTACCAAAATATCAAATACAACCAACAAGTTTCAAGTTCAAATAAACAATTTTCAAGTTCAAATAAACAATTTTCAAGTTCAAATAAACCAAGTTTCAAGTTTAAACAAGTTTAGAGTTTGTTCGACTTTTCAGTTTTCAATTCATAATTGATTTTGATTTGTAATTTCTTTAGTTTTTTATTTTTTTATAATGTAATAATAAGTAAATATATAAATATAAAATAGTTATTCAAATATAAATGGGTTCGCGGGTCAACCCGCCAACCCGGTGGGTCAACCCGCGAAATTTGGCGGGTTGGCGGGTCGGCGGGTTGACGGGTTGGAGGGTCAGAAAACCTCAACCCAACCCTCGAAATCTTCGTGTCGTGTCGTGTCGGGTTGGCGGGTCGTGTCGGAAACTGCCACCCCTACTTTAATGTACTTAACTGCAAGTCGACCTGATATAATGTTTTCGACATGTCTTTGTGCTCGTTATCAGTCAAAGCCTAAAGTCTCTCATCTTAAAGCAGTCAAACGCATTTTTCGATATCTGAAAGGTATTGTTAATCTTGGTCTATGGTATCCTAAAGGTTCAGGATATGAGTTGACAGGTTATACTGATGCGGATCATGGAGGTTGCAAGCTAGATAGAAAGAGCACGACAGGACACATACAGTTTTTAGGAGACAAGCTAGTTAGTTGGGCATCCAAGAAGCAGAATTGTGTTTCACTTTCAACGGCCGAAGCTGAATATGTGGCTGCTGCAAGCTGTTGTTCTCAGATTATTTGGATGCGTACCCAGTTACGAGATTACGGGTTCAAGTTTGATAAGATCCCGATTTACTGTGATTCAAAGAGCGCAATTGCTATCTCTTGCAATCCAGTCCAACACACGAAGACCAAACACATAGATATTAGGTATCATTTTATTAAAGATCATGTAGAGAAAGGTACGATAGAACTTTATTTTGTAAATACTGAATTTCAGTTGGCAGACTTGTTTACTAAAGCTTTGGATGAAAAGAGATTTAACTTTCTTATCACCAAGCTTGGTATGCGAACTCTGAAACCTTGAAATAGTATTTTCAAAATTTATTTCTTTGTATATTTTCTTTCTACATTTGTTTTTTTTTTTCAATTTAATAAAGTGTGTTTCTTTGTTTGAGGGGGAGTTAATACATAAATAAAACAAAAAGATGTCATTCAAGTTTTGGTACAAGATATTTTTGAGGGGGAGCTACTAACTACAGAGGATTCATTTTTCTACATGAATACCAAATTCTATTATCTGTTTTGTAGGTAATTCATATTTTCAGGGGGAGCTTATATGTATATATATAGTTTGGCATTACCACATATTTGAAAGATGAACAACTTTCGAGTATGAAAACAGTTTTCATCATTGTTCAAATCACTTCTCTATTCTCAAAGTTTTTCATGAATCTAGAAGTGAATTTTCAATGTTTTCATATTGAGGAATTGACGCATGTTTTCTAAACCGTGTGTTTCCAAAGATTAATACTTGTGTATTCTCTTTTCTTATACTGTTTAAGTATTCTTACACCGGTTTATGTTCTTCTTGTTTAGTTATTACCATGTCTCTAAAACGATCCAATTATTCGATGGTAATACACTCGTTTGAAATTCCAATTTGCGTCTAAGCGTTCGTTCAGTCCAATACACCTTGTTTCATAAAGATATATCTATATATCGTTCATATAGATATTTTCCTATCTTTCTGAACCATTCCTTTTGATCATCCCATCTGATGAAACAGTTTTCTCAAACAATTCTTTGTTTTTCATGTGCATTCCATATCTATAATTGTTTGGAGATATCTTTTTTCTCATGTATTGTTTTTATACATCTTTTGAGCAATTATCAAAGGCTATATGATTCAACCGATGAATCATCGATTTTGCATGTTTAGGAAACATATTTCACGGGGAGTGAGGTTATTAAACTTCTATGGACTGCCAGCGCCGGTAGCCCTACCCAAGAAGTTATCCTTGAGAGAAATGAGGGCTGAAGGGTCTCAATCAAAGAGTGGGGGAGATAACTCATCCGGTTGGGTTATTCTCATATTGTTAGAGCGGAAAAAAATGGAATAAGAGAGCTTGGTTAGAAGTGAGGAAGATTAAAAGAATTGGAGGGTGTGAGAACAGAGTTAAAAGAACATTAAAACTCTGCACCAACCATTTCTAAGCCGGGCAACCACATAATCTATCGGTTCACGTTCTTTGGTGACTGATATTGAATCAAGGCAAAGCCCAATGCCGACTCTCGATTACACCCCACCAGCTACTCATTTTCTTCTCAACAAGAAAATGTTTCAATTCAGCACGGGGACGCAGCATATAATCTATCAGATTTTCATTTGGAAAGTCGATATTGAAAAAGAAGGAAGTTGCCCTGCCTTCGAACTTCATTTCTTGCACATCGAGTCAGTGAATATGTTTTTCACTATTTTGAGCCTTTTAAAGCATTTTATGCTAATTATTTCAACACTTTGCACACAAGGAATTTGTTTCTTTGTTGGAACATTCATAGATATACACCGGTATTTCGATGATTGAATGGAAGTCCTGGGGGGTGAACGTCAATAAAGCCCTTTCTACAGTACATCCGTTGTACTAAGTGGTTTTGTGCTACTTACAGGCATTTTAACTGCTTCATGTGTTGATTCAGGTTTACCACTCTATGTCTGAATTTGAAAAGATTCGGATAACTTTTGGAATTGACGGATGGTTTACATTTTTGGATGGTGGTTCGGGAGGAAAAGGATGGTGACTGATCAGACTGTTTCTAACTATTTGGTTGATATTTGGTTTGAAGATTAATCATTTCTACATTGTGATTTGATGATAAAATCGTTTTTTTCATCAAATAGGGGGAGAAAGAAAGTGAAATGGGGAGAAAGAAAGCGAAATGGGGAGAAAGAAAGAGAAATGATTATTTGTTCAATGCATATGATATTTGTATATGGTGAAATGTTCGGGAAATGATCAACGTTGGTGAAAGTTTTGGTTGTTCAATAGCGAAGAATGTTGGTTATTCAAAATATTTGAAGGAAGTTGTTCAAAGTTCAAGTTGAGTTCTGAAGAGACTTTGTAAATAAGTGAAAGGACAGGATGAAAAATATTTCTAAGATAATCAAGTTGTCAAAGTTTTGATTATTTAAAGATGTTTGGAGAAAGGTCAAGTGAAGACTGAAGATTTCCAAGTTGTTGTTTCTAGATGATGAGAAAAGAGTTTGAAGTTTTATAAAGAAAAAGAGATGGGTTTATTTTCTGAAGGTTGATTGGATGAAAATATCTGGAGTTTGATACTTAAGTGATAATCAGTTGGTAAATTCTGATTCAAGCTGAGTTTATTGAAGGTGTATACTTCAAAGGAGATAACTCAATTTTGCGGATAAAGGGGAGATTGTTTACTTTGAAAAGGTTGAGAAATTTTCCTGAAGAATGTTGATGATTTTTAAAGTCAAGAGATTCTCAAGTTGAATTCAAGTTGGTTACTTGTATTTCGTGAAGATTTCTGATGCTGAAAAGTTTTGTTTGTTGCTGATTCTGATAAAGTGAAGTTTGTGAAGATTGTTTTTGTTTACAAGTTTTGTATAGTTGGTTATTTCCAACTTGAATACAAAGGGGGAGATTGTTAGGGTTAAAATGTAATTGTATTCAAGTTGTTGAATATTTTGTATTTTGTGTAAAGTTGAGGGGAGCTTAGTGTAAATACCCTAGGGGTATAAAAGCTTTTAGGAGAATTAGATTTGGAGAGGATTCATATTGTCAGATCAAGTGTTTGTTAAAGGATAGAGAAAGTTAAGAGTGTGTGTATTGTTCATCTTGTATTCCATATATAATAAAAGTGAGATTTGTGATTGATTGAAGCTTCTTAATCATGGTGGATTGATATTCAGATTTAACAACTATTGCTTGAAATATTTGTCATATAACTAAAAACTAATTATTTAATCTAAAAATGGATAAAAAGTTGGATGACAATCAAGTCATATCTAATCATTTCTATACTTATGTCATCTTCAAACTATTCACTTTTGTCACCATTGTGGGACAATGAAGAATTCACCAAAGCTCATCATTTGATAAATAATTGTTAAAAACTAACTATTTAACTCAAAAATAATTCTCAAATTTACATTCTACTCTCAATGTGGGACAACTTAACTATCAAAGCTAAATCTTAAAAAGTGATTCAAAAGTAAAAGAAAAAAGATAAATGAAAAAGGAGTCTTCATCCATGTACCCATTTGATCTTCAAAATTTTCACTTTTGTTACTAATATGGGACAATGGAGAATTCACTAAAGTTTATCATTTGATGAATACTTGTTAAAAGCTAAACTATTTAACCGAAAAATGGATCAAAAGTTGGATGACAATCAAGCCACATCTTATCCTTATATATCCTTTACTTGATTTTCGAATTTTCACTTTTATCACCAACATGGGACAAAGGAGAATTCATCAAAGTTCACCATTTGATGGTTACTTGTTAAAAACTAACTATTTAACTCAAAAATAGATAATATTCAACTTTCATCTCATCCATGTAGCCATTTGATCTTCGAACTTTTCATTTTTGTTACTAATGTTAGTAATGTGGGACAATGGAGAATCACCAAAGTTTACCATTTGATAAATACTACTTGTTAACAACAAAACTATTTAACCTAAAAATGAATTAAAAGTTGAATGACAATCAAGCCATATCTTATTCTTTATAGACTCATTTGATTTTCAAAGTTTTCACTTTTATAATCAATGTGGGACAATGAAAAATTCATCAATATCTTTATTTGATGATTAATTATTAAAAACCAACTATTCAACCCAAAAAATGGATCAAAGATTGAATTATATTCAAGATTCATCTCATCCTTATATACTTAGTTGAGTTTCAAATTTTCATTTTTGTTACCAACTAGGTGATAAGCCCGGGCTTCGCACCGGGTTTATCCAGGTTATAAACTGTGATAGATTTGATCATAAGTAGTAACATAGATTTATATGAAATGTAAAGTTTGTAGAAATTTTGTCATATGAAAGGTTTAATACAATAAATAAATAGATTTTAAAAATCCAAAAATTTAATTTTAAGTGGTTTTAATATAATACTAACAATTACCAGGAAGCCAAAAGACTGTTCATACACAATAGCTACTGACATTTTAACATATTTCAGCCAATATACGATATATGACTAAAACGTAAAATGAAATAGAGAAAACTAAAAGGTATAAAGTAAATAAATATTATAAGTTTAAGGGGCTAAAATGTAATTTCTTCAAATGTCTGTTGTTGTTGTTCATGAACAGTGTTTTGGCTTCATATAATCGTACTACATATAGTATATATAGTAAAATAATTACATTAGGCTCATATCGAACGTATCGACGATACGATTATAATGACGTAATTTGTTAAAGTTAAAACGTATTTTTTTTAACATATTCCAACCAATGTACAATATATGACTAAAACATAAAATAAAATATAGAAAACTAAAAGTATAAAATGAATAAATATTATAAGTTTAGGGTTTAAATGTAATTTCTACAAATGTCATAATTTCATATAATCGTACTATATATAGTATATAATAAAATAATTACATAAACAAATATTCAATACTAAGCTCATTTCGATCGTACCGACAATACGATTATAATTGCGTAATTTGTTAAAATTAAAACGTATTTTTTAACATATTATAACCAATATACGATATATGACTAAAACATAAAATAAAATATTTAAAAGTAAAAGGTATAAAATGAATAAATATTATAAGTTTAGGAGGCTAATATCTAAATTTGAAAATGGGTATAGGATTGTATGGTTTTATACTTCTATATAATCTTATTATATATAGTATATAAAATAATAATTACATCAAAAAATATTCAATATTAGACTCATTTCGATCGTATCGACGATACGATTATAACGGCGTAATTTGTTAAATTTAAAACGTATTTTTTTAACATATTTTAGCCAATATACGATATATGACTAAAACGTAAAATGAAATATTGAAAAGTAAAAGGTATAAGATGAATAAATGTTATAAGTCCAGGGGCTTAATGTGTAAATTTCAAAGCAAATGGTTGGAGACTTGGAGTTGGGTTTGGGGCGGGCCGGGTGGGGCGCAGCCGGGTCGGTGCGCCTTGCATTTGTATAAGGTATATAATGTTGGACAATGGAGAATTCAATACAATCTACCATTTGATAAATCCTTGTTTCTCCTTGGTTTAGCTATATTTAGCTTAACACTATTTCACATCTTAAAGACAACCATCAGCTTTTTATATACACAAACCATAGGTTTTCCAATTTACATTCTACTATCAATATGGGACAACCTAAATATCAAAGCTAAATCTTAAAAAATAATTTAAAATTAGAAGAAAAAAGATAAATGGGAAAGAAGTCTTCTCATGATGCTACCTAAGCAACCCTTTGGTTTTGCTTTTAAGTAGATACTAGTTTAGTTTCAATAGCATACATTCACTAATCTAAAGTTTTAACAGTTAAGACATCTAGGCATTTATAGATTAAGTGAGTCCAGATCCAACCATGGCATTTTTAGTCAAATTCAGTCTTTAAACCCTAGTGTTATGCAAAAAAGGGCAAACGGTATATCAAAGATGCAACATGTTTAAACTTCTGCTATATAACACTTTATGCTTAAGTTGAACTTCTACTAAATGAAATGAACATAAATCAGAAGCATAGATATCAATAACTAATACGAGATCAAATTACAAAAAAAGCCCCTACTAAATGAAAAGAACAAAAATCAGAAACATATATATATATATAGAGAGAGAGAGTCTACTTATTTTGGAAACCATGAAATCTGTGGAAACTTTGAAAACTTATTATTGTCTGTTAATTAAATAATTGTATGGCTGAGATTAGAAGCTTAAAAATAGGGGTTCAAATTTTATATTTCAGCCATAACCTTCTCCTTCAAATTTTGAATTTCAAACGCAATCTCAGCCATACAATTATTTAATCAACGGACAATAACGAGTTTCCAAAGTTTCCACATATTTCATGGTTTTCAAAATAAGGAGACTCTATATATATATATATATATAGTATATTCAACTTCTCTACTTCGTATTTTTTTAGCACTTCTCATTTGAACCTTTCTCTCTATATATATGTGTGTGTATATATATATATGTATATATATATCAATAACTAACATGGAGATCGAATTAAAGCAGCAAAAAAAAACCCTACTAAAAACCGATTCAATAACAATCGATTAAATGCCCATCGAGAGAAATTTGACACAGTTCTGACTTGGAAACTAAAGAATAAAATCATTAGAAGAGAAATTTGTTGCTAGTATCATAAATCATATGCATAACCTTAAAGAGATTATCCATGTTACCTAATATTTTCAATTTTAACCTCGACATCCTTAGTCTTTGACCCTGATGAAGAGCCACTTCCAAACATAATATTTTTCCTATACAAAAGAAGCTCTTTCTCGTATATTGCCTCGTATTTCCGTTTAAATGGCCCACGATTATCCTTATACTTGATTTCATATTCAAACTCTTTAATCAATGTAGAATCATCATCTAGGATCCCGAATTGCGCTTTCACACGATCTGGTCGATGATGCACCACATGTTGTTGAAAATGGGGCCAAGCCTAAGGAATCTCTGTGAATCACTTTGGCTTTGCAAAGCACTTGGCAATTTACAACCGAGATAGGGCCTCCAAATGATGTTCTGTTCATAGAAACAATCAAAGTTAGGTTCCAAGCCCAAGAAATCTCTCAATCAAAGGTATTAGAAGTGACCTCATTCGTAACATCATCGTCATCGAGAAAAGCTTCCACTGCCTTGACGTAGCTTCCTCTGTTGTCATTGCATTTGTCTTGCAGGTTTTTAAGAACCCATGACAATAGAGGTTGTGCGTCCGTTCTTTGTGACGTTGTGATCCCCATAATATCCCACAATTTGGGCATGCGTACAAAGAAAAAAGCCTGCAAAACAAGGAAAATGATATATAAAAAAGCTCGAAACAAAAGATATATATTCTCAAAAACTGAAAACTCACTTACCAAGACAATCCAAAAGTTGCCATTTATTCCTTCTTTTTGGGGCTTGTTTTCCTGCAACCTGTGACATCCCCGCAACCCGTGAACCAGAAAAGCTAATAAGGCTGCACCCCAGGCATACTTTGGGACTTCATCTAAATCCTTTAGAAAGTCCACATATGTGGAGGAAACTTCATACCCATTGTAACCCGGCATGATGAAGCAACCAATTATCATCTTCAACACGGCAACCTTCCGTTGCCTCTCATCATTCTCCTTATCAAACGCGATACTTTTAAGGTCCCGGATTTTCATTGCCTTCTTATCGCCGAAGACTTCTTCAGAAGCAACCTCACTCGGAGACTCCTTGCACAAGACCGGTTTGCCATCAATTGGCAAATGCGTTAGATACAGAATATCTTCAAGCGTTATGGAAAGACTTCTTCCCTTCACCTTGAAGACGTCCAATTCATGGTCGTACTTCTTGAGAAGTAATTCAATCAAAGGCGTTAGTAGTTTTATTTTTGCATCCGCCAAAAAGAGAGGCGTGAAGAGTCCTCCTTCATTTTGAAGCTTCTTCAGAAAAACTTCATCGTGGGTTTCCAAGCTTGACTTCCAACTATAAAGGGTATCCAACCCACCCTTAGTCTTCATAACTCCAAGTTGATTGTTGTGCCTGGGACTCTGTGCATTTATTAAGTTAAAAAAAATCAAAAAGTCAGTCTAATAGTATATTTGCATTCTAAGTTTTTAACAACTTCAACTTTGGTAAAAAAATCGAAAAGTGAATCTAATGCAACTAATTATCAGTTTTAATGTATTCTCGCAAGAAACAAGAAAGGATTCATCGTGAGTTTTCAGGCTCGACTTCTAAACATTATCTAAACACAACCACAGTATAATAGTGTAGTGTAATGAACCGAGTAATTTTTGGTTGTTTCACAATTTAGCTACCAAATAATTTTTGGTTGTTTCAAAATTTAGCTAAAGTACTTGTACATTGCTAGTAACCATGAGTTTCACATATTACTTAGGCCTTGTTTGTTTCACAATTTTTGTTTGTTTTCACAATACATTGTAGACGTTTTCAAAATACATTGCAGACGTTTTCAATAAGCTTGTTTGATTTGTTTTTTCACAGACATCTTAATAGAGCTTATTCTAATAAGCAGCATAAAGCTTCTGGAGTTCGGTTGAAGTAGAAGTAGATGGCATAGAAGTAGTTGTAAGACCTTCAATTGTAACTGGGGTTGTAGTTACAATGTCATGAGGTGCAGAGGTTAAATCCTGTAGGCGGGGATGTCGAAAAACCGAACCCGAATAAAACGAGCCGATTAAATTGAATATGGGTAAAACGGGGCGGGTTATTCGGTTATCGGGTATGTAATTCGAGTTATTCGGTTAAACCGAATAATATCCAATTCGGGTCATGGGTGAAAAAACTCAACCGAATACCCGTTTAAGGTTATGGTTATATAATTTAATATATGTACTACGCGAGTGAAGAAAATACTTTATTAAGAAATACCTAACAAAGAACAATATTTTGCAATCATATAAGACATGGACATGCGTTTGTTAAATGACTGGTTGAACTTTATCTTGTTCAATGTTTGGTCATTGGGGGAGGGAGTAGATTAGTGTGGTATATATGGTGTTATTCATGGCTTTTGTTTTCTTACTGGATTCTAAAATGGAGAATGATCATGTGAGAAGTTGAGTTAACGGTGAGAAACGTGAGAAGTAGATCTGAGCCGTTAATCACTTTTAATCTCATGCCCACCCATGGATTTCACTTTAGAAGCGACTTGATCGGGTATGTAATTCGGGTACATCTCGGTGCATCACATCCTAATGCGTATCCATTTTTCATCAAACGATTAAAAAACCACTTGTCATGTCTCTCCCGGTAAATACCTTAACTTCAACCGGTACCTAACCCTATATATAATTTGCTAATGACTTGTAAGTTTGTGCATGTGGATTTCAATTGACACTTCTTTATGACAGTAACAAAGGGAACATTCCTCAAGTGTGTTGCATGTAGTGTCTCCCCTGTCCTCTTAATAGTCTTATATATGTATGATTCATAGCAGTAAAACCCCAAGCAACATGTACACAGATAGTAATAATGACTGTCCCATGTAGCCTTGATTGGCTCATGAAAAGTTAACAGACATATATATATATATATATGTATAAATCCTATAAGTTGTGCTTATGGTATTTTTATTTGCCTTTAACTTAAAATTTATCCCAAATTTTAATCCTAATAATCACTTGCACATATAAGATATATCTGGTTTTCAAAGCTGCTGCCTTAGCAAGTACATCCCATTTGCATAATTTTTTTGACCATGCAAGTATCATATAGCCACTAACCAAACATATCTAAATCATTGAGGTGATGAACATAGACACTTTGTATAAGTAACAAATTATGTAGTATTGAATTAAAAGGAAAAAAAGAAAAAAAAAACTTGATTAGCTAAGAAATGAGGGATAAAAAAGACAAAAAAAAAAAATCCATGCTAAATACATATCAAGTTCACCAACAGTTGTCATGTATAAAAGATATTAAGATATGTACATGTGAATATGCAATTCAATATATTGGAGTTCAAAGACAAAGCTACATTACCTGATGCCTCAAATTAAGGTTGAGTTTGTGTGATGTTATATGGTATGATAAGTGTCCACAACACTATCAATACCATTAACTCCAAATTATGTACAATGAAAATGGAGAAAATAAAAGTAAAAAAGAAAGCATAGGGCCAACAAACCCATAAAACGCCTTTTGATGATATCTATATATATATATATATATATATACTAGGCAAGGTTTTCGCCGTCCTTAGACGGCCCATGCCCACGAGTATGGTAAAGTATAATGTTGTAGTTGCAAACGGAATACAAAAATGTAGATAATCGAATGTGGAACCCGTTATAGGTGCTTATACAATGTCTTTTAGTAGCTTACGACAGTAACCCATCTACCCAAGGTTTAAATCCAGGCGTTTAAAAACTTGTGGCCACGATCTAAGATACTTTTACAAAAAAGGTAGGTTGACTTTAAAGGAATTGGAATGAAATTTGACATTAGTTTAGTTGTTTGAAATTCAATTTCTTCACGTAAACCAATGAATGATGAATTTTTATAAATTATGGAATTCAAAAGATTCTGTCGGAGTCATTCCATTAACCAAACATCATCAAGAAATTTGGTCAATGAAATTTATCACTCCAAATTCATCAAATTTTGTGAACCAAACAGCCCCTAAAAATTTCATTGATTCAATCGCCTCTCCATTCACTAAGAGATTGTTTACTAAACGTTTCCCTTGGTAAGCACTTATCGGTTAAATTACCTTATCGGTAGAGTACAAACATGATTGAGAATCTTACTCGGCAAGAGGAAGACAATGATCGAAGTCCTACTCTATAAGTGACGGTGAAGACTCTTACCTGATAAGTGATGCGGAAGACTCTTACCCTATAAGCGCTTACCGGGTAAATTATTGAATACGACACCGTCTTAATAGACGACAATTTTACTCCAAAAAGAAAGTTATAGTGTTGAATCTAACCAGAGAACGTCATAGTGTTGAATCATATGCGATTGAAAGTGAAAATTTTCAAACATAAATACTCTTGAATGGCTTTTTTGCACAAATATGATATTTTCTAAATAGAAAGCGTAATAATACATACTATATTTTCATCCATTCTAAACCAACAAAAATAACAAGACCAATGGGCAATAAAGAAAAGGAAGACAAAAGAAACAAAACCTGCCGATGCAATGGACAATTTGAAAACTATAAGCCTAACACTGTAACACACAAAAATTCATTGTTTCCAGAAAGAGGAAGGTAAAGCCCAAAGTGCATCCCAATAATTCCATAGTTGTTTATGCTCATAATATGAAAGAGGTGCATGTACATAAGAATTAAAGCAGATGAATTTAGTAATAAGTGACTATAAAACACCCAAACAACAGTCGAAGATGACGGAGCGCATGACCCCGTTCTTTCTAGTGGGTTTCTCGAGTCCCTTTTGGGACCATACCATCCTTCCTTTTTCCCAACCAAGCATAGTTAGAAATCATCTTTCCCATACACCACGACAATTCAAAGCAAGCCGAATAGTTTATAATCTACCTAATATTGGGGAATTCCTCCATTTAGGGGACCGTTTACCCAACCCTTACCTGATAAGAGTTAACACTCTAACTTACTTTACCATGTAAGATGGTAGTCTAGCTATAAAAACGATATCATACGTAACAATTTATCCGGTCTCGCCTAGTAAGAGTCGTCAACATTACTTACCGGGTAAGACTCTCCATCCTCGTCGTTGTTCTTAGCGGGACAGATTCTTGACCCTTCCCACGTTGTCCTACAAGGTAAATAACCCGGTAAAAGTCATCCGTCAAGCACTTACTGGGTAAGTGCCTATAGTAAACGACCCCATAATATCTTTAGTATTGAATATTGATTCTTTTCTATCTTTAGTATTGATTCTTTTCTAGTGCACCGTTCACTGAAATCAAAAGAAAAACCATTAGCTTTGCTTTTATTTGGTCATATGTTAACTAAAAAAGATCAATGAAATATTTAAAAATGAACCTAAGCAATATCTTAAGTTCCACGTCTCAATTTGCCATTCTCAATAACTTGTAAATATAAGATAACCAGCCTTATATTTTGATACAATTTGTAGAACTCAAAAGAACAAATCATATAAGCATTCCACACCTGTATTCAATAACAAAAGACAATAAAACTGAACACTCACCTAATAAGTCTGATCCTTTCCCAGATAAAAGACTCTGATCCAAGAAATACCTAAAGAAAGCCTGCAATTGTTTAAACTAAAAGAAACCTCAAAAACAAAATAAAAGAATGTGCTCCATTAAACCAACCTCAACCTCAACCTCCATTAAAATTCAAGAGTTCAACACATGAAAATAGAAAATTAGAAAATCAAAGAATTCCGAAAATAGATTTAAACCATTGTAGTAGCTTGAAATCATTTAGAACCAACAAATAGATAATTTAGTGCTGATTGATGATGACAACAAATGTGCTCAGGGGTATTTAATAAAAATGGGGGCATATGTAAAGCTAGAAAACAGAAAATGAGCTCTTATCTTCTACAAATCCAACAGAGTGCAAGGAAGACTACATATAGCAACTGCAAGTCCATAGCTATTATTCAAGTGATTAATAACATGAGGATGTAAATCAAATTGTCAAGCTATCCAACATAAAGCAGCCGACATGTAACCACTAAAATTGTTTTGGACATAGATGGTTTAACTTAAAGCACTAACATCGGTTACATCATGGGCTATGCAGTCAATATCGCGATATATCGGTGATATATCGGATATCAGTCATTTGGAAAATATCAGTGGTGAAATATCGGTTACATCATGGACCTCTTTTTGGGCTAAATTTTTAAAAAATTTGGGCTATTCAAATGATTTTGCTGTTAGATCAACTATAAATCGATTCGATTTTGCTGTTTGATTTAAGTTGTTCGATTTTTGCTCTGCTGTTTGATTTCAAGCAGCTTCCGTTAGTGGCCCCAAATCTTCCCCAAAAAGTTGCATGTAAATTGATCATGATTCAAGGTTTAGTAAATACAACTCTTGTTAATTTAGCCTTGTTAGACTCATAAAAATTCAATCTTTTTTACACACACACATACACACAAACTACTTGTCTTTGGTATTTCCATAGAGACTCATATTTAGCTTTCAGTTTCATGTATTCTTTGTAGCTGTTTTGCTAAACGATCAAAATTAACGAGTAACAGCTGGAAATATGAAGAATGTAGGAAGAAAAGGTTTTACATAGAAACTAACTATTTCATCATGAATAGTGCATAAGGGTTTACCTTCATTTTTCAGGAGTACCAACCAGCGAATTAGGGACACAATTCCTTTTATGCTAGCATAGTAGGAGATGCATATTCCAAGCAACCTAGTGAGGCTGGGGCTTTTATCAGAGGCAGATTAGAAAGACTGGATAGCAAAGGTCATGAGCTTCTGCCACCATCAACCATTATTGATTTTAAACATTTGCATGTTTACTCTTAATAAAAAAAAATATACATCAATCTAATCTAAACACTGAAATCTGCCTAGCTATGAAGAAATTTACACTAAAAAGTATTTTTAAATCTGAACAAATAGCTTCCTCATGGGATCCATTTCAAGTAAATTACCAACAAGATTCCAAGTGATTCATATGTGATGCTAAACAGCACCAAAATATCAGATCACGGTGATGTTTCTGTTTCCTATTTTATCACAGAAATAGTGATTTTGAATTTGCAATGAGATTGGTGACCATCAACACTTTATTTACTTATTTTTTAAAAAGGGTGGGAGAAGGACCATTACTACTATATATAGGAATAGGAGGCTTTAGTTAATTAATGTTGAATCATTGACAAGCAGAAGAAAGAAGCCTAATACTCTATAAACAAAGTGAGAATTAGAAAATGTTGAAATATCAAAACTTGCCACAAAACTACATTCTGCTTCACACCCTGCAGTTAGCTTGAAGCTTATGAGCATTCAGCACACTATGTATCCTTCACCAACACCATTTCTCCTAGCTTGTTTCATTCATCTCATTTTTGACATAAAGTTCTTTGTAACTACATGCATGTATAATGTAAAACATGACAAAAATAGAGACTAAAACGGTCGCAAAATACCTTGTTCCAGATAACCTTGGTGTTTCAAACAGATTGGTTGTCTCTCTTCCTCGAAGAACCATAAGTTTTCTTCCATACCTTGAAGCCCCAACCCAGGCCAACTCCAATCTAGCGTTTTAAGAGAGAAATTTGGTGGGAGAAGAGAAAAGAGAAAAGAGAGAAGAGAGGAGATAGGTAAATCAAGGATGGTGTCTGTAGATTTGAATGAATTGGGGAAGAAGGGTATACCACCTGTCGATTGAAAAGAATGCCGTGTGGCTTGCGAGTGGAGAGAATTGCTGAAAGACGCGCTTGTGCGTACTTCTCCACGCGCTCTCTAAAGCCCACTCTTAATCTTATAAGATATAGATATATATATGCTCTCCCTTCCCACGACTGTCTATATGGTGTAGAAGAAAATTGAAGAATAACTGACCCCTTTAATGAAGAATGAAGAATGAAGAATGATTGATGGTTACGGAGAGGAGGAAACCCAAAAGCCATATCAAAAAAATATGTGTATGTAAATTTAACAAGCATATAAAATTACCAAAATCACCTTTTGCATAAGAAAAAACCCAAAATTTTTTTTGAAGAGGTATCCCAGACCACATTGGGCCCAGACTAATACTCGGCAATTTTGGACCGAAGCCCGACTGCTAAAGCATGCAGCCCGGGGTTGAAGCCTTCGTACCTCCAGAATGCGTCCCCCAGGGCTCGAACTCAGGTTCACCACTATGTAGTGCCCAAACCTTACTACTAGGCTATCACTCCTTTGGTAAAAAAAAAAATCAGGGATATAAAAGTCTTTTCACATATTGATGTTTTAAGAAGAAAATCAAAAAATTCAGAAAATTTCAAATGTTAAGGTTTTTGTTTTTATACATATAAATGATAAATGATATAGATTTTAAAAACAAATGAGGAAGTTAACCGATGGGGATATTAACTTTCATTAGTTGGAACCCAAAACATATATTTTTGTATACCATAAAGATTTTCTTATAAAGATAAAAATTAAGGGTGTTCGTCGGTTGACATCTAATGGATGTGCGGGAATTAAACCAATCCAATCATCCATTGGATGTTGAATTTTTGCAATCCAATAGATGATTAGATCGGTTCGGTTTCATCAATCGGATGTTTTATTGGATAAATCAGACCAGGTTTGGATTGAATTCATCCGACGTTCAATGGAGGTTTAATTTTTTATAATATATAGGGTTAAGTTCTGGTGAGACCAAACCTTTTTGGTGAGACCAACATATTTTTCTTGAAACTTCACATCAAAACATTTGTGAAGGTAAAAAAATTGAACATTCATCGTTAAAACATACTAAAAAACACTATCGAAAAAAAATTCCAAAAAAAGTTTAAAAAACGAAATCTTCACAGCAGTTTTTTTTGTGAAGGTTCGCAGTATATATATGTAACCTTCACAGAACTTGAGCTGTGAAGGTTTCGTTTTTAGCTAGTTTTCGATATTTTTTTGCATCGAAAGTGATTTTTAGGTCTGCGTATTCGAGTTTTATGTACATTCACGGTGTTTTTTTGTGAAGTTTCATACGTTAGGTATTGGTCTCACGGTAACAGCTTGGTCTCACCTGATCCTAAGTCTATATATAGGTTTAATATATATATATATATATATATATATATTATATGTATAAATTTAAATTAATTATTGTTGAATGGGTGATTGGATGATGATCGCATGAAAATCGGATAAGTATTGGGCTGATGATCGGATGGTAATTGGATACTCGGTTGATGACTGGATGGTAATTGGATGGGTAGTTAGATGATGACTAGATGATAATTGGATGGATAATCAGATGATGATCAGATAGATTTTTTTTTTTTGAATGACAGATTACACATACCAAACTAACTTAATATCTACTACTGAATCAACATCATTGTCCACGACAGTATTCCAAATCCCACAACCACAAGAGGGGACACCTTATAACCACTCTAAATGTCTCTAGACTACAACCCAACGTCTGATAGATAATTGAACCGGTTCGATCAGTTCTAGACTATCATCTAAGATACGACCGATTTAATTGCACACTAAAAATTTCGATCCGAACCAAACAAATTACAACTAGATATCCAATCATTGCAATTAGTTAGATCAGTCGGTTGCAATTAGATCAATTGAATTTCTCTAACGGCCGAAACAAATCAAAGAAAACCAAGAGCTGATTTGGAGCCCAAATTCATTCAATCCAAATCGATTAAACGCTTGAAAATAGGGTTCAAAATTGATTTCAATTCCTAATTTGGGGGAAAAACAACAATCGAAAGCAAACATTTTATATATCAAAATCCCTGATTCCATCCCATACGCACTGGAAATTTCTTCAATTGCAGGAAAACTAGAAGAAGAAAAAGAAGACAGATAGAGTAATTGATTCTGTTTTTTGAGGGAAATCGATGGTCTAGGGTTTCGTTTCTTAACGAATCCCGAAACCAGAATTTCCTCTTTCTTCTTCTTCTTCATCAACCTCCGTATGATGATGGATTATTCTTCATCCGTTTCAAATCGGCTCGATGTATTTGAGATTTACAGCCGCTATTGTGGTAATTCGTAATGAAATCTAATTGCAAACGTGAGGACAACCGAGAGCGTGACACGTGTCCTCTTCGGTCCGAGTAAAACAAGATTATTCAGACGGAATATTATGTATAATTCATAGCGAAAGCATTCAGACCAAAAAATAATGGGCCATTCAGTTTGAATGTTGTATTATTCATCATGAATAGAGCATGTACATTTAGTCTAAATAATCATGTATTATTAGGACGGAATGTGACACGTAGCGCGTTCTTGGCTGTTCTCATGTTTGCAATAAAAAATGAGTTCGCAGCCGAACTTTCGTCTCTCTGTGTGTGTATATACTTTCTGGTTGAGGGGAAAACCGCAAAAAGATGAAAAATTAAGGAACACCTTGGTAACCATTCATCTGGATGGTATGCACATGTGCAGACAAGTAATTCCTGAGCAATTTGTTTTTATATGCACATGTGTATATATTCGAGATTAATGGTTACCAAGGTGTTCCTTGGTTTTTTATTCTCCTTTTGGGTTTTCCCCTGAACGTTCCTTGATATGTGTATATGTTATTGTTATTGTCATCAAAGATTATTATGTGTAAACCGATTTTCAACTCATTTTGTTGGAATTGGTTTGTAGAAATCATATCGGAGGCATATGCATATGGAGGGGACAGTTACAGACCAGCCAATGGGTCAAAGAAAGCTAAATTATACAGGAATGCCTTGTCCCAACTCCTAGAACTCGTTGAGTCACAGGTGGACAAAAGGTGTGCATGCTTAAGTTTGACATTTTCGAAACTCTATACAGATACATATATTAGTACAATAATTACCCTTTAGCGTCAATGTTCTAGTAGTAGTAGTAGTAGTAGTATTAGTTGTAATTGTTTTATGCCACACGAGGGATATACCGAGGAGAACATGGGACAAGCAACTGAGGTTGGATTCGGGATCAGGGTGAGCTCGTGAGTTAGAGGAGGTAGGGGTAGGGATAGGGATGGGGTACATATAAATGCTGAGATGTAAACTATTTGACCAACTTGGATTGCCTATGATTTGACATACATAACTTGTACATCAAATTCTTCTTGTAACACTTTAGATGTTGTGTTCATTCTTGCTTATTTATTCCTCTTATTACATCTCATAAGCTATGCTGTCATAGTGGTCAAAATACAAAATAGCGGTCAAGGTTGAGACTTGAAATAACGGTTATCGAGGTAGTATAGCGGTCCAAAAATAGCGGTTCATGTAATATTTCTTAGAATTATGTATATATGCATGTATGCATACACAACTTAACATACTATATGCATGAATTTTTTTTTAACGGCAAAGAAGGTCACAAGGCATGGAGCTTCGACATGGCCATCACCCCCGCCAAGCGAACAAGAAAAAAATTAATAAAAAGAGTAATATACTAGTGAGGCGCTAGAAAAAGGTACAAAGAGACTTGAAACAAGCCAAACAAAACAACATGAAAACACCTAACAGCCCAAAAGCAAAGAAAACCCACCAAAAATCCAAGACCCAAGGAAGATGCAAATTCCAAAAGCCACAACAAAAGAAGAACAGCTTCACCCCCCCCCCCCCCCCCCAACCCCCACCCAAAAAAAACGGAGCTTGAATCCAACTTTCTAGACTCAACTTTAAGCCAGGCTTCCTATTACCAACCCATGGCGCTGGATGCTCGGGAAATATTCTCATTCTTTAATCTTTAACACTCCTCTTGCTTTGCGTGGCATAACTTGTTTCTCCAATGCCAAATGAGTCATAGAAGCACAGCGCAAACAACCTGAAAAATAAAATAAGGGCCCAAATCAACATAAAAGCCCCAAAAAAGGACAAAAATGTAAGCATTAGATTCAAAACAGGCCCAACTGAGAATACACGATATTGGGAACCGCTATTTACCCAAATATCGGTGAAATAGCGCTAAATTGCGTCACTGCTACCAAAACCGCTATTTTACCACCTCAATTTCTATTCTGCCGCTATTGCACCACAATCAACAACATAGCCCATAAGGCCAACTTTTCTTTTTTGAAAGGGTGTTCTGTCCAGACTAATCCCCGCAAGTTATAGCCGTAAGACATCAACCCCTAATAACTTAGTGGCCACAATTGTTATGCACATCCAACTTCGTAGCCATCTGAACACATGAATTATTTTTTCAATTCAAAATTGATGAGCATTGTATTGTTTCCCGTAACAGGACACCTATTATCGAAGACGTTCCTGTTCTCATGTCGAAGCTTAATTTGATGGTGAGATGTGATCGATGCACTATTTGTTATGCTTTTACTTTCTCATACTTGCCTCCATTTGTAAATAAGTTGGTTATGATTTTCTTGTACCTGCCTCTATTTGTATGACTTTACTTTTTGTTAACCGGCTTTTAAAAAAAATTCCAATGCGAACTTTTTCGGTTTGTCACACTTTTCACAAGCCGGAGGTGTTTTTGCGAGAACAACTGTTTTACTCTTTAAGGTAGAGGTTAGATCTGCATACATCTTACCCTCTCCAGACCCCACGTCAGGTGGGGTATATCACATATTGGCTTTGTTTAGTTTGGTTTTGTAATGGTGTTAATGCGCTAATAGTTTGAAATTGGGTAAGGTCGATTGGTACTTCCATATTTCATGGTCAACGTTTTTCATATCTGCAGGTGGACTCACGTGAGTTCTCACGATTTTATAATTTTGTGTTCTTCATATGCCGGGAAAATGGTCAAAGGAGCATACGTAAGTTTCAATATCTATGACATACCAATAGGGGTCATCTAATCCTAATGTTGATCACCCTTTTCTGTGAACTGTTCTTAGCTGTAAGCAGGGCAATCATGGCATGGAAACTAGTTTTATCCGGAAGGTTCCGACTACTCAATCAATGGTGCAGCTTCGTTGAGGTGCTTAACAGTCGCACTTCTTAAAATACTCTAATCTAATTTGAATGTGCGCTTTAGTTATATAAAGATGGTTTATATATATGTGTGTGTGTAGGGGAAGGTTCAAACGAGAAGCATGTCAATTTAAGAAAAAAGTGAGGAGCAATCTCAGCCACTCATCTCATGGTTACAGTGGACGTGATAACGGAGGATTGACACGATTCATGGGAGGGTAGAGATTATTAAAGGGGGGACCGGTCAAAGCCGCCTTTGTTGACCGTGATGAGTGGTTGAGATTGCTCCTTGCGTTTTCTTAAAAAGTTATATTTTTCGTATAAACCTCCCTCTATATATGTATATATATATATAATTATATATAAGTGTATATATAATTGTCTTGGATGCGGGATTGTCACCATGTATCTTGAAAGAACGAACTTTCATAGATTGATTTTGGTTGTTTTACATCTTTCGACACTCAAAACTGTATGAATTTGACATATTTGCTGATATTTTCACGCACATATGACATATCTCACTACGGGGTTGTTTGGTTGGTTTTTCTTTAAGCCATGTATGGATAAATCTGTGTGTGTGGATTAATCTGTCTGTATAGATTGAGAAGGTTATTGTTAGGGAGGGTTTATGCATAGATGGAAGGAGTGTGTTCTTTAAATAGGAGTGGCAAGTTTGGAAAAAAAAAACTTGGCTTTCTGCATAAATCTTCATCTAGAAGCTTTCTGAGTAGGCACTTTTTATATCATTAAGCCACCACCAAACAATCATGTATAACTGACCGAATAAGCTATGAGTCTTGTTAAGCTCATTAAGCTGCTAACAATCATGCCCAATGTGTGATATACTGGGTTGGTTTTATTTGTTTTATTTTGTACAAGCATATGCCATTTCTCCATGAATATCGTCCAAGGCTCCCTAATATTTCCGAAGTTATTTTCTTCATATAGAATTAGCTAATTCTTGAAGTTTAACTTCTAGAAAAATCAGCGGCACAATATCTCCGAGGACACATGGGGGCAAGTTTTGGCCTTTAGTCGATGTGTACATGAAAATCTTGAAGGATACGACCCCGAAGGTACTAATCCGTTGAAGATGCAACTCTTTTTCTTTCTTTCTGGTGTGCTATTTCATTCTTTAAAGACTGGAGAACTAAAGTGGTAAACTGGTGGGTTAAAATTTCAGCCACCGGCTGTTGAGAGAATGTTTCGTTAAGAACCCATAATTGATTAGGAACCCAAAAATCGTTCACCATGCGTCAAGAGATATTTGGTTGATGTCGAAAGAATTTTTTGGTTTTTTGGTGCACCCCTTGAAGTTTTGAAAATAATAAGTAGCACTTTCACAAACGATACGGTTGCACCTTAACAAAAATAATTTTTTTACCCTTTTCCGGACAAATAATACGGTGGCACGTGCCACCATGAGACCTTATAAAGTTCCTTCCATGTTATGAATATGCCAAGTTTCGCGCCGTTGACGGTTCTTGGGTTCCTAATTAATTTTAGGTTCCTAATAGAATCTGCGTCGTGCATTTGGTACACGGGTTGGATTGGATTGGACCGGACGAGTAAAAGTGAGATATGAGGTGAAAGAATTGGGGAAGGTTTTAGGGTTTTAATCTGATAGGGGTATTTTAGTAATTTACCAATATTGTCCGATCTCCCTTTTTTTTGTTCCACCTGTTTTGATGGTACAAAGCAATTTCATTTTTGTCTAAAGTCGCACCAAACATAGGAGAACAAGTTTTTGTAATATCCTGTCTTGCATACCAAACGCACTTGTGGGATGTGCATCCTTTGCTATCCTACAAGAGATGACGAAGCTTCCACTCTTTTGAAAGAACGGTTACGGTTTCTAACTAAATTATCTTATTTCCTATTGAATGTTTCAGGAGCTTGGCCTGTTATCATTGATGAGTTTGTTGAGCATATGTATAGGTACAACCTCTATGCTAATCAATCTTACGGAGTAAATTATGTTTTCCGTCCCTGTGGTTTGGAAATTGCGGTTTTCCTCCCTCTGTCTTAGAAATTGCTGTTTTCGTCCCTATGGTCTGTGATTCATTGCTACTTTTCGTTCTTATGATCACAATTTATTGTTGTTTCGGTAAGGTAAAAGTTAGTCGAGGGACAAAAATAGCAATAACTAGAATTGTCGTTTACCGTTCTGTTTGAAATCCTTATGGCTACACGGTGATCGGCAGATTGTATTACGGTAAATGTGGAATGTTTAATGGTTGAATGAAGACTTTTTATTTTGTCCACAGGATAAATGGATTCGAGGATGCCCGTGGTTTTCGCTGCGGTTGCAATGATTCAAAAGCCCAAACAATTAACGACTCTCTTCCTGGTAAGCCATTCGCTTTGTCCCCGAGGTTATGTGTAAAAAAGGATTTTTTTCCCTGTAACTATGGGTGTCCGGTCTAGCTTACGCACACCTCTGCTATTCTCGTGGGTCCCTCAAAATAACGGTCAGGTTAATCCCAGTGGCCGCTTGATGCTCAACTCGTAAAAATAATATCAGGCTTGAGCTTGATGCTCGTTTATGAGCTCAAATTCGAGATCGATTAACTCGTTTATTTACTCGAGCTCGATGATCTTTATCTTTTGATTATATAATTCGTAAAGATACAAATATGTAGCTCGTAAAGTTTTATCGAGCTTTTTGCACGAGTCGGATCGAACATTGGTGCTATGGAGCTCGAGTCGTTAAGTCAAGCGAGCTTTTTTTGTTGAAGATCAACTCGAGCTCGATAATTATTAAGCTTGAGCTCGTTAAAAGCTCGACTGGTTTACACCCGTAGATCAGTAGATGTACCATTTATTTACCCATTGACCCAACCCTCGAGGTTTGACCTCTTCAATCTCGTTATTTGTGCAGGATTGAAAATCTTTCCCGGAGTGAAGAGGAAGTCGGGTTACGACTTCACAGACCGAGAACTTGCCGAGTCTAATACCGTTGTGAATTCGAAGAAACGTCACACAGGTTTCGGTCAAACGTTCGTTAACCGTGACGGATGCCAACTGACATACGATTGCATCGAGATCGTTAAGCACCGAAATAGCCCATCGGGTTCCTCCAAATGTGATGTGGAAAAAGGGTTTGCTGAACTCCTCTCTTCTTTGCAGTTTGATCATGAAAGGAGGATTTCATATGCATTGTGAAAAGTGCTTATTGTGAATTCATATGTATATAGTTAACGTTGAAATCTCTAAAACGGAGAGACTGTTCGAAATGAATGTAGTTTTTCTGTGGAGATTCTGATTTTTGATTCTTCGTTTTAGAGAAATTATAGAGAATCTGGTAACATCCTGCAACAGATATCATCCGATAAGAATATCGATTTGATCGATATTTCTTGGATAGGTAGCGGTGTGGTTTTGACCGCTTGTTTATTTACAGTTTAATGAGCTTAATGGTCTAGATGGCTTGTTCGATCAGATATACGAGAGTTTTTCTTTATGGTCTAGTTGTTAAGCCATTAAGCCAAAATGGTTGTATACTTGTATGGAATAAGCTAAGACCGTCAGTTGTCCACTTGGACATGTTAATGCCAAAAATGGCTCATATATATAACCCAACCATACTCAGACAAATAACTTAACTCACACACAAGACTTGAGGGTAAAAAAGTAAAAAACCCATAAATGCGTCAAAAGAGTTCGGTAGTGTGAAATAACAAATAAGAGAGCACAAGTACCATTTAGGAGATCAACATGTTTTCGTGAAATATAATTAAAACTTAATCAACAAATTACTAATACACCATTTATTATTTAAATATATAAAAAATTAATATCAATAATTAATTGGTTAAGGTTAATTAGATCTTACCATTAATACATACATGCATACACACACATACATAGACACATACGCTCATGATATATGCATATAATCACATATCTCATACATGCTTAATAGGCTATGCATGTATGCATATGACGTTAAGTATTTTGTAGGACATAAACTTGTAGCATTCTTCGAAAAGAAATCTTCTAGTACATAGTAGAGCCCTTTCTGGCTTTCTTCATAGCCCTATTCCAACAAAAAAAAGTATATCATGATTTGAAATTTGAAATAGTTTTAATTTTGATATAGTTTTATAGAAAACTATAAAATCAATATTTAGAATATAAAATAATAAAATAAAGGGAAAAGTCTAAAAAAACCCAACAAACTATGTGATTTTGAATGGTTAAGTCCCTAAACTATTTTTTCGAATAAAAAAATCCTTAAACTTTTCAAAACCGGTTAAATACATCCTTGCAACCTGTTTAACAGGTTAATGTGATTAAAATATGAAAAATGTCTAAAAAAATCCACTAAACTATTTGATTTTGAACAATTAAGTCCTTAAATTTGTTTAACAAATAAATTTCTAAACTTTATTCTAAATTTTTCCCAAATAAACTATTACACCTTTTTAAACAAATAAATCCTAATTCTAATATTCTACACCACATAGCAAACCCACATAACTCATCCACTTCTGCAATTAAATCCATTTACGCAACAACAAAAAATACCCATTTTAATCTTCATAAAACTTGAAAATTGTGACATACAAGAAAAAATTAAAATATTTTTCGTTTGCAATGGATATCGTGGAATCAGCAGCAGACCAAAAAAAATCCTATAAAATAATCAAAAACCACCAACCACAAATGGATACTACAAATTACCAACCAAAATTATGTTAAATCAAAATAAAATATAAAACTTTATTGCAAATTAAATAGAAAAACATGAACCATTCAAAATGGTTGGGTTGGTCGGAGGTTTTAGTTTCAAAATTAGTGGCCGGCGGGAATTGAATGGTGGCCGACGGGAATGGAAGATTGGAGCATAATGTTAAGGTGCGGTTAGGGTTTATTAATGCTTTTTTTAAGAGATTTAAAAAAAAAAAGAAATTTAAATGATTTACCTATTAAACAAGTACCAGGTAAGGATTAATGGTTGTAAGGATGTATTTAATCCGTTTTGAAAAGTTTAAGGGTTTTTTCATTCATAAAAATAGTTTAGGGACTTAACCATTCAAAATCACATAGTTTGTTGGGTTTTTTTAGACTTTTTCCTAAAATAAATATTGTATTGGTTTTGGACATTTTGGTATTTATTTTCGCTTGTTTTGACATAAAAGCATGAACAAATGGATTGGTCTTGGACTTTATCTATGTATAGATATAGATTTGGTTTGAAGCAACCTTGCAACATGGCAATCATGGAGATAAATGGTCTATTATTTAGGAGGGAGGACCAAATGCAAATTGCTCATCCCATTAATGACTTCAAAATGTATATTTATGTATGAAATTAATGAAAAGCATCCATAGGTTTCGTTAGGTGGGGTCGGTTTGTTATATGAGTTCGTCTAAAAAAATTATTATTATACGAAAATTAAACTATAGTAAAAAAATTTAAATTAAGTAAATTGTACAAAAAACACTCACGACTTGATTTAATGTATATTATTTAACTAGTTTTGATCCCGTGTAATACACGTGATATTTTTTAAAAATTAAGTCATGTCAAAAACCTTATATTACTAATATGAATTGTTGTGCTATTATTTTTAATTTAATTCAATTGATATCAAATTATCAACAACAAAAATATAACAAAGACATTTTATAGATCCAACTATAAACTATCTTTGACTTTAAAATCACGTTAATATACTTTCACATATAAAGAGAAAGGTATACATACAAAAGTGTATTTGGATTGAAATATAATAATGGATACGTTTAACAATAATTTGTTATAAAAATATTAATTAACTATTATATTAAAACTCAATGATTATCTTGATTATATTTAAAATAAATAATTATTTTCTATTTGATGACGTTTATCAATTAGTTACATGAATACAAATATAAATTAGGAGGAGAGATAAAGATATAGATGACTTCATACCAATAGATAAAGATAAAGTTTGTTATATTAATTTAATAGATAATTTAGAATTAATTTTTAATAATTTTAAATTTTGAATCAGTGTCATGTGTCAACATATGACACATGACACATATGCATATGATGTGGTAATGGCTCACCAGAACGCATAATTGTAAAAATAAATTTTTGAAGTTGAAAAATTAAAATGGAAAAGGTAAGGTTTATACGGTTTTTGTTAGGGAGAGAGATAGAGATATAGATAACTTCATACCAATAGATAGAGATAAAGTTTGTTATATTAATTTAATAGATAATTTTGGATTAATTTTTAATAATTTTGAATTTTGAATCAATGCTATGTGTCAACATATGACATATGACACATATGCATATGATGTGGCAATGACTCACCAAAGCGCGACACGTGTCAATGAGCTCACCAGAACGCGACACGTGTTAAATCAGTTACTCTTTTATTATATATAGATTTTAATAATACAAGTAAATTTAGAACGATTATAATAATACTTTTAAACGTAAATTAAATTATTGTAAATAATTTAAATTAAGCAATCATATTTGTAATATTAGTTTTCTGGTATGATTTTTTTTTTAAATTACCCCGTGTATCATACGGGATCAAACCTAGTTTAATATATAAGAGAAAGAGGAAGAGAGAGGAGAACCCCGTCGTGCGTGGAGACTCGAGGACCTCACCCTCCGAGTTTATCTAAGATCGGCGTACCGGTGTTCTGCATCACCCATTAAGCTTGAGACCTCACCTGAGGACGATATGGGTGGCTACCGCCTACCGGCTAATAGAGGCAGGGGCGGAGGGACATGGTCACGAGGGTTGCTAACCCTCAAATTTTCAAATTTTTTTTTGATATAATAGTATAGTAATTAATATGAGGATGTATTAATATCAAACAATTGTTGGCAACAAGTTATTGTGAAAGTGGTTTTCAAAGAGGCCCACAAAACACAAATTTAATATGGGCTTCATTTAATAGATGAATTGAAAAAAAAAAACACACGTGGGTTTGTAGAATAAAAGGTCAAAAAAACAAAGACCCACCATCTCCATTATTCTAACTAGTCTTATACCCGTCCGTTGGTCGGGACACACGACATGATTTTAATCTAAAATAATCTTCTAGAGTTATATATAGAAAAAATTGACCATTACTTAAAATACTATAAGTCATGAGGCGATGACTGTGAATTTGACAATAACAAACTTTTTATTTTAGGAACCCATGAGCAAAACAAAAAATGTCTATTAAACCATTACAAACACCACTTTAAAAAAAAAACAATAAGACCGAAAACAATAGCTAGGTTATCTATTAACCGCCCATATCACAAGAACATAGACTTTTTACTATGTTAAGATCTTATAAAACTAAATAGGGATAATTTCTTCTATATCCTTATAAAACTTCTAAATTACTTCTATATCCTTCTAAAATTCTAAATTACCTATATATCCTTTTAAACTCTTAAAAATCTCTTATATATCCAAATCTTTATTTTAATATTTATTAATCGTTTAAATATTAACAATAATTATTATTAAATTTAATTTCTTATGAAATTACTTTATTACCCTTCTATTATTTAGATTTTCTTTTATTTTTCTTAAAAGATTCATCTTCATCATCATTCATCATCAGATGAATTAATAAACCTTCATGAATAAACCCTAATTATAACATAAAATATAAGATTCACAAATTTAGAACCATAGATCAACCCACATTTTAAAGCTCAAATATCAATCAAAACTCAAAAAAAATAAAATCGTTTGAACCACAAAAGGTAAAAAAAACCATTGATCTGAAACACACTAGTAAAACCAATTTAAATTCGAAGATACAAGATAGAGAATGAAAGGGAGATGGTTGGAATCGAGCTTCTAGTTCTTACTATCCTTTGTGCACAGATCTGGAAGAACACCCAAACTAGGGTTCTTCCCCATTGTCGAATGATTCATTTAGAAGCTCTAACGCCAACGGAAATCGAACGAGAAGAGGTCACCGGAAATCGCAGAAGAAAGGGGTCACCGCCCACCGGCCATCGTCGTTTACCATCTAAACTTCGTCGTTGGATTCAGATTTGTCACATACCTCTTTCTCTCTCTTAGTTATGTTCTTCAAACCCAGATCTGAGAATGAAGAGCCTATGAAACTCATCCAAATCTCCATGGTTACATATTTGGAAGAACCATCGAAGTTACAGATTTTGTAGAAGAAGAAAAGAACCCACTTGGGTTTGATGATAATGAAGCACAAATCTCTATTTTGTTGGTGAAAGTTTTTTACCAGATTGTTGCTAGCTTGTAGAAAATGAAGTTCCTTTTTTAACTTTTTGGTTTGTCATCTTGTGATGATGGTCAAAATATGGCAGAAATGAAATCCCAAAAAAGATCTAATGAGGTTCATACCAAATATTGTTAGTATTAACTTATTGGTATTAATTTAAGGGGTAATATAGTAATTTTATTAGTAATTTAATTTGATAATATTAACTATTAATAATTAAGTAATTTAATAAATATTAAAATATAGATTTGGACATATGAGAGAGTTTTAAGAGTTTAAAAGGATATAGAGGTAATTTGAAAGTTTAGAAGGATATAGAAGTAATTTAGAAGTTTTACAAGGACATAGAAGTAATTCTCCCAACTAAATATACTTGGTAACAACCAAATGTATATCTAAGCACAACTATACATATCCATGTCTAAGTTTGACCAATTTACAAATTCGTATCTTTTTCTTCAACAAATGGTCGAGACGATCCTTTTTAGAATTGTTAAGCTTCATTTCCTGCTCCTTTATAGTACCTATGCAAAGAAAGAACAATGTACTTCCGATATATCATATGTTAGAACAAAAGCAAGAAAGTATATCCTCATCGTCTCTTGGACTTTCAACTTGCAAATCTCATGGACATGCTCCTCTTCTTCAAGTTATCCAATATGTACGGAAGCCACATATCACATATGGTTTCCTTATACGATCCTTGAACAAATCACTACCAAAACATGCCAAAAGCAATTTAAGGATCCAACATAAGTCACTGAAAAGAATATAAAAATAAACAACTCAGTTTTACATTGCTATAAATAAAACAAATGATGGAAAGAGACATGGCTTACAAAATATAAAGATTTCGAACGTGGATGACACTATGATTCTTGTTGATAACAATGAAGTAACAAATCAAACCTATAACCATATGTCATACTTCCACTTTTTTACTTTCAATCTATACAAGCTCTTCCAACCGGGAATCACTCAAGTCAAAGAAACAATTTACTAAACGTAAATCTTAAAGGTATCAACTTACTAAGAGTAGACGAGTGAAACTGCGAGAAGCATGTGTGTAGAAGCAGATCACTAATAGGTCGTTGGGAATGGGATTTTTAACACGACCGAGAAGTTGAAAACTTCTATTTTGAGTGAGTCTGTGTTGAAGCCCCCCTAGTTAACACACACAAGATGGCCCATTATGCAGGTAGGAAATATGAGAGACCAACAACCCACTCTGATAACAGAGATAAAGAAACAGTCACTGAAATTTTTAAAAAAAATCGAACAAATCAACCTCGATTTGAACTAAAAATTTAGGTTAATCATTCCTATACTTATTTATTCTACTTTTTTTTATAAGGTTCACCTGGGTTTCCCCATACTACATCATTGGCAATTTTTACCGAGAGCTAAAGCATGCTCCCCTGGGATTAATACTCAGTGGCCCCTCGTTGCTCACACCCCGGATTCGAACTTGGGTGGGTTTTTCCCCAACACCAAGCCTTAACCGGTAGGCTGCCCCATTGGGGTTAATTGTACTTACCATAGATCACTTTCTTTTGCATTCATGTGTTGAGCAATGGTGTTAAAGATGATATTGTGAAGGTACTTCCCCTCATGTAGAAAACACAAACAATATACCATGAATACTAATGACTTTTCCTCTAATCCCTGCACAAATCAACAATATATCCCATCAACAGAGATAAAAATAGGTTTATATAAATAATAAATATAATTATATATTAAAGAAACTTTACAAAGAACATCCACCTGAATGGGAAACAAAGTGGGGTCCAATTCTAGCCATTAACATAAAAGATGGAAACATAGTTGCTTAATGCCCACCATTGTTTATTGCAAAAGAAAAAACTCTAGATAAAGCTCCTTAAACATTTGGCATAAACAGAGGAGATGTGGGTTTAAGGACTTGCCCGTGATCCATCACAGATTATATCTTCCCAAAGTATAAAGCTTTGCCTGGAAGTATTCAAGTCTACTTCAACACATAAAAAATTATATTTTGCTAATATGTGTACAGATTTCAAGAGCAAATTATGAAAATTATATGATTCGATTATATATCGAGTGGCTTTTTAAGTAAAGTTAAGTTGGGTATTTTAGATCGGGTTGCGGTTTTTGTTCACCCCTAATTGCTTGAAAAATTCATGGCTTTAATCCTATCACACAAGTCACTAATCCAATGTTAATAGAAACAGAAAAGAACAAACAATCAGCATCATATCCGAATTGGATGTTTGAGAATAAATCTATGGTTTTTAGAAATTAGAACGATCCAATGGTTGGTAATGAAGCAAACATAAACGCTGAGATAGGTTCATCTTATATCAGGAAATTATTTGAATGAGAAAGTAAGCAAAACTCAACACTGCACATGTTAATGCTAGATCCCAAAGCTTCAAACTGCTTCGCAATCTGGAGCAAGTCGAGACCATGAAATAAATATGAAGCGCTCAAGCAGAAAATGAAAACCAAATCAATGAACTAAAGTAAATGAGTTATTCATAATCATTAAATAAGTAAACTAAACAAATAAATACAATCAAGAAAAATACAAAAAATAATTGATATTAAAACTTTGGTACCTTGGTTGATTTGTATGGGGTGGGTAAAGGTCGTGAGTGAGGTCTTTTACGCCATATGTTGATTGTTGCCTCCACGTGGTTTGCAATCTCTAGTGTACATGTTAGATCAAGGCAATCTAGCAAACATTTTGATGAGAATTGCTCAGAGGTTATGTACTGATAGATTACATCTCCTAGACAAGCTCTTCCATTCTATAACATATGAAATCATGTATGAGAACTATGATAAAGAAACACTAATGATTGCCATTGCAGCTTTTAGAATCTGATTGTCAGATTCACCCTTATGATTTAACTGTTTTCATTTATAGATACCATATTCAAAAACCAGTTATCATTTGGGAGGTAATACGGGTTACCAAAAATACAAAATTTGATAAGATATATAGAAAGACATTTCAATATTGGTAAAGCATAAAAAATACTGCTGCCCTTTTCAAATAAATCAGTAATCAGTAACCATCTAAACTTATATAAATCTTCACGGTGTATTTAGGTTTAAAACACTAACATTACTGAATTAAAAACTAACCTCTATCATGGATTCCAATAAAGATTGATTCCTGAAAAATCAAAAACAAATACTGATGCAGTTCTGCAGTAAAGAATGAAAGTAGAAATCAATTCCAAAGAAGTACAACATCAACACAGTGATATCGATTCCAATGACCACAAAACCGAGAAAACGATTTTTTTCTACCTGAATTGTAGTTATGAAGATGCATCCAAATTCAAACCCTGGGTTAACTGTGGAGAAGTTAGGGCTTTTTTTAAGGGGATAGAAGTTGCAATAAACCTGGGTTTGAAGCAGGAACCAAAGTCTTGAAGCTGTTGTTGATCGAGGTTATAACAGCGCAGTTTTCTTCCTTAAACCGCCATCCGATATTCTTCTGGCAGCATGATTCGTCATTCTTTGGGGTTGAAAATCTTATACGATGAGGTGGTGAGGGTAAAGAGGCGTGACAGCTAGAAATTAGGAGAGATGTGGAGGTTGAAGATGATCGTGTAACAGAAATCACGGTTTTGAACGTGGGAGAGATGACAAACGAAGAAGAGGGGGGATGTGGGGCTGATCAAAGTAACTGTAAAATACTGAATTTAAACGGACTTGATTCATTCTCATCTTTGATCCAACGGTCTATGATAAATCTTTAATTTTCTGACTCCTTGGGGTCAATAATATATATAATTCCCAAATTAATATTCTAACATCCAGTGATAAAGCTCTGCTCTGACTCTTCTTCGCCGCCCATCCTTATACGATTTCCATATTCTGGTTTCCAAACTTTTTAGTCTACAATTTCTAAGGTATTTATTATTTAAAGTTATCATCTTTCCACCTTGTTTTATTTATTTAATTACATTGATGAATTAGTGTTACTCTGTAATTGTTAGGGTTTATAGTAATTGTTATTAATTTTAATTTTATATATATCATGCAGTTAACATTTAGCGGTCATGGATAAGTATTTGATAAAAAGAAAAACCATCGGTGATTCGTGCCAGATGCGTATAATCCTAATCCTGATAATTGTAAACGAAGTCGTATTGAAGTCAATTTAGCGGATCTTCCTGGTGATCCGGGGTTACGAACTAGAATTTTGGATTACAATCCTAATATTCGAGACGAAGTTCGTAGAGCGTATCTTTTAAAGGGGCCTTGCCAACCTCGAAGTCATGATTTTCCTTACACGGCATTTGGGAAAAGTTCAAGAAGATTCAACCCCGCTTGGTTTGATGAATTTTCTACTTGGCTAGAGTATAGTGTAAATAAAAATGCTGCCTATTGCTTGTGTTGCTATCTTTTCAAACAAAATGTTGGAGATCAAGCAGGCGACGACTCTTTTGTAGGTTTAGGATTCAAAAATTGGGCAAGGAAAGATAAATTGAATTGTCACGTTGGAGGGGTTAATAGTGCTTACAACCAAGCTTGGGGAAAGTGTGAGACTTTGTTGAACAAAAAGCAACATATCGAATCTATCATCATTAAGCATTCAGATCAAGCTATCATGGATTATAAGTTACGTCTGACTGCCTCGATTGACTGCATTCGGTTTCTTTTGAGACAAGGTCTGGCATTTCGAGGCCATGACGAGAGCGAATATTCTGATAATAGAGGGAACTTCATTGAGCTATTGCAGTTCTAGGCTGATCATAATGAAAGCATCAAGGAAGTTACTCTTAACAATGCTCCTGTTAACTTGAAGTTAACCTCACCAGATATTCAAAAGGACATTGTTAATGTTGTTGCAACAGAAACAACAGAACTTATTATACGTGATCTTGGTGATGATTTTTTCGCAGTGCTCGTTGATGAATCCCGAGATGTTTCCACCAAAGAACAAATGAGTGTTGTGTTGCGCTATGTGGACACGAGAGGATGTATAATTGAGCGCTTTCTAGGTATTGAGCATGTTCCAAACACTACATCAATCTCACTTAAGGCCACACTTGATAACTTGTTTTCAAGACATGGATTAAGTATCTCTAAGTTGCGTGGGCAAGGTTATGACGGAGCAAGCAACATGCAAGGTGACATTGGTGGGCTCAAGACACTAATTTTGAATGAAAATGGAAGTGCACATTATGTCCATTGCTTTGCTCATCAACTTCAGCTTACTCTTGTTGCTATGGCGAAAAAGAACTCAAAAATCTCCGATTTCTTTTTCTTGGTAAACAACATTGTGAATGTTGTTGGAGGTTCGTGTAAACGCCGTGATATGCTTCGAGGACAACAAACTGCCAAAGTCTTTGAAGCACTTAATTCGGGTGAACTCTTAAGTGGTCGAGGCCTCAATCAATAAACCTCTCTCTCAAGAGCGGGTGACACACGTTGGGGATCACATCATGGTACTTTGGTTAGTCTCATCACATTGTTTCCATGTGTGATAGATGTGCTTCAAATGATAGAAGAAGATGGATTAACCCATGAACAAAAGTCAGAAGCTCGTTTGCTATCTAACTCCCTACACTCATTTGATTTTATCTTTTGCCTGCACTTTATGAAGATGATATTGGGGATCACCAATGAATTATCTCAGGCATTGCAAAAAAAGGAGCAAGATATTGTAAATTCTATGGAATTGGTTAGAGTTTGCAAGCATCAACTACAAAAATTGAGAGTTGAAAATGATAGGTGGGATTCGCTACTCAATCAAGTTGGTGTGGTTTATGAGAAACACGATATTGATGTTTGTAACATGGACGAAATGTTCTCACTTCCCGGAAGGTCATGCCGAAAAGCTCCACAAATGACAAACTTACATCATTATCGTGTTGAGTTATTTTGCGCTGTCATTGATTTGCAACTTATGGAGTTGGAAAATCGATTTACTGAGACTAACACTGATTTGCTGATTTCTATGGCCTGTCTAGATCCTAGAGACTCTTTTGCAGCTTTTGATAAAAGCAAGTTAATTCATCTTGCTCATTTCTATCCTAATGATTTTTCTGAAATGGAGTTTTTGATACTTGATGATCAGTTGGAGACTTATATTGTTGATATGCGGATGAATCCAAAGTTTTCCAACCTAAAAGGGATCAACGATCTTGCGCAAAAAATGGTGGAATCAAAAAAGCATAAGGTGTTCACTCTTGTGTATTTGCTTATAAAACTAGCCATGATATTGCCGGTTGCAACGGCGACGGTTGAGAGAACGTTTTCAGCTATGAACGTCGTGAAGAATAGGTTGCGCAATAGAATGGGAGATCAATGGATGCATGATTGCTTAGTTACTTATATTGAAAAAGATGTTTTTACCGAGCTTGATAATGATGATATCATAGATAACTTCCAGAAAATGAAACCTCGTTGAGGTCACTGTTAAATATGTAAAGATCGTATATTATCGATATAAATATATAATATCGCTATTTTTGCCTTTTTCATATTGTTAACGTATTTTTTTTTAATTTTACCTTATGCTCCCCCTCCTTTGAATTCCTGGCTCCGCCCCTGAATAGAGGTACACAGGAAATCCGATTATCCAATTTTGTGTAAAAACTATCCGAAAACGGTTTTTTCATAACCGTATTTTTTCAAACCGGATCAGATTTTCTCCAAACCGGTTATCCGATCGAATTTTGTTTTTCACCAACCTGATTTTTTTGGACTTTTATCCGGTTTGGATCCGAACCTGTTCCGATTTTTTTTCAAACTAGTTTCAAAAAACCCGCTTGTATATAGTTATATTATATATTTATGTTTGTAATTATAAGTTATATAATATAGTTATATAGTTAATATACTTATATAGTCATATTGTAAATTTAAAATTTATAAATAAGCCCAAAATCATATTATAAGAATATAAGTCATATAATTTGTAACTGTAAAGCCCAAAATCAGATTTCAAGTTTTTGTAGAGATGCCCAAAATCAAGCCCAAGAAGACTTGATTTTTTTCAAGCCGGTTTATGAAAAATCCGTTTTTTTCCCTAACCGGAACCGGTTCCATCGGTTACACATTTCACGCTCAAAAACCGGATCAAATCCGAACCGGATTTTGTCAAAACTGGTTATTTTGAGAAACATGAAAATCAGGATCGGATCGGATCCAAACCGGATCGGATTTCTATCCAGCCTTGTACATCTCTACCGACTAGGGATGTAAATGAGCCGAAACAACTCGCGAGCTATTCGAGATCGACTTGATCAAAACTCGACTCGAATAAACTCGGTCAAAACTCGACTAAAATAAAATTCAACTCGAGATACTAACGACTCGACTCAAACTACCTGATACTCGACTCGGCTCGGCTCGTGCTAATATCAAAAAAAGATGAAAATGTGATATGGACATTTTGGGTTGGGCTTTTATGGAAAAACCTTATTGGGCCTTTGAAAAATTGTTAATTGGGCCGTTAGGGATTCGTGTGATTTGACCATACAACAATATCATCATCAACATTTCTTTCTCTTGAGATACAATTACAAGCAGCAGTCTAGTTTTCTTTCTGTGATACAGTTTTCAAAATCAATGGCGACCTCCAAATTGATCAAAGCGATTTTGGATCCTAAGAAGAATTGGTTCGCTGCTCTCCACAAGAAAACCATCGCCAATCGCCTTTCCAAATACGGTACCAATTTCACTCTTCTTTGAATTTGAATTCGTAATCGATTCTATTTTAGGGATTTGTGCTTGTTTGTGATCTGTTCTGATGAGGTTAATTATAACGATGATGATGATGAGAAATTAGGTTTGCGATATGATGATTTGTACGATCCGATGGAGTGTTTGGATATCAAGGAAGCCCTAGACAGGCTGCCTCGTGAGATCGTTGATGCTAGAAACCAGCGTCTCTTACGCGCCATGGATCTCTCCATGAAGCACGAGTACCTTCCTGCAGATCTCCAGGTTCATTTCTCAAATATATCAAATTTTTATTATTAGCTTATTGTTTGTTTATCTATGTTTTTTGGAACCCTAGGATAGATTTGCTGAAATGAATTATGTATTTTGCAAATTGTTATACAGGCGCAGCAGACGCCGTTTAGGAGTTATCTAACTGATATGCTGGCTCTGGTAAGTGGTGCCTCTTTGATTAATTTTGTTTGTTTGGATGTAAAGATAGGGCGCAAACTGCTTATTATTTCAGCTGCTGAGTGTGATGATATTGAGTAGGATGCTTTGGTGAATTACTGAAATGGTTGTGAAATGTTGATATGCAGTTTGTTATCTAGGCCGAGCTGCTGCTAGTAAGAAAAGAGTTTCGAATGTGATTGGAGAAACGATGAAAATGTTTAAAATTTAGTAGAACTGTAGAAGCAGCTTTAATATGTTGCGTTTTACCTCTTTATGCTGGTTTGATTGTTAAGGTCATTAAGGTGGTGTTTGTTTTTCAAAATAAGCTCTTAATTGCCACTTATATCTGATTTGGTTAGACGTAAGACACTTTAAACTATTTGTTTTCCCAGCTTTTTAGAGCCTTTTAACCCTTAATGTCCTTTGATAAGTTGAGTGATGACGTAGCCACTTTAATTACCTCTTATTTCCTCTAGCATCATCCTTTCGATTTTAACATTGGTTTTAGTTTAGATGCAGCCCTAATTTGCAAAAATGCAAAACACGAAATCCTGGACCTGTGTTGGCTTTCTAGAACATCTTGAATCACTTAAAAACAGGGCTTTTGTGTGTGAGATATGATTAAAACTCCACAGCTTCACAAATCCGCCAACCTCTCTCCTTTGTTTTATTTTTTCATCGATCATTGATGCACAGTTCAATTGACGTATTTAAGTTAAATTTTAAGGGCTAAAATAGACAATTATACATATTCAAACGTCTGTCAGTTTACAAAAACAAACAGTCTTATTAATTCAAGTTTCAGACTTCAACACCACCTCGTAAAAAACAAACACCACCTAAAAGCGTTTGTTATTTAGTAGAGTTTTCGTGAAAAGAGTGAAACAACTTTGCTTACTAGCATGCAACCAACCATGAAATGGTGGTCCTGATAATTTTTTTGGGTAAATAAATGCTAGATTGGAAAATTTTTGGTATATTTTGCCCTTAGTTTCTTGACATTAGCACATCTAAATTGAAAATAATCTCAACTCAATATTTTTGAACTCTTGCTTGTCTTCATTGTGAATGAACTTACGCCCTTTTATGTTTTTCTTGATTGCATCATCCACCCCTACCATCAAAATTCCAAACTTTTTCAGAAATCCTCACTCCTCACGTGGTTTTTTAAGTTCCATAGTGCACCAATGCCTTTTATCACCTTTTAATTTAATTTAAAACTTGTGTATTGATATCTATTTTGTGGATGCAGTTTTTTCTTGTTGACACGTCTGTCTAATTTCTATTGTATTAGCAATTCTTTCTTTTGAATAAAGACACTTTTACTAGCAAGGGTTCAACAGTATTGAAATTCGTTTTGTTACATGGATCTAGTATATGTATACATTTGGCAATAGATGCTTTGAAATTGTGTCTAAGTTTTCATCTCTCTTGTTTTATTAACCCCTATTCTTAGTTAGCTTATGAGTTGTCATTTGACTTCATTGTTGCAAGAGATGCTAGATATGAATTAGGTAGCGTCTGGTACATAGACTCGGCTGGACAAGGCAGGAGAATATCTAGTGCTTGGCATGAATAAGAGTGGACTAAGCAGTTAACGCGTCTGATTGCGAAATCGTGGTCAGGACCCTGATTTGAAAACATATCCCCAATTGCATCTCGATATGCTGACACATCAAAAAATAATTATAAATATGTGTGTGTGTATGTTTAAACTTGATATAATGTCTATAGAAAAGTGCACAAACAACAAAATAATAATTAAGCTAAACTTAAATAGTTGAACAACAAAGTCAGTAACCCTTGGGGACTGACACAAACCATCTGGAGAAATGGCATCCAATTCCAAAGTCCAAAATTCCAACAATTAGAGACCTACACAGAAAGTCAGAAACCTTTACCTGCTAGTGAGTGTGAGTGTTTATGCTCAAGAGTAGAAGCAATTGAAGATGAACAGTAGAAGGAATCGATAAAAGCACAATTGAACAGGACTGCGGAATTGAACAGGAATGTGGAATCAATGACAAGTTTTGGACTATGCACCGCTATTTTGTGTAACTCCGCTAACCGCTATAAGGTGCAATTAACTGCATAGGTTGTGGAGGACATGAAGAAGGTGGAGACTGGTGGTGACCAACAATGGTGGATATCATGGTAGATTTGGTAGTTGTGGAGGAGGTGGTAGTTGGTGGTGGTGGATATGGCTGTTGTGACTATGGAACCAAGTAGTATGATAGGGTTATATATCAAATGAGCGTAGATTGATATGGTTTAGTTTTGTCCATGTTTCATCATGTGCCTGTTCCTCCACCTAGTCCTTGTCCACGTCACTATCCCATGCATTCCGAAGTCCGAACATGGAACTGTGAGTATTTGTCCTGTCTCATGTCACATCAATTGTGGAAGAGCGAGTTTTGTCCAATTTGGTCCCGTAGACCAAACATAGCTTGATGGTTGTTCACATTTATTTATGAACAATCTATATGGCGATTAGGGCTTAAGAAAGTACATGCAAATTGATTAGCTGAAAAGGTGCTCACTTCTCCAACATTCATGGTTTAGTAAAGCCGTCAAGGTGTGGTGCAAAACTGATTATTTTCAGATTATTAATAAAAGAAACCGTAAAAGTACATCTCTTTCTCTCCTCTCCTTCATGCTTGCCTTTCTTCTTTTCTCTTCTGCCTCACACACTCTTTCAGCAGCTTCTTTTTCTCTCTCAAACACACTCCTCTTCCCAACTCAATTTTTTTCCAGTAGTCAGTCCCATTATATTTCTTAGGCTAGTGTGTATGAGAGTTTTTTCATTTATTTTCTTAAATAAACCTTTATTCTTTTAACTCATTGTTTGTAAGTTGTTTATTTTCATTTGTCTTTAAGATTCTCATATATTCTTTATTCTTTAACTCGTATTTTTGTCTTAAGTAAGCCTTTATTCTTTAAGTTGTTGATTATTATTTTTTTTTTAATGTTTTAGTTTGCTTAATTGACTATTGACTACAACTTAACAAAATAAGGGATCACAAAAGGGTTCCTCTTGGAATATTTGATGAATGTAATTTATGTTTTAAGACTCATGATAGGTAAATCTGAATTTTATGACTTTAATAGTATGTTGTGGAATTATGTTGTGGAATTATGTTGTTTGTTAAGAATTTTATGAAATGTTCTTGATTATGTTTCAGATATAGCTTTTCTTTTTGTTTTTTAGTCTTAAATTTTTATTTTATGGGTTTTTTGTCATGATAAATAAGCAAATTTAAATAAGTAATTTAACATATGGTCTTTTCACTTTGTGTATATGAGCTGCGATGTTGGCAGAGAAATGAAATGCAGTAAAAGTAAACCATATTTAGGCAGGTAATTAGGATTTAGGAACGATATGGGTTATTTCTGTGTTAGGTTGTAGAGGATAGCTGAAAGATTAACGAGAATCTCCACATGACCAAGGGATATAAGATCACGACAAGTTTGGGACCCACTTTTCTAATCAGAAAGTTTCAATTGAAGTTGAACTGGTGGCTTATTAGGACGAGGGTGGTATAATCTTTGGGGAAGGATATTGATCAAAGAGAACACAAACACAAGATAGTGTATCAAAAAGAGTAAATATATAGGTAAATGCATGACCACACAATGATAGGTGGGTTTAGGGATGCAGATATATGAGAGAGGGTTTGGATGGAAGTAGTTGAGGCATAGTTGTGGAAATGTCATTAGAGGTGGTTGTGTTATCTTTAAAATGAGATTGTGCCATTAGGTGGTCATTTGTAGAGGTATTGGCTGGATGGACTGATAGACATATTAGGGGAAAGTAATTGTTGATAGTTACTTGATGGAGTGATTGTGAAAGGTTACCATTCTTTTCTCCAACTCTTGGGGATTCTCTTCTTTATGTTTGTATTTTGATGGTTCCTTATGGTTTTATTGATAACCTACCCAACAAATTTGGGGTAAAATGCTTGTTGTATCATAGGTGGTGATGTATATCTATTTTGTACCTTTCTCTTTTATGTGACCTGCCTTTCATCAAACTTTTTAACCATGTATTTACTGTGAAGGATGGATAGTATCAGGGGTGGTTTTTGTTTGGGATTGAGAATCTGTTGTTTAATGTTTGTAAAGCATGGCCATCTGCTTTCCCTTGCCCTTAACTTATGATAGATTTATAAACAGAAGGAAACCTCATGTTTCGCTATAGAATTTTAGAGAGAGGAAAAGGCTAGGGAAACGATAAATGAACTAGGTTTTGAGGGCTATGTGGCAAAGAATCACTAGGATCTCTTGAGTATCATGGACGTGAGGACCAGAGATAAATGTTTATTCTAAGAATACATATACTAAAGATGGTAAGAGTTTCTGAAAAAAAGAAACATACCAACAATGATCTAAGAAATATGACTGTTAGTTTAATATATGATTTTGTGAAATTTCATCTTATTCTAACGTCCGATCCTTATCTTTCTCTATTTAAGAAAATACTAAAGTTTTTTTGAAATACCAAAGACGTATTTGTATCGTTTTGATAATTTTTCGTAATTTTTATGATGCAATTACCGACCCAGTTCCCACCCCCACTGCATTTGTTTTTGTTTGAAATTATACTTACAGTTATGAAACTAAATGTGTTTACATACATTACAGGTAAGGAGGGAGAGAGCGGAACGTGAAGCTTTGGGAGCATTGCCTCTCCAGCAGCGCACTCTACCTTAGTTTCTTCGTTGTTATACTTGTTCCTTCCATCCAACCACCAACCAACGTGAAGTCTTGGTTTGATAATAAACGAATGGTAATTCCTTTTTGTTGAATCTGTGCTGTAAACCGATACATACATGGCACTTTGAGTTGTCTCTTATATTCTTTAATATGGCACTTGATCTGTTCTATCAATGCAGACCTGCATCTTCTTTTATTTATTTTTTCAATTTATATGAATTTGTGATTAGGTTCATATTCGTTACATTTCAACCCCATTAGTGTTAGCTATTTATCCAGTAATTTCAAGATAAGAATCTTCGTTTTAAGATCATTGCTAATTTGCAATATCATCTCATCTGTATAAAAATTCCGAATTGGAAAAAGTGGATGAATTGGCTGAGCCAAGTTTTCAAATATTCATTCAAGCCCAACGATAAATTGGCCCGAAATACGGAAAAACTCAGAGAACGGATTTTTTTGATTTTATTCTCTGTATTGTTTTTTAAACAAGTAAAATCTTCAAACTTGGTAACTGGATAAAAAAAATATCATTTGACTAAAAAAGGACTGGTATAAGGTGAAAATAGAAGTCCCAATGCCTAATAAACTTTTGTGTTTTAAGTGATTAATGTGGTACCTGACTACTTGTATTTTAAGTGGTGTTGAAGTCAGAAATTGTTCTCGACTTTTTATTGATAAGAAGTTGTATTAAAGTCTCAAAACAAAGTCTATAAGTAAATTGATAAATATTTAAATATTCAATCATGTATTAAAATTTAAATTTGTAGAAAAAGAATTGTCAAAGTTACCTATTTATTTCAACTTTTTTTAATCAATTGTTTGCTTATGTTACAAAAATTACATCTTTACAAAACATATCATTGTCTAGTGTAACGTATTCAAGTTTTATTTTTTTGAACTCCATTATCATTGTCCAACTTTGAAATAAGGCCATCCTCTATGGAACCTGCCATACCTGCCATACCTGCTGCCACATCAGCTGCCACATCAGCTTTCCCACTACCCTACCAACTCCATACCTTTCATCGACTATCATACCCCTCATACCCTTCCCTTTATTTTTTTAATTTTCATTTCATACCCTTCATTTTATTTTATTTTTATATCAAACCCTTCATTTTATTTTTTTAAAATAAACATTAGAATTAAATTAAATAAACAATAAAATTTATAATTATATTAAATAACTAACATTGAAATTAAAATTACATTAAAATTAAAATTACGTTAAAATTAAAACTAAAAAAAATACAATACAATTAGTTATTGCCGTGTGACGAAGAGTTCCACACGTGTATAGATAAATCGTGGCGAAGGTTGGCGTGCCTCTCTGAGTTTTTCACTAGGTTGACGTTTCTTACTCGGTCTTCTTCGGAGATAGTTGTTTCAATCTCTCCCGGTAAAACCTCCGTCGGATCAAAAGGATAATGTGAGAAGCCTTCGTCTTCACGAATCATGTTGTGTAAAATTATACACGTGTGCATGATGAGTGATAATTTCCGTTGTGTCCATACTCGCGCCGGGTATTTTACAACGTGCCATTTATCTTTAAGCGTGGCGAATGTCCGTTCGATGTCTTTTCTAGTCGATTCTTGACGTGTCTTGAAATGGACTCGTGGCTCTTCAACTGGGTACCTAAATGCTTTCACGAAGGTCGTCCACTCGGGATATATCCCGTCGGCAAGATAATACCCGTGCGGGTAGTGTGTGTTATTCACTACAAAAGAACTATCGGGCGCTTTATTTTCGAATAAATCGTTGAAAATCGGTGATTGATTCACAACGATTATGTCGTTCGTGGCACCCGGTACCCCGAAAAATGCGTGCCAGATCCATTGATCTTGCGAGGCGACCGCTTCTAGAATTACCGACGGTCCAGTATGATCACCTCTATGGAATTGGCCCCTCCATGCCATGGGACAATTCTTCCAGTACCAATGCATACAGTCAATGCTACCAAGCATGCCGGGTAAACCGTGGGTTTGTTCATGCAATGCGTAAATCGCCTGAACATCGGTAGCAGTTGGCTTTCGTAAATATTGGCGCATATAGAGGAAAATAATACCTTTGCAAAAATTTTCAAGGCAATCCCTTGACGTCGTTTCGCTCATCCTCAAATACTCGTCGAAAGCATCCGAAGCCGACCCGTACGCCAATTGACGGATAGCGGACGCACACTTTTGGAGCGGAGAAAACCCTTTCACGCCTCTTGCATCCCATTGTTGCTTGAAAAAATCAACCTCTCTGTCAAGATCGTTGACTATCCGTAAGAATAGTCGTCGACTCATACGAAACCGCCGGTCAAAGTCGACGTCGTTGTACACCGGGTGTTCGGCAAAGTAGTCGGCGACAAGTTTATTGTGTCCCTCTTCACGACCTCTATCTTTACGCGGCCCTCTCGGTATTTTCGACGTTTCTCCAACCTCGTCTTGGAGAAGGTTGTTATCGTACAATTCCTTAATCAACTCCGCCGCTCTAACGTTGTTCATTACAATCTGATTTATCGCGAGATCTATATCATCGTTATCAGAATCAGAAGAAGAAGAAGACGACATTTTTTTGGTGTGGAGAAGAATATAGAAGAAGAAGTAGAAGAATGAGAATGAGTATGTGGAGATGTGAAGAATGAGAATGAGAATGAGAAATATATAGAAGGTTAAAAAGAAAAAAAATAAAAAAATAAAAAAAATATATATATTTAAACCCCCAACAGCTATATGACCGTTGGGGGGGTTGTTTTGCCAACCTCCAATTCTTAAAGGTCACGTTGATCATCGGCATGGACGCACCGGTCAAGCGCGTACCGGTGCGCATACCGGCCAGGCGCGGCGGTGTTGCCGCCGGTACCGCCACCGGTACCGCTCCCATACCGGGCGCATAAAGGATGGCCTAAGGCCATCCGCAGCCGTGCAGGTGATACCACCTGCACAGGCTGCCACCTCAGCGCCACATCAGCTTCAGCTTTACCACTACCTTACCATTACCATACCATTCACCCACATCCGTACAGGTCATACCAAATGTATAATTTTTTTAAATAAAATTAACAATTAACAATTAACAATTCATTTTAAAATTAAAATTAAAATTAACAATTAAAATTAACAATTAAAATTAAAAATAACAATTAAAATTAAAATTTTCAATTAAAATTAAAAATAACAATTAAAAAAATTACATTAAAATTAAAAATAAAAAACTATTCGAAAGGAGGCCAATCATATTGAGCGCGCAACCGCGTCTTCTCTCGCAACGTGGTCTCCAAAATGGGACCCGAGAGATGGTTGTGCGGTGATGTGTAGAATTGGAGGTGTGCCATCCTTTGTTTTTCTTTAAGTATATCTATAAGCCCGGTGATACCATGTGTGAGAGCGCCTATTTGGGTTGACATGCCCGTGTTGGTATCGGTTGTTGAAGACGAAGACCCCGCACGTCTCGCCGTGTTCCGACCCATTGGTCGTGGCCGTTCGGTTTGTGAGTGTTGCTCATCATCCCCGAGGTTCATGTAAGTACGAGAATTGGAATCGCCGGGGGAGTCCGTTTGGGTTTCGGACGTTTTCGACCGTTTGTTTGTAGGCGCGCGGATGTCCGATGGGTTCATCATTTCCACCGGGTTGTACTTCGGGCATTCGATGAGAACTCTCCAAGCGGATTGGTGAGGGAATGTTCGATTATACTTACGTCGGTATCGCTCGTTAGCTCGTTCCAAGTTATTAACGTCGGATTCGCCGCTAGTTCGCGAATTCAATGTGTTGTTGTAGATACAAGCAAATTTCGAGACCCCCGATAGAAGCAATCTCACTTTGGTTTGCACGGAGTCGCTTGAGCGGACGTTGGGGCCGTACCCCATGCGTATGTCTAACGACCTTTTAACGGCCATCCAAAAATTGTCTACTTCAAAAGTGAAAAAATTAAAAACACATTAGCGAATACTTAAGTACGTTAAAAAAACGGTTTTTTATTTACCTCCAGTTCGATAGTTACCTATGGTTGGATCCTCCGAGGTTTCGGCCCACGCTTTCGCCAACTCGACCTCCTCCTCACTCGACCATGGTTTAGGAGGCACTTTAGTTTTGATCGGGTTCGCACTCGAGCTCGCTTCTACGTTCTTACCCTTCCCACGTTTTTTACCTTTGGGTTGTGGCGGCGGTGGCGGTGGCGGCGACTCTGGTTGGGTCTCGGGTACCTCCTCGTCATCTCCCCACGATTGCGGTGACAAGTTGGTTCCATCTCGTGGTTCCCACACTTGTGACGGCAGGGGTTGCATGGTGGTTTGCGTCGTCGGTTGTTGGGGGTGCATGGTGTACGTCATCATAGGGGTATTCGCGATCATATTCGCATACGCCCAATTGTTGTCGACCATTGGGGTTTGTGGCCAACCCGATGGAGGCAACCAACTTCCAAACCCCATAGGGTTCGTCATTGCGGGGCGATAGACACCCGACGGTGGAGGCGTTTGGGATGCCGAGTTAGGACGTCGAGAACCGGAAGGGGTACCGTGTGAATCCATGAAAGTGTTTAAGAGGTGAGGAAGAGATAAGTGTTAAGAAGTGAGATGAAATTGTTTAAGAGATGAAGAAGAGATGAGATGAAATTGTTGAGGAAGAGATAAGTGTTAAGGTGAGATAGAGATGTGGTAAAAAATTGAATAGATTTATATATATATATATATATATATATGTAAAAAGTAAAAAAAAAGTTAAAAAAAATAAATAAAAAGAGCCGTTGAGAGAGACGTTGGAGAGAAAGAAAAAAGAAAAAAAAACCAACGGCATTCACTCACCACCCACCCTCCATACCGCTCCCATAACGGCACACCTCGACGGTGTTACCGCCGGTATGGGAGCTGCACAGCTCCTTCACAGCTTGCGCCGCGGATGGCCTAAGATTGATTTGAGTTGAGAATGCAAAATGGCATACCGCATACACTCTATTATATTTAACCAACATCACCACCATCTGACTTGTATGATATGCATTCTTGTCACCACGGTAGAACCATATCACCAAAAATGAAGATCGAAAAATAGAACCAATTCCAATCTAGATGTAAATGGTTTCTTCTTAATGTAAAAGTTCAATAGAAACCGGCTATCTAATGGTCAGTTTTCTATGTTATTGAAAAGATGACCACATTATTCTTGGTATGGATTACCACATAGTTCTTTGTAATGTACTTCGTATTCATTCTTTTGGTTCTTCTTGGTCTTGTGAAATATATATCCATGTTTGTCAAAAATACATCCTTATTTTGGTTTAGATTTCAAACTTCATACGTTTGTCAGTTTACAAAAACAAACAGTCTTATTGATTCAACTTTCAAACTTTAGCACCACCTCTTAAAAATAAGAAGTAAAATCAGACTTTAGACTTCAACACCTCTTAAAAACTAAACGCCACCTAACCTAAGAGAACACATTGTTGAATTCATTTGATAAAATATCATGAATGTAAACCTTTCCTAACACCCTTTTTAAATTTAGTTTTGTGAGAATATGTGGAAAACCCATGTTAGGGTTGCGTGTATTGATAACAATATATAGATACAAAAGATACAAGAGGGTCCCTGAACTATACAATATTTAACACACCCCCGTAGTTTGATCGGGAGGTAAACGAATGTTCAAACTATCTCTAAAATCTAGAAACAAACTCGTAGGTAGACCTTTTGTAAAAATATCAGCATACTGATAAGCGGATGGAACATGCAAAACACGCACATGACCAATCGCAACACGCTCCCTAACAAAGTGTAAATCTATTTCCACATGCTTGGTTCTCTGGTGCTGAACAGGGTTAGATGCTAGATACATGGCACTGACATTATCACAGAAGACAACAGTGGCACGAGAGAGAGGACAACACAACTCAAGAAGGAGATTTCGTAACCAAGCAGTTTCAGCAACTACATTGGCAATCCCCCGGTACTCGGCCTCGGCACTAGAGCGGGAAACAACATGCTGCCGTTTGGAGGACCAAGATACTAGATTGTCACCCAGATAGACACAAAACCCTGAGGTGGACCGACGTGTGTTAGGACACCCGGCCCAGTCGGCATCCGAATAAGAAACCAAGCGATCAACGGCTGACGCCTTAAGATGAAGACCATGAGACAGAGTACCCTTTAAATACCGTAAAATGCGTTTAAGCGCATTGAGATGCGGAAGACGCGGGTCATGCATAAAGAGACAGACCTGTTGGACGGCATAGGCAATATCAGGACGAGTAAAGGTCAGATACTGCAGGGCACCAGCAAGGCTTCGATATAAGGTGGGATCAGGAACAGGCTCACCATCAACAGCAAGCTTTGTTTTGGTGTCAGCCGGAGTGCTGCAAGGATTGCACGAGACCATATCAGCTCGTGCTAGAATCTCCTGAGCAAAGGCAGATTGAGAAAGAAAGAGTCCGGACTTGCTACGTGACGCGGCAATTCCTAAGAAGAAGGATAACGGGCCCAAATCAGACATGGGAAACTCAGAGGATAACTTAGAGATAACCATGGAAATAAGGGTAGAAGAGGAGGCAGTAAGAATAATGTCATCGACATAAAGAAGGAGGTAGATAGTATCAGATCCGCGATGATACGTGAAAAGAGAGGTGTCAGTCTTACTGCTAAGAAAACCTAAAGAGGAAAGGTAGACAGCAAAACGATGATACCACGCACGGGGTGCCTGCTTAAGGCCATAAAGAGCCTTGCGTAGGCGACAAACATGATCGGGAAAGGAACTGTTTTCATAGCTAGGAGGCTGACGCATGTAAACAGTCTCAGTGAGATCACCATGAAGAAAGGCATTCTTAACATCAAGCTGATGAATAGGCCAGTTGCGGGAGATGGAGATGCTAAGAACCGTGCGAATAGTGGCAGGTTTGACAACGGGACTAAAAGTGTCATCAAAGTCCAGACCGGGTTGCTGTGAGAAACCCTGAGCAACAAGACGGGCTTTGTAACGCTCAAGACGTCCATTGCTGTCAAACTTATGGCGAAACAGCCAACGATTGCCAACTATGTTAGCAGCAGAGGGTTTAGGAACAAGATCCCACGTGTAGTTGGAAATAATAGCAGCCATTTCAGCATCCATGGCGGCCCGCCAATGAGGGTCACACATGGCCTGAGCAGCAGACCGAGGAATGGGAGAGATGTCAGTAGTGACTGAAAGGTTGAAGATCTGTTTAGGCTTAAGGGAGCCTGTACGCGAACGAGTGGTCATCGGATGACCGGAGGTAGTAGCCGGAGCAGGAGGCTGAGAAGGCTCAACAGAAGAAGATGAGTTAGAAGTACTAGATTCAGGCGGAGTTGCGACAGTATCGGGAATAGGAGATAGGGAAGGTGGAGAATCGTCAACATCAAACGAGTCGTAGTCCTCGGAGGAGGGGCGAGGCTGAAAATCAGGAAAAGGAAAATGCGTTTCGTCAAAGACGACATGACGCGAGATGATAACCTTTTGAGTGATAAGATCCAGGCAGCGATACCCACGGTGATCAGTGCTTGGACCAAGATAGACACAGGCAGAGGATCGCGGGGCAAGCTTGTGAGGTGCAGTGGGTGCGGTGTTTGGATAGCAAAGACAGCCAAAGACACGCAGATGAGAGTAGGTAGGAGAGAAACCAAAGAGTACCTCAAACGGTGTTTTGTACTGGATGGTAGTGGACGGAAGCAAGTTAAAGGTGTGGACCGAAGAAAGAAGAGCCTCAACCCAGAACTTGGGCGGGAGAGAAGCTTGGATGAGGGACGTACGAAGAGTGTTGTTGATGGTGCGAATGGTGCGTTCAGCTTTTCCATTTTGTGGAGACGTATAGGGACACGAAAAACGCATTTTGATGCCATGAGTTTTAAAAAAATCCAGGAAGGGTTGGTTGTTAAACTCACGACCGTTGTCACATTGAAAAAGTTGTATGTCCGTTTTAAATTGATTTAGAACATAAGCACGAAACGTTTTAAAAACATCAAACACCTCAGATTTAGCACGTAAAGGAAACACCCATAAGAAGTGAGAAAAATCATCCAAAAAAAGAACATAATATTTGAAACCACTCAAACTAATAACAGGTGAAGTCCATAAATCAGAATGAATAAGTTCAAACACACGAGAAGTTTTAGTAGTAGATAAAGAAAAAGGTAAACGACAATGTTTTCCTAACTGACACGCATGACATAAAGCAGAAGATTGACTAGAGCAAACAATGAACTTGCGGGACACAAGAAACTGGAAGATAGCAGCACCCGGATGACCAAGCCGTCTATGCCAGACGTCAAAGGAAACAACAACGTTAGCCGAGGCAAGAGTAGACCGAGGTGCAGGAGGGAGAACAGGATAAAGATCATGATGATCGCTGTCGCAACGCTGGAGAAAAGACCCTGTTTTAAGATCCTTCACAGTGAAACAAAAGGGTCAAACTCAACAGAAACAGAATTATCTATGGTAAAGCGACGAACAGAGATAAGGTTTTTGATGAGTTTATCAGAAACTAAGACATTGTTAAGATGAAGAGGGTAAGAGGAATAGGGTAAAGTACAGTGACCAATGTATCTGGCAGGAACCATAGCACCATTACCAACCTGTATGAAATTAGAGTTACAAGGAGTTAGGGAGTGCATTGTACCTTGATTGAATGTCATATGCCTGGTTGCACCCGAATCCATGTAAAAGTTGTTGTCCTGAGGCGCCTGAACAGACATAGCCTGAAACACAGAAGATAAATCAGTATACTGCGGCTGACTGAACTGAGAGACATGTCCACCAAAGGAAGGCTGAGGAGGCAGTGGCACAGGTGTGGACGGCTGCATGGGCTGGCCGTACGAAGGCGGAACGGGCAATGAGTGTGGAGACTGATGTTGCCCGTAAAGGTACGGAGATGACCTCACTGGCGACGGATGAAAAGTATGCGGTGAGGGATGCTGAGGGGCACTGAACATCGTCGGGGATGGCTGAGGAGCCCCTGTCCCAAAGGAGTGCACAGGAGGTGCACCAAGAAGGCCTGGCTGAGCTGGTGGAGCATGAGGAGAAGCCCCAAAGTAGGCCTGAGAGTGACCCTGGTTACCTGCAAAGGAGTGAGAGCTCGCAAAAACATTAGTATTACCCCCCCCCCTTTGGAAGCAACACGCCCAAAATTTCGACCCTTATTAGATTTATTTTTCGGTTTCCCATTTGGGGCAGACGGGGTAGAGGAGTACAAGGCAGCGGAAGAAGTAAGTGGGGTATCTGTGTGAGGCTCAACAGACTCTTCATGAGACTCATGAAGAAGAAGCATGTTTTTAGCTTCTAGAAAAGAGGGAAAGGGCTTTGTGTTTGTGATTACATCAACGATGCTATGGTAGGAGGGTGGTAACTGACGCAGGATTTGCATGACAAGCTCAATCTCATCGATTTTAGAATCACAATCAGCCAGAGCATCGGCCAGATTTTTTAGGTTATGGCAGAAATCAGTAATGGAGGAGGTCCCTTTTTTTGTGTTACGAAACTGCTCTTGAAGCTGAAGCATTCGAGACATTTTGTTATTTAGAAAACATTCATCAAGCTTATCCCATAAATTTTTGGCAGTACAGTCATCACTGGAAATAATTTGCAAAAGGTTTGCATCACATGTTGAGTAAAACCAGGATTTTATACGGGAGTCAATGGCCTCCCAGTCCTCATCATTATCACTTGCAGGTTTGGATTTGCCAGTGATATGACCATAAACTTTGGCACCTTTACACATATCAAGGAAAATGCGGCGCCAAAGCTTATATTTGGACCCATCAGATGAAAGCTTAAAGCTAAACTGTGAGTAAACGTTGGTGAGGGCAAAAACAAGCTGGCTAGCGGAAGGGCTAGAAAGGGTGGATGAGGCAGGCGAGGAAGTCATTGCAACAAACGGAAAACGAAAAATAACCGTAATAAGACGACAAAATAAAAGGCAAAGTGCTTAACCGCAGGTAGAGGGAAAGTAATGTACCACAAACCCTACACTCGGTAGTGAGATGGCAGCGGGCGATCTGAAAGCGCGGTAGCCGGCGACAAACAGTGGCGATGCGAGGGTACCGACACAATCTGAAAAGAAAAGAAAAAAAAAGAGAAAAAAAACACACTTTCTTCTTTTTTTTTCTGTTTTTTTTTTGTTTTTTTTTGTTTTTTTAGGTTTTAATAAAGGGGGTTGGTGGGTCTTTCCTTTCACAGCACAAAGCAACCAAAAGAGGAGGCTGTCTAGTTTTGGAAGTCGCCGACAGAGAACAAAGGAAGACCGGCGAGAAGTCGCCGGATTCGAAGCAGTCGACGGGCGGCAAGACGTCGCCGGCGAGGATTAGGCGGCGTGTAGCAGTACTCCACAGATCAGGATTCCGACGCGGAGGAGATGGCGCGGAGGAGATGGCAGCGGCGATTAGGGCGACGGTCACGGCGGTTCTCCACAGGTCGTGGAGGAGAAGCGACGGTTACGTTGGTTTCCGTCGGACCAGAAGGCGGCGGTCGACGATTAGGGTTCCGACGTGACGACGTGACGATGGTGACAGTCGTCTGGAGAGGGGAGGAGAGCGGCGACGTGACGGCGGAACAGCAGGTCACCGGAAAAAAAAAGAGAAGAGGAGGTCCGGTGTAGTTCTACCGGCGGCGATGGTGGCGGCAGCCGGAGTTATTCCGGCGACGGCGCGGCAGCGGCTGGGAAAGGTAAAGTAGGAAGAAAAAAATTAGGGTTTTCTTAGTTGGCTCTATACCATGTGAGAATATGTGGAAAACCCATGTTAGGGTTGCGTGTATTGATAACAATATATAGATACAAAAGATACAAGAGGGTCCCTGAACTATACAATATTTAACAAGTTTAACTCGGTTAGCATCATACAATTTTTTTTTTTTTTTTTTACAAATCCACTATGATGGCAATTAATTGCATACTATGACAAATGAAGTAACAAGAGAAAATAATGTTATGACATCAAAATTATAAATTAAGAAACGTTCAACGAAGTAATATAACAATATACGTGTACAATTGATGATCTTCTACATACCAAGTGAACATTTTGAATACATGATTTACAATAATCATACAAAGGTAGCTAAGAAAATAAAATTAAGCATGCCAATTAAATATACTCATATTAAAAAAAGAAATTATTTATTTACTAGGATTATTATTTTTGTCACACGCAAATATATATCAATTTGGGCAATTTTGCAGTTTGCTAAATTCGAAAAATATTTAACAAGATCTTAGTTAATAAAACATGTGAATTGTGAAATACAAAAGAAGTACACATTGATTTTATAATCGTCTATGAATCTTCATCAAATATGTTCATATTCAGACTCATTACAAAGTTAAAGTAATACAAGTGCATACAAAAAAAAAAAAGCGAAAGGTTAAATCATAATCACAATAGTCGTTTCTTAAAGTCACATTAATGACATTCGCATACATCGGATGCATACAACTTTTAGGACTCTTAGAATTTTGCAAAAGCATAAGAAGAATAAACTAAAGATGAAACACATTTACAAAAAAAAAAAAGTGGAGTAGCAATGACAAGAAGAACAAAGACAAGATATTACGGAATTACCTAATATCGTGACACATAAGCATCACTAAAACAACAAGAAAGGAGACCGATTATACGGCTCATGTGATTTTTATTTTGGGGATTGCTATTCATACATCCTCCATTACTCATATTAATGCATACTCTCCACATTTCCTTACATACATCTACTCATACCTCCTGTTGGAATTATGGATAAAAAACCTCTTTAATTTTTTTATCTATTGATTTGAATAAGTTCTTCTATGAACATGGTACTCTAACTTGTATTAGGTATTTAAACACCTCATTGTACATTTTCCTTCAAATTATTATTTTGGTTGTAATAAATTGCTTTGTTAATATTTAATTAAAAAATTAAATGGGGTTAGCTCAGTCAGATAGGTAACATTCTTAGGGGGTGTGGGGGTGAAAGCCTTGTCAGGGTTCGATTCTTATGGACGACACTTTTCTACGATATCCAAACTCTAGATCTAATTCTTCGGGGCTGGATTCGGGTTAGTCCATAGGGCCTTTAAAAACCTGCCAGTCAGGTTCAACCATAGGTTAGACCGGGTTGTAGCGGATTAGTGAGATTGTCCATTAAAATGTCCGATACCATTGAAACATATGTGTGCGTTAAGTTGCCGTTCAATGTTCAAATGAAAAAACTTTAATTGAATCATGAAAATGAGTTGTATGTGATTCATATATATCTTTAATTAAAATATATATAATTCAAAAAATCAAACGGAACATTGACGCTAATTTCGATCAGCGTCAACTCAAAGCTACCCTCTTCCTTCTCCAAACCATCCCCTATAAATACCTACCAACTGTTCCTAGGTCTTCTTCATTCGCAACTTTCACCAATCAATCCACCTTCTTCAGAGCAAAATCTCATACCAATATATACAATGGTATTGTGCCTTTTCTTCTTTTACTTTTGCCTCTTTCCAATATATACATATATATATATATATATACACACCTTGAAGAACTAGAGATGTTGTTATTTAGGGTTTAGTTAGGGTTTGGATTGGATTGGATTGGATGTTGTTATTATTGGTAGCAAATAACGATTTCAAATGTGCAGGCTCTACCAAATCAACAGACTGTTGATTATCCAAGCTTTAAGCTCGTGATTGTTGGCGATGGAGGAACTGGTATGGCGGCGTTACTGTTTTTGATATATATATATATATATATATATATATATATGTCGCTATATTTGCCTGTTTAAATTGTTTGTTAAGTTAAGCGGTCTGTTTGCTAGGTGTTTACTGTGGATTAAAGTTGGTTTGATGTTTCATTAAGGGAAATAGAAAAAGCGTTTATATAGAGAGGTTAAACAAACAGGAGGGATGATAACTTTAAAAACGATTTAACAAACTTGCTATGTGGTTTGTGTAAGATTAGGTTACGTAGATTTATTTATTTCAAACTGTAACTCATAATCTACCTGAGGAGCATTTATTTGAGAAATCTCTAACAGCTTTGAGTATGCTTGTTTTCATTATATGATTCATATCCTGCCGTAACCTGAGAATGCTGCAAGCTTTCACGAACTAGAACCCCAAGCGAAACATACCGAGTTTTAAATGCTTTGTCATGATAATTGATATGTGCGAGTTCTGCAATAGACCAACTCAATATCCCCTTCCGTAACTAGATTTCTTATAAAAACAAAACTTACTTTGATATGCTTTGTTCTATCATGACAAACTGGATCTTTTGATTTAAAAGCTGAGCCCTTATTCTGTGTTTCATGGATATTGTTGAGAATTTTCTTCATCCGAACATTCCAACATGCACAAAGTGAGGCATTAACATAGTGAACTTCAGTAATCAATATTGTTACAATGGTTGTATGAGGCAGTAACCAAGGCAGTGGAGAGGCGTATGCCTCAATACAAAGGCTAAATTATTTTAAGAATGATTGAAACCTTCTCTATTTTTTTAAAAACCTTTTTCTTCGAAGCCCTATTTGCTACTAGTCTTTTGTCACTCATGAGTTTAGTTTTCTCTCGTTTTCATTGCATTTTCTTCTTCTATTTTCTTTGGTTCATGGGCGTCTTATGTATACCGTATACGTATATACTAGATACACTTCTTTAATATTTATCTCTACTACATGTCACTGTCAGAGTCATACTTCTACTCCCACTTTGTTGATATTTTAATATTTGTCCCGTATGAGCTTTGAGCTTTTCACTATCTACATATGTACACACACACACACACACTGACACAGATATATGTTAGTTATAGATCAATATATTGCATACTTTATGCAGATAAGCAAATGCAGATTGGTATAAAAATATTTTGTTGTAGTATACATATTTCCACCTCGAGGCTTATGCTTCGTCTTGTTGAGGGAAAACACCTCGAGGCCTGATTCCGCTTTTTAAAACTTTGTGCTATTGGATCATACATTTATAAACCTTGGACTTCTCGCTTACACCCGAGAAGATGCGTTTCGATTCTTAATCATCCATCTTCATCCTTTTCAATTTGGATAAAGCACATGCCTGGTAACTTGGAGATTATGTGACATTCCAAGCTAAGCTTGATTTTACTCCCAACATTCTTAATGTGTTATTTCTTTTACTACAAGTGTAGGGCCCCTATTTAGGATGTCCACATTTCATTTTGCAGCATCTCTCCAAAACTTTTTGACATGCTTTTTTCTTTCAACAAACATCTAACCATATTTGTACTAGTTTAGTTCTTCCTTTTTGCTACCATGTTCTTTTGGAGTGTATAGGCTGCTGTAAGCCGTCTTTTAACATCAGTGACATTGCAAAAACTGTTGAACTTCTTTGAGTTAAACTCTTCTCAACCAATTTTTAAGCAAAATATCTTTGAGTGCACTTCATTCTCAACCAACCTTTTGAAGGATGTCAATGGTTCACTTTTATCAGATAGAAAATGGGGACAGATATTTCCTATGTAGTTGTCAATAAAGATTAATACAACCTCTTGTTACTTACAATGCTTGGTGTAATTGGACCGTATGGGTCTGTATGAATTGGTTGTAATGGTCATAAGCTCTCCCTCTAGCGGGATTTTGAATTGGCTCCTGATGTTACTTTCCTTTTGCACGCACTTCACATATGTTGCTCAAGCATAGTAGACTCCCCATGTTTAAGTTACTGAATCTTGGATGCCAAAGTTTTAAGGTGCCTGTTTGCAGTAGTTTGCAGACACCACAATGGTAGTATTTCAAGTAGCAATACAAACTTCCTATTGGATGTCATGAACGTACTTATGATCAACCCCATTCGTCATGAAATATCTTGCAAGTGTCATCTTTTTAGACAAGTATTGCTAGCTTCATCTCCTGGAGTTGCACTAGACTTTAAAAGGTCGTTGTTAGATCTTGCACGTAATATACGTCTCTTGCACTGTTTGGTCTTCCTTTGCAATTTGGACATCAACTTCTTGTCATTATGTGAAAGCCCTATGCCTAATAACATGCTACTATATAAGGGTATTACTTCTGTTTAATTTGCCGTTGTTAATATTATTTCTCTTAAATATTTTTGTGGATGGAGGTATGCGTACCTGTTGTGTACTTGTGTTATCTGGTTTTAGCCAGAGTTTCTGATAAGATTACTTTTGAATCGTGGTATTTGATTAGTACTCCACTTCATAATATACATATATATATTATTTGTGTGTATATGCATACATACAATATTGACTACACCGACATGTATATATATATGTATCTCTATATATGTATAAATATGTGTAGATATCTAAACATATGTATAGCGATAATTCGATATGTATATATATATATATATATATATATGTATATGTGTACAGGTGTATGTGCAGGGACCATTTTTAGATGATAGACAGTAGTTTCTGTTAACTAATTATCTACATGGTTAATTTCCTATCATGCAGGGAAGACTACTTTTGTCAAGAGGCATCTCACTGGTGAATTTGAGAAGAAGTATGAACGTAAGTCGGTTTCTTTGTCCCATCTCTTGAAGTCTCTTAATTATTTCAATATGTTTTTTGTCCCTGGTGGATGTTAACATTTTCTTTTAAACGCAGCCACTATTGGAGTGGAAGTTCACCCGTTGGATTTTTTCACCAACTGCGGGAAGATCCGTTTCTATTGCTGGGATACTGCAGGGCAGGAGAAGTTTGGTGGTCTTCGAGATGGTTACTAGTAAGTGAAATATCTTGAATAATTAAACGGATATGATGAGTTTTCCATATCTTTTCAGGTGAAAACGTTTAAAATAGTAGGACTGTCAAGTTTGCACCTTGAATACATTTGATGTACTGAATTCACTCTAAAGGATAACCGAAAGCTTCTCACCATGCTCCCTGGTGGAAGAGAATCAAAATTAGTAGCTGGGCCTGAAGAATTCAAAATTGGTTTACCTTGGATGTTTATTATTAGTAATAAAAAGCTAATTACTTCGATCTTTCACAATTTATATTTTGATATTTTGAGAGTTAGAATAGAACCGAAAACAAAGATTTCTTTCTCATTCTATTCTCTATTCTAGATATTACAGCCATTGGTTTTTGATAATTAAATGATGGGGTTTTAGTGATCTCTGTCTTATCGGTCAATATATAACGGACTTAACATGTTGAAAAGTGTAGTTGCCGGTAAGTGCTAAGTATTCTGACAAGTGCTTTAAGTAAACCTCACAGAACGATATCAATAACCTTTTCTGTGCCTTATGCCAGCCATCTAGTTCTTAGCTCCAACTAAAGGTTAACTTTGTCCCTCATTTTGATGCTTTGATTAGATCCCAATGACATCCTTCTTAGTCTTATGATTAGTGGAAAGAAACATCCATGACTTCCCTGGTAAAAGATCCATTTGCCTCAAAACTTGAGAGATTATTTTGGCTTAAACTTCTTTTATTGATTTCCAATGCTTGCGGGTCTTATGCTTTTGATACTTGGTCACTCATACACTTCATCTTCTCTTTGCAGTTTTGTTACATGTACCTTGCGTTTGTTTTCATTTTGTTTACCCTTGTACCGATTTTTTCCCATTTTTGTGATGCAGCATCCATGGGCAATGTGCTATCATAATGTTTGACGTCACAGCCAGGCTGACTTACAAAAACGTCCCTACATGGCATCGTGATCTATGCAGGTTTATAGCTTACTTCTATTCACAATCACAATCACTTGCTTTTATTATTAATAAAAATTAACGATTGTATCTGAAAACAAACAGGGTGTGTGAAAACATTCCTATCGTGCTGTGTGGAAACAAGGTGGATGTGAAGAACAGGCAGGTTAAAGCGAAGCAGGTTACGTTCCACAGGAAGAAGAACTTGCAGTACTATGAGATATCTGCAAAAAGCAATTACAACTTTGAGAAGCCCTTCTTGTACCTTGCTAGAAAGCTTGCTGGGTAACAACAACAAAACTCTATCTGCCTTTTCTTCTCTCTTGGGGTTGGCTTTATAAATCTACTTATTGAATTTTTTCAACATATTCATTTCAGGGATGCTAATCTTCATTTTGTGGAGTCACCTGCTCTTGCTCCTCCAGAGGTCGAAATCGATTTGTTGGCACAACAAAAGTATGACTCTCATCATTTTCTTTTGCTTGTCATTTCTTAGTTTAACTCAGATATGTTTAATCCAACCAGTTTTAATTTAAGAGAAGAAAAATGTGTGTGTGTGTGTGTATGTGTGTGTGTATAGAGAGAGAGAGAGAGGTTCAAATGAGAAGTGCTAAAAAAATAGAAGTAGAGAAGTGATCTCCACCACTCATCCGGTCAATAAAGGCGGCTTTGACCGGTAACGGTGGACGCGATCACGGAGGATTGACGCAATTCATGGAGGGTGGAGACAATTAAAGGAGGATGACCCGGTCAAAGCCACCTTTATTTACCGAGATGAGTGGTGGAGATCACTTCTCTACTTCATGGGACGGTAGAGATTATTAAAGGGAGGGACCGGTCAAAGTCACCTTTATCGACCGGATGAGTGGCTGAGATTGCTTCTCATGTTCTCTTAAATTGATATATTTCTCATTTGAACCTCTCTCTCTCTCTCTCTATATATATATATATATATATATACCCAAAGCAATAGAGCATCAATATTTCATGTTTGATAGGAATATAATTTCTTTATTTGATTTGTGTAGGCATGAAGCGGAGCTGATTCAGGCTGCCAACCAGCCGCTGCCTGATGATGATGATGATGCATTTGAGTGATGGATCATATATATTTCTTGATGGCAGCCACAATATGTTTGTTTTACTTTTGATTAAAACGGTGAAATGGAACAGGGTTTATTATACCAATTAAAACCCTACTGTGTTTAACACTTTTTGTTAATTGAGGTAAAATGGTTTCAGTTTGATACTAGCTAGTAACTTGTTGATTGGTTTTGCATTAATGAAGAGATCAGCAGATTTATGTGAATAAAAAAATAAAAAAAAGAAGCAAGGAATGATGGATGACATTGATTATGATGGAAATGGTAAATGGGAACATGAAATAGAAGCAGCAGGAATGTGTTGGTTGTTTAAATGGCCTACTACTCATTTAATAAAATTAGACTAGGTGTGTATATATATATATAGAGAGAGAAAAGTTCAAATGTGAACCACTTTTTGGTTGTGAACGTGAGACCAACCCAGAGAGCGCCATGTGGCAATTTGAAAAATTTTTGACTTAGTGTTATTCATGCTGAAGAACGCTATCATTCAGACTGAATAAAGCGTTATTCAGTATGTATAAGGCTTAGACGCACTCTAACGCGGGCGGGTTAGCCGCGGGTCAAGGTTTATTTAGTATGAATAACGCTTTATTCAGTATGAATAACGCTGACCCGCGGATTTATTCAGACTGAATAAGCATTGACCTGCGGATGTCAGATTGCCACGTGTCGTGCTCTGGGCTGTCCTCACGTTCACAACCAAAAGGTGGTTCCATTTGAACCCACCCCTATATATATATATATATATAAATCATGTTCTATTGCCGTCACACCACAGTTTCTTTGTGTTCGATTGTCTTCATGATTCAAGGAATAACAACCTTAGGTTCATGTGCTTGCTATTGCTATTTTTTTTTTTTTTTTTTTTTTTTTTTTTTTTTTTTGTGTGACTATTTCTATCTATTTTTGCTTCTGAAAGCATTTCAGATTATATACCTTCTATTTTTTTTAATAAAACAAAGAATCAATAGTTAAAATTTCTTAAACAAATTATGTTAAATGTTCATCAATACATATTAAATATTTTATATTTTTATTTAAAAAAATAAAAAATAAAATAACATGATACCAATTACACCTTTATTGGTGGAGTGAATAAAAAACCCATTCATTCCTCCCCTCTTTAGAATATAGAAAATTTTCTAAAACTCTTCAAAGAAGAGAGGAAATGAGTTTTGTTGCTCATTCCACCTATTAAAGTTGAATTAATATCATTTTATATAACTTTAAAATTCGGTGTCAAAACTATAAATTATTTATTCTCAAGTTAGAGTCATAAGCTCATAGCATATATGATTTATTAATATGAAATTTTTATCCAATCTAGTTTGACTACTCAAAACCACTTCACTTATGAAAAGCATAAAATCAACCAATTAGTTCATTAAAATAAACACTTTATAGGTTTGGAAAACATGTTACAAAGTTAGAGACTTAGAATGGGAAAAATCGACACCCAGAGAGGCAAGATGTGAGAGGTAAAGATGGAGCCGTAGGGTAGTGGCGGGACGAAGAGCGAGAGAACGACGATCTGGATTGGGAGGGTGGAAGAGTGTAAGAGCCAATTAGCTTTAGTTTTGAGTAGATTTTTAGAAATGAGTAAATATGAATTATTATATTTGTATTAACTACAAAAAATAACTTTAATTTTTTTTAATATATTGGATATTCGGACGGGTCAAGTGGATGATATGGATTCCCAATCTGGTCCTATGTATTCGTAAATATTTATGGGGTTTCGGGTTCAAGCTAGGACTGTTTTTCGGATAGGGTCGGTTTAATCGGGTAGCTCAGCTTCTGTTCACCCCTAATGAAAAGATTTACTTTAAATTTTAAAGGTAAAATTTTATTTTGAGATAAACTAAAATAATAATATAAAAAATATTTTAGAAAGAAAAGGTTATTGCTAGTAATCCTTAATTTCTTTTTTGTCAATAAAATTGTAGGTTGAGTTGCCAATATTTACTTAAAATTATGTCAATTGAAGTTATATGTCATTTGTAAAATACTTAGAATTACTATATTGATAATTACATTTAGGATTAATTATACTTGAAGTTCAATAAAATGGGATATCATTTGTTACCCATAAGTTCATAAAAAAAACAACCTTAGAAATTGTATATATAATTATAACTAAGATTAAACAAGAAATTCAACTTAGAAAAAACCAAATCCAAACTTTCCACCTAATAATTTTATCAAACTCATCAATTCTTATCCACCTTGTCTACTCGTCACCTTAACGAAGGTTTTTGAAGAGATTTTCGTTAAAGCATTTTATAAAAACCTTCATTATGTAACGAAGATATTGTTGAGTTATAGATTTTTATTAGAATCTTAATGCTTGAACAAAAATATAGGTTTTTACATATATATTATTTTTACTGTATATCTTCTATGATATTTCTATTGATACTTTCTCTTATATTGTTTTTTTAAAGTTATGAATTTTAGACAAATATCACATGTGATATAGTTGATAGTAAATTTTTAACATAAAATATCACTTTTGATATTTACTAAGTGTGAGTCATCATTAAACTAAGAATAATATTACATACGATATGTTATATATTAAAAAAAACAATTGACTTTTTACTATCATATATGAAAATATCAAAAATAAAATACAAAAAAGTACTATCAATATCATACATAATAATGTATAGAGCTAGAAAACTCGAAATTATTACGAATATCATATGTGATTAAGTAAACTATTTAAGTCAACGAGTTTAAAATCATGAAAAATCTAGATCATGCATTGGTTGTGAAAAAAATTAGAGATAGATTAAATGATAAGTGCTTAGAAGCTTAAAGCAAATCCTAAAAGTTTTGCATCCTAATCAATTTTAAGTTCATAATGGAACCTTCCTCTTATATATGTACACATACATATTTGAAAACCACCATTGGTGTTTTATCCCTCAAACTAATCATATGAAATTCAAATATTTAACAGTCAAATAAATTCTCTTCCTAAAAATTAATCCATTCACTATCAAACAAGGGTTACAAATACGTAGACAAAAAAATCGTTTTATACACGACGGTTTTGAGACGTGGATCCCAGTTTATCATGTGGAAGTCATGATGCCAAAGATGCATAGTGAACGAACTTCGATAAGGTTAAGGTTAAGGCTAAGAACAAAATCATAATGTCTATAGAGTTGTCAACATCGGTGTTGCTTCAACAAGGACACCTTAAGAGTCTCTTGTGAAGAGTTGGGTGCCCTACAATACAAAACAAAGGTCATCCAACCATTTCATAATTACCACCAACAATTGGGACAAATTGTACCATTATGGCTACCTATATATTCTGGTCTCAAAAAGGACACTTTACTAAATTATATATGGGTCTAAATGTTCTCTACAAATAAACACTATAAATGACCCATTTTAATGTTTTTGTTGTGTGAAACTCTAAACCCTCGACGAAAGGATTCTCATTGTCGGTATTTGGTCGAATGTTTTGATGCAATTCATAATGTGATTTATAGGATTCTTCAGGACCATTGAACCCTCACCCAGCTCAGAGGTTTTGTTCCATGTCCCTTTTGTCAAGGTGTAAGCTTCGGTTTATAAACAACTTACAACTGATTGGAAATATAATAATTGTAACTTTGTAATATGTCATCTGACTAATATTATATAATAGGATAATCAAAGTTACTGTAAGATAATAGAATTGCTTATAATCAAATATGTAAAATAACGTTGATTGTTTATTACACGTGTTTTTGCTAATAACTATCATGTGGGTAGAAAACTATTTCTCATGTAAATTGGGTACACAATATGAAGAGTGGCAAGGCAAGCCTATATTCTAGATTGGATATTGTGTGAATTAGTCAACTGAAATATGGAATAAGAAACTCTCTTCTAACATAGCTCTCGAGCTTTGATAAGATAGAGTTTGGGGGTTGTTTAGTTTAAGTGTTAACTGAGAATTAAAATAATTTTGTTAGTTTTTGATGCATTTTATCCATAAAAAAAGCTTATCATCATCTTATGCCTAGTTTGTGCCTGTATGATTTTAGGGAGTTTTCATTTGATAACGTCACAAAGACGAAATTGACACGATCGTTGTAATAAATAAGTTTATTATTTCTTGTTATAGGGTTTATGTTTTTTGAAGAAACAACAACAAAAGTAAAAAGAAAAAAAACTAATAACATATACAATGTTGAGTATTATATCAGTTCCCTACATTAACATGTTAAATAGGTGTTTTTAACCAAAACTCCCAAAATGTTGGGAGCGATATACTTTTCCCTTAGGTCCCTAATTTCTAGTCGGTCTCAATATAAAACGCATATCAAATTTCAATTTAAGAAAACATAAAGCATCAATCCACTTTGAGTAATTTTCCCGCTCATAAAAAACATTAATAGACTCTTCAATTTCTTCTCATCTCTATTCCCTATTTGTACGATTGAAATCATCAAGGCTCATAAAACAATGATGCATACTTATAATTTGGTTCTTCATTGTCATAATGACAATTCAATTTCAAGTGATCAAATAGCTCTCATTAGCTTGTAATTTAAGGCTGTGTTTGGTACGTGGAATAAGACAGGACAGGACGGGACAAGACTCACCTAGGGATGGCAAAAAACCCCGAACCGATGGGGAAACCCGAAACCCGAAATAAATGGGGCGGGTTTGGGGACGGGGACGGGGATGGGGAAAACCCGCCTATTTTTAACGGGGACGGGGACGGGGGGACCAATCCCCGACCCGATTACCCGATTATATCCCAGAATATTTCCCCGAATATATCCCTAAATTTATTTTTATTTTATGATTGTTTAGTAGACAATATATTATATATAGCTAAATGGTTTTTATGTTTGGTCGTATATATACTTTAACATTTCAACTGTTAATATTTTGGATGCATTTAAACATATATATATATATATAGCTAAACTGTTACTATTTTTGATGCATTTCGACTTTAGGACTTTAATTATCTTTGGGATATGTTTAGAGAATGGATTCGAGAATGTTATGTAATTTAGTATATCATTTTCCGAGACTTGTGGATTTGTGGTAGAGTTCAAACGATGACGGGGATCCCCGCGCTGAAACCCATTTAATTAACCGTTTATACTAAACGGGGATACCCGTTTCCCCGCGGGTTTCCCCGATTACCCGATGGGGATCCCCGTTTAAATCCCCGCGGGTTTTTAAGCGGGGACGGGGACGGTTTTTTTAAACGGGGACGGGGACGGGGGGACCAATCCCCGCCCCAAACCCGCCCCGTTGCCATCCCTAACCGTATCACGTTTGGTGCAACATAGGACAGAACAAGAATTCGCTATCCCACGTTTGGTGCGATATGGGACTTGACAGAATCACAGAAACTGGGACAAGGTAGGACAACATGGGACAAAAAAAGCTGTTTTTTTGTTCCACCAAAATACGTGGAACAACATGGGATAGAAATGAGACGACAAGTAATACATTACTAACAAACATTCGTTTGATATATAACTCCAATATGACATTTGTTTTCGTGTTTACCACCATTAGTCGTGGCCGCCGCCGCCACCGCCACCGGTAGCCACTATCAGCCACCTCCACCTCCTCTTTTACTACAACAACCTCCTCCACCACCTCTACAACTGTCAACGATTACCTACCACCACCGTCTACCACCTCTACAATTGTCCATCGCCACCGCAACCACCACCACCACCACCACTCCCCAGCATCTTCCCGTTCTCCACAACCACCGACCACCACCACCACCATTAGTAGTATTACCGTCGGCCACCACCTTCACCTCTACATCAACATCAGTTACATAAAAATCATATATGTGTGTGTGTATATATATATATATATGTGTGTGTGTGTTTATGTTTATGAAAATTGTGTATTTTTAATAAACTATATAATTTAGTTTGTTTTTGTTAATTATAACTATTATGTGATATATAAAATCATCAAATAATTTTTGGGGATAACTTGCTTAGTTCTGTCCAGTCCAGTCCTAGGCGTACCAAACACAAAACAAACATTTTTCTGTTCAGTCCCGTCCATTCCTGTCCTACTCTCTTGTCCTGTACAGTACTGTTCTGTCCTGTCCAATCCTGTCTACGTACCAAACGCTACCTAAGATAACAAAGTCTGTTCATCCAACAAGTTCATACTAAATTGTTCTCTTGTACTTTTGTTTCTTTCTGTTATCATTTTTCTTAAATTCGATTTCTTTCGTTTTTTCCTATAAAATAGATCGTTGTTTTTTTGTTGCGCATTAGCTTTAAATTGTTAATTTTTTTAGCTTCAGATTATTAGATTTTTTAGGTTTAGGATCATTGATTTAAAATTTGTTGTCCAAATTATTAACTGTTTAGGTTTCTTTATATAATTTATTTTATCATTCAGTCCGATCTATAGTTTATAAGCATAACAAACCTCTAAAAAAGTTGAAATGACGATATAAATTTTACATTACAAAATGGGAGGAAGAGCATATGCATCAAAATAGATTTGCACAAAAACTTGATGGGTAAAATTATTCAAACTTAATACCTTATCCATTCCAAGTTTCCAACCCAAAAAACCACTTTAGATAAATCTTACCCAAGTTAAACCAAAACACAATTGGGTTTTAACATTTACAGCTTTGCATGAATGGATCAAAAAGGTTTGGGCCCAACCATATATTGTAAATATTTTCTCTTTGACCTTAAGTAACTTCAATTTGAATGTAAGGTTTAAAGTATGGGTGTTCAAAAATCTGACAAATTCGATGAATCCGATTAACCTAATCCAACTCGATGCAAAATAACCCAATTCAAAGTAATCTGACATAATCGGGTTGAATTTTTTTCAAACCGTAGGTATTGGATTGATAACGGGTTAACGTCATGCAAACCCAACCCAAGTCAAGTCAAGTCTCAAGTCTTATACGATATAGTAAGGATGTAATATTTTTTTACACGTGAAATAAAAGTTTGTATCTTTGACCGGTAAACTTCTTTTACATGGTAAATCATGACTGAGTTAGAGTTACTATCTTTACCTGCCGGGTAAGATTCTTGATCATCAAAATAACACAATAAAACAATTGGTAAAGTTGTGATCTCTAGCTAGATAAGGATATCTTGTTAGATAATAGCCAATAAATATTTAGTTAACAACTCAATGACCGACAGTTTAATTTAATTAGTTTCACCATTATCAACAAAAATTACAATAAATAAAATCCGACTCGGGATCTATCCCAAATCCGACTCGGGATTTGTCCCCAAGTCCGACTCGGATAATCCAAAGTCCGGCCCGGATAAATCCCAAAGTCCGACCCAGATAAATCCGAAGTCCGACTTGGGAAATCACCGAAGTCCGACCCGGGAAATCATCGAAGTCCGACTTGGGGATTCACCGAAGTCCGAGTTGGACTTTCTTGGATAGTCTGACTCGGGTTTTTCAGGCTTCGAGGAGATCAAAAACTTGGTACCCTAAAATCAATCTAGAACAGTTCCAAAACTCACGATTTAATCACGATTGAATCCACAGATCGATCCTATTACGCCATAGACTAGATTATGATCATAGATAGATAAAACGTACCCCAAAATGATGACGAGGATGATGCGGTAATCCTTTCCTTCTTCGTCTTTCTGATACACAGAACACACATTGGAAAGATGGTTTTTGCCCTAAATGGCAAAAACCTCTATGCTTAAATATCCAGTTGACTTGGGCCATACTCTCCTAATCTTTTCCAAAAATGGCCTAAGCCCAACCATTTTACTAATTATTTTATAAAGGTCTACATTTGGCCCCTATCAAATAAAAAAATACGTCTATTTCGTTAAATAAATTTGAGTATCTACACAATCCTTAGATTCCGGTTATTACAATTATCTGTCTCATACCTAAAATTTAATAAACAGTGTTTATTTAATAAAATGGGATACCTGATACCCGCGACCCTAATGGGTATTTAGTAATAGGACGGGACGAAAGGAGACTAGATATGAAACATAGTTTTTAATAGGGTATGGAACTAGGATTACTAATATTTTTCTCGTACATGTCCCATCGCTATAGCTATTCTAAATACGGGAATTAGTGAATGCTTTGTAAGAATGTTTCTTTTATAATGGGGAATATATTGGATTTTCTTTTTTAAGTTATTAAGTACTCACTGATGTGACATATATATGAAAAAATAAAAAATAAACTTTAAATCGAATACAAGCCCGTTATAGATTCTCTAAAATTAGAACTCAAAACATCCAATGTTGAATTTTCCTTGTTTAACAGATTTATTAATTTGAATCTATTAAAAATTTCATTTTTTTAAATAGTAATTTTAACATTCAGCAAATAGTTTAAACTACATCACAAATGTAGCAGTTTTATATTTTAATAAATAAAAGGAAATTCAGGTTTTGCGTATTTTTGTTTTTTACTATTTCACTCTTTTTACAACTTTAACCCTTTTACTCCATTTCTATTTCCTCTTTTACCCATATGAAGTAAAACAATCACAAACTATATTCGTGTATTGTCACATGATTGTATTCAATCTATTTATTTTTTAATTTTCTTTTTATTAAATTGATAACGGTTTTGATTTGGTTTTCAACTTTTAAACATAAAAATATAATTAATGAGCTTATTAAAGAGGATGAGAGTTGTGATGATGCATTATTGATAGATAATGATCTTTTATATGTCTTTTAACTCTTAAATTATGTATTTTAAAATAGTTCAACTATAAGTGTTAGTTGATTCAAAGATTGTTGATCTGTGTTAAAATTAGGATTTAGGAATACTTTCTTCGTCAAGAACCAAGTGTAGAATTGACATCTTGACCGCAAGCCGAATTGAAAATATTGAAAAAATGAACTTAAAATTTATTCAAACCAAGAACAAGCTTTCTTAAAAATATAGGATACTCTTTTAACATAAAAAAACGATATGACAAACAAACATTAGAAACAAACATTTTTAAAAAGTGAAAGCAACTACCTTGGTCGTCCGATCAAGTCCACCACCATTAAAATGCAAACAAAAGTCTACACAATATACATAACACAATAGCGTTAATGACCCAAGCATATAAAATTAGGATGATAAAAGAAACATATACAATTTTTGAAAGTGATTTTGGATCTCACGACCTTGCATGAGGTAAACAAATAAGTAGGGACATGAAGAAAGTCATCCATCCAAATAAAATTGATCGGTTCCATTAAAATCAATCGATCATTATTGGGTATTCAATTGTAATTAGAACAATTTGGATACAACATTTCAAGATCCACTTTGGCCCATTTGGTTCTTAATTAACCACCCATATTCCGATAAAAACATACGCAATTCAACAACTAATTCAATTACATTTGATCATTGATGATTTTACAATCTACAAATCAAATTAAATCTCATTTGCTTAAATTTCATTTGTGAAGAATATCAATGTTTTTTTATTGGTTCATATTTGAACATGTAAATCCTACTTATAACTTGTACTAGAATAAATTTAAATTTTATAATCGAGATTTGTACCAATTTAAGATTCATATATGAATATAAGAATCTTAACATATGTTTACATGTAAATATTAATTATAACTCATATGTGAATCAATTAAAAATTATAATTGAGATTATAAGTCATTTTAAGACACATATATGAACACATGAATGATTACATAAATTCACATGTGAATTTTAATTATAATCTATAAGCGAAATTTTGAATTAATTTAAGATTCATATGTATATCTTGTACACACATATGTAGGGAGAAGTTCAAATGAGAAATGTTAAATCATACCAAGTTTTTTAATCAAAAAATCACCAAGTTCAACCATATCCGAGTCTTTATCTTTGGACCTCACCATCTAAGACAGGCTTGTTTATTTATAAATTACATTATATAACTAATGCCTATTTCCAAATTACACCTTGGGGATCTTATCCCACATACATAGTAAAACCTTATATGCTTATGGATCAACTGCATTGCAGTTTAAACCACACAACTCCAAACTGAATCACTAATGCACTCAAAACATGTAGTTCCACAATAAAATGTAGTAAATGCAAATCATACCCAAAGCCCACATCGAGTTGCTAAAGCCAAACAAATATCCACAAGACCTAATGCGGTCAAAACCAAACCAAAAGTTCACCAACTCAACTTGATTACCCAATAAAGTCAAAACAAGCAAAGGACAATGGTCAATATCCAAAAAAGGACTCTCCTCAAATTAGATGGTGAAACAAGTTGTTGCTAGACAAAATACTATAGCATTGCCCACTAAAATTTGTGTTTATGCATCACTAAAAAGTCTTGCACCCTAGTTTTCTTCATTAATTGTTACAATCATCAAGTGTTAACTCAAACCAAACGAAAGTCTTCAAATTTGCCATCTGATATCATTTCTTTCATTACACTTTCACTACGCTTTTACTCCAATATCGATGGAAGATATTCAATACCTATACCACTTTATTACTTGAAAGACAATATTAAACTATAATGCACTTGCTTTGAAGTCTAATTATCATATATCTTAAGGCGTGCAAATATCGTATAAAAAACCCATGTGTTTGAATGATAAGATAATTCCATAAATTTCTAAACTACACCCAAATTTCTATAGACGGATAATTGCAGTAAAACTTCTACCATGGAATCTTTTTATTCTCATGGAAGAAAACCAAATAAAAGAATTAGCATAGAAGATAAACTCTATTAATAAAAAAAAGGTAAAAAATTAGAATCAAGAATTTAGTGATGATCATTCACACACAAACTCTTCTTCGATTGTTAAGAAAATCTTCACCAAAACCTTTTCGCTCACAAACCTCTTATATTTCTCCAAGAATTTCCTTTTCTATTTGTCACACACACCTTTTTGTCAAAAAGCTACGAATGAAAGGATTGGAGAAAAAACCGCAAATGGACTACTAGTTACACACTTGTCCTTTAAGTTTCAAAGTTCATTTGAAACAACCTTATGCACTTCTATAATATTACAAAGGGAAAATAAAGGTTATTATGTCATTCCATCACTTAACGAGTTTATAAAGCTACTCAAATCTATAAATGTCTAATTTAGTATCAATCTTTTTAAAATGGGTTATGATAGGTCTAATTCATTTTGAACAAAGCTAATTGAGGCGAAGTTATGTATAATTAATTGGTCATGGTAATCCTTAATGCGTTGTTATGACCTAAGTGTGTCATGGTAGGTACAATTGGATAGGTTTTTTTTATACAAGTCAGTATAACACTTCATTTATTACACACTTAGACACCTAGCTTATAATGTAACACACATATATCCATTAGATTCATCAACAATAAAATGTGTCTATATATATATATAGAGAGAGAGAGAGGGAGAGAGAGGAAAGTTCAAATGAAGACTTATTTTTATTGTAAACGTAAAGACCATTAAAATCGCGCCACGTGACAATATTAATTCTGAATATTATACATTATTCTGAGTGAATAAAGGCGTCTAACCTTTATTCAGTCTGAATACTGCATGATATTCAGAGTGAATATTGCCACGTAGCGTGATCTTAGTGGTCCTCACATTTACAATCGAATTTGAGTTCAGAGCAAGGTGGGTTCATACGAGGAGCATGTCAATTTAAGAAAACACAAGGACGAATCTCAGCCACACATCTTTGGTTACGGTGGATGCGATCACGAAAGATTGACGTGATTCATGGGAGGGTGGAGATTATTAAAGGGGGAACCGGTCAAAGCCGCCTTTATAGATCAGATGAGTGGCTGAGATTCGCCCTTACGTTTTTTTTTTAAAAGTTATGTTTCTCATTTGAATCTTTCTCTATATATTATTATAGCACCACCATATGTATGATAGTTAGTAACAAGAATACATCATGTATACATAGTAAAGATATGATTCATTATATGACCAATAAGATACTTTAATAGAGAATTTTGTTTTTCTCCGACATATACCAAAAATCAATTATTTTTATTTACTAGATTCAAATTTTGGATTCCTTTTAATCAATTATTACAGTTTGAATTCAACTTATTGATCAATTTTCGACGGATCCAAATTGCATTTTACGAAATATCTATGAAAATCTGTCATAAATCCATCAAAAATTTTAATGATAATATTATTTGAAATTTTGTTAAAAATCACTACTAAAATTTGCCAAAATGTTAATGATAATTTTGTTTAAAGTTCTATCAAAAATCCTTCTAAAATTTATCAAAAATTTTGAAAGAATTTCCATAAAGAAATCCTCAATTTTCTAGTACTGAATCTTTCTAATGAAAAGTAAAATCTTTGAGTTTTTAATACCAACCCGTCTCACATGGATGGAAAATGAGAGTTTCTTATATATATATATTTTGTTATAAACTACAAATAACTTAATTTGATCATGATTTTATATTGATAGTCATTGTGTCATTTTATTGCTTTAGATCTAGTGTTATTGTATTTTTTTAAAGGTAAAGACACATATCTAGTGTTATTGTTGTTTCAATTTTATACGATGTTAGAACCTTTTTGCTTAATAGCTTTTGACGTGTGAAATTGAAATGAAAAGTTGATAAAGATTGATTAAGCCAATTAAGCACGCCAATATTTCGTCTTTTAGAACTTTAACTTATTACATTATCCTCCACTTAATTGTATGATGTGTTTATGTCTTATTTTTTCTAACTTTTGAAGAAAAAGGACATGTACTTGTCAATCAATTAGTATTCATGCCAACGACAATTTATCTTTTTATGAAATTAGTTGTTGATTGTTGATAAGAATATATTTTAAGTTTGGTAAAAGGATAAGCATTCCAAAAAATAGTTGTTAAGGTCAAATAATGACGTAATAGTTATGTCATCTAAAAAGGAAAAAGAAAAAAACCCACATACGGTTATATATCACCAAATCAATTAAGAATTCTGAAAATCTTTGCACAATATATTGTCTCATATAATTTAAGTATTTAACAATGGATATTTTTAACCTGTGGTGTTATTTTATAATATACAATAAAGCCTAAATTACATTTTTGGTTTATGTGGTTTTCAGTCGTTATCATGTTTAATCCATCTTTAATACTAATTACAGTTTTGATTACAATAATTTTATTTTGTTTTATTTTTAGTTCTGATGACTAACATAATCAAAAAGGTTAGAGGATCTCTAACAACATTGTTAAAACAAAAAAAACAAAAAATATATAAAATAAGAGCTACTTTTTGAGTTGCAAAACTTTTATGTCCTAAGTAATCCTTGTGGATGCTTTTATTTTTTTTTTCTTTTTCCTTGTCTTGTTAAATTGTAAATGGAGATACACTTTTAGTCCCTAGAGTTTATCTTATCACTATTTTGCCTTTCCTATATTTTTTCTTTATATACCCTTAATTATATTAATTTATAATACTTTAAGAATACGTATTTTTATTTTATAGAGTGAATTGCAATTTTGGTTCTTGTGGTTTAACGATACCAGCACGTTTGGTCCCTAAAAAAATTTTATTGCAGAAAAAACACTGTGGTATGTAAATTTGTTTGGTTTTGGTCCCTCAAGACTAACACCGTTAGTTGTCTCTGTTAACTCCTCCCCATGTGTCTTGCACATGAGGGCATTTTGGTATTTTACTAAAAACAAACTATAGGGACCAAAATTGTAATTTACTTTAAAGTTAATTAATTTATATTTATAAATAGGATCCACTAAGCAATGGACACGTGTCCCACTTATCATGTCATCATCATTATTCTTCACTCTCTTCTCTCTCCCTCTCTTCCAAGAAAAAAAAAACCCACTTCCAGCTTCTTCTTCGCCATATTTTCCGGCAGCCCTACTCCATCACCCCAAATCGCCCTTCAACAATGGCGGCCGTCGCTCCACCGAACCCCTCCATATCCACCACCGTCCACCCCATTCCACCCTCGCTTCACCTTCCTCGTTTCTTCCCACAAAACGCCACGGTTTCCTCCACATCTACAACGTCATATCCAACTCCAAACCCACCACCACCACCTGAAAATACCAACTCCTACCACCACAATGCCGCCTGAAAATACCACTTTCATCTCCCGCTTCTCCCCGGACCAGCCCCCAAAGGGATCCGACATCCTCGTGGAAGCCCTTGAGCACGAAGGGGTCACCGATGTATTTTCCTACCCTGACGTTGCCTCCATGGAGATCCACCATGCCCTGATCCGCTCCGCCACCGTCTACAATGTCCTCCCGCCACCGCCTCCACCTCCACCCATTTGTATATATAAGCACCTATACATAAGTAATCATACACACAAAACCATCGCTGCCCTCTAAACGCTGAGATGGGTCGCTGGAGCCACCAGTCGCCGAGAAGACATGGCTCGTCGGAGTTGACCAATCTTCTTCTCCGGCAAGATCTAGTGGTTTTTGGTGGTTTTACGGAGAAGAGAGAGTGTGGGATTCGTTGAAGTTAAAAAATGGGTTTGTCGAAGAAGAAGACCGGAGAGGGGTTGGCTTACCGGAGAAGATGACCGAAGAGGGGTAGTGTTTGCCGAAGAATAAGGAAGTGGATTTTTTCTTCACCATTTTTCTTGGAAGAGAGGAAAGAGGGGGAGAGAGAGAAGGGGTAATGATAACAGTGGGGACACATGTCATTGTTTTAGTGGATTATATATTTTATAAATATAAATATATAAATTAATCATTTAACTTGTAATTTGATTTTTGTGGAAAAGACGAAAATGCCCTCATGTGCAAGGCACATGGGAGGGACTTAACGGAGACAACTAACGATGTTAGTCTTGAGGGACCAAAACCAAGCAAATTTACATACCACAATGTTTTTTCTGCAATAAAATTTTTTTAGGGACCAAACATGCTGGTATCGTTAAACCACAGGGACCAAAATTGCAATTCACTCTATTTTATAAATTACATTATTTAAAAAAGTCTTATTGGTACCTTTAAAATAAGATAAATAATTTCTAAATCTTTATGCAATTTATACTATATATATCTACAAAATTGTTTTACAAAAATAACAAAATATTTTCTATTTAAGATGGGACATGGTTCTAAAAATGTGTCATTTTTTTCTTATTTTTGTAAGATAAAACTCAAAATTTATGTATCTGGTAATAATATTTTTTTATCATTTTCAAATATTTGATTTAATTAAATGTGTATCAAATAAAGAACTCTAAAAATTATAATATATTTTTTTTCTAAAAAACAAACTTAAATTTATCATAATAAAAAGTAACTAACTAATTAACAACCATACACTAATCAAAATAATAAGTTTATAGGACGATTAAAATAAATAAACGTTCTGATAAAGTATTTATGGGACTCAAGTTTATAAAACCAAACAAAAAACTAAAAAGTATCATATATAAAATTGTTGTAATTAGCTTTTGGTTATGATGTTTTCTTAATTTTTTGTTTGGTCCAGAAAATTGAGTCATGTAAAACACTTTGTCAACATGTTTATCTATTTTAATTGTTCTATAAACTTTTTTTTGAGTATATGGTTGTTAATTGATAATTTATTTTTCATTACGATAAATTTAAGTTTGTTTTTTGAAAAAAAAATATTATAATACTATAAAGTTTTTTAATTAAATGAAATATCTGTTTTGGTAAAAAATTACACAATTTAATATCGTAAGATGATGTGAGACGAATCCGTCGAGAGAAAGAAATTTGGTTCGATAAAACGTGCGATAAAGTAAATGACAAGACAATTGATGACGCAGGAAAAACCTCGAGGTCGAGGAAAAAACCTGCGGCCGACTAAAAGGGGATAGTCGACGTTGCACTAAGTATCACCAATAAGGGGTGATATCCTCGAGAGTTACAGTATAGATCGTGCGATTACAATGAAACAAAATATCAATTACAAAGAGCAATATCAATATCGTAGAGAGTGTTCGCTAGCTTCAATGTAATCAGATGTCTTCAAACGATGTTCTCGAACTCCTTTTATAGCTGATCAGAGTGTAACAGTCGTCCTTAATTGTGCATTTAATGTAACGGCTATAACGGTAGCTAGATTCTCGTTCGTAACGGCTGGAGCTTTATGAGGAGCGTATCTTGGTTGTTAACGGTCATTTGTTCTTCAATGTTTGTTGTTTACCTGTTACAAATGATTAATCTCAAGATATAATTAACTGTTAGTATCATATCGTGCGATATTGTATGTTTTGTCGTACGATATAGTATAGAGATCGTTCGACGATTGATTATTATCGTTCGAGGGTATATTTGTCTTATCTCAGGACCTTATCTTAATACAGGATTATCATCCTGAAAGATATCTTAAGATTTTAAATCGGTCGTCGTGCGTCGTGCGATTTTTCACCTAAACAGTTTGCCCCCGAGATTTAGAAAAATTTCGTTCTGAATATTTCTGAATCTCTTATCTGCAAAAGCTGATCGTTAGTTATACTTGAAGAATAATCAATCGTAAGTAAATGAATTTAATTTAAATCAAATCGAATATGAAGCGATTTTAGTGACGTCGTCGTGATGACGCGTTTACGACAGCTGTCGTCTCAACGGTTGTAACTGAATGCGTGTCGTTGTGCGATTGGACCTGCAATACTTGGGGAGAAATTTAGTTTCCATATAATAGATAATTTCAATTCAAATTAGATACATATCTCTTAATTCGTTAAAGCAATCGTTTCCCAAAATCAGTCCTTTATTTTTCGGCAAGGATTTGAGCGACGATTATTTATAAGGTACCCTCTTCCTCTTGCTTTTTCATGCGTTTAAAATCTATAGCCGAAAAGAACCCTAAGAATTTCGACTTGCTTCGTTTCAATCGTCTTAGGAATAGTTTGAATAGGTTAGAGGTTATTGAGTCGATGGAAGTTAAGAGTAGTATCAAAGATTCTTTAGAGGTTGCGGCCCTTAGGAGTTTAGCAGGATTGCCTGATAGTGCGATTCTGAAGGTAGCAGATGAGATTAGACCAGCGGATGCACCAGCGGGGTTTTTTGCTTTGTTTGAATACCCGTTCAAAATAGGTTTTAGATGGCCTTACAGTCCTCTTTCGCGTGCCTTCATGAGTCGCTTCGATCTTTCTCCTGGTCAACTAATGCCCCAATTCTGGAGGGTTATTAATGTCATTGAACGTGTGACGAAGGATTGGGGTCGTCCTGCATTCTCTGTCGATGACCTTCTTACAACGTATACCGTGAAATCAACGGATTATGATCGGTATGGCTTGTTTCCAAAGGGTAGAGGGGATTCTATGTTAGTACACGGCACTCAGGTACACGATCGTGGGTGGAAGTCCCGATATGTTTTTGTACGATCATCCTCAGTCTTGGAGGAGGGTGGATGGGTTGCGCCGGAGTGGAATTCGTTAGGTATAGGTGTTTCTTTGGATGATGCCTTTTTTACAAATTGTTTTAATTTGCTTATCTAATTGTTGGATTACCTTTTGCAGAGATCGATTTCACATTCGAGCCCACTGAAGAGTCAAAAGCCGCAGTCGAACGATTCTTATCGTACAGTATTAGTGAACGCTTTTACTCTACCCAGAAGGCTAAAGAGGTCGTGGTAGAGTGTGAAGAAGAAGCTACTCAGGTCGATCCCGAAGTTCAAGTGATTTCGGAAGAAGAGATGGAAGGTAAATCGTACGTTTGATTTATGTCGTACGATAATACTTTATTATTTGCTTTTCATATATCTTGTTTTTATAGGATCATCGAAGAAACCGTCGAGGAGGGCTGAGCAGTTGGAAGCTGCTAGGAGGGCAGCTTTAAAGAAGAAGGAGATGGCTGGAGGTGAACCTCCAGCGAAACGTACGAGGTCTACGTCTGAGACCGTTAATCCATCGCATGAAGCTAAGCAAAAGGCGGATGATGCGATTAATGTTTCTCCTATTAGATCTGCTCCTCCTGAGGATCAGTCGAAGGGAATCAAAGCAACCAAGACTCCAGCGAAGGTGCCAAAGAAGACGTCGTTCGATGCTGGTTCATCCTCGATGAACATAACTCTGCCCAAGGGTTTTTTGGAAGGAGATGTCGTGAGGAAAGAAGACATCTTCCCAGCCATCGAGCAGTTTCTCCTTCCCTCGCAAAAGGAACAATTTTCTAAATTGAGGTTCGAAGAAATTGACGCTGCTGCTGTGGGCCTCTCTTTCTTGGTAAGTCTTTCTTCTATCGCATAATTTTTTGGATATCGTACGATATCAATTTACTTCGTTTTCCAGGGCTTTCAAGCCAGCCTCGGTCTTCATTCTCGGATGGAGACCATAAAGAACGATATGAAAGCCAAGATGGCCAGCGAGAGGGCTGCTGTAAAGGAAGCTGACAAAGCTAAGGAGAAGGTTTTTAAGCTTGCGTCCGACCTGGAGGCAAAACAGGTTAAGATCGATGATCTGGAGTTGAAGCTCGAAGAGTCTGAGCGCATGAGGGAAGAGCAAAGATCCCGGATGAAGATCGTTCTTGATCGTGCGTCCAAGCTGGAGGAAGAGCTGAAGGCTATTCAACTCGAGAAGGCAACGCGGGAGGAGGCCTTATCGTCTGAAATCCAGGATCTGAAGGACGAGGCGGCGTTAATAAGGGTTGTAGCTCGTGCGGCCCTTATGCGTCGTGTGATAGCTGGAACCCTCACCGTCGGGATTGCCAAGGAAGAGGTGGAGGCATTCCGCGAGCTTATGGGATCTGAAGATCTTTTGGATGCTGACGATCTTAAAGACTTGGACGAGGAGGTCGGAGAGAAGCCTGTCGAGGTTGCTGCCGTTGGGGAGGAGACTCGAGATGAAATGGTCTCTGGATCTACTCCAGCAATCTTGACTACTGAAGAGGCTCCTCCTAAGATCGTAGGATCTTCAGACGTCGTTGAAGGATCGGGCGATGATGCCGGAGTTGTGGGATCTGATGCCCCTGTTAGTACTTAGTTTCATTTTGTAATCGCACGATCTTTCTTTTTGTTAAGTACTTTTGATTTTGTTTAAGTACTTTTTTGGAATGAATGATTTTAGTTTATCGTACATGTTTAACTTGTGTTTTAAGAATCGTTTCTTTATTTTGTATCGTGCGACTGGCGTTTTATCTTGCGCGCGTGCGTATTGTGATCGTGCGTTATAAGCTTTATTCATGCGATACTTGCGACATTCGTGCGATACATGCGATTATCGTGCGATACCTGCGATAAGAATGGCTAAGGGGTGGCCGTTGGTTTGACCAACGGCGCTCCGACGCCCAAGTCAGTAATCGTTCGTAATAAAATAGTAATAGAAATGAAAAGGTTTAGAAGTAATACCTCTTAAGATGTGTTGCATTCCAACTTCGTGGAATTTCTTTTCCTTCGATGTTTGTAAGCTTGTATGCACCATTTCCAATAATCTTAGAGATTATATAAGGTCCTTCCCATTTGATGGAAAGTTTTCCTGCATTTAGCTCTTGAGTATTCTGAAATACCTGTCGTAGGACATAATCACCTACTTGGAAAATTTTTGCTTTAACTTTCTTGTTGAAGTGTCGTTCGACCATAGCTTTTTGTAATGCCATTTTTTGAAATGCCTTTTCTCTGAGTTCTTCCAATGCGTCTAAATCATAATATAGATTTATTACGTTTTGGTCCATCGTACGATGCCTTGCTATCGGAAGTTGAGATTCGATCGGTAGTACTGCTTCACATCCATAAACAAGGGAGAAGGGCGTTTGTCCTGTTGAGGTTCTTGGAGTCGTACGATTTGCCCATAAGACTGAAGGTAATTCTTCGACCCATCTTCCCTTCGCTTCCTTTAGCCTTTTTCGAATCGAATTAATGATGACTTTGTTACTCGATTCTGCTAGACCATTGGATTGAGGGTATCTAGGTGTTGAAGTAATTAACTTAATTCCACGTTCATCGCAGAACTTACGAGTTCTTTCGCTTATGAACTGTGAACCATTATCGCACATGATCTCCGATGGTATTCCAAACCTGTATATAATGTTAGTTTGGATAAAAGAAATAACTTCCTTATCTCTTACCTGCGAAAAAGCAGCAGCTTCGATCCATTTGGAAAAATAGTCGGTGAGAACAAGCAAATAAACTTTTTGTCCTAGAGCAGGAGGTAACTTTCCTACGATGTCCATCCCCCATCGCATGAATGGCCATGGGATTAAGACAGAATGTAGGGGTTCAAAAGGTAAGTGGGTCATACCTGAATGTTTTTGGCAGGCGTCGCATTTTTGTACGTACCTCATAGCATCTTCTCGAAGAGTAGGCCAATAATAGCCTTGTCTTGAGATTCTATTTGCAAGACTTCGTCCTCCAGAATGGTTTCCACATTCTCCATCGTGCATTTCTTGTAGGATTTGATTCATATGCTTCTGACTCGTTATGCATCGTAGGATTAATCCAGATGTGGATTTACGATATAGTCTTCCTTCGAAGATTGTATATCGCGAGGCCTTTACTTTGGTCTTTCTAGCTTCCATCTTGTCGTCAGGAAGTTTATCATACTTTAGGTAATTCCATATATCGAGCGACCAGTTGTAGACTTCTTCGATCATTTGTACTTTTTCTTTTGCTTCGATGGAAGACGTCGTAAGATGAATTATTGGAATGTTCTCCAAAGTTGGCTCATTGAATGCGGATCCCAGATTAGCCAAAGCGTCAGCTTGAACGTTCAAATCTCTTGGGATTTGTTCTATCGAGAATTTTTCAAATCGTGCGATGCTTTCTTTAGCGATCTCGAGATATACCATCATTTTCGAATCTTTTGCTTGAAAATCGCCATTAATTTGATTCACCACTAGTAACGAGTCACTTCGTACGTGCAGACGTCGTGCCCCGAGTTATAAGCTATTTCCAATCCAGCAATTAAGGCCTCATATTCTGCTTCGTTGTTGGTAGCCTTGAATTCACATCGTATTGAGTACACTATGTTCCCCCCGTGTGATGATTTCAGGACAATTCCTAATCCCGATCCTCTGATGTTGGAGGATCCATCGACGTACAGAGTCCAAAGCTGATTGTCTTGAATCATCACATTGTTGATTTCATCGTGCGATGGTTGCTCTACTTCTGGACTGAATTCTGCCACGAAATCTGCCAACGCTTGAGACTTTATCGCCGTTCTGGGTTTGTACGTGAGATCAAATCCGCTTAGGTAGATACTCCATTTGGCTAATCGACCTGTAAGTTCAGGCTTACGCAGTACGGTCTTGAGAGGGTAATTGGTTACGACTATTATATGGTGGGATTCGAAATAATGTCGTAACTTTTTAGCTGCTGTCACGAGACCTAAGAGCAATTTTTCCATTGATGTATATCTGGTCTCGGCATTTAGAAAGGATTTACTTATGTAGTAAATCGGATGTTGTTGCTGATCATCTTCTCGTACGAGGACTGCACTTACCGCATTGTTGCTGACGGCTAAGTATAATTGCAAGCTTTCGCCTTCAATTGGTTTTGTCAACAATGGAGGGGAGGCCATGTACTGCTTCAGATCTTGCAATGCTTTTTCATGAGCCTCTGTCCAGTTGAAACCTTGGTTTTTACGTAATACGTTGTAAAATAAGTGGCATTTGTCAGATGATCGTGAGATGAATCTGTTTAATGCCGCCACTCGTCCAGTAAGCTTTTGTACTTCCTTCACGTTTCTTGGTGATTGTATCTCTTTGATGGCCTTGATCTGCTCTGGACTTGCTTCTATCCCTCGTTGAGTGACCATGTATCCAAGGAATTTTCCAGCACGTACTCCGAAGGAACATTTCGTAGGATTGAGTTTCATTTTGTATCGTCGTAAAATATCGAACGATTGTTTCAAATGATCAATGTGATCATGTGATCGTTCGGATTTTACCAGCATATCGTCGATATATACTTCCATCGTTCGACCAAGATGTTCTTTGAACATCATGTTTACGAGTCGTTGGTACGTTGATCCTGCGTTCTTGAGACCGAAGGGCATCACCTTGTAGCAGTATATCCCTTTGTCCGTCATGAAGGCTGTCTTTTCTTGATCGTCCGCGTGCATCAAGATTTGATTGTATCCAGAATAAGCGTCCATGAATGTAAGTAATTCATGACCTGCCGTTGCATCGACCATCGCATCGATGTGAGGTAATGGAAACGGGTCTTTTGGACATGCTTTATTTAAATCTGTAAAGTCGATACAGACTCGCCACTTTCCATTCTTTTTTTGCACGACTACCACGTTTGCCAGCCAATCTGGATACTTAACTTCTCTAATCTTTCCTGTCTTCAGTAAGTTATCGACCTCGTCGTTAATAACTTTGTTGCGTTCTGGCGCGAACTTACGTCGTTTCTGTTTAATTGGTTTAAAGGATGGATCCACGTTTAGCTTGTGCGATATGATGTCAGGATCAATCCCAACCATGTCTTCGTGCGACCATGCGAAGCAATCTGAGTGTTCCTGTAAAAAAGATATTATTCTGTTTTTTATCTCAGGGGTTAGTGTTGCTCCCACGAAGACTTTTCGATCAGGATGTTTTGGATCTAGTACGACTTCCTCAAGTTGAAGGTCATCGTACGATCGTACTCCATCCTGGCTCTGTAATTGCTAGATATCCTGGGGTTTGGTCTTCATCGTGATCTTGTAGCACTCACGAGCGATTTTCTTTTCACTGACGATCTCTTGTACGCCCCAGGGAGATGGAAATTTAATCTTCTGATGATAGGTTGATGGTACGGCCTTCATATCATGGATCCAGGGTCTTCCGAGTATTGCATTGTATGCTGACGGACAATCTATGACGTTGAATTTAGTTTGCTTGTTGAGTCCTTTGGCGAAGACTGGCAATACTATTTCTCCGAGGGTACTCGTTGCGTCTCCATTGAAGCCTACTAGAGTTGTAGTCCGTCGTACGATGTTGGATCTGTCGATGCCCATGATCTTTAGGGTATCTGAGAATATAACGTTAGCTGAGCTACCTCCATCCACCAATACTCTTCTGGTCAAACAGTTTCCAATGTTTAACTGTATGACTAGAGCATCATGGTGTTTTTGATTAACGCCCGATAGATCATCTTGGTCGAACGTTAGTTTAGCTGCATCGAGTTCTCTTTCAGCTGCAGTCTTCGAATCTTCAGGAACAGGATATCCTTCAGGTCCTTCTCGTGCGTGTCGCTTGGCCGCAGAGTATGTCAACCCACATACTTCGGACCCACCAGTAATGCAATTGACCACTTTGGTATGGATCGGAGATGCTGGCCTTTTTGCTTCATCGCCGATAATACCCTTTAGGTGCCCATTCGTTTTGAGGTAAGCAATCTCCTTTTTGAGGCTAATGCATTCGTCCGTCGTATGTCCATGATCAGCATGAAACTCGCACCATTTAGTCTGGTCTTTGTCTTTGCTAGGATGCTCCGGCTTCTTGGGCCATCGTACGTTTGCATCGATCTTTCGCAAGGAATCCACTAGTTCTTTGGATGTACCTGCAAAATTGTAAGTAGATAAATCGGGATATCTAATTCTTCCTGTACCTTTGCTCGTGCGAGTTTTGGATTCTTGTCGAGAGTTTCCAATTTTGTTTACTCTCTTAGGTTTGAAATCATGTTTCTGTGCGCTCAGATTTTTCTTTTCGTTCGAATGCTTCCGTCTGAAGATGGCGTCGTCTTCAATTCTCATGTGGGCTAACGTTCGAGCTCGTACATCGTCAAAGTTCTCTGGTGGATACTTTGTGAGATCCGTATATAATTCCGAAGAATTATCGAGCCCACGTTTGTATGCTTCAATTGCAGTTTTTATATCGCAATTCTTGACTTCGATCATTTCTGCATTAAACCTGTTAAAATAATCACGTATTGTTTCTCCAGTTTTCTGTACGACATAGTACAAGTCACTGGTTTGCTTTTCCATCTTGCGACTGCTCGCGAACTGTCGAGTGAATTGGTTCACTAATTCAGCGAATGATTCGATACTCTTTGGCTTTAAATTTATAAGCCATTGTAGCGCAGCTCCTGTTAGAGTAGATCCAAAGCTTTTACACATGCATGCCTCCTGATATTGAGATGGGATCGAAGCAGTCCACATAAGCTGTTTGTATTGCGCGACATGTTCCACTGGATCTGTTATTCCCGAGTACTTGGTTGTAAAGGCAGGAATGTTGTACTTCTTGGGTATTTCCATAAGAGCAATTTCATCAACGTAGGGTGAAGCTTGAAATCCTGTCTTTGGTTCGACTTCAACTGGTACGGCTGCTCCAGGAAGTTTTGCGAGCAATGCGAGCATTGCTTTGTTTTGTTCCTCTAGCATTTTTAATCGTACGTCCATAAGGTTTTCAGCAGGTGTTACTCCAATATTTCCTTGATAGTTGGGTTGGATTGGAATATGGGCTACGGTGGTATTTATTGTTGGTATGTGTGGTATTGGCTCTGGAATTGAATAGAAAGGTCGAGGAGCACTTTGGGGTTGAACGTAGGTAAATACAGGAGGTGGTCCTGATGGAAGAGGAGGAAAAATGGTTTGAGATTGGTTATTCTGAGGTGGACGTACGTTATTTTGAGATACTTGTGTCATCACTGGTATTTGAGAGGCTTGAGGCATTGAAGGTGTTTGTGGTGTCCTGAACTGATTTTGCTGAACGGGAGGTGGTCTAGGGAGCGGTGCTGTTATCGCAGGATTAGTTTGAGAAACTTGAGGGTTTAGACCTCGTAATCGTACGATTTCGTTATTGGCTTCCATGTTTTGATTAGCCAACTGCTGGATTTGTTGCTGAGCAGCTGCTAGTTGTTGTTGTAGAGTTGGTTGGAAGTTATTCTCCATAATCCTGCAATGAATACTCAAGACAACTCGAAGATTAGTAGACAAACGTTTTATCAAACGAAATTTTCTCAGAACGGGGCCCCACGGTGGGCGCCAAATTGTTTTGGTAAAAAATTACACAATTTAATATCGTAAGATGATGTGAGACGAATCCGTCGAGAGAAAGAAATTTGGTTCGATAAAACGTGCGATAAAGTAAATGACAAGACAATTGATGACGCAGGAAAAACCTCGAGGTCGAGGAAAAAACCTGCGGCCGACTAAAAGGGGATAGTCGACGTTGCACTAAGTATCACCAATAAGGGGTGATATCCTCGAGAGTTACAGTATAGATCGTGCGATTACAATGAAACAAAATATCAATTACAAAGAGCAATATCAATATCGTAGAGAGTGTTCGCTAGCTTCAATGTAATCAGATGTCTTCAAACGATGTTCTCGAACTCCTTTTATAGCTGATCAGAGTGTAACAGTCGTCCTTAATTGTGCATTTAATGTAACGGCTATAACGGTAGCTAGATTCTCGTTCGTAACGGCTGGAGCTTTATGAGGAGCGTATCTTGGTTGTTAACGGTCATTTGTTCTTCAATGTTTGTTGTTTACCTGTTACAAATGATTAATCTCAAGATATAATTAACTGTTAGTATCATATCGTGCGATATTGTATGTTTTGTCGTACGATATAGTATAGAGATCGTTCGACGATTGATTATTATCGTTCGAGGGTATATTTGTCTTATCTCAGGACCTTATCTTAATACAGGATTATCATCCTGAAAGATATCTTAAGATTTTAAATCGGTCGTCGTGCGTCGTGCGATTTTTCACCTAAACAATATCTAAAAATGATATATTTTTTAGAGGAATTATAAATGGACCCCTCTATGAAGAAAATGGGTAGAGCTATGTGAGTGTACAAGTGAGACCCAGTATAGGAGGTCTATTTTTATGTGAGTGCATAAAAAGCTAAAGGAGGTCCATATAGGAGAGGCTAATTACACATTTTGACTTACTAACCAGACCCTTATAAACTGAATTGCTCCCTTACACACATCAAAATCAAACTATTTTTTATATTCCTGATACATCACACCCCCGTTAAAAGGATGCAAATAACAATCTCCCTTCCACATAGCAACACCCCTTTTTATTACTAGATACCAAGGTTGTCAAACTCGCGATCAAGCTCGTAGGCTCGTACGAGTTTACGATCCTAGCCTATAAAAACTAGTCGGCTCGCTTATAGGATCGTTTTTAGGTAAGCTCGTGTAGGCTCGCAGGATCACATCGTAAGATCGTAAGCTCGGCTCGGATCGTAAGATCGTGCTAACTATGTTATTTTAAAATTTTGGAGCTATTTTGAGTTTTTGACTGTTATTTTGAGTATTGGTAAGAGTTAAGACTTATGAGTATGCTATTTTAAGAGTTAAGACTTAAGGCTTAAGAGTTAAGACTTAAGACTATATTATTTTGAGATGTAGATGTATGTTATTTTGGATGTGGATGTATGTTAATTTGAAATTTAGATGTTGAAATATGGATGTATGTTTTCGAAATTTGAAGTAGGATCTGATAAAATTTATACTGACTTACAGTAGGTAGGATCTTACGATCCCGAGCCCGAGCTTACGATCCAAGCTTGCAAAGACAAAAACGATCCTAGCTAGGATCTCGATCTTAACAACCTTGCTAGATACATATAAAAACAATGAATAGAATTATAGATTTTATTCCATTCATTTGTTATTGTTCTATTTTGTTTTCGTTTAACATAATAACAATTTTTCTTAAAATATAAAAATATCCTCTCACGCTATTTATTTTAATCATAAAAATCCGGTAACACAATTACACAACCAAAGCTAACCAAAAAAGACAACCAGTTTTATTGTCTTATTTAATATTTATTATGATGTATATTTTCCGTCTATTTTTGGAGTGTTTTGCCGTTATGCCCATAACGGTGCTCCCCTTTGCACATATACCCACACCATTAGGCCGTTATAACGGCCCAAAACCCCGTTATTTGACCGAAATGTGCATAACGGCCCTTATAACGGCCTTTTAGAGGTATTTGTGTAAAGTGGGGGTGGGACTTTGTGCATACACATCAAATTACCGCTATTTTTGACAAAATTTTCTTTTTAGGATACTCTTCTGATTTCAGAACTATATATAAATAACCCGTACCAAAAAATTAAAAAAATTAAAAAAAGAAAGGTGAAAGGGTAAGATCGTAATTTGGTGGAGGGGGGGTAAAAAGCAATAAAAATTGATGGACAGAAGCTTAAAATGATTGGACGACACGCGGCTAAATCCTATTTGACAGGGGGTATTTTAAGCCTGCGGAGATAGTTTTTGTTCTGTGTCACCTCTGCACCGTTGATTGCGTGGACGAAAACTTGGGTTTTATTATCTACAAAAAATAACAATTGGAGTATTAATAATTAAAAACCATTTTCTAGAAATTCATACTAACCAATATTTGTTTATTTTATTCAATATTTGTTTTTATTAGTAAAATAAATATATTATTTTTACTTCAACGCAGCGGTGGTTCGGGCTCCAGCGGGTTGAGCCCGCCAGCTTCAAAAAGCCCGGCGGGCTGGAGGGTTGGCGGTGGCATGAAGCCGCTATGTTTGTGTGTGTTGTGTGTAAGAGGGTGGAGAGGGTTGGGTAAGGGTTGTAGAGGGTTATGTGAGGGTTGGAAAAAAACTGATGTGATGCTGACGTGGCTGTGTCAACCCGAAGGGCTCGAAGGGTTGGTTGTGTGTAGCCTTAGGTTGTGAGTAACGAATGGAGGCTTTCCTTCGGGCTTGCGAGGGCTCGAGAGGGCTGGGGTACACCTCAACCGACATCTTCGGCAGGTTCTAACAAAGGCTTGCAAGCCTTTAGCTATACCCGATGTTTCTCTCTCATTCTCCTTCTTTCTCTCTCTTGATATATATATATATATATATATATCAGTGTTCAAAAAGGCGCGCCATGGCGTGCGCCATGGCGCGATATGGCGTAAGACGCGTCTCCGCCGTTACGAAATACCCCATAGCGTTTCTGTAAGGCGTGGCTCACGCCATGGCGCCTCAAGGCGCGCTATATCGCGCCGCGGCGCGCGTTTTTTTTAAGACGTGATTTTTTTTCAAATTTTTTTATTTTAGTTATTTTTTTTCGTTTGTGTTGTAACATATTTAACTTTAACTTTTTCATTATTATAAACTTATCTAATCTCATCACCCTCAGTTCCACGAATTCATAAATGTTAGGTTTCACGATTAAAACGAGGTTATAAAGTTACCTTCATATATTTTATCCTACATATTCAATCAAAAACTATCTTTCTAATAATAAGCAATATGTTTTTTCCTCTTTTAATATGAATGTACACTTTCAATGATTAAAATAAATTATATAAAAAATATATATATGTATATGTATAATTCTATATATGACATACAATTTTGCCGACATATGTCACGCCTTGGAAAACGCCGCGTCCTCGCCATATCTCGTAAGGCTTAAGGCTTGAACTTGCCGCCACGCCACGCCTCACGCCTTTTTGAACCTTGATATATATATATATACATATTAAAAAGATAAGATTAAGGGTATGAGGATAGTAAGGCCTTGTAGGGTAGTGGTACTAGGGGTGTGATCGAGCCGAGTCGAGCTGAGTATCACCAAGCTCGAAACTCAACTCGAGCTTAGAATTTCAAACTCGAGCTCAGCTCGATTAAGTACTCGACACTTTCGAGCTCGACTCGGTTAAGTGCCGGAATATTTTCTTTTATGATTTAACTATGCAATTTCAACGATTTCAAAGATACAAAACAGAAAATGTGTAAGATTCAATTGGTTTACAACACAACGTGCAATGATTTTAATGGTTTATTAGTTTGTTTTTGTAGTATACTTAAAAATGTAATAGTTATAAAGATAAGAGGCAAAAACTACAAGCCTATAAACTTGAGCTCGATTAAGCTCGCGAGCATGTCAATCCGAGTAATTCAATACTCGAGCTCGGCTCGTTAAGGTACTCGAGTAGCTCGAGCTCGAGTCAATTTCGAATTTTCTCCGAGTCGATCTCGGGTAGCTCGCGAGTTGTCTCGACTCGATTACACCCTAAGTGGTACTACTATTGAGGGCTTGATGAGGGTAATGAAGTAAAGCTGATGTGGCGTTAATGTAACTGTAAAAACTTTGAGGGCTTGTGGGTCGCGTTACTTAGGCCATCCGCAGCGCTAAAGGTTTGGAACCGGTGCAGCCGGCATACCGGCAGTAACACCACCGCGGTATGCCGGTATGTGAGCGGTGAGGAGGCGCGGCGGTGAGAGCATACCGTTGCAAAATTTTTTTTTCTTTTTTTTTGTTTTTTACCGTTGTATAACGGATATATACATATATATATTTTTTTTAGTTTTTTTTTTACTTTTTACATATATATATATATATATAATTTCATCTATTCAATTTTTTACCACTCTAATTCATCTTCATCTCTTCCTCAACAAATTATCCCATCTCTTCTTCATCTTCCAACAATTTCATCTTCATCTCTTTCATGGATCCACACGGTACCCCTTCCGGTTCCCGACGTCCTAACTCGGCATCCCAAACGCCTCCACCGTCGGGTGTCTATCGCCCCGCAATGACGAACCCTATGGGGTTTGGAACTTGGTTGCCTCCATCGGGTTGGCCGCAAACCCCAATGGTCGACAACAATTGGGCGTATGCGAGTATGATCGCGAATACCCCTATGATGACGTACACCATGCACCCCCAACAACCGACGACGCAAACCCAACAACCCACGACGCAAACCCAACAACCCACGCCGTCACAAGTGTGGGAACCACGAGATGGAACCAACTTGTCACCGCAATCGTGGGGAGATGACGAGGAGGTACCCGAGACCCAACCGGAGTCGCCGCCACCGCCGCCACAACCCAAAAGTAAAAAACGTGGGAAGGGTAAGAACGTAGAAGCGAGCTCGAGTGCGAACCCGACCAAAACTAAAGCGCCTCATAAACCATGGTCGAGTGAGGAGGAGGTCGAGTTGGCGAAATCGTGGGCCGAAATCTCGGAGGATTCAACCATAGGTAACTATCGAACGGGAGGTAAATAAAAAACCGTTTTTTAACGTACTTAAGTATTCGCTAATGTGTTTTAATTTTTTTCATTTTTGAAGTAGACAATTTTTGGATGCCCGTTAAAAGGTCGTTAGACATATGCATGGGGTACGGCCCCAACGTCCGCTCAAGCGACTCCGTGCAAACCAAAGTGAGATTGCTTCTATCGGGGGTCTCGAAATTTGCTTGTATCTACAACAACACATTGAATCACCGAAATAGCGGCGAATCCGACGTTAATATCTTAGAACGAGCGCTCGAGCGATACCGACGTGAGTATAATCGAACATTCCCTCACCAAGCCGCTTGGAGAGTTCTCATCGAATGCCCGAAGTACAACCCGGTGGAAATGATGAACCCATCGGACATCCGCGCGCCTACAAACAAACGGTCGAAAACGTCCGAAACCCAAACGGACTCCCCCGGCGATTCCGATGCTCGTACTTACACCCACCTCGGGGATGATGAGCCACACTCACAAACCGAACGGCCACGACCAATGGGTCGGAACGCGGCGAGACGTGCGAGGTCTTCGTCTTCGACAAACGAAGGCAACACGGGCATGTCAACCCAAGTAGGCGCTCTCACACATGGTATCACCGGGCTTATTGAACTTAAAGAAAAACAAAAGATGGCACACTTCCAATTCTACACATCACCGCACAACCATCTCTCGGGTAACATTTTGGAGACCACGTTGCGAGAGAAGGCGCGGTTGCGCGAACAATAAGATTGGCCTCCTTTCGAATAGTTTTTTATTTTTAATTTTAATGTAATTTTTTTAATTGTTATTTTTAATTTTAATTGAAAATTTTAATTTTAATTATTATTTTTAATTGTTAATTTTAATTGTTAATTTAAATTTTAATTTTAAAATGAATTGTTAATTGTTTTTTTTATTTAAAAAATCATACAGGTGGTATGACCTGTACGGCTGTGGGTAAATGGTATGGTAATGGTAAGGTAGTGGTAAAGCTGATGTGGCGCTGAGGTGGCAGCCTGTACAGGTGGTATGACCTGCACGGCTGTGGATGGCCTTATAGCCTTAGAATTTAACCTCGTCACAGGTACTTTATCGTAAGGAATCAATGATATATATTTTCACACATAATATTTTTCTTACGAATTTATTGTTTTTATCCTTACTAAGAACTGTTCATATTGACTCTTCGATATTAAAATCTCATTATTTTAATTATAAAGCTACAATTTCGTGTTTTAAGTTCTTAGATGAGCAACATCGTCATTACAACGCCAATAGTTAGAAGTTTGAGATCGAACAAACCTTTTTGGCTTGCAACCTGCCCCTTGATTGATTTACTATAAAAAAAGACGTTAACAATATAAAATACAATATTTGGTTTGATAATTTATTGTAGGAGTCACAAAAAGTCACAAAAAAAAAATATAAAAGTAGTTTATCAAAAAGTTATTCATAAGCTACACTAAGTATTTTATCAAAAAGTCACAAAAAATTATTCATAAGTTATTTTAAGTAGTTTATCAAAAAGTTAGGTTATAAACTAATTTTATCTATCTAGATATTTATACAAAAATAAAATAGCTTATGTTTATCGAACAATGAAGTAATTTTTGAAGTGTAACAACCTAAAACATGAATCCAATTTTTTTGATAATGGGTTAGAAGTTTAGGTAACATGGTAAAAAATAATATCTAGATAAAAATATGAAAATAATTTATCCATGTGGGTTTTGAGATTTTAGAATTCTTTTTTCAAAAATAATTCAATTTTCATAGTAAATAAAAAAACTAACAATTGTGCAGTAAACAATTAATAATAAAAAATACCAATTAGGAGTCAACTAACAACACAAAAATCTAATAGTAATATGTAATAAATTAAAATTAATAATTATGCGTTAACTAATTAAGCTTAACCCCAAGTGGTGTTAATGATTGGAGTATTTAACTAGTTACCTTTTTGAGTTCGTTTTATCTCGAGCTTGAGATTAATAATTTTTGAGTTTCAGTCGATATCAAATATAAAATAAAGCTTGTTTAGCTTGATAACTCGAACACCATAACACCAATGTTCGACTTAATTCAGAATAAATTTTAATTTGAGTTCATCCTAGCAATTCGAAGACATACTTTTTGAGCAAAACATATTCTTTTTTCATAAATCATACATTCGTAATTATTGAGCTTGACTCATTAAATAAATTAATCCATCTAGATTTTTGAGTTTCAGTCGATATCAAATATAAAATAAAACTTGTTTAGCTTGATAACTCGAACACCATAACACCAATGTTCGACTTAATTCATCTGAAAACTCGAATAAATTTTAATTTGAGTTCATCCTAGCAATTCAAAGACATACTTTTTGAACAAAACATATTCTCTTTTCATAAATCATACATTCATAATTATTGAGCTTGACCCATTAAATAAATTAATCTATCTAGAGTGTGAACATATATATGAGCTTGTAAAGCTTGAAGTTTTGGTATAACATATATATCAAAGTTGTTATTCAATCATGTAGCTCGAACATTGAAAAACACAACAGCTCGAGCTTTACTTTGAATAAGTTTTTCAAGCTCGATATTTGTATTAATTTTTCAAGTTGAGCTAGAGTAACCCTGCTACTCAAACTCGATTACATTCGCTAACAGGAATACTTAACCAAGAATAAATAATTCAAGAATTAGACGTCAACTAACAAATTTTCTAACTGCTAACAATTAAAGGTAATAAATAACAATAAACATAATATAGAATAACAAAAAGAATTACAACCCGAAAATTTAAAATGATTATTTTCTTGGGTGAAAAATTTCGATTAAATATTTCATGGAGTAAACACCTTATTATTTTAATGTCAACATAGCATACATATATATATATATAGTAAATTACAGATTTGGTTCCTAAGGTATGTCAAAATTTAATGATTTGGTCTCTTAACTTTATTTATTATATAATAATCCTTCAGGTATGCAATTTGTTATGGATTTGGTCCCTCACACTAACGACCGTCCAGTTCCTTTGTTAAGTACAAGCGTAAATCGGTCTTTTTTTGGTAAATTATGGATTTGGTCCCTAGGCTATAAAGAACATGAAGATGATGATTATGAAGATGAACATAAGGAACAGTCTTTAAGTTTTTAATCAATCTTTAGCATAAAATCAACCATTTAGTAAAACCTAAATTAGACTCTATAATAGAAAATCCTTATCCAAAATCGTGTAAATGCACAAATAGAATAAACGATTTTGGACATCCAAATCCAAAATCATGTAAACTATAGCAAGTGAGTAGCAAAAGCGATTTTCGGCCAAAAAACCCTCAATCGAAAAGCAAATATGGAAAAGGCAACTCAAATTGAGAGAAGTAGAAGTTCTGGCGTGTTCGTCCCCCTCCGTCGTAACCCTATGTGAAAACGGTTTCTGGGTTTGATTTCGAAATGATTTTAGATGATCGGTAGACTCTGAGAGGCGGCAACTATGGGTAGACTTCGATCTCAGAGATAGTGGCGTAAGCGGTGGTAAATATGACCTGCTGCGAAAGATGGTGGCAGTGAAGGGGGTTTATGATTTGGTCTTTGGAATGATATAGGGTTTTGATTAAATTTGGTCTCTGGAACGGTTTCTACAGGTGAAGTATTTGATGTCTATTAGATTGTTTGATTTAGATGTTAGGATTTTGATATAAAGTTGAGGGTTAATGTAGATCTTAGAGTTTCCTTTTAAGAAGATGAAGATGAACATTGTTCTTCATGAGTTTGAGTTTATAATTTTGGTCCTTGTAATTTAAGAAAATGATAAAATAAAATAAAAACTAATGGATTTGCCCTAGTACTTAATAGAGTCATTAGACGACCGTTTTTCTAATGGACCAAATCCATAACAAATTGCATATGTGGAGGGTTGTTGTATAATAAATGAAGTTAAGTTACCAAATCCCTAAGTTTTGACATATCGCACGGACTAAATTTGTAATTTACTCTAAAATTTATAATTAAAAACAATAATTTTTTTAAATTTATGGGTCATTTGACCCCCTCCCATCCACATAGATCTATCCATGATAACGAGTTAACGACCAATAACATAATTTGCCTAACTGACACCAGATATTAACGAGTAAAGAGAATTCATCACGTTACATCTCATGAGCTGCAACAAGTAAACAACATCCACAACTGAGATTTATTACTATACCTGAAACCCTAAGCCTTATCTAGTGGAAAATCACACTTTGCTTTTTCCTTTAGAAAACTCTACATGAAACATACATGAGAAAATGGTTAAATTTCAAAAGGAATATTGTTACACCGAAAGGTCTAATTTCAAAACATACCTATGAATGCCTTTTCCTTTATAGTTGAGTAAGATAATCTATGCCAAAAAAACCATAACAAACAATAACATCCAAAAAAGGTAACCACAACTATGGCCTTGTGGATAGTCAACACAACCTCATTAGAGATCTTGGATTCGACGACCACATAGTCCAGTCAATTCTATCAGCGATCCTCCATTCTAACCTTTCAAAACATTTTCGTTGATATTCAAAAAACAAATCCTCCAATTTTCTTTTGTGTTTTTCGAATACCAAATGATTGCGGTGTGACCAAACGAGATAAATGAAGGCCCAAACAACCACGAGTTATCTTCCCTATTTTCTTCTCCACTTGTCGAGACTAGCAATTGGTTCAACGAGTTAACATTTCGCACATCCATGTTCCACAACGCATCTACCATTCTCCAAAGATTACGCACCTCCTCACAACTAAATAGCGAATGATCCAACGTTTGCAGCTCCGCCGAACACCGAGAGCATAACGTCGAGTCTAGCTGAAACCCCATCGTGTCTAACACATCCCAGCAGAAGTCTTCCACCTCTCGCTCTCCAAATTATAACGACTATCCTTTTCGAGACAATCTTCAACCATCTAGTCTTCACCACTTCGCTCGCTGCTGCCTCTATTATTTTATAAAATTACAAAACCCAAAGCATTATTTCATACAAATCAATTTAAAATAATTGTAGTAAAAATTATTAGGATCCCACCAATCAAGATCTATAAAGGGCTCAAAATTGCACTTTCTATCTACATCAAACTAGTTCACACAATTAAAGTGATTAAATGACATTTTATTTTCAACCAATATAGAACAAGTTGTCACGTTTTTTAATTTGAGTTATTACCTTAACGGACGGTGAATTTCTTTTAAATTTAAGCAATTCATGAAAAATTTTTTCACAAAAGTACGTAAAAACAAAGCAACTTTTTATTTGATCACATCCAAATGGAAAAAGAAACATAAAAAGCAAATTTATAGTTTGACAATTTAATATCACACTTTTTGACCATCAAGATTTAATGAGGAAGTCTAGTTATACCCCCATTGACATCAATTAGAAAAGGACGTCAAGATTTTACCACTCAATTAATATGATTAGCCAATTGGAAAAAGAAAATATTTTTCTAACTTTTCATCCTTTTGTAATTATTATTTTGTTGAAATTTTGGGAAAATCCAACAAAGAATTGTTGACTATATTTGATTAATGACTAAGCTTTGAATTGAATTTGACCAAAATTATTCCATGATTAAACAACAATCCATTCTTTTAATGATGATTATCATCATACCCTTTGAATTTTTTTGTGTTTTTTGACCAACAATTTGTTCTCAATTATTTAAAATGTGTATTACAATGATTGATAATTTTTATCGTAATAGTTTTAAGTAGTTCATTTGTAGCATATGAAGAAAATGTGGGGAAAATCAAAAATATTTTGCAGTTTTAATTTTACATAAATGGATATACTTCTTTCTGGATAGGCTCTCAACTCTCATTGATCTACACAGATCCATGTGTATCATGTCAATGGGACTCTTACTGTTTGTATCTATCCTCGGTTAAAAACTATAAATACATCATCAAATTGAAAAATATTTTATTTTATAAGAAAACTATTAACGTATTTCAAGTACATAAAAAGTATATAATTTTAGATTTATACTTCTGTAATACTTATTATTGTAGATGTGATTATGATTTACATTTATAAATTTCTAAACATTAGAAATAAAAGGAAGAAATGGAAATACAAAAAGTATTTATAAATTGGAAAAATATCAATTAATATTTATAAATACATAATTGATGTGGTTGAAAGCTTTTTATTGTTGATGGATGTATCAAATTTCCATGCCTTAAAAAGATAAGATTAGTGACCATTTGACCAAACAAAATCACATCTTTTTGGTGTGTTAGCATGCTGAATAGCTTTATGTGGAAGTGGGGTATTTTGAATTATGGTAATTTTGATTATCATAACCATATTTACTATTTGTTTTTCATAATTAGTTTAAACCTAAAAAACCTTGTTTCAATGACAAATTATGGAATTTTGTGTGTTGTTAGTTGTTAAAACAATATATATATATACACACATTTTTTATGGCAAATAAATAAATATATAAATAAATTATTTTTATAATAAAATTAGAAATAATAGGATTTTTTGAAGTTGTAATAACAGAAAATAAATATAATATTCTTGTTATAGGTAAAATTATAATTGGAATGATTGATAATTTATTCATTCTATAATTTTTTAGAGTAAATTGTAGATTTAGTCCTTGTATTTTGATGCTTCTTGTATCTTTATTCTAGATTTGTTCCTTATGATATTCATTTTGTTCTATCCCAATTTACTTGTTTTAATATATTTTTATAATTACAAGAACTAATGGTTAAAATCTTTTTTGTTTTCTTTTTCTTCAAGAAATTAGTTTAAAGATCTAACCATTCAAAGTGGCACAACTAATGGATTTTCTAAGCTTTTCCTTAATTTGCAAATGTTTAGTTAGGAAATGCACAACTGTATACTACACCCACGCCTATATTTTTGCCGCTCCATTGAAAGACACGCCACTTTGTGTATAGATTGCTTAAAAAGCTGCTGAATTTTCTATTTATTCGCTATTGCATAATCTATAATGATGATTGTTAATTTAGAATTTATTTAACATTATCATAATGATTACTTTAAAGATACGGTTTAGATATATAAAGCACACAAGCCATCTTAGAATAGAAGATACTAGTTGATGCTACAACATTAGGTCAACTTTAAATATAGATCAACATCACCTTAGCCTTTTGAATTTTGACAAGAAACAAATAAAGGATTGCATTGAGCAATGAGTCACACTAGAATTATTATGGCACCATCTAAAACTGATAAATGAAAATCACAGCAATAATGCATACAATGTACTTTATTTAAAATTAAAAAAATAGTAGAGCCTTATCATAATTAAGTTTCTAAAGTGGAAATCGATAAACCACTGTATAAAAGTTTGAAAATAATCATTTAATGTAAAGTTCAAAGAGCATGCTTTAAACATGATACCATTGGATCTCTACAGATAAAATAATTGTTATTGTAAATTTGTATGATTGGCATTGTCATTACAATAATGGATGGTTCATGAACAAAAATATGGGATTGATACATATGCTCATTCCAAGGACAAAGAATTTATCCATCTTCTTTTATTTATATTTGCAGATTTCAATCTATCTTAACAAATTTTAATAAATTCATACTTATGAATGTTGTTGAAGGTATGCCAAAGTAGGTGAAGGTGGACTAAGGTGATGAAGGCAACGACCGACGAGAGTAGATGAAAGTCTCTTTGTTTTTCTAACGCTTATACAGAATTCTGTTAATTGTTTTTACTAGAAAATTTGTTCACACAAGAGGTTACAACTCTCATATAAACCATTAGTCCATTCATATAAGTTCTAATCAGTTCCCTAAATAGATTTTTACTTGAATTCATCGAATTTCTGTAGTAGACGTCGATGCATATAATGGTTTATGTGATGTATCGCGTGAAAGTGATAATTCCATGCACATCTATATGCATTCATAATGATAATTCCATTCACATCTATATGCATTCCATTAATGTATGTCTTTAATGAAATAACTACGCATTGCATGTAAATATGTAATATTATTTCATGAAATCGATAATCGTTGATAAACCGAGTAATGAATCATAATGAATGGACTAAAATGAATAGTTTTAGATGAGGTTGTACGATTGCAACATTTAAGGAACCTATATATATAGTAAGACCCTTTCACTATTTGGGAAGGGGAACAAATTTTGTCTTATAAGGGATTTGATACCTCTTCTATTAGACGTGTTTTAAAAACATGAGTCTAGGTGTATGGACATAGCGGACAATATCTAGTACAATTAGCCTGGGATGTTACGGATGGTTGTAGGATCCCACATTGGATGGGGAGGGGAATAAAGGTTTCTGTGTAAAGTATTTGTTATATATCTCCTCTATCAAAGGCGTTTTAAAACCATGAACGGAGGTGTACAGATGGTTCAGAGATGAGAACCAAACTAGTGTGCCAACAAGGATGATGGGCACCCAATCGGGTGGATTGTAAGATCCCACGTCGATTGGGGAGGGGAACAAGAGTTTCCTTATAAGGGATTTGATACCACCTCTATTAGACGGGTTTTAAATTTGTGAGTGTAGGTATGTGAATGGTTTGTCTGATATGTTGTGTGTGTGTGTGTGGTGATAATCATTTGAGAACATGGTTATTTATGAGAATTGTGAGATGTAACCATATCCACAATTTTACTAAGTATCCACAACATATATTACCAGGTACGGGTTTATGTTTCAGACATAAAACACTCATGCGTTAGATCAATGAGTATTAAATGTATAAAACATCATTGTAAAAATATGTGGAACCCCAGGATTAATCTCCAAAAGAGCCCTTGAGGAGAGAAGGGGGGTTCCAACATATATAGTGAAGATTTGGTCCAAGTCTAGCCGATGTGGGACTCTAACAATCATGTTTCGTTTAATGATTAACGTATATAGAAATCACATTACTTTCGATCAAGTGAGTAATCACAATATAAATTACCATGTATGGGTCTCTCTCTCTCTCTCTCTCTCTCTCTCTCTCTCTCTCACACACACACACACACATACACAAATATATATTATATATATATATATATAATATGTGTGTGTGAAGGTTCAAATAAGAACACCTTCATTTTGTAAAAACACAAGAATAACATTATCACATGTGATAATACACATGCAAGACTTGTTGTATGTAGACGGTGTACCCTACGACTTAGGTCGCGCCAAAGGTGGTACGCGTCTCAAATTTGGCATCATGTCGAGTATAGTATCACATTAAGTACATATTTATCAAACCTGATAATACATGTGAGAGCGCCTAGTAGTATAAGGGCGACTTGGCGCACAACCTAAGTCGCACCAAAGATCCATTTACGTCTCTAACTTAGTATCACACGTGTATCATATTTGATCAAATATACTATCACACATAGTTGACTATATTGAATGGTGTTCTCGTGTTCTTTTAATATGAAGGTGTTCTTGTTTGAACCCTTAAATGCATGTTTAATGAGAAGAGAACCAATTTGCGAGAAATGCCAAGTCACATGTGTGATACAAAACACATGATCCACTTGATCACATCTGATACAAACACGTTGTATTAGGTGCCGACCATAGCACTGGTGACTTTTCTTGCGACATTCGTCGCGTTGACCAAGCGGCCTATATTCTTTTGGATGTGTTGTATAACATGTAATATGTTCTTTCTCGCACTTCTTATAAATCGAATGATTTCTCGCTTGATCCTCAATCTACATGTATGCACTAAATCTTAACAACCTTATATTAAGAACACTTTTTAAGATAATCTTATAAATACTCTATTTGTATAAATGTTTTGAGCTTGCAAAGAAAACTTATGAATCTTTGGTTTATATTGAAATACTAAATTTTATAACTTAATAAATGACTAAAAATCATATTTGAATGATGGACAAAAACATTTGCTTTTATATCTTCTTTCATATTTTTCGAAGTTCCTTGATATTATAAAGTCATAGATTTTTTGCTGAAATTTTCATTTCTTGTCTTTTGACAGAATATATATATATATATATATATATATATCTAGGGGTGGGTTCAAATGTGAACCACTTTTTGGATGTGAACATGAGGACAACCGAGAACGCAACACGTGGCGGATGACTAGGCGCAACGTCAGGTCCACGGCGGATGACTAGGCACGATTCATAGGAGGGCATTGAATTAAAGGAGGGGACCACACTCAAAGCTGCCACATGTCGCGCTCTCGGCTATACTCACGTTCACAACCAAAAAGTGATTTGAACTTTCATCTCTCTAATAATATATATATATATATATCAAACTGGTCCATTTGTATTTCAATAATGTAATGTATGTGATGATTACAAAACGAATGGGACAATTTGCCCTGTTCCAATATTTTCAATCAGTTTTAATTTTATTCATCAATTATTGGATTATCAATAAAAATCTTAATAGTCCCCTTTATGGATTTTTGTGGTTTATGTTTTTTATATAACTTTACATTCTAAATTAGTAGTTTCAGCAAAAAAGAGGAGATATTGGCAAAAAAACTAACAACTTGGCCGTTTTTTTTCTAATTTAGTTTTATGACTAATGTGTGATATGTAGTTAAATGAGTTTTTGTGTTCTTGATCTAAATTGGCAATTTTTAACATAAGTTCGTTACATCGGTTTTGTAAAGTAGAATGAACAATAGAACTTCCTAATATCGACAACAACATTGATTCACGAGATATATAAAATCATCAAAAAGAACAATATTACTTGTTAAATGATTTATGCTGATTATTAAATACTATATAATCAGAGTCTGTTTCTTAAAAAAAAAAAAAAAAAAGACAATTATGTGGATAATCGTCTCTGCCTCTTCACAAATTTGTAGTGGTAATGTTATAATGAATGAGGAGGAAAAACATACATAACATAGCGAAATTAGAGAGGTAACAATTTAGTTTTTTTTTTTCTTTTTCAAAGTTGATTGACTAAATCTAAAATAATATTTTTGTAAGATTTTGTATCGTTGATTAAACGTGAGAATTGCTTTTCGTTGAACTTAAAGAAAAGATTAGTTAAAATACCAGTTTGAAATTGAGCAATCATTATATTACTCTATGAAATGAATAAACGATTTATTTCACTAATTAATGGTGAATTTTATCAATGAAGTTTTCTAGAAAATTGGTACATAAAGGTATGATTCTTAAAAAACCATCACAAAAGTTGATGGGTAAATTGTTAGAGCAAAGTCCAAATCAGTGATAGATGGCCCAAGGTTCTTAATAATTTGAGAAAAAACATCGAATTCCACATGAACCATTGGCATTTTTGGGTTATTCGTCGGTAATCAACGACCAAATTTCATTGGATAATTTTTTAAAGTAAAAGTCATTTATTTTTTAGTGATAGTAGTTGTTTAGACTTTAGATAAATTAAGCTTTATGCTATGTTTGACAAACTAGCTGATAATCCAGGTGGTAGCTGATAGCTGATAATCCAGGTGGTAGCTGATAGCTGATAATCTAGCTGTTGATTGATAAGCTAGCTAGTACTGATAAGCTAGCTTATGAACAAATTATGTTTGGCAAAAACTAACTTATAAAGTATGTAAAATGACCAAATAGGGTATCTTTGAATTTAATAGTTAATATTGACTAATAAGGGTATAATTGGAAGAAAAAAAAACTACAAAAAGCTCCCAAAAAGCTACTCAAAGTAGCATTTTAAAAAGCTAGCTTATGGTACATGTTTGAATGGACTAGCTTATAAGCTAGCTTATTTTTGCCAAACACAACCTTAATGTATTTCAAGGTGAAGTTCATATGTAAATCTCTATTGCAAAAACTCGGGATTTTTTTCTTTAAATTTCATATGTGAATTGACGTTACAGATTATTTATATATATAAGTGTTTACAAATGCATCTTTTAATTGGATTTTTTTAGTGACTCATATATGAACCTTTCCTTAACGTTTCTTTTTTACCTTCTCATTATATTCAACATTCGTATTTCAACTTCCGACTATATATTAATGCTTCCCTCAAAATCGAATCCTAGCTCCACCTATTCTAGCCAAAAAAAAATATCATATTCCCATATGGCCAAATCCCAATATATATCCATAACAATATTTCCTATAAATTTTTTAATTTAAATAAACCATAAAAATATTTCCTATAAATTTGATCTTTTATACAACCATCGCCCTCAAATTAAAAGTGTAGGACATGTTATGTCATCGACCCTTCTTTTCATTGAAAATGAAAAATGATGTTTTCCTATGGACTTGGACATGGTGTGTGATTCAATGTTGCCTAGCTTAGTTTCATGAATATTGGATGAATATTAAATTTCATTTATTGAAATTCAACTTTTTTTTTGCTTTTGGAATCATTATAAGAAAGTTAGAAAAAAAAAACTTTTTGATGTAATTTCTTTTAGAGTAAATTACAAAAATCAAAAACATTCAACAAACTTCGGTTTTGTTCCTTCCTTTTAGAAACTACAAAGACCAATCATTAAGCTTTCAACTTTATTATATACGTCGTCCTTGACCCTTGCGACCGTCGGAATGTGATGTTAAGTGATCTCATGCGCTAGTCACTCAAGGGACATTTTAGTCATTTTGCATGTTTTTAATAAAAATAAATAAGTCCTTTAAGCATTTAAAAAACAAAAATCTAACCTCCTCCCCCACTCAACCTGACTCGTCCCTCTCATCTTCATGCCATTCTCGTCATGTCAGGTGCCACCTCTCTCAATGCACTATAGATCTCTAAAAAACCTAAACACTTTTATGTTTTCTTTGTCCTCTCTTGGTTTCCCTACCTTCCACTACTTTCATCTTGCATTACCCATGCATCACCAATCCCTAGTGCTCACAACTGCCAAGTACCACTAGTAATCAACACATAACTCCATCACCATCATATGCCCCCACCACTATCGGTGTCCTCCTTATTTTGAGTGTAAGGTATGTTTTTTTTCTTATGAGAAGTGTGGATTTTTGGGAGTAGATGAACAAGAGTGCGAGCCTAATGGGGTCGTCATTAGCAATTGCAATTAAGTGTAACACTCGTATTTTTGGTACGTCCCTAGTGTTTATTTATACTAAATTTAAGTGAAGAGTAGATTACATTTATGAGGAAAGTTAATGTATGAAGTGTAATAACCCAAAAGTATATTTTCAGATGTTTCCAAGTTTAGTGTCAATTTTGAGAGAACTCTTGGATGTAGGGACTAAAAGGCAAATTTTAGGATGAAGAGGGTAAAGCCCTCTAAACCCGCTCTTCTCATTTCATTCTACCGAAGCTAGAGAGATTTAGAGCTTTGGAGTGGATTTCTCAACATTCTCATCAAGGTAATCACCAAATCCTTTACAACCTTTGATTATTTGTAGGTTTGGATTGAGTTTTAGGGTCTATCGATTTAGGGGATTTCATGAAGTCAATAGAAGATGATATGTTTGCCTGTGTGGATTGCTTCCTTTAAATTTTTGAGTAAGAACCACCATTAATGGTGAGTCCTTTAAGCGTTTTTCATGACAAGGATTTTAGAAAATGTGAACAAATTTTGTCATTAACAGGTATATGAGTTCCTACTGAGGGTATAGAAAGAGGATTATTATGTATATTATGGTGTTGTAGATTTGAATTTTAATTTGAGAATGTTAAAGTATTCCTTACGTGTAAAGGAATCCAACTAGATAAGCCAACTCTGTTTAACGAGTGAGAATTTTGTGTGATTCTTTGGAGCACTGGGTATGGTTTTGGGATGACTCGGTCGAGTAGAGTTGTGGTGAAACCATTCGGATAGGCATTGTAATGCCAATGTGTTACCGACACAATTGGTATGGTTAGCAAATGTGAAGAGCTATGTTTATGGGTACGTCATTGGCGGACTAGGTATTAGGGCTCCTTCCCACAGGTACCACCTTGGGTTTCTTCAAGACCAATATATTTATTTATTTGACTATTATCTTCAGAGCTCATTGAATCAATCAAAGTGCGAACAAGCTTGTTCAAACACCAACACTTACAAAAAAAAGGATAGCCCTTATTCTTTGATTGTGCTAACACGATAGAATGTTGTTGGACCATTCTTAGTGTTTGTATCCGTTAAAGTGATCCTCATTTGATATGAATGGATGCTTTTGATGTGAACTGTCATCAACTATATCTATCGAAATCACAAATTCAAAAAGATATGTCTTTTAGTAACAGAGATGATGCGGTAATTATCGTATATAAAAAGCGTAACAAGTTTTAACCTCTAATGCCTAGCCACCGTCTTACCACATATACAGACAAGCGTACCTGATCGTGAGTAATATAGTGTAGGAAAGTCCAGGTATCGTATCTACCACTGGGAACGGTCAAGTTATCGTAGACTAAAGTCTGAATCGGTTTAATTAATCTAAAAGGGGGGTTTTGTATAAAAAAGGTTTGAATACTGAAAAAGATAATTAACTAAGTAAAAACTAAGAAAGCAATTAAAATACTGTTTTAAGATTATAATAAGGAAAAACAGCAGTACTTATCATGATAAAGTGAATCCCCAATATGGATGATATGAATAGGTCGAAGGTTTGGTTGTTTTGACTATTGTAGGAATTTAAGTCTGGGACACCCTAACATGTGCAATTTATGGCTATGAACTAGGATATGGTCCTCCTAATTCCAATCCTAAATCGTTTGGTCCACAATCTAGAATCGGTAAACCCTTCCCAATCAATATCGCAATGGCTCTTTTACTATCGGTCACTATTGGTCAAAGTAACCCCTTAACATAACTCTATGGTCCAAGTCAGGCTAAGCTAGGTTGATTATCCTTTCGGAGTCTATCTGTTTTGGTCTAACAAATACACCCAACCAAGTGAATTCAAATCGCCACAACAACATCAATCAAAAAGGAACCATAAAAGACATTCAATTAATCAAGAACAAACCAATAAACATTAATCACAAAGTATCATCCATAAAGGTTCATCTATCATGACAAGCACTACTAATAAACTACTCACTCATAATGAAAACAAAAACATAAACAAAAGTGGACATCGACATGATACCGACAGTACAACGATGGATGATCGGAGATCGACTTCCGCAGCGTATCAGCACCTTTCGTACTCTCACTCTCGTTCCTTTGTACTTCCCTCGTGTATCGGACATGTTTTGAACTGAAGGAGGAGGCTGATATTTAAAGGAAAACGTCCAGGCTCCATCTGGCGATCGCCAGGCTGCCAACTTGGCGACGCCAAACACTTAAATCAACCCTAATCTCCAATTCAGTCGCACTTGGCGGCGCCAAATAGAGGACTTCGCGATCGCCAAGTGTCTTCTGTGTTGACTTTGTGCATTTTTCACGTTTTCTCGTCTTTTTTCGTACTTTTCCGTTCCACGGCCTCCAAATCCTTCACAAACAATAATAAGCTCATTTAGTGCATGAAATGATCATAAACGGGTGAGAAATGGGGTAAAGTCATACGATTACGCGCAACCAAAACATGTATAATTTTGGTGTTATCAAGAGACTAGTTTGTTAACCCCAATGGGGCAGCCTACCGGTTAAGGCTTGGTGTTGGGGAAAAACCCACCCAAGTTCGAATCCGGGGGTGAGCAACCAGGGGCCACTGAGTATTAATCCCAGGGGAGCATGCTTTAGCTCTCGGTAAAAATTGCCAAGGATGTAGTCTGGCCAAAGTCCAGGTGAACCTTCTCAAAAAAAAAAAAAGAGACTAGTTTATCGAATACCAAAATAAATTGTCAAAATAAGAAGTTGGAAAATCAAAGTTTCTTATTGCAGCAACATGAAAGAATCATTTGATAGTTGATGGAAGTTTTGTATTTACAAAATTACACATCAAAACATATATCTTATTTTTGTTGTTGAAAGAGAGTATCTTCCTGGAACTAAAGGAGTATCACAACTTATTAGAAAATCGTTACAATATATGAGTGAGAATGGTTATGATCATAAACACTATTTAGGTATTTCATGATCAATCACATACATTAATCAAATTATTTATTGGGTCCAATTTAGTATGAAAGTAAAAAACTACAAATAGTGTGAATATACCACCAATCACTCTCCTAATTTGTCTCTTTTGGTTTTTATCCCTAAAATACATTAAAATACGCCAACAATTAATATTTCACATATCATATATATCCTTCTAGTTAACACTCTTAACTGAGGTCTATAAGTATCAACACGTGTTGCTCACATGAGAGACAAAGTTAGTAAAAAAAATTGTCATTTTAGTTTTCCTTTGAACATAAATAATTAAAATTACTAGCTCCTTCTCAGTGAACCCTTACCGCCACTATCGTCTATCATTTAGTAAAATCCCAAAGACTCAAAACCCTAAATCAATCGCAAATACAAACATAAATCTCAAGATCATCAACAACACGTTTATACAAATTCAAAGAATAAATTGGTGATACATAATGTATGTAAGATCAAAACCTAGATCAAAATTAAAATAAGGAATCCTAAAACATCAATGTAACAACCCGTCCCACATGGATAAAAAGTAAACTTGTAAGCTCCTTATAAGCCTCAGGTCATAGCCTACCAATACCTTCCATGGTTTTAAGTTGGACTCAAAGTTATTGGGCCAGTCTATAGCTTTGTGCTTTGGGGTGTTACAAAATGGTATCAGGGTCGATCCTTGTACCATCAGGATGGTGGGGCAAATCCCATCAGGAATGATGAGTCCTCGTGGAGGGATGTTGGTAACATCTTAGGCGAATCCCACATCGCCGAGGACAAGGAGAGAAAGATTATGGGTAGCCTGACGAGGACCTCAGGAGTTCAAGTGGGGGAGTTTGTAACAACTCGTCCCACATGAATAGAAAGTAGAACTTGTAAGCTCCTTATAAGCCTCAGGTCATAGCCTACCAATAACTTCCACCATGGTTTTAAGTTGGACTCGAAGTTATTGGGTCAGTCTATAGCTTTGGGGTGTTACAATCATCCTTGAAACAAATCATTGTAGAAATAACCCCAACTATTAACATTAATGTTAATGGCAAAAGTACAACATATGTAGAAAGTGATGTTGATAGCAGAATAAAAATGGGTGAGGGTTTACATATTACCATACAAGAAAGCATTGAGATTATAAAGTAGATTGTTTCTAAAGAAAGGGGTACTCCGCATCTCGTAGACCAAATTGTCGTGTTACTTCATAGATTACCCTAAAGGATACAATACCTATTGTTTAACATCCTGTAGGACTGTTTTTTGTGATATGTTGCCCTCTTCAAATTCCGTCCGGCTTTGATAACCACAAATTCCTATCAATTTTTCGACCGCGGAGTCTTCTCGAAATCGAATCAAAGCTTCTTTGTTGCAATTCATAAACTTTGTCTACCAGTCTACCAAGTCTCTATTACCTCCATTGAAAATAATTTGGTTCCCTCCTCCAAGTTCCACTTCCAACCCACTAATCCCCCACCCACTCTCTCCCTAATCCACAATCACTCCCTCTTTGCATGTTTTAAATTATAATAGGCGATTGAAACGGTCTTTGAGATAATGTGTATACAATCCATCTATCCAAGCAAAACTTGGTTGTCTCCCTTTCCCACCTCTATCCCAATTGACCTCCCAACATCTATTCCTATCTTACTCAAATCTGACCCAACTTTGAGCACATTGATCCACACCGACCCACCACCCCTACTCTATGAACATTCTCTTTGATGCCACTGCCCTCATCCTCATATATACTTCTAGCTACCTTGACCCAAAGTGCCTCCTTCTCCTTAATGAACCTCCTTAAGATATATCAATCTCATCTTCCATTTTGCTAGTTTGTCTTGGACCCTTTTAAGCACCTCCCTCCAACTTTTAATCTTGTTTCGTCTAAGTATCTAGTTAATAATACATAAATAGTAATATTATTTTTAAAACAAAAGGGTAAATGGTGCATTTGCCTCTCACATATGATGAGGGGCACATAATATGTGCGTAATGAACACAAAAAGTGTAAAAGTTTGGCTACGTGAAACTTAAAACAAGAACAACAAATACATATTTAATGATTTCAAGAAACTAAAAACCAAAAAAATGACATTTTAGAAATAATAAATTAATTAAGATGGAAATAAAAGAAATAATTGGGAAGGTGGGCACCTGTTTTGAAAAGAAACGGCCAAATGATATGTCCTTTCTTCTCCTCCTTCCAACTGTTTAGCAGCTTTTCTGTTATCATCTGACATTTTCAATTTTAATTATAAAAATCAAATTTCATAAAAATAAAATAAATATTTTGTAAGTGGTACTTCAAATCAGAAGCAGGCTTTTCCTGGTTGGATTTTTTTGGCCATTTTCGATAACTCCATTTTCTTCCATTAGACCTTTTTACCCTTTTCTTTTTTCTATATCTATACCAATATTATTATTATTTCTCCAAACTTTATACTATACGTACCGGCACAATTATATATGTCCTTATTGTTTTTTATAATGATAATAATATTTGTTTTCTTTGTATTTCAGTTTTAAAATTCTCAATGTGTTGCAAAAGTTAGATATCAATCACGGTATTTGGTAGAGACATTCATAAATACTGTTTTCTATAAATCATAAATCATATATAAGAATAAAATTCCTTCCCTCACTTAATATACATACAAAAATCTATAATTTAAACAACATGTTCTTTTTAGAGTCTATAGTTTATTAAATGTTTAATAAATAATTTAAAATATGGTTTCTTTTAAGAAAATTTGAATGGATATACATTTTTAACATAATTTACCATTTTACAAATATTCTATATTAGGACCGGTTGGTATATCAATGTTCAACGAAGTTAATATTAACAAGTGTAATCAAACGACATATTCCATGAAGCTTATTGAAGATATTACCATGGGTATACATAAATGTAGACTGAAATCAGTTATTCATATTTGACTATAAGGGGCATTTGATTTACAAAATGTTTTTGGATGGAATAGAAAATTGTCAAAGAAAACTGACTTGGAGGGAATTTGAATGAAATGGTATCATGTTTGACCACATGTTTTTTTGGAAGGGTGTCCGGGCCAAAGCCCGACTAATCCTGACAATTTTGGGGGCTAAAGATGTCCCCACTTAAATGTCCTCAGGCATGTGCACGGGAAGGCTCAAACTCGGTTAGGGCGCTATGAACCCCCGGAGTGATAACCAATCCGCCACAGCACTGGAAGACGGTTTGACCACATGTTTGGTTAACAAACATTGAAATGAAATCTATTGAATGAAATAGAATTTGTCTGTTTAGTTCACATAATGTAAATTTGGAATTGAAATGACATATTAGTAAATAACCAAAGTGCCCCTTTTGAAAACTTTGAAACCAAAATCCAACTATTGTCGTTCCAAATGGTGGTGGTTGATAGTGGTACAACACAGTGGTGGTGGTGGTTGTCACTCGTTAAGAACGATGGTAGTCATCGATTGGTTGCGAACTGTGGTGTTGGCGGTGGTTCAGCACGATGGTGGTCAATAATGGTTTAAGTCGACGGTGGTTCAGGTCGGTAGTGGTTCAACATGGTGGTGGTCGTCGATGGTTGAGAATGATGGTGGTCATTGATGGTTCAGAATGCTGGTGGTCGTTAGTGGTTCATAACAGTAATGGTCACCGATGGTCGATAGATCAGGTTGGGAAGATAGGGATTGTTTTATCTTTTTGAGTAAATATGCAGTTAGGACCTCCCTTTATGTCATTTCTTTCTTTGCTAGCGTGAGGAGTTAGTCCGATACATTTTCATTATGTTACCTAGCCAAACCCGTCATCTTAAGGTTGAGCTTTTTAATTAAAGCTAATGCTATGATGAGCATCCCCTTTTTTCCTTCGATGACAGAGATTCAAATGGATAAAGCGGATTCTCCCTAATGGTGCATTTTGCTATGAAGTTGGTGGGCTCATCATGAATTAGGTCGGGGTGGTTGGTTAACGCAGCTTGAGTAGTAAAGTCTTGTGCTATAAATGCATAAGCAGGTAAATAGTACATGTGTTGAGCTACTAAAGAAGGGAATGAAATTGAATTCCTTCTCATTTCTCATGGAATGACCAAATCCATGAATGATGGAATGTGTGAAGTTCAATTCTATTCCAGAAGTAAACCAAATGTTTGAATGAGGGAATTGGTCATTCTAGTTCCATCAGATTTTATTGGAATCTTACAAACCAAATGCCTCCTAAGTCCTAAAAATCTTGTTCATTAAAAATTGATGGATAAGTAAATATATTTTGCATATATAAGTTGTTTGATAAATTAATTAAAATACGTTAAAGAACAAAGTGCAGGAGTTATTATTCTCATTTTACTTTCATTGAACTATTGTTTCTTAGGCCATCCGTAGTGGACGACGGCTTCCCTTCGGGTTGCCTTCGGTTTGCCTTCGGTTTGCCTTCGGTTTGCCTTAAGCCGACGGCTTAAGTTGTGAACACCGCCGCGGCCTCCCTCGGGTAGGAGGGATTCGGTTCTCCCAAACCGAAGAAATTTTCGACCATTGGCTGTCCAACGGCTATTTTTTTTTCTTTTCTTTTTTTTTCAATTTAATTTCCTATATATATATATATCATATACAACCTTCATATCTTCCACAACTCTCAATCAAACACAACCTTCATCTCTTCCATTTTTCTCTTCAAAAAATGTCTTCATCGTCATCATCACGATCATCATCGGCATCATCCTCATCAATTTACCACCCGAATTACGATGACGACGCTAACGATTTGTTGGAGGTCACCCACTTGGCAGCGATAGCCGCCGTGAACGAAGCGGTGAAACTAATTGTCGGTGACGAAGCAACTTCAAGTCGACAAACGAGGAGGACGCCAAAAAGTCGAAATCGTATAGTGGCACACGAGAAACTTGTTAACGACTACTTTTCAGATAATCCGGTGTATGACGATAACGATTTCGAACGGCGGTTTCGTATGACACGACGACTATTCCTTAAAATTGTTGAGGATCTTGAGAGGGAGTACGAATTTTTTAGGTGGACTCACGATGCAAGAGGAGTTAAGGGGTTCTCTCCGCTTCAAAAATGTACGTCTGCGATCCGACAATTGGCGTACGGTACTGCTGCTGATGCCACGGACGAGTACTTGCAAATGTCCGAAACGACATCAAGGGAATGTTTTACTAATTTTTGTGAAGGTATTATACATCTTTATATGCGAAGATATTTACGGAAGCCTACCGCAAATGATGTTCAGTTGTTGTTCGCATTGCATGAGCAACAACACGGCCTCCCCGGCATGCTTGGTAGCATAGATTGTATGCATTGGGATTGGAAAAATTGTCCCGTAGCATGGAGGGGTCAATACCATCGAGGTGATCATCAAGGACCGACAACTGTTTTAGAGGCGGTCGCATCGTACGATGGTTGGATTTGGCACGCATATTACGGAACCCCGGAAGCCGTAAACGACATAGTCGTTGTAAACCAATCACCGATATTCAACGATTTGTTCGAAGGCAAAGCACCCGATAGCTCGTTTTCAGTGAATGGCAGACAATACAAACACGGATACTATCTCGCGGACGGGATTTATCCGAAGTGGACGACTTTTGTCAAGGCGTATAGATATCCAACGGAACCCGAACGGATAGCGTTTACGGAGCGTCAAGAATCGGCTAGGAAGGATATCGAACGTGCATTCGCGATGCTTAAATCAAAATGACACATTGTTAAGTATCCGGCACGGGCGTGGACAAAGAAAAAATTAAGGTATACAATGTACACGTGCATAATTTTGCACAACATGATTCGTGAAGACGAAGCTTTGCAAATTATCCTTTTGATGAAAGTTGGGTTACAACTGATGATACCGAAGTAGATATATCCGAAGAAGAACGAGCGCAAAACGTCAACGAAGTCAAAAATAGTGATAAACACCTCCAACTACGAGCCGATTTAACGGAACACTATTGGGCATCCCGAAATTAATTTTTTAATTTTTATAATGTAATTTTATATTTTTATTTCTAATATTAGAATTATTTTTATTAAAATTTTATATGTAATTTTTAATTTTTATATAATATTAGAATTGTTTTAAATTAAAATGAATTTTGATGAAGTGGGTTGCAGTGGGTCGACAGTGGATGAAATGGGTAGTTTTGGGTAGTTTTGTGGAAAGCTGATGTGGCGCTGATGTGGCAGCTGAAACCATTGGGTTGTAAAGGGTCGACAGTGGATGGCCTTAGAATACGAGATTATAATTTATTCTTGAATGGAATTAATTGTGTTTTTTATTTAATCAACATTTGAAGAGAAGACAAAGTAGATCTATCCTTCTAAAAAGTGGGAGGATGAAAAGTGTAAATTTCAGAAACTTGTGGATGCTATTTTAAGGTGCCTGAGTGTAACTCCAGGGGGTGAAAGTTTACTTTTTGAAGAATGTTTTAGTCACGCGTGATCAAGTAGCATCAATTTTTTTTTTTTTTGTAAAGGCAAAATAAAAAAAGCATAAATGATAAATGTATAATTGATGATTTTAAATAAGATTTTTTAATATATATTGTTTGGATTAATCCGTTTTATGTGTCTTATGCTGTTTGATAATTTGAGAAAATAATTAAAGTAGCCATTTGAATAAATCCAATTAACCTCTTGCCCAATCTCTCCCGGCGTTTACCATTTTACCCATCCGGCCGCTATCCGGCGGCCGCTATTAGCGGGTGGGTTTTGAGCGGATGGTTATGTGCCATGGGAGCGGGTGGAGTATAATGAATACACACACAACAAAAATATATACACACTTCCATATATATATATATATACACTTGGAGCGGGTGGTTATGAATACACACACAACAAAAATATATACACACTTTCATATATATATATATACACACACACACTTCCATATATATATATATATATATATATACACTTGGAGCGGGCCGCTATTCATGGCCGCTATATATACACACTTTCATGAATTGGTTTTTTTTTTCACTTGGGCCGCTATTCATGGCCGGTCCTGGAGCGGCCCGACTATTTTTTTCGCCGGAATGCGTTTTCTTGCCAGAGAGCGGCCAAAAGTCGCCGGATAGCGGCCGCCGGATAGTGGGTCAATGGGTAAAATTGTAATCGGAGAGAGAAAAAGGGTAAGAGGTTAATTGGATTTATGCAAATGGCTACTTTAATTATTTTCTCTTGATAAAACTTTAAATGAATAATTGGTAAAATAGAATTTAAATAATCACATGATGTTTTATTCCTATTAAGCCATATCCCAAAATGGAATAGAGGTATAACATCTTATCCAATCCAATCATTTTTAGCTAATGTTAAAAGCTAGTTAGAAACATACATTGTTTAATTATTAAGAGGTTGCTTACTAAACAATTATCAAAAACTATTTCTCCATATTATTTACCTTAACGATTAAGCATGATCGGAATCGAGAATCTTACCAAGTAAGGAGCATAACATGGACAAAGAGTCTTAACATGTAAGGGAAAAGATTCTTATCCAATAAACATTTATCGGATTTGAAATGTTTACAAACAATTTATTTTGATGGTCAAACCTATTACACAATAATGTAAGTAAGGGTGGTGTCTGTTGTCTGTAGGCGTTCATCCGGCTAATGTTTGGTAAACGACCTTTAAGTTAAATGAATCAATCATTAAGCTTATCAAGTAAAAATGAAGAGGCTAGAATCATTAAGATTCGTTCAAATGCAGAAAAAAATAGGCATGAAATACATGTGAATCATCAAGATTTAGTTGGATGAAGAAACATACAATCTCAATGATTTATATGCCGACGTAAATATGCAATTTGACGCTTCATGTACTCTTAGAAAAGTAAGCAAATAAGATCTTATTTAAGAATTTTAAACTTAACGAATATTATCCCTGTGGACTTTTAAGCAAAAGAAATAATTTCAAATATTGGGGATGCATATATTGGAAGTATGTGAAATCATGATATTTCATTCTAGGTTTGAAAATTACGAAATACAAAATAGTATGCATAATCTAAAAGAAAAGCACATGTCTCCAGTAACCCTATCACAGTGAAGTTTGTCAATTCTAAATGTCGGTAAACAAACTATAATGACGAAGTTATTCATCCACACCTGTCAATCAAATAAATCTATCGATACACTACAGACAAATGTTATCTTATCGTTTCCTGCCAGGTAACAACTGTTCAAAACATCAACATTTCTTTTTAGGCAAAATGTGTCACAACCTCTTTAAATGTCGTGAATGAAAAGAGGATAGAGGTCATTCGAATTAGTCATTATGTTTCTCCAATCTTGTCATATAGATACAAGTTGGCTAGTCACCTTAACTTACATATAGACAACTCCTAACCCCACCTATACCATCAACTTCAGATCAGTTTATTTACTTTATAACAATATATGTTCCAAATTATATACAGAAAAACGTAACTATCTTAAAACAATAAATGATTCAAATATCCTAATTTCTTTGTTCAAAATCATTTATTTTTCAAAATTATTATTTTTCTTTTTTGTTATAAAAAAATGGTTGAGTTTGTAATATAAAAAACCAAATACATATAATGACTAAAAAAAGTGAATCAAGATTCATAAGAGGTTAAGGGGTGAGGTTTTGGTTTTTGGGTTAGAAAGGTTTTGTAGGACCCATGAAGGGCACATGGCCCAAACATGTCTTGGGACTATTAAGACAAGATTAGGGGGAGGGTAGCCCTTGTGTGGGGTAGTCATTGTTTGGGTGAACCAAAGCATATTTCCCCACCAAAGACACAAGAAGGAGCCCTCAAATAGACAGCCTTGTTCCCATGTGCATAAATTTAAGAGCAACATTCCAAAATAACAACCCTCTTTGTACCATCCTCCCCTAAAGCTTTCTTTTTGGGAACAAAGGCAACCATTTATCTCATTTTTTGAATGTATGTTAACCTAATTATTTCTAATTCTAATTTGTCATATTTTAGTTTTTAGATAACCCATTAAAGTTTTCCAATTACTATGGGTAAGAAAAGTATTGTGTGTGAACAAAAAGCTAACTCTTAAAATGTGATAGTTATGTAATGAATGAAAAAGACCTAACGGAGTTTGACCCTACAATTTATTTTCATCTGAACATTAATGTTTTTCACCGTTCTGTTAAAGTTTTCCAATTACTATGATAACATGGTGGGAACAAGGATGATGACATCACGTATGAATCATTTTTATAGATTTTTGAGCACCAAATTATTTGAAATCAATAAATTTGTAGATCGGTTCATTAAGTATATTGGTAATTACATGAAAATAAATATAGGTTAATATAGTATCTATATATTTAGCAACAGTATAGAAATTTGATATTCATCGTCAAAACATGACAACCGCCGATTAACACATATCATATGATAAGGTTTTCCTCTTGATTTAATAGGAAGATCCATGTTTGATTATAATAAATTTTTTACGGGCTTGGTAGGTATTGAAGCTGGAATTATATTGTCAACAAATACAATTGTTGAACCATCTATATTAAATTTTTTGATGTTTAAATCATTGTGTGTTGATGTGAACGTTTTGAATCGAACAACTAGCTTTACAATAGTTTTATTTTAAATATTAATTATGTTGCTAACGACTAAAGGATCATTCAGAAAGTGTATCTTAACTGATCGAACAAAAATCAAGATATGACTTGATATATTATCGTTTACGCAAGTTAATCAATAAGCATGAAAATTGCATAATTTGATTATAACTTTTGGGAAATCTTCATCTATAACTATTTATAGGTCAAGGGATTATATGTTGATAACTAATATTCTTCACATGTCATTATCCATAAATATTTGACAAAGATTGTTAGAAAGGCAAAAAATGTGGTGGTTAAATGTAACTTTCCAAACATTTTCTTCCACTCTTTATTGTTGCTTTTTTTGTTTTCTTTGGTGGAGAATGAAGAGAAATCAACTCTAAAGTTTTTAATGCTTCAATTAAATGAAATATCTATCATCTTTTTCCTATTTTCTTTTCACATAGCGACCATGCTTATTATTTGACATCAATAATATCAAACCGTTGAAAAAGTAAGAGCATAGTCGTTGGTATTCATTTTGCATAATCACTAGAATTTTCTTTTTATAAATATATTACGAAATAATATCAAATCATTGAGAAAACTAAAAAAAGATCTATCCCGAAAAAATGCAATTCATAGTCTACTCTTATATAATATGGTTTTTGTTCATTTATGGATCGTTTGTTTTTTAAAAGTTACCTTTTAAAACCTCAGTCTAAGAATTAAAAGGTTCATAGACTTAAGGCAGTTTGTTTTATTTTAAAGAAAATGCCTAAAACCAACCTAACGTCCTAATATTTTATTAAGAGATGTACCATACACCTCTTATTTTTTAGACGTCAATTTAGACCTCTTAAAAACCAAACGACATCTTAGTATTTCCAATTGTAAAAACGCTCATAATTAATTTCAAATTTTTATGGACAAAACTACCCCTAAGAATGTTTAATTCTAGAACTCAAGAATGGGCTCAATTGAGGTAGTTTGGTAATGTTGGACTAAACATGCCATGGTTTTGTGGTTATCCTTAAACTTTGGAGTTATTTACAAAAGAACACGATTAATTTGAAAGAGGGCCGGTCAAATATCCTCAAAAAGGTCATTTAAAATACAAAAAATACTTATGTCATAAAAACAATTCCAAGAATCATGAGTCGCAGCATGTGTAAATAGTTTCTTAGTTGGGTCCCTCCATATTCTTGAGTTCAAATGTCAATCTCATAGTCATAAATGATTCAATGTTGGCGATTGGTGTAATATAGGTAATATTGATTTATGTTTCGTTTATCAAATACTTATCTGGGTAAGCGTTTATCAGTAAGATTTAACAGTATATGCTACTTATCGAGTAAGATTTTAGTCCATTAAAATGGCATTGTATGCTACAATTTTCCCGGGGGAGTGCTAACCGTGATAAGAGTCTTTGCCGTTGCTTACCGGGTAAAACTCATTTTCGTTGCCTTAGTTGTTGTTGGGTAAGCTTCTTGGTCCTTGCCATATTCATATGGTAAATAATTTGACCTGTAAAACACTTTCACAGATAAACATTTGGTAAACGACTCCTTAGTTGGTATCAATGGTTTGAAATTGGGAATTGATATTTGATGGTGTAATCTAATTAGGAATTCCGTTGGCTTTTGTTATTACCAAACAAATGAAATTAATATAATTACGAAATTAACGATGACCATTTTCTCAATACTAATCGACTCACCCCATCAGACCCCCTTGGTTTCAAAGGGCATTTTTTTTTTGGAAACTAGCTAATATGTTCATGATTTTCATTTTAAAACGTATTTTCGTCATACAAAATGAAAGATCTATCAACTCCAACATTACCAAATCATTTATATTATGTCATTTATAGTTTTATACGACCAAATCAATTCGGTGATCGAAGTTAATGAGTTAATGCATTCATCGTCTTGTAAACCAAAGAATCAATTGTCAATCAAGAACAAAGTCTTGACGAACATATGAAGGAGCGTAATTGAATGTAGGTAGAAACCTGTCACCGTTAAAAACAAGAAAATCAAAATAAGTGTTTGGTTGTATCTAAGACACCCAAATCAAATGACCCAATATATACTAGTTAGAGATGGGTCTGTATAAAAAGAGCAACATACTGCTAAAGAGTCTAAATAACCAAAACTCAATAAGCTGAATCTCATGATTGGTCTTTATTGACTGAAGAGCTCCCCTTTCTCATGTTTCAACCTTTATTAAATTAGGTTGAACATCTCTATGTAGACATGGGAGGAGTAGGATATACGCAAACATCTCTAGCTCCATCTACAGGAGCAGATTAATTATTTCTATGAAAAATCCCCTTTTGTGAGAAGTGTGTAAGCATGAGAAATGCAAAAATGCAAGAACTGAAAAAGTTTTATATGAGTAAGTAAAGCCTCTCGGAGAACGTTTTCGTTGCCGTTAAATCCGAGAGATAAGTCTCTAAAGCCACTATGGTCTGGGCTCTTACTCACATCGTCTGCCCCCAGGAACATACAAATAGAAGTAGAGGCAAAAAAATACAACTCGGGTAAACAAACTACACCTAGGGATTGAGTAACATATTTAATTACTCACTAAAACCTATCTGCTACCTCGCCAGTTCTTTACTTCCCGACTAAATTATCTATCGGTCCCCACAACTAATCTACTACCTTAATCCTACATCATTGGGAACTCTATCAGATGTGATGTTGTTAGAAATGGCTATGGCCACTATGTCCAACGTTGATTGATCATCCCATGTCCTCCTCGTCCTCTCGACTATCACACCTTTTATCCTCCTCACTGGGTCCAACATATATATCCTATGAATGTGACTAGACCATCACATATTTTCCCCTCAACTTATCTATGATATACAACTTCTAACACTACACCCAATGACCTCATCTGATATAATGTCAAACATGGATCCACCACAGGTTCATCTAAGCTTTTCATTTTTGCATCTTCCATTTTCCGTTGATGGATCTTTCTTATCCCCCAATGCCTTGACTCATACAACATAGTTGGTATAATGGTTAATTACCCTATAAATTTTCTCTTTCAGTTTTAGCGACACAACAACCCTTAACGACTCTCCACTCTAGCAACCATGTTATTTTGGCAATGTGTTATGTCATCTTCGACCTTACCCCCTTATTTGCTATATTAGTTTTGTTTTAGGACTTATTCAGAGACCAACTTATGTCTTTCATTATTTGAGTTACACTCAAGGGTAAAATAGTCTTTTTATCGTTATTTTTAGCCAAAAAAATAATAAAACTAAATAACAAGGGGACATAAACCTTATACGGCCTTCCATTTGAAAATCGATTATAATATGAGTTTGGTTGTTTAGTAATAATATACTATACTAAAATTCGGAAAGTGAAAAGAAAAAGGCCAACCAAATTAAAAGATTCAATTTCTCAAGATCCATGAAAGGAAAAAACATAGAAAAGACAAGGGCAATATTGTCTTTAACAAAATTGATAAGAATAAAATCATAATATTATCATTCGTTGACCCTTATAATTCTAAATTTCCAATGGCGGCCCCTACGCCGTTGGCCTTGCCAAACAACACCCCCCACACCTTCTCTCTCTAAAACACACCTCTTCTCTTTCTCTCTCTAAACTTGTTGGTGGCATTAAAAAGGAGAACAAACCACTGTCAAGTACTAACAAACATAGCCAAAGAAGAAGATAAGAGGCAGCTTCTCTCAAGCCCAAAAAAGCTAGCTTAATTTGCTTTATAAAAACCCTCAAAGAAACACACCAAGTTTTTTATTTTTGTATAATAGAGAGAGAGAAAGAGAGAGATGGAAGAAGATATGAGATGGTGGTTGAAAGTGGTGTTGATTTTGTTGATAGTGATGGTGTTTGGTGTGAAGATTTTTGTGTTGTTATGGTGGAAGCCAAGGAAGATTGAAGAGCATTTTGCCAAACAAGGCATAAGGGGACCTCCTTATTGCTTCTTTATTGGAAATGCTAAAGAGCTTGTGAGTTTAATGGTGAAAGCTTCTTCTAAACCCATGCCTTTTTCTCACAACATCCTTCCTAGAGTCCTCTCTTTTTACCATCATTGGAAGAAAATCTATGGTATGTACATATCCAATTCTCATCTTCAAAATTGGGTCTTTTTTTCATTTTTCTAAATCTTTCTTGGCTTTATATATAAAAGTTGCCCATATCTTTAATGGGGTCAGGGAAAAGCTAAAGGATTTGAAAAGAAAACCAATGATCCATCTTTCCAAAGTTCAAATCTTGGAAGACATGATGATATTGGATTGTTTTGTAAATGGGGTCTAGAGAAAGAATTTGAACCCATCACCTAGCTCTACTTGATCTTGGCCATTAGGGACATGGGTTCTTGATATTTTTTTCTTTGATAATCAAATTTGGGATCATTTTGAGGCTATCTTTTGCTTAAAATGACATGGGTTTTTTTTTTTTTCTTCTTCTTTATTTTTGTTTTTCTTTAAATCTCATGAGAGCACCTATGAGTTTGTATGGGAATTTGGAAATGTCCTCATGTGATGATGTCTTTTTTTTTAAAGATTAATTTTCATAAGTTTGTTCACTTTATAGCATTCATGACAACATATGGAGGTTGCTTTTTAGACCACCTCCTTAGCTTGGATGCATATATTCTCATCATCCCCTTCTTCATTGCACCCTCTCTCTCTCTCTCTCTCTCTCTATATATATATATATATATATATATATGTGAATGTATGAGAGAGAGAGAAAATGTTAATGGAGTGGAGAATTATGGATTTATTAGGGATAAAAACATTCAATTTTTTGAAATCTTTGTAAGTAAAGTCCTGGAGTTATCATTTCCTTTTCTGTTCCCTTTGTGTCCTTATAATTCTTTTAGATTTTTGTGGGAAGCTTGGCTTTTGATAATGAACTTGTTTCTGTTTGATAGTGGCATAGTCCTTGAGTTGTCTTCTCCTTATCTCTCTCCTCTCTCTACCCCCTCTCTTTCTCTCTCTCTCTCTCTAGGGGTACAAGTTCACAACTTCATGAAAAATTAGTGGCTCATGTGTTGTTTCCTTCTCACCACCCTTTTTTTTGTTTAACTTGATGCTTACCACTTCTAGCTCTATGCCATTTACTTTGAATGGTGTGAAAAAAAAAGGGAAAATTATATTTCTTTTCTTATAGTAAAAATTAATGATTTCATTTGAATTATTATTTCGCAGGTCCAACGTTTTTAGTATGGTTTGGACCCACGGTTCGGCTAACCGTAGCCGAACCCGACCTTATTCGAGAAATATTCAGCTCGAAATCGGAATTCTACGAGAAAAACGAGGCCCACCCGCTCATTAAACAACTCGAAGGCGATGGCCTCCTTAGCCTCAAGGGTGAAAAATGGGCTCTCCATAGAAAAATCATCACTCCCACCTTTCACATGGAGAATCTCAAAGTAACCCTCCTTTTACTTTTCAATCATTAAATTATTTCGTAAAGTAAATAATTAATTAATCTTTTTCGGGTTTACCGTTTTATTATAGTTGCTAATACCCATGGCCACGAGTAGCGTGGTGAGAATGTTGGAGAAATGGTTGGACATGTCGAATTCCGATGAGGTGGAGATCGAAGTATCCAAATGGTACCAAAATTTGACCGAGGAAACGGTCACGAGGACCGCATTCGGTAGTAGCTACGAAGACGGAAAACACATTTTCCAATTACAAGCTCAACAAATGGTCTTGGCCTCCGAAGCGTTTCAAAAGGTCACCATCCCGGGTTATTGGTACGTTATCCTAATTTCCCCTTAAATAAATAAATACCTATCCGTTAACTAAACAGAGGTCACTCATTCTGATACTACTGACTAACTAACACGAAAATTAATAAAAATTTTAAATTTTTATTAAAGGTTTTTACCCACAAAAAGGAATAGAGAATCTTGGAGATTAGAGAGGGAAATCAAGAAATCATTAATGAAGGTGATTGAGAGAAGAAGGGCAAATTGGGAAAGAGAAGGAATGGAGAATGGGCCCAAGGATTTGCTTGGGCTTATGATACAAGCGAGTACAAGAGATTGGTCTCCGGCGGCGGCGACGGCGCCGGCGGCCGCCATCACGGCACGTGACATCGCGGAGGAGTGCAAGAGCTTTTTCTTCGCCGGAGAACAAACCACCAGCAACCTGCTGACGTGGACGACGGTGCTGCTGGCGATGCACCCACAGTGGCAGGTCATGGCACGTGACGAGGTCTTGAAGGTGTGCGGACCACGTGACATCCCCACCAAAGATGATGTCTCCAAGCTTAAGATGGTACACACATCTCTCTCTCACGCTAAAATCATGTTTTGTCATCTAGCTCTGTTGCAAAATTACCATTTTACCCCTATGTGAAAATTACCATTTTACCCCTGTCTAGATCTTTTTATTTCAAAAAAGAAAAAAAAAAAATCTTCTACTTATTTCTTTTGTGATCCCATGTGCAGTTGACCATGATTCTGAATGAGTCCTTGAGGTTGTACCCTCCGATCGTTGCGTCGATTCGACGGGCGAAGGCCGATGTGCAGTTGGGAGGGTGTAAGGTCCCACGTGGGACCGAGCTTCTTATTCCGATCCTGGCCGTCCATCATGACCAGGCCATATGGGGAAACGACGCGAATGAGTTCAACCCGGCCCGTTTCTCGGACGGTGTCGCGCGTGCGGCCAAACATCCGTTATCGTTCATCCCTTTTGGGATTGGGGTCCGCACATGCATCGGCCAAAATCTAGCCATGTTGCAAGCGAAATTGACACTTGCGATTATATTACAAAGATTCTCGTTCAGATTGTCCCCCAAGTATCAGCACGCACCAACGGTTCTTATGCTACTCTACCCACAGTACGGTGCTCCCATCATCTTCAAATCTTTATCGGCCAATTCTAGCACCAAAGAAGATCAAGGGTTGTAAATTTGTTCTTACTATACCTATCATATGCGTGTGAGTGAATCCTGTGCTTTCTAGTGGCCAAAGCCCATAAAAACACCAAAAACGAAAGAACCCATCAAGTATGATCATTATATCATTGTCATTTTACTAAGACGATACAATAAATTAATTAATTTGTTATAAATGACACGTTAAATCATTGATCAGTTTCGTGATCAATAACTAACGTGTCATTTGCAACAAGTTTAATTGATTTAGTGAATCCTATTAGTAAAATCATAGGATATGATGATTGTGCTTTTTGTTTCTTAACAAGGGTGTAAAAGAAAAACAAAAAAGTTTAAGAACCCTTTATTGCAAATTAATAGTTTGCATAAGATTAGGAGATGAGATAAGTGAAAGTATGTTTTTTTATTCCTACCCATTTGTTTACTAAAATAGCAATACTAACCCCCTCAAGTTTTAAGAATGCCATGTAATTGCCAAAAAAGAGTTTGGATTTTGGGCATGTAACTTTTATCTTTGGCTAGTTAGACATCTCCCTCCCCCATGTGTATGTAATGTACATTTTGCTCAATTCTAACAACAATTTTGTAAATATAAGGTTATCCTTTCTTGGTTTCTTCTTTCATTCATGCATTCTTGAACATCAACTATATGACTTCTATTAAATTTATCTATCCCTCATTTTCCTTGTTACTATGACACTTGCACAACATAATTTATAAGTTCTAGATCATCAACTATTCGACTTCTATTAAATTTATCTATCACTCATTTTCCTTGTTAATATGACACTTATACAACATAATTTATAAGTAAAGTTCTACAATGATGCATTACAAGTATTTAACTACAATGATGCATTACTGTGTAAGGCTTGGGATCATATGAAAAGTGTTATTTAAAGAGAAACATTAGAAGAACTTTTGAAGTGTTGATTGTTTTTAATCAAATATCCTACTATGAATTGGGGATTAAAAAGGACTTTATTCGGTGCAAATAAGGCATTCTCATAATAATTTTTAGAGATATACATTTTTCTGGAATGACAAAAAAGGCATTTCAATTAATATTAGGAGGGGGAAACAAAATCCCAAAGAATACAAAAAATCTGACAAGTTGGGGGAAATTGGTTTTGGTGGCCATTTGAAAATAAGGTTTATGCCTCCTAGTCAAAATCTTTTCCATTTTACACTTCATGGCCAACCATTCCTTTAAAAACTGAATGGGTCTGTTAAATTTAGATAACTTGCGAAAGATGCCCAACCGAGGGTTACAAAACGGAACCAGGTCCTCTAAAAGTGACCCAGGTCCGTTAAATTTAGATGACTCGCAAAAAATTTAGCTGATTTGCAAAAAAATTAGCTGACTCGCGAAAAAATACCCATGATCTAACCTTTGAGAAGTCAACATTTTTTGTCTTTTAGCTGAGTTAGCTAAATTTAACGAAGTCGGGTATTTTTTAACATGGAATGGTTGGCCATGAAGTGCAAAATGGGATAGAGTTTGGCTAAGAGGCAAACACTATAATTTTAGTTGGCGAGAAATTGGGCTACATCGAACAATAGAAACTTTTTAGATACGAAAAAAGTATTTTGTTTTGATTCAAACTTGTAAACATATTTAAAAAAAAAATAATGGTATAAATTTAGGATAAAATATAGAACCAGTTGAATTATGGGATTTTATACAATATATTTACAAAGAAAAATTAGTTAAAATTTACCAAACTAGTCAATCTACCTAAATTCACTCTGTAACTATGTCTTGAAGCAAATTCCAAAAATAATAAAAATTTCGGTGATAAACCATCTTTTTTTAGTTAAAGAAAGGTTATTTGGAATTTACCAAAATACCTAAACCCAATTCGGGTAAGTCAGATATTTTGAAATTTTAAATTTCAAAATTCACTTAGTTATTTAATTAAAATTTGATTCCTTACATCTAAACTTTTGGTTTAAACATTTATAAATTTTGGCCGTTTAGAGAAGGTGATAATCTTATCGAAGCTCTCTTCCTTACGTGTATTTTTTGTTGTTGTTAAAATATATATATATATATATATATATATTTCTATTTAACAATATAAATTAAAACTTCATTTTTTTTACAAATTCTATTATTAAAATGATTGTCAATACCTTCATAATAAAAGTAATATCTTAAATTTAATCATAATTACATATAAACTATCTTTAATATTTACATTTTATACATTGATAGTTATTTATTTAATTTATAATTATAGGATTACGAAGTATAAGTACAAAAAAATTCTTATAATTTTTTAATAATATAATATCCTATATTTAGTTTATTTTGAAACGATTATAAAAATGTAATTTTTAGAAATAGAAACATTTTCTTTTATTTAATTTTAACTAACATACAATTATGTATATTAATATAACAATAATGTAAAATAAAATAAATTATTTATTACAAAGTATAAAATATATTTTAAATAATTATTTTTATACAGTGCATAAACTATTTTTTTTTTTACTTTCTTTAATTAGAAAAATGTAAAATTAGGCTATCTTAAAAGATAAAATAATTTGAGTCAGATATATTCGTTTTTTTTAGCAAGATTACCAAAATATATCAATTGTTGAAAAAGAAATGTTTAGTGTGTAAAAGAAAAGGAAATAAAAAAGAATAAAAAAGACAGCTGCTATAAACGTAAAAAAGCTGTCTTCATTGAATGAAGGGGGGTTTCTTGGATTAAGGATGATGGATAACAGTTGAGATTGCAAGAAATCCAATTTAATGAATTTTCAATTCTTTTTCAATTAATATTTTTTTTTATATAGTTTCGGGATCTGTGAACATAAACATTTGTTCCTACGATTCCACGTAAGATTAACACAAAACCACCATGTCTTTGATAATAAAATTATAATTAACCACACGGCTTGCGGCGTAACAGTAACGCTTGTATGGCTGTATGTAGATGGTATCTTATTCATCCCAGGTTTGGATCCCTTCGTGCAGATCTTGTGATCAGGCTTAATCTCAAACGACCGAATTTTCATTTCCAAATTACCAATAATGTAATTTAGGCAAAGCTTAAACGAGCCTTATTAAAAAAAATTATAATCATCTAAAACTTACTATATTTTGCATAAATGACTTGTACCGTACAACTTACTTGTGTAATATGTAAGTCTTGGTTTTCTTTTTAAATATTGTTTTTAACTTTTATTAAGAAAAAATTAACAAAAATATAAGTAACACGAAGCTTCTCTTTATGTAAAGGATCTATGTACAAATATGATAGAAACATCATAGATCAAAATTTACGAGATATGATTAATTTACGTGAAAGGATAGACGTAGACTTGGTACAAACTAGCACGACATGCTAATGTGACATAAACTCGATACGAAATAAACGGGTATGAGTAATAATTTTTGGACCCGTTTAAGAAAACATGTTAACACGAGGTCATGAAAATTAAACGAGCAGGGTCAGAGTAGGGACGGAGACAGAACGTTTTTCAGACAGTGGCACAATATAACTAAATTTTCTCTTTATTTTTTAAAGGGTTAGAGCATCTCCAACAACATCCCCAAAATGGAGAAAAATGAGAAAATGGAGATTTTGAGTTAAATTGGTGCTCCAATAGCTTTCCCAAACTTATCTTTAAAACGGAGAAAGTTGGAGAGAAGATTTTTTTTCCTCCATATTTGGAGATCACTCCAAAACTGATTACCATATGAGAGACCCAATAGATTTCCTTGAAAAATAAATAATTTGGAGAGACAAATAATGTTTTAATAGGTTGATAGAATATTTTAATATTAAAATTAAGAGTTAATTACATATTTGGTCCCTGTGGTTTGCACGAAATTACGATGGAGGTCCCTGAACCCTAATTTTCATGCCTACGGTCCCTGTGGTTCGTATTTTGTTACAACGGAGGTCCCTGAAGCTAACGTCTGTTAAAAGCCTCCGTTAACTCGAGGGTATTTTTGTCATTTTAACCCTTTTTCTTTTATTTTCTATTAAAAATTAAATCAAATATTAAAACACCACCACCAACCAACCACCACTAAACCACCACCACCACCAACCAACCACCACCAAACAACCACCACCACCAACCAACCACCACCACCACCACCAACCAACCAACCAACACCACCACCACCACCACCCATCACCACCACCAACTCCCACCACCACCTAATACCACCATTACCAACACCCACAACTACAACCATCAACAACCACCACCACCGAACCACCACCACCATAGCCAAAGTCACCACCACCCACCCACATCCACCACAAAACCACCACTACCACACCCATCATCTCCAAACCACCATCACCACATCCACCTCCTGCAAACGCCACAAACCACCATCTCCACCCTAAAAAACCTAAAAACAAAAAATTGCAGATCTGGAAGATTAATCATACCTCTCAATCTCTCATATAAAAAATCGCAGATCTGCACCACCACCGCATCCACGACGGCGACGGTGGGTTTCTGCACCACCACCGCATCCACGACGATGGCGGATAGAGTTTTCTGCAAGCGACAGTGGCGATGGGTTTTTTGCAGGTGACAGCGGCGGTAGATTAGCAGGTAGGCGGGCGACGGCCGGCGGTGGAGGTGGCCGACGATAGAGGTCGCTGGCGGTAGAAGTGGCCGACGGTGAGGGTGTCCGGCGTGGAGTTGGCTGGTGTGCATCTAAAGATTGGGGTGGGTTCAGGGTTGGGGAAGAGGGGAGGGAGAGGGGGAAGGGGGAAGGGTTGGTTTTATATCAAGGGTATTTTCGTCTTTTAGCTCTCTTTTAACAACTATTTTTCACGGAAGTTAGGCTCAGGGACCACGATCATAACAAAATACGAACCACAGGGATCGTAGGCATGAAAATTAGGGTTCAGGGACCTCCATCATAATTTCGTGCAAACCACAGGGACCAAATATGTAATTAACTCTAAAATTAATGTAGGAGATGGATGCAACTTTCTTTTAGAGATTTTGGTTTTTAGTTCTCCATTTTGAAGAAAATTTGAGGAAGCTTTTGGAGATGCTCTTAAGTACACCAAAATGTATCCTAGTTGTCATCTTTTGCTATTGTGTGTACTGGACTTTTAAACTTACCATTTAATATATCGGAGTTCTAAAACCTACCATTTATTTTATTCTAACCTGTGATTGCATTTGCAGGTTACAATAGGTTACACTCATCTTCCCAAAAAATTCAAGGAATCCTTAATAAACATTGAAATCAAATGATGAAGAAGAAACCCTTTTATGCTTTGCCTATCTACATTCGGCTTCAATCATGGCGACAAAGGTCTGTTCTTCTACGATCTCTAATTTATGTAAATCCCGAACTCCCCCAATTCTTCGTTCCAAAATCTGTAAATTTTCAATTTGATTTCAATTGGCAAGGATCTGGAAGAAGAAAACATGGAGGTTTATAGGTTTGTTGGTTCTATTTATGGTTTTTTTTCCGATTTAGGTTCCATCTCAATTCTGCTTCTACGATTTAGGTTTTTTTCTATAGATATCTTTTCTTGATATGGGTTTCTTGCTACTGTGGATTAAAAAGCTGAAGATTGTTCATCATCTTCATGTTCATAATCAAAAAGTTTAAAAAAAATTAGTTTCTAAAAATGTATGCAAGTTTTCACGTTTTACTCTCGTATCTACTCCTTTACCGACTATCGGATGAAGAGGAAAATGAGTACATTATTTGGTAGGTTTTAGAACTTCGATACATTAAATGGAAAGTTTAGAATTGCAGTACACAAAATAGCAAAATATGACAACTTGATGAAATTTTGGTGTACTTATCATTTTTTTAAATATACAACATCCATCATGGACACCATAATTTTGGTGAAGATAAAAGCATCCATGTAACATCACGCCTACCTCAACAACAATATTGTGCATCCATGTAACATCACGCCTACCTCAACAACAATATTGTCCGCATTGCCCCACCGGCTCACGGCTTTGTTTTTGGCGACCTGGTGAGGACTTCCCAGGAGGTCACCCATCCTGGTACTACTCCCACCCTAGCACGCTTAACTGCAGCGTTCCTAGAACCTGCCGTGCATTAGGCCCCAAAACGCGTTGTTGTTAGGAAGGCCAAAATATTACTTATAACACCCAGCATCACTCTTGTCCACGACCGATATGGGATACGCCTAAGGTGTTACAACACCCCCCTCGGGACTCATCGTCCTCGATGAGGTTTGCCGCATATCCCGAATGGCATAGGAGTGGCTCTGATACCATCTGTAACATCCCGCCTACCTCAACAACAATATTGTCCGCTTTGCCCCACCAGCTCACGGCTTTGTTTTTGGCGACCTGGTGAGGACTTCCCAGGAGGTCACCCATCCTTGTACTACTCCCACCCTAGCACGCTTAACTGCATCGTTCCTAGAACCTGCCGTGCATTAGGCCCCAAAACGCATTCTTGTTAGGAAGGCCAAGATATTACTTATAACACCCAGCATCACTCTTGTCCACGACCGATATGGGATACGCCTAAGGTGTTACAATCCATGTGTGTGTGTTTGTACGGAGAGCCGTAAATGAACCAAACGAATATGAACAGAGGCTTATTTGTGTCCGTTTTTGACTTGGCTGAACAAACACGTACGGTAAGTGAATGGAATTTTATATGTTCATGTTCACTAAGAAAATGTGTTTGTTCATATTCGTTTATGTTCATTCGTTAAAATGCTAAATAAATGAACATAAATAAACTTAAACAAGATAAAGGAAAGACAACCACCGTTTCTAATCATCCCACTCCTAAAAAATAACATAATAAAATAAAAATCCTAGTAACTTAGGAAGAACAAAAAAATTCTCAAAATTTAATTTAATTAATAGTTTTCAGATTATTGTCATAAATCAATGAACTTTCACAAAATGAATGAACAAACAAGACAATTGTTCCCTTTCGTTCATTTATTAGATAAACGATACAAAGAACTTCCGGCAGAACATTTAACGATTGGTTCGTTGAACGTTCGGTTCGTTCACAACCCTGGACATATAGACATATTGTGTGTGTGTAAGAGAGAGAGAGAGAGAGAGAGAAGAGAGAGAGAGAGAGAGAGAGAGAGAGAGTAGAGTTCATATAGTAGATGGAGGATCATGTGAGAATAGAAGTTAAGTTAAGAAGCGTAAGAAAAGATTTAGACTCTTCATCAATTTACTTGGTATTAATCTAATGGTTTAGATTATATCCTATCATAACTTATGAATTGGCTTAAAAATGACTTTTCAATTGATTTTCAACTATGATTGATCTAAGGGTTGAGAAATCTTCTTATCATTTCTACTATGGACTATCTTCACGAAAATGTATTCAATTTTACCGTTATTCTTATTGTATGTACCCAACTTTAAAATGTGCTATTGTATGCACTATACTTTCAAAATGTGCTATTGTATGTAATATTGTACTTATTTACTGTTGAAATAGTACATGCAATAGCATGTTTTTTAAAAGTACAATACATACAATAACACATTTTTAAAAGTATAGTACATGCAATAACACTTTTTGAAAGTATAGTACATACAATAGCACATTTTGAAGTTGGGTACACACAATAGGAATAAGGGTAAAGTTGGATACATTTTGGTGAAGATAGTCCTTTCTACTATTCTTATCAGAAACCAAGCATGTGTATATATACACGTATATATATATATATATATATATATAAACATACACATTCATACACATATAAGTATATACATACATTCAGATACACAAACACACCGCTATTTAATTACGACAACACGAGAAGCTTTGCTCATGTACAAAATTACATGTGAGTTTACGCTAACGGAAAAAATGCGACGTGAACGACTTTGGACGTGACTTAAATTTACGGACAAAGTCGTTTATGTGATTTTGTACATAAATCATATATAATTTTGTATGCGAATTATATATGATTTTTATACGTAAACAATATATGATTTTGTATATAAAAAAAGGGTTAATTACATGGGTATGTATCGAACTTGTTACGTTTTATCATCGTATGTACTCAACTTATAAACTTACCATTGTATGTATCGAACTTTCTAAAATTGTCATTGTATGTATCCAACTTTATCAAAACCTCAAGTTCGATACACTTTCGTGACAAGTAGAATACATTCAATGGTAGGTTTTGATAAAGTTGGATACATACAATGACAAGTCTAGCAAGTTCAATACATACAATGATAAGTTTATAAGTTGAGTACATACAATGATAAAACGTGACAAGTTCGATACATACCCATGTAATTAACCCTAAAAAAATCACGTTTTGATAAATAGTTAACATTCTCATATGAAGTGATCTCTATATATTTTTTGTGTATATCAGAATATCACACACCGCCCTAGATGAGCATACTTAGTGTTACAACAAAGATTAAAGTGAGCAACAATTGTGGTGCCCAAGACATGAGAAATGTTTTTTTTAAAAGAAAGTTAACTACTGTAAACCACCATGCACATTCATTTTATCTTATTTATTTATTCAAAGTAATTATAACTAAGATTTTATTTTATTTTTTTAAAACCCCTCTCATTTTCTATTTACTTTTTGGGATCTTCTAATGGTCCCAACAAAGCATGTGGTTGGGGTAACTTTTTTTTGTTTGAAAAATGCAAATTATATTTTCAATTTTGTTGGACGATATCAATTTTATTACAATAATATTTAACCTAATCATTATTAATTTAATCCATTTTTTATTTTAAAAAAATATACTTTTAAAATCTATAATTTAGGAAAAATGGAGAAAGTATTTTTAAAGACTTGTACAATTTCAACTATGTAACATCAACATTAACTATTAAAATAGAAAACTTACAGATATACAATAAAGAAATTAATTTATTTAACCTTATAAAAATAGAATTAACACCTCCTAACTATTTTCTTCCCAAAACCTTTAGTAAAATAGTCACCATCTCTCCAAATTCAACTCCCAAATTAGTGGCTTACAAGATTCCGGCAAAAAAAGCAAACTTGGCTATTGGCGGATTTCTTTAACATTTTACAATGTTGGTCCTGAACGTATTGCCCCTTCGGCCCTTAAAAATTTTATAAATTTTTAAAGAACTCCACCATTAGTAGATTTCTTTCTACTAGAGTTCTAAATTTTGTCCGAAAAAGGATGATCCACTATTTGGGGAATTCATGTTGGAGAGATGATTATTTTGAAGATTTTGAGAAAAACTGATTGGAAGGTATTAACACTATTTTCAAAAAGCTAAAAAATTTAATTTATGTACAAAGTAAAATGTTATTTTTGTATATTTTGGCAGTTAATATTAGTTTAATTTCTGCTTTTTTATGTAGTTTAAAAATAACAAAAGAAAATATTACTCTCAACCCATTTTTTATTTTATAAATGAAATACTTGGTGTATCTATTAGTTTTAAAATGAATTCAATTTAAAATATTTTCTAATAAATTTTCTTTTCACAAAAGTAGAGTAAATTTGGGGGTGGTTTTAGCTTTTGTTAAAGGAATCAAAGCATGCCATGGTGCATGTGATAACATCTATAATTACCATGTAATCCCTATTTTTTAATTCATTTACTGGCCACCCTTTTAAGGTTTTTCTTTTATTAAAACCAAAAGTGTTTTGCATGCCTCTATATGTGGAAACACCTTCACATAAATAATGCCCATATATTTAGATATTTTTCTCTTAGTTTTTAACTTCTCTTCATCCTATATTTTAACTATTTCTATTAATAGCATAAAAAACCTTATTCAATTTCATAATTTATAAAGTTTTAATAATGAATTAATTATTTTATATCAAATTATATATTATGATTCCTTAAATGTCTTACAGAGCAATAGTAGTTAATATCCATAAAGAATCAATAAGATGTTTGAAAATATCGATATATTCTAATCTGGTTCTTAGTTGAGAAACCATTTTTAGACTGAGAAACCATTTTTAGAAGGTATCATTCAATGATGTATAGATTAGAAAATAGGGTTTACTTCACGAAAGTGTATTCAACTTGTCACGAAAAGTTATTGTATGTATTGTACTTCCATTTTTACCATTTGACATATCAAAGTTTAAGAATTGGTCATTGTATGTATCCAACTTTATGAAAACTCATCATTTTGATGTATCCAACTTGTCATGAAAGTGTATCCAACTTGTCACAAAATACATTAAATGGTAGGTTTTGATAGTTTGATACGCCAAATGGTAAAAATGGAAGTACAATACATACAATAACTTTTCGTGACAAGTTGGATACACTTTCGTGAACTAAACCCTAGAAAATATTGTATGTTGTTAATATGGCTAAGTGAAATTTGACATGTGTTTTTAATTTTCTTTCGCAAAATAGACAACTTACAAGTTGTAGACTTTTAAATAGACATTATTTATACCATCTCCAATTGTTTGCATCATGTTTACTTTAAAAAATGACACAAAATAGTTAATTCATATCAAGCATATACAACATTCATCTTTTTATTTCCTGCCAAATATATTTTAGTGTTAATTTTTTTCCGACCATGTATCTTTTTCATTTTCATGTATTGTAATACACAAACACAAACACACACACACACATATATATATATATATATATATTATTTGTATATGTATTATCACTATAATAAAATTGGTTTTATATAATGTTTAGAATGTCTAAGACCATTCATTACAAGGATTTCTTAATGTTGTGTAAGATTTCTTATTAAAAAATCATGATAGTTGCGAGTATGATTTTTTTAGTAAGAATTTGGTTTTGGTAATTTCTAATATCCATTAATATTCTATACTGATGCGACAATGAATAGTACAATAAATTATAGGATAAGATTACTTAATAAGATAGGGAAATATTTATGTTACATCATATTTTTTTGGGATGTTTTGTGAAGTATATATGTAAAAACGATATGAACATATTATTAAATGAGTATTTTATTTCAAAAATTATTAAATGAGATTTTGGTTATAGTGGAAAAACGTGTAGGTGGTGTTTGTTTACCTCTTAACAGTACCATCAAGACACAACCTTTGAATCATTAAAAGGGAAATCCTGTTTGGCAAAAAACTAGACTACCTCTTAATAGTCCAAAACCCTCTGAATGATTTTGTATCATGGACGTCTCTTAACCATTCAAAGTCTTGAATTCATACTCAACAATCACCAAACCACCATATTTTATTTTGCATCCTATCATAAGCGCCTCTTAATCATTCTAGATAATTTGTAAAGCTGGCGTGACACTCAAAAAGTTGTGTTAGAAATTAAATTGTAGTGGGTAGAACATAACTATTAAGCGTCATATCTAAAGTGTTATAGTAAGTTTATAAAACACTTTTAAACAATTTAACAATTTTTAGGATGCTCTTAAAATAAAGTATTCCTTTTTAGCTATTTTTATGGAACAATTTTGAAAAACATCATATGAACACATCTTTTATATGATATTTTTTTTTCAAATAGTGTCGTACATTATCATTTTTGCCAACATAGTATTCATTTTTTTTCTAATTTTACCAACATTCTTTAACTTTTACCAATTACATCATTAAACTATCAAATTTTTTTCAATAAACCCAAGGTTTACTTACTTAGTAGGTTACCTTTTACCCATTTAACCCTCAATTTGACAATTTTTCATTTTCCTTCATAGTTTCTACCCCCAAAAAAGAGTAAATTACATTTTTGGTCAGTAAATTACATTTTTGGTCCATGTGATTAACACTTATTATCAACTTTGGTCCATTTCTAAAACTACTTTCAATTTTGGTCATCATTGTTGCCACTATTTTGTAGTTTTGGTCCCTTTAGCTAAATTTAATTATAGATGTTAGCTAGTTTAAGGATATTTTTGTCTTTTCAACTTTTTTTTTTGTCTTTTCTTATTGTTGTCCTTTTGGATCGTAGAGTAATTTACATTTTTTTGAAACCCGACATATAAACTTTAAATATTTTTATTAGTGTAGACAGATGTGTAAATATACATTGGATAAAATGCATAAAAATTTAAAGATTACTTAACTCATTTTAAAGGTACGGACATGACTTTTTTTTGAACGACAAAAGAGATCATTAGAAAGGAGCTTCGGTATGACCATCAACCCGCCTAGCAAACCCAAATTTATTAAAATGCCAAAACTGAAAAAAAAAATTAAAAGGTATGGACGTGACTTTTTTAATGGTGTAATTTAAAATGATATTGTTTCTAAAATGTGTTGTTGTTAGTTGGTTATGTATTATGATTAAAATATGTTGTTATTTAGTTATTTATTTTTAATATTACAAAAAAGATTTATGCATTCTTAATGTATTATTATTTAAAATTGCTAGTAATGAAAAAGGTAGGAAACAAAAAAAAAACTATAATGACAAAATTTAAATTACTCTATGATCTAATAAGACAACAATAAAAAAAAGGCAAAAAATGTTGAAAGTATAGAAATACTCTTAAACTAACTAACCTTTATAACTAAATTTATTCAAATGGACTAAAACCGAAATAAAGAGGTAACTATGATGACCAAATAGTAATTAGTTTCAAAAAGGGATCAAAGTTGATAATGAGTGTTAACCAGATGGACCAAAAATGTAATTTACTCTAAAATTGGGGTAAAAACTATGAAGAAGAATGAAAAATTGTCATATTGAGGGTTAAATGGGTAAAAGGTAACCTACTAAGTAGGTAACCGTTAGGTTTATTGAATAAAAAATTGATTGTTTAATGATGTAATTGATAAAAATTAAAGAATGTTGATAAAATTAGAAAAATATGAATAGTATATTAACAAAAATGGTAATTTTCCCTATAAAATAACTCATACCACACTTTATCATAAAAGCAACTTAATTTCTTTTTCGTTAAAACGCATACAAACGGCCTATAAACCTAATGTAATATTTTTATATATGCCACTTTTTTGTATAAATCTCTCGTATGCCACTTTTTAGCTTGGTCCAATAAATAAATTAAAGTCCTAAAAGCAGCATTGTATTATAACACTTAAACATTTCAAACCTTTTATAACCCAAATGTTGTTGGAAAAATAGGATATTAAAAAATAGGGTTAATTACACGGGAGTGTATCGAACTTGTCACGTTTTATCATTGTATGTACTGAACTTCTAAACTTACCATTGTATGTATCAAACTTGCTAGAAATTGCCATTGTATGTATCCGGTTACCTACTAAGATGGTAATCGGTAAAAATGCCACATGGGATGCCACATAGGCTGACACATAGACTGCCACTTAGGTTCTAAGATTGAGTAAATTACAAATTTCGTCCCTCTAGGTTACTCATTAGGTTCAAGGACCTGTTTTGAGTAAATTACAAATTACCTTTTATCAACCACCAGGTCCACCACCACTACCACCACCACCACCCTCCACACCAGCACCACCAGCACCCTCCACACCACCACCACCACCACCACCGCCGCCGCCCTTCAAGCCACACCACCGCGGATCTGGAGGAGATGAAGACGTCTCAAACGAAGGAGCGAAAGCTAGATCTGAAACCCTAAATCGATTTATGAATTGCAGAAACCACCATAAACCACCACCACCATCTCCGCCACTAAAGCTTTTAGTCCCAAACCCTAAAACGATTTCTGATTTGCAGAAACCGCCATAACCACCATCTCGATTTTAGATCTACAAAAACCCTAAGTCGATTCCATTTGAGGATTCTGGAAGAATTCTCGAGGGATTTTGTGGTGGTCGCCGGAGTTAAGTGGGGCCATAGGCGGAATGGTGGTCGGAAGTTGTCTCCGGTGCGGCGGGGCTAGTTGGTCGGAGTAGGAAGACGGGGAAGGAGATGATGATGATGGTAGTTGCAGATGATGGTGAAGGTGGTAGTTGCAGATGGTGATGATGGTGGTAATTGCAGACGATGGATGGTGAAGGTAGTTGCAGATGATGGTGAAGGTGGGTCGCCGGAGATTTGGCCGGAGATGGTGTGGCCGGCATTCTCAGAGTTAAGAGAGAGAGAGAGAGAGAGAGAGAGAGAGAGAGACAGAGAGAGAGAGAGAGTTGAGATATAAATGGGTTAAGTTCAATTTAACCCTTCTAGTTTCATTTTTGTTAAAGAAAACTTAAGGGACCAAATTTGTAGTTTACTCTTTCTGAAAATAAAAAAAAAATGCCACATCAGAAATGACTTGTACACGTCAGCATTTTTGTAGGTAACAAGTTATTCGATACACACAATGACAAAGTTTAGCAAGTTCGATACATACAATGGTAAGTTTAGAAGTTGAGTACATACAATGATAAAACGTGACAAATTCGATACACACCATGTAATTAACCCTAAAAAATGTTATGGCCAGAATATCATTTACAATCAAACAAACTAAAATGACACAAGCATCAAACTAGAAGCATAATTTTGTAAGTAAAGATAGTATTTAAACGTTAAAATATTTTTTTTTATTGATGTAAAAAATGGCGTTGATGATCACAAATTGACACAAACATCAAACTAGAAGCATAATTTTGTTATTAAAGATAATATTTAAAAGTTCAAATATTTCTTATTGAGGTAAAAAAATTGTATTGATGATCACAAATTGATTACTTAGATTATTCATATCAATGCAATGTTTTTTTGTAACACCCCAAGCCCCAAGCAAAGTAATTAAGCATAACAATGACGAATCCCAGTGATCTAAGTACTCAATATCATAAACATCGATTCAAAAGTAAGTGGTCTAAGAGTGCATGCGGAACAACCCTCCACAGCTGAGATTCTAGAGTATTAGGTACTAAAAATAAACTGACACGCTGCTCTAAGCGTTCACCTTCTCTTTTCCTCTCGCTACTCGATCTTTCCCTGAAAAGTATTTAGAGTTTTGAAAAACGAGGGTTAGACCGAAAGGTCTAGTGAATTCCCCCAAAAACAATTGAAACAGTAGTTTCGGCCCGCTGGCCAAATCAACAAGTACAGATGTGATACGGACAAAGAAATCTCACACAGCATAAAGGCAATCATTCACTCCCAGGGGACAATGTCCCGAGGTACCCCCAAATGGTGGATCAAACCAGATGGTAAACACTCCCAAGGAACGTACAGTCCCAAGGTACCAAATGTCCAATTTGCAACACATCTACTTCAAATCATTTTAAACATTACTGTCTAAGCATGCATAAATGTAATCATCAGTTTATCTCATTCATCGCATAAAACAGTGTTTAGTCATCATAAAAACATTTCATAAAAACCGCATGGATACGTGTTGAAAACAGTAAAATCAATCCATGCATTTCAGGCAAGGGAACTCACCTGAGCTTAACTCGCTGCTTACTCTATCTCCTGGTATCTGTATAAATTCCTAAGGCATTAGTGATTCGCACTTAGTAAAACCCACAACTAGGATACTTCTAGGAAGACCCAGCACGGGGTTCCGCTACCCGGTTAGCGGACGGGGTCAAGGGGAGCCGCCCTTGCGGGGTCTGAGGGGCAGCGCCCCTCGAAATTTTTTTATTTCTAAGGGGTTAAACTACTATGGAAAATCCTTCTCCGAAAACTAACCCTGACGACACACTCCTCCCAAAACCCGACTCGGAAAAACACCTTTCCCGACTCAAAAACCCGATTCGGGATACTATCACTCCCGATTCGGGAAATAGCAATCCCCGATTCGGGAAACGCCAATTCCCGATCCGGGAGGCATCCAACCCGAAGACCCGAATCCAAAAGTTGCAAGGTCAAAGTGACGACTAAGTTGGCCAAATCCCCGATTCGGAAATCATAGATTTTCCAGTTCGGGAAAGGCAAACGAAGAAACGAATATCCACCCACACCGACGCATTTTCCCGATTCGGGTTAAATGTTTTCCCGATTCGGGACACATGGACTCCCGATTCGGGAAACATGAATCCCGATTCGGGGAACATGAGTTCCCAATTCGGGAAACGCAACCAGATCCGGAAAAATAGCAAAAATCGGCCAAGAATTGATTCTAAGTCGATCTAAACGCTTTCTAAATCATTACAAGGTAATCCTATATCATTTAACAACGATTTTACACTAATAGGGTATCGAATCTTACCTCGAACGACGAAATCCCGACCCCGAAGATGAAGAAATGGCTCTAAACTTGATTTCACCACACACACTAATCACACACTATGATTTCCCCAAAATGGTAAAAACCCTAGGTTAATACTATAAATAGTATGGGCTAAAAGGCTAAGCCCATACCATTTATGGTATAAGCCCATCTATCAAACTTTACCCAAATTGTCACAATTCACCCCTAAGGTTCAAATTCTTTTCAAAAATAGTCATACTTAACGAGTGACTAACCTTATGGCTAACTTTTAACCCCGGTTGTTACATTTATCATCTTTTTAAAAGATTACATCAGCTTTACAATAAACCTTCACATCAACGCAATATCATATTTCTTTCTAAAATGGTCATCACTAACTACAATATTACGAGACATATCATATCTCTCCTCAAAAAGAGAGAAATAATTAAGCACTTCAAAATCGTTGGAGTAGATTCAATCATTTTATTTCAAATTTCTTGGGTGCTATGAATATATTCTAAACCGGCATGAAAGTGGGTTGAATCAAGTTGATAAGAAAAATAGAGCAATAGAATTATACGAAAAGGACTATGGAAAATTTCTTTTTTGCATGCTTGGATGATGTGCGTAATGAAGAAAAATGGCGCACTCTTCACAGGATATCGGAGGGCGCACATGAAGATGAAGATACAGGGCCAAAAAGGTAAAAAAAAATTAGCACGCCTGGTCAATATACCTCGCCGTCTTCAAATACCAACATGCCGATCACTACTAAAAAAACGGTATTACCAGCTGAGCTAATAGGCCCTGTTGGTAATACCGTTTTTTTAGTAGTGATCGGCATGTTGGTATTTGAAGACGACGAGGTATATTGACCAGGCGTGCTAATTTTTTACCTTTTCGGCCCTGTATCTTCATCTTCATCTTCATGTGGGGGTCTTTGGGGTTGGGAGAGTGGTGAGTGCGGTAGTTCGGTGAGAAGCTCGGTGTGGAATAGTATAGTGAGGGTGGGAGAGTGTCTTTGTGGAGAGGGTCGGCGTTTCTCGTACAACTTTTCAAGAGTGGTGGGAGATGGTGAGCAAACATACTTTTGGAAGGATAGATGGGTGTCCGATGCCGCGTTAGATGTGTCTTTCCCTAGGTTATTCCGGTTAGAAGTAGAGCCCGATGCATCGATTTTTAATAGGGGGAAATGGGTAGACAATAAGTAGGTTTGGGAGTGGAGGTGGAGAAGAGAACCGAGAGGGCGAGAAATTGGGGAACTTAGGGGTTTGGAAGAGATAATTAGGGGAAAGGAGCCGGTGAAGGATAGGAAAGATTCGTGGGAGTGGACTTTGGGGAATGGTAAAGGTTTTTCGGTAAAGAGGTGTAGAGAGGTGTTTATAGAAAGTCGTAGGAGCATTAACCCGGAATCGGTCGAGACTTTGTGGTGCAGGTTCATTCCAAAGAAAGTTAATATTTTCATTTGGAGGGCTCGGCTTGGAAGACTTCCGACGCGGGCAGCTCTTATCGACAAAGGTATCGATTTGGATAACATTCTTTGTCCAAGATGCGGGGTGGAGGTGGAATCCATGGATCATGCGCTCTTTAATTGTACTCCGGTGAAGAATTTGTGGCGCTGCATTGGGAGATGGTGGAACAAAAATTTGGAAGGATTTGACTCGATTCAGCAGCTCCTACAAGAAGATTCAACGGAGCTTTCTTCTTCGAAAGGTACTTCGAGATGGATCGCGGTCAAATGGTCGGTGTTATTCTTGTTATGGCAAGATAGGAATAAGGTAATTTTCAAACAATCCAATCCAGACCTGCGGGATTGTTTCTTTGTTTGGCAAAGGATTATTTTCGAATGGATTGGAAGCAAGTCGACGACGCAATGGGATTGGTTCGAAATTCGAATGGATTTCTTCGCGTACATCGGCAGCCCCTGGGTAACAAGAAGGGCTTTTGGTTGTGTTTGTTTTTGATGTCTGGAGTTTTTGCTTCCTGTTTTTTCGTTTTTGCGGTATTATCGTTCGAGTCTGAGGTCGCGTTTCAGCTGCGGGACGGTTCTGGATGTTGCGTCAGTCGAAATAGGAGCTACTGTGGGGTGAGTTTGGTTTAGTCCTCCTAAACCTTTCAGCCGGTGTGCAGTTCTGCTCTTGTTTTCGGTCTGCTGTTTTGCTTTCGGTTGTTTTTGGCTTTTGTTCTTGGTTTCGGTCGTCGTGTTTTTGTTGTTTGTTTGTTTGCTGCGGCTTTTTGTTGTCTGACTGGTGGTGTTTTGAGGCCTTTGGCCTGTTTTGGTTGGTAATAATACATCTTCTGCTGCTTAAAAAAAACGGTATTACCGAAGGACAAAACAATTGAAAAACAGTCGGAAATCGGATTAATCGACAGTTTTTCACGGAACGAGTGTCTTTAAAAACCTGGTCAATAAAAGCACATACGGTTTTTCCGACGACTTTTACCAATTGCTTTCCGACTATTTTATTTTCCGACGGCTTTTTGACGACCTTTACCAACTGTTTTCCGACTGTTTTATTTATCGACGACTTTTCGACGGGTTAGTGACGATTTTCCGACAATTCTTTTGACTGGCTTTCGATGATTTATCAAAAAATAAATATAAAATAAAATAAAACAAAAATAAAATAAAAATAAAATAAAATAGAATAATCGGTAAATCACCATAAAACAATTTGACGTTTTTGACTGCTTTTAACAGTCGATAACAATCGTCGATAATATACGATATTTTAGTAGTGGATCCGTTGAAAGTATGCAACTAGCAACCGAAACGACTAACATTGACAAGGAAAAAAATAGATGCAATAAATAAATTCATGACATTGTGGAAGAACGAGAAAGGAAGATAGAAGAATGTGAGAAGAAAAAGGAAGAACATCAAAAACATAAAATAACAATATTGATGGAAACGAATACATCAAGAATGATCGATAATGTAGTATGGGTTAATGACTTATTAGGGTAAGAAACTATTCGTTTTGTACAAAAAATACCATTGAATGTTTTTTTGTACTCGATATACCATTGAACTATTTTTTTTTGTACGCATTATACTATCGCAACCGGGAATAGCCGGTTTTGACATGGATTTGTACACATTATACCATTGAACTATTTTTTTTGTACACATTATACCATTAACCTTTGATATGTTTACAAAAAATGTGGCAATGACTAGGCAATGACTTTCTTCAAGACACCACCACTACCACAACCACTGCCACCACCTCCCTCCTCCTCCTCCTCCACTCTCCAGTTCTCCTTCGCATACTAAAATCCATTTCTCCACCGGAGTTCCATAACGACGAAGACATACTCATGGACTTCTTGGAAAAGGAAAAACCCACCACCAACAACAGCAAGGGCTCTTCCACTGGGTTTTACGGGTTCGGGTCGTATCTGAGTTCTCCGGTAGAGTTCGTCATGGGTTCCACCGAGATAGAAAGCGACGAAGAGGATTACCTCACCGGGTTGACCCGAAAGCTCTGTAACAACACTCTTTCAAGACGATTTATGAAAATCATATTTCAATTTCAAGGTATGCATAAAACATATGTTTAAGGAATTGTCACCTTTTTTGTAAGCATATCAAAGGTTAATGGTATAATGTGTACAAAAATAAGAGTTCAATGGTATAATGTGTACAAAAAAAATAGTTCAATGGTATAATGTGTACAAATCCATGTCAAAACCGGCTATTTCCGGTTGCGATGGTATAATGTATACAAAAAAAAAATAGTTCAATGGTATATCGAGTACAAAAAAACATTCAATGGTATTTTTTGTACAAAACGAATAGTTTCTTACCCTAATAAGTCATTAACCCATGTAGTATTTATGTTTTATTTACTAATGTGATTTTTTGATGTTTGTGTTCGTTATTTATTAAAAAATATATGTGTACTTTTCGTAATCTTATTATATTAATGTATTTTTATTTTAGTAACTAAATTAGTAATTTAAATTAAAAACATTTTATAAACAAAATGATAATTGAATTAAATTTCATAAAAATATTAATAATTAGTTTAATTATAAAATTAATTAAAAATCATTAGTTAAATATAATATAATATATTATTTATACAAAAATGGGATATTTATATGAAATTTTGGATTTTGTTACTTTGACAGTGTTTTCACTATGATTGATTGAAATTTTTTCTACCTTCACAGTATTTTGTTGTGAAGTTTCATGTGTAAAGTTTCGGTCTCACCGATTTTACGAGAACACCTTGATCTCACGTGAAACTAGGTCTTGGTGAAAAACCACACTTATATACAAGGTCTTTCAAGTTTAACAAGCTTTGCAATTGTTTGCAAAACTTCTATCCTATGTAACAATGTTAGCTCACTTACAAGATTGGTGTAGATGCTTTTATGACACCAAAAATTCATGCCACTTTGTTGAAAAGATTATGTTGATGGTTAGAAATGCTTTATAGACATGTTTTTGAAGTATCTTTTTAAGAAAATATGAATAAAGTAAATACTTTTTATTTTTCACGTATTTTGTTATTTCCATTTTCTATAAACTATATTAACGATTAGCTTAACTTCTCAATTGAACTTTTCAATACCAATTATAATGTTTAGAATCATTAACGGAAAGAATCAAATGATTCTGTTGATACTTGATACATTCGAGTGATTAAACGTTTCACAATTAGTAAGCTGGATTTATTGTCATAACAATTTAACATTATTTTTGTAATTTATGCGGATGGAAAAGGACCAACGTATTCAACATTTTGCCCATTTTTCTAAAGTACAATCTTTTCCATGAAAAGGATTGCAAATTTGCAACCATGAACATATAACGAAAATTGCCTACATATATGTCATATTTACATTTTTGTTATACATTACACATATAACAAAAAATCATATACAGTAATTAAAAATTTTAACTTATTCATATGTCTTATATAATAAGTTAGACTCAAGGTGTAGGTTTTTCGATAGAAGCCATTAACTATTTCTATAAGGTGCTAAAATAAATTGTAGCAAGTAGGAATAAACGATTTTCATAGATAATATATATGCAAAAAAATCTGCCGCAAAAACAGTTATAGTGATTTGAAAAATGAATAAATCTCATATTAAACAAATCAAATTCTATTTAAATTTTGTCTTGCTAGTATCTTTAATTAAGCCTAGCTCGCCATTCCGAAGCATCAATTATCATTAGTATTATATATAATTAACTTTAAGAATCACATAAAAATATAGTGTCAACACCTGAACACCAAGTGCCAAATTTCGTTAAAAAAATAAATGAATATTAAGATAAGATGTATCGTTGGATAAAAAATAAACGAACACTAAGATAAGATGCATCGAGATAACATGTAACAAGATGCACCACATCAATTACCTTTTAAGTCATAATTCATGGGAGGGTATATGATTGAAACTGATCAACGTTTTAAAAGTATTTCTCACCCTTCTTATAAAAAATAACACATCTTACATGATCTCATGCCTATACACACACACACACGCACACACACGCGTGCGCGGGTGCACCCCCCCCCCCCCCCAACATGTATATATATATATATATATATATATCAGATGCACACCATGCAATTGTTGCACACCTTAAGAACCAATCGCATTCATAGTTTCCTATTATAAATGGTGATCATAATTAATGAACTCTAATTACCTTCTATAAATACTTAAATCATAATAAATGAATCTTCATTATTTCCATAAAATACACTAATTTATTGGTTCTTAAGGTGTGCAACAATTGCATGGTGTTCATTTGATTGTCCCCCTCTCTCTCTATATATATATATATATACATATATATAGAGAGAGAGAGAGAGACAAAAGAGGACATTTGTGATTTACATAAATGCAGAAACATTTGAAAGTCCATCGCCGCATCCTTCAGTTTTAAGTCTTGATGTAGAACAATTGAAGAGCAAATAAGCGTTTACCCTCTTTTAGGAAGATCGAAGGCATACAGCGATAATATGGAATAAAATTTGCAAATCATATAATGAACATGCATAGTTGATGATTGTGGATGTAATCATCACTGATTTTCAATTCAGCATAGTAAAATTATATCATTATCACAACAAAATCACATAATAAAAAATCTTCAACTTATTATCACATTATTAAAAACCCTAAATTATTGAGAAATTGAAAATATATCTCAACCATTATATGCATCTTTTGAATGATCAAAATCTTAAAAGAAAGGCTAATGACACATAGCTTAGTTGGTAATGGATGAATGTAGTGTTTGTTAAAAATCGTATTGTCCTGGGTTCGAGCTCAAGGCACCTCTATTAAAATTTTAGCATTTCTCATTTTAGAGGTTTTTCATGTAAAGGGCCTTACATTTTGTGATAATTTTGAGGACTAATTTAAACCACTAATCAATGTGAATCAATATGATATTGTTTTAGTAGTCACTTGTCACACCCCAAAAACTAGGGTTGTGACGTCTAAAAATCTTAGCAGTAACTATAAAATGTTCATAACTTACATTCAAAACTTAGCAGCGAAAGTCTTATCATTGACTTTACGGAACAACTATAAATAAAAATATCATTTCTTAAAACAGTTTGAGCAGTTTCATTCTTCCTAAATCTTCTCTTTTCCTTCCAATCTACCTGGCTGTAACGGCACCCCTTAGATATGCATACTAAAAAGTCATCTTTCGCCGAGTGAGTTCATGGTTTTCTTTACATGCTTAATAAAAGTTGGCCATCTGAAAATATGATTTAAACTATTGTGAGATATGAACATAAAACATAGAACTTGCAACATGTACTTCATCATAACCCCAATGGGGCAGCCTACCGGTTAAGGCTTGGTGTTGGGGAAAAACCCACTCAAGTTCGAATCCGGGGGTGAGCAACCAGGGGCCACTGAGTATTAATCCCAGGGGAGCATGCTTTAGCTCTCGGTAAAAATTGCCAAGGATGTAGTCTGGCCAAAGTCCAGGTGAACCTTCCTAAAAAAAAAAAACATGTACTTCATCATAAAACATAACCATTCTACTAAGCGTAACATGTTACCTTACCATGCTATTGGCCTACACAAAGGTTGTCAACCTTATAGGTTGTCTCCCGAAGTAGCTACCAAATACCACACAAAGTGAACGTGAGGACCACTAAAATGGTGTCACGTGGCAATATTCACTCTGAATATCATGCATAATGCAGAGTGAATAAAGGCGCCTAAGCTTTATTCACTCCGAATAATACATGATATTTAGAGTGAATATTGCCACATGACGCTATTTGAGTGGGTTCTCACGTTCACAACCAAATTTGAATTCACATTTGAAACTAACCCTATATATATTTGATTTCATTTTTTTAAAAGGCACAGGGGCATCAAATCAACGAACGACTACCACGAACACACATGCACACCTCCTCGATGGTATTGCGCAACCCACTAATCTGCCGATGTCCTGACCTAGCTTACGCATTTTGTTTTCTAATTTAAAGACATGATTTGGAAGCGCTACTCTAGTTTCTGGATGGCCTTTGGGTTTGTAATGGTTGGGTTGAGCTGGTTTTGTTTCGGTTTGGATTTTTTGTGGGTCTTTTGGCTTTGTAATCCTTTCTGTACTCTTGTTTCTAGCATCTTGCTAGATCTCTTTTATTTGCAATTAGTTTTTTTGGGGTTGCTTGGTGCAGGTGATGGCCATGCCGAAGCCCATTTCCTGGTTAACCTTCTGGCCGTTAAAAAAAGACGTGCATAATAAATGAATATTATGTTCTACCAAGTATATCTCTGTCTAATTAATGAATCATTATAAATGTTGATAAATATCTCTATTATTTTCTAATATAATAGTTATAATATAGGGAGGTTCAAACGAGAAATGTATCAAATTAATAAAACGTGAGAAGCAATCTTAGCCACTCATCCGGTCAAAAAAGATGGCTTTGACCGATCCCCCCCCCCCTCTTAATAATCTCTACCCTTTCATAAATCGCGTCAATCCTCCGTGATCACGTCCACCGTAACTGCAAGATGAGTGGCTAAGATTGCTTCTCATGCTTTCTTAAATTAACATGCTTCTCGTTTGATTTCAAGTAAAGATAGGCAAAACCTAGACCATAGAACACGAGGGCCGAACCATCTTACCCTTTTCCTTTTAAGCTTTTATACATGGTTGTTAATTATAGAAAGGGTTAAGTACATGGGGGTGTATCGAACTTGTCACGTTTTATCATTGTATGTATCCCACTTTAAAAATTACCAATTAATGTATTGAACTTGCTAGACTTGCCATTGTATGTACCCAACTTTAGAGTTAAACCACAAATTGGTAATTCTAGCAATGACAAGAGTACACACAATGGCAATTCTAGCAATGATTGGGTACACACAATAGCAATTCTAGCAAGTTCAGTACATTAATTGGTAATTTTTAAAGTTGGGTACATACAGTGATAAAACGTGACAAGTTCGATACACCACCATGTACTTAACCCTTATAATGTACTTAACCCTTATAGAAACACTCTTGGGATATTCTCAATTTTTATTGTTTTTAGGATTTTGAGAATAATTTCCATATTTTCTTTTTAAAACTCATGAACACTAGATTATATTTTTTTATGTTGGTCTACCCATTAAAAAGAGAGTAACAAACAATTTGAATAATTCAATATTATGTTTTTTAAGAATAAAGTATTAGACATTGTCACTCCGACCACAAAAATGCAGATTAATCAAATATTTTAATTTTCTTTTATATTAAAATATTCTAAAATCACGGAAATTCTAAATATCATGTATAACATTTAATTATCCAATGAAATATAATTCTTTCTCAAAATACTTACTACTAATTCTTTGATCAATATATCAATGCAACATGCCAACAAAAACAAACTTATATTGAAAAACAAAAAATATATATATATATATATATATATAGGGGTGGGTTCAAATGTGAACCACTTTTTGGTTGTGAACGTGAGGACAATTGAGAGCGCGACACGTGGCGGATGACTAGGCGCCACATCAAGTCTACGGCGGATGACTAGGCGCCACGTCAAGTCTACGGCGGATGACTAGGCGCGATTCATGGGAGGGCATTGAATTAAAGAGGGGGACCACACTCAAAGACGCCACGTGTCGCGCTCTCGGTTGTCCCTAACGTTCACAACCAAATAGTGGTTCACATTTGAACTTTCCTCTATATATATATTTACATTTTGCTTAGTTATTTATTATTGTTACTTTAGTTATAGTTGAAGATAAATAAATTTGAAGGTAAATGGAGTCAAGTAGAAAAGTCAACTCATCAAAATGTTCATAAATATTCTCACACGATCCCGGTCCATAATAAATAGAAACATGCTAAATGTTATAAACAGTCACAACAAATTTGATATATTATTTCATAGATGAAACAATACCTACGTAAACTTAACTCGTGAAAATTATCAAAACCATTCAGTGAGTTTGATTTTAAGTAATGATGGATATATATATGATATGATTTCGCGTGTTATGTATTGTGTGTCTTTTATATATAAAAGTATTTCTTTTGTTTCTTTTCACACAAGCAACATTCCTTGGCGTTTCATCTACGAATTATTGTGTTAACTTATCTATGAAACAACACGTACAAATTGGTTTTCACGGTTCCTATATGATTTACCTATGCATATGTATAGGGGCAGAATCAAACAGTAAGTATTTAAAAGAACATGTGATCTAAGAAAATCATATATAATTCACACTACTTTGCTTGTGACTTAAGTCGCAACCAAAGTAGCTTGCATGGTTTTCTTTTTTTTTTTTTTTTTTTTTTTTTTGCAAAATTATATATAATTTTGTTGTATCTTATATTCTTTTAAATAGATGTGTTGCTTTAAACTTTACTCTATATGTATGTGTTAAAAGTTAATCACCTTGATTAAATTATACCTTTTGTTTGGTCTTAACTTAGGCCAAATAGTAAAGTAATAATTCGTATATATTATTTAGAAAATATATAAATCTCACTTGATATATAGAAATCATAATCTCATTCATAAAGAATAACAACGCATGACTCAATTTGGAGGATTTTGCAAAACATAATCATAATACGAATTCTTTCTTCTTGAAATTTATTTTATTTTGAATCTTGCGTACATATTCTTTTCCTTCATAGAGTAACATATTTTGATGTCACATGTCATATTGTAGTAAAAAATAATTAAACCCGGTTTTATTATATATCTTTCCATTAGGACCGAAAAACCGAACCGTATGATTCGAAACCGAGAAACCCGAAAATAAGATTAACTGACAAGTCGCTAGTCGGGTTCGGTTTTCTAAATTTACTACCCGCGGATACCCTTCTCGTCCCTTATATACTTAGTTTATTAAGAAAAAATTATTTATTAATACTTGATAATAAAAAATTACTAATCTTAAGAAAATCTCTATCACATGCCTTGTTTTCTTTGTTCAACCCCCCACTGTCATTCTTTTGTCGGTCAGATTCGGTCTGGATCGTTTTTTGCAAACCCGTATTGACGACAATCCTCCATACTCCTATTTTCATTTTCTAATAGTTTTTAGTGTTAATTGTTTAGTTTGTCGTAACTTCATTTCTAGTATATATATTTTGTATACATCAGAACATTCGACAAAATGCGGGTAACCGTGAACCAAACGGTGAGTACCCGCTCCTTTTCGGTTCAGTTCGATGTGGATACCCGTCCTGCACGGTTCGGTTTTGAATAATAAAATTAGGTACCCGTCCCATACATACGGTTCTCAAAATTTTCACTACCCACCCCGTCACCCATCATCACCCCTACTAATTTAACAAATTTCATCAATAAAGTATACCCGTTATATCATGTTTTTAAACGCATGAACAGCTAATATTTTTTTACTTTTACGTTTACGTTTACGTTTAACACGGTTCCTTAGATTTGAAACAATCATAACCTTACTTTTATTTATTTATTATCATCTTAATTACTATATATTTTATCAAATAAAGAAAAGGGTAGTAATTAAGCAAGTGTGTGCATTTTTGTGGTTTGCACGCTTCTTGATATAAAGCGTTGTCTCTCCGTATTGTGGTAAATGACAAACTTAACATTCCCATTTCAATACTCCATTCACAAACATCTTCATCGATTTATTCAAATATTTTATTTAAACATCTTCTCGATTTACCCATTTCAACTTATTTAAATTATTTTGTCTCACCATTTTATATTTTTATTGTTAATAACAAAATAATGATGTTTACCACAAGGGTTGTGTATGGTGTAATGGTTGAGACCTTAGGGAATGTGGTGAAATATCTCAACTGTTTAGGGTTTAAATTCAAGCGTACCCAACAATTGTGGCCATTGAGTTATTAGAGGTTGATGTCTTACAATCATAAGTTACCGGGATTGGTGTAGAGAATAGAGATAGCATAGGATACCCTTAAAAAACGATGATATTTGTTAAAATTCAAGAAAAAGAATGTTTTGAATAAATTATTTTATCTCATCATTTTTTTTCTATTTGTATAATTTTTTTGTGACGTGACAAAAATAGATGTTTGAAAATGAGGATATATTCGGCATCCGATTTTCATGAGAGGCTTTAATTTAAGCGGTTGTTTCCTATTTTTGTTTTTTAAGCTCACGTAATGCTACTAGACACAAGGGAGAATGACAACGTTGTGTACAAATTTTTTTAAAAAAGAGGTATCCCGGCTGCTAAAGCATGCAGCCCAGGGTCGAAGCCCCCGTACCTCCAGAATGCGTCCCCCAGGGCTAAAACTCGGGTTCACCACTATGTAATGCCCAATACTTACCACTAGGCTAACGCTCCTTTGGATGAAGAAAATGGTAGGAAACTCCTATAACTTTTTATGGAAAATTTTCTATCTTAAGATCCTTAGCTATTTTAAGGAATTAACGTGGCTTTTGTATCATAATTTTCTTATTTATGGGCACTATTAAATCAATTATTAGAAATGTTTCAAGACAAAAAATCACATCCCTCAATGTGATTTTGTGGGTCTTTTAAAAAATTTGTAATATAAAATAATTCTTCCTTTACAAATCACAAAGTTTCCTATAACTTTTTGGACCATTTTGATGGAAATATGTAATAAATGCATATCAAAAACATAAAACAAGTCCATAAAAGTGCATGATTAGAACAAGACAAGCAAGTAAAAATTGAAATATAACCTTATAGATTAGATCCCAAGTGGTGCCAATTTAATTTTTAAGGAGCACCTTTTCAATTAATTAAAAAAGAAAACAAAATAATCAACTTTGTTGTGCATATCCCTAGTGTAGTGATATAATGCTCTTTAAATTAAAGATGTGTGGCCAAGTTTTTTAATTTATTTTAAAGGGAATCTTGGTAATTAAATTAATAGGACAATGTCTCCTGTATATATATAGAAAAGGCATAGGAATTGAGGTGGCTCATTGTCATGGCCTTGGCCTTGATTCATGGAAGTTTGTCTGGAGAGGTTTACACCAAAGAGGGGTTTGTTAGTTGAAGACTCTTCTATTTATGATTGCCCACTTCATCATGTGCCCATTATGCCATTTATTTATTATTTGTACGGCTGTATTTTTTTTAAATACTAATTTTTTTGTAAATAAAATAAGAATACTGGTTTCGAATCATGTGTTGTGGATTACGTAATGAATTATCAAGTGTGCATTAGTATATGTGTGAAAGAAAAACCATCCCTTTGGATTGCATACCGCTATATTCGAAAAATAATTGGTTTTAATATGGATTAACTTATTTATCTACTAGGCCGTTGGTGATTGTGACAAAGTACAAGTTTTGTTTTTATTTATAGAAGTTCATTTTAGATGTTTAGTTGATGGTTGTATCGTCAAATTACGTGTTAAGTCATACATTTGTATTTAGTTTTGAACGAAGAGATAATACTATATTTTTAGGTGTAGATGAGCTTTATCTTTAGTTTGTATTTCAATATTTTATTTATTAAAGATAAATATTGTAACCGATTTTTATATAGTTCACATTAGGTGTCATCCAAATCCGCGAATGACAATTGTATTGTGTTAAAGATATGTTTTTGGTGTTTGAATTATAAGTGGTAACTACTTAGTTGACAATACTTATTTTATGTGATTTATAATGTGAAAAGAAAATGCATATGTATTTAGGGGTCCCATGACATGACATGAGACGAAGTAAATGTCATCCACAAAACACGGGACAAATGATGGAGAAAAACGATATTCATTTATCCCAAAATGTATACATATTTTTGGATGTTGGGAGTAAATGCAAAAGTCCTAATTTGTAATTCAAATTTACCTTTCTCGCACAATTATGTATGGTATCGATTTATATTTGATCTTGTTGGTTTTTACAACTAATGAATGTGCAGAGTAACATCCATCTGATCTATCTTCGTCCAGTCATCCATGAAATCCTACAAGTCTTGTAAGAGTTTTGTGATAGACTATGTGCATCTACAAGCTTATAATATGAAAGTATTAGACATTAGTTTGTTGTACATATGTATGAAACATATGAAATTACATGTTATTCTTGAATTATCCTATTTTTACAAACAATGGTGACTAACTCGATGGTCATTAATGTTGAAGATCAGTCCTAGAATAATAAAGTTTATAACTGAATGTTTTGACAGCATGACTTTTCAGACTTATGGCATGTGATTCCTTATAAATGATGGTGCAAGGACTCGTCCTTATTGACGTACTAATATATGGTCTATAAAGGTTTTTTTATTTAAAAAAAGAAATACCATTATAAAATAATAATACAAACTCATAATTAACATTATCATCAATTTACGGTTCAAATATATTAATCTCACTACAAGTTTAGAACCGAAACTTAACATTTTTTGGGGGATAAAATCATAAATTCCATAAACTTTATTCGGACCAATATGTAATAGTTCTGTTAAGAAATGGCCAAATCAATACATCATACATAGAACAATTCAACACGATTAAGAGTTTAGGCTAGAAAGTGCTAATCTCTTAAAATAGAGTTCCATGTGTGTAAAACACAAAATTAGAGGACCTAAACCGCAAATCACCACAACTTTAGAAATTTTTTAAATAATAAATTACACCTTTGATCCTTGTGGTTGGTGCAACTAGCAACTCTCATCCATTTTTTGAACTAATTAAATATCTGGTCACTTTGGTTACCAATTTTTTATGGTCTTTGGTCGCTCCAAATAATACCCGTTAAAAGATCCATCAACTTTTGGGCATGTTGGTTATTTTACTCTTTTTTTGTCTTTGTCCCTTTTGTTTTACCAAATTATATACTATTAAAAATTTAATGTATTATATAAGAATAAGCTAAACTTAAGGTATATTGGTCCTTTAATTTCTTTTCTTTATGTCATTTTTGTCCTATATATCATCTTCTATAGTGAAACAAAGTCTCCCCTCCATTGAAACAAAACCAAACTCCAAACAAAAACATATCTGAAGATCTAACAAAATTAACCAAAGTAAAACAAACCAACCAAAACTAAATAACGGTAGGTTGCAGTGTTTAGTAAGAGAGAAAGAGAGGAGAGAAAACAAGGAAAGGGAGAGAGAGAGAGAGAGAGAGAGAGAGAGAGAGGGTGGGTGGGGGTGGGTGCGTGTGAGTGAGAAAGAATGGTCGTTGGTCGAATCATTTTAATCGATGAAGCACACGAACGATTCAAGATTAAAAAACAAGACACAAGGAAACGAAGGAAAGCGGATGTAGATCCGGATTATTGGCGAATCTTGATCTAGAACAGTCATACCAAGTGGAATTGTTAGGGTTAAAAATATAGTTGTATTCAAGTTTGGGTTGATATTTGTATTTGTTGTAAAGTTGAGGGGAGCTGAGTGTAAATACCCTTGGGGTATAAAAGCTTTTGTGTTAGTTGTAATAATTAGAAGTTAGAGAATTTAGAGAGTTACGTAATTGTCAGATCTAGAGTTTGATAGAGGAGAGAGAAAGTTGAGAGTGTATATGGTGTTCATATTGTTCATATCAATAAAAGTGAGATTTGTGATTGAAATTGAAGCTTCTTAATCATGGTGGATTGATATTCAGATCTATCAAGTGGTATCAGAGCAGGAGATCAGAGAAATTGTTGAAGATTTGAAGGTAATTTCATGGATTTTTGAAGTTTGGAGCAAAAATGGTGAAATTTTGATTTGGAGCTTGAAGATCTTGAAGATTTGAAGATTTGGATGTAGTTTGATGTTATTTTGTTGTTAGATTTGAGTTTTTAGTGTTTAATTGTGAAGATTTGATGAATTTTGAGCCTAAAATGAAGGATTTTCGAGGTTTTGTTCGAAGTTCATCAATGGAGGTTCGTCAATGGAGGTTTGGAGAAGAAGTTGTTATGTCTCGAGTGTATTTTTGAAATTTTTCGGGTCTTAGTTTGCTATCTCAAGCATATTTTTCAAATTTTTGAGCATATTTTCAAATTTTTGTTATCTCGAGTCTGACGCGTGTCTGACGCGTAAGGAAAGCCATTTCGAGCCATCTCGAGTGTACTTTTTCTTCATCTCGAGTGTACTTTTTCTTGGCCGGTCAACACAAAAAGACAAAGAAAACGCGTCTTGGAGAGTGTGGAACAGTGTTTCGAGTGGGTCTTAGTCGTTTCGAGTGTGTAAAGGTATCATCTCGAGTCTTAGTCATTTCGAGTGTGGACAAGAAAGCGTGTAAGAAAAGGCTGGACAAGAAAGCGTGTAAGAAAAGTGTGGACAAGAAAGCGAGCAGCAGTCAACGCGTCAGGCGGGTTGGTCAACTCGAGTACGTCAGTCTCGAGACACGTGCTGTCAACAAGAATAGTGTGGGTCAGCAAAGAAAGCACGCAACTCGAGTGCGTGCGTGGTCAACAGCTACCATCTTGAGAGGCATGTGTTGGCGCGTGGGAGACTTCAACTCGTGTGTCAGTCTTTCAGCCCGTCAGGCGCGTGGGCGTCAGCTGTATCTCGAGTCAGCGAGTGAAGGAGGCGTGTAAGGGTGCGATGTCATCTCGAGTGTCAGCTTTTGTCGGTCAGCGTGAAGAAAACGCGTGGGTAGGCGCGTAGGAAGCTTTTATACGCGTTTTTCGACTTATCTCGAGTGTATCTCGAGTAGGAGCGTATTTTGAGCGTATTTTGACGCGTAAATACCGTATTTCGAGCCATTTTTCAATTTTTCGAGTCTAGTGCTTCATTTTTTTTTGAGTATTTTTCAAGATATCTTAATATTTTTGAATGTTTTCAATATGTCTCGAACCATTTTAATTTTTGAGTGAATTTTTGACTTTTATAATTCGAGACATATTATTTTCTTTTTGTCTTTGCGAATTTTGAGTCATTCTACTGTTTTTGTGAGAGGTCTATTTTTGTTTGATTGTTTTCATTTCATTTTTACTAAGTCTCGAGTCTTTGTGATTTTTGGAGAGCAAATTTTTCTAAATGTCCGATTTTAAAAGTTTTAAATTTTCTGAATATACTCTGCGTTACTAACTTTCAGTTGTTTTGAAGTGTTTCAGAATTTTTGAATTAACTTCAGGTTTTTCAAGGAAAGCGTTCGGTGCATTTTTCAACAATTTCAGATTTAATCATCTACTGATCAAAAGATCCGTTCAGTTCATCATGACGACGAGAGAAGTTTCAGATTCGGATTCAGAGGAAATGAACCAGACCATGATAAAAATGGTTTCTAAATTCTCGCAGTTAACTGATTCATATAATCAACAAGTTGTTCTTACCAAGAAATTAAAAAGGGAGACACAGAGTTTTGAGAATCAAAGACAATTATTTGAAGAACAAATTGTTACATTGTCACTGAAGATAGATGAGTTAAACAATACTTTATCTGTTTCACAGCATGAAAAAGCTGAACTTCTTATTAAAGTTACTGATCTTGAAGATTCTCTTGCAAAAGAAAGAAGTCTAATTACAAGTTTGAAAAAGGATTTGCAAAATGAGCATGATCAAATGTTGAAGCATTCTTTTGGAAATGCTCAAAACTTAAAACTTGTAACTTCTTTGAGAACGGAAAATGAATGTTTGCAAAAGAAATTTCTTGAACTTGATGAAGATAAGAGGGTTTTCGAAAACAAGTTTATCTCTTCTCAATCAAAAGTGACGGCACTTTCAAAGCAACTAACTGAATTTGAACAAATTGTGATCATTGAGAGAAACAATTTTGAAGAAGAGAAAAAGGTTTTTGAGAATGAGAGAAAATCTTTTGAATTAAACAGTGTTAAACTTTCAAAGAAGATTTCTGATTTAGAGAACCAAATTCTGGTTGAGAGGAAAGATTTTGAGAAAACGAAAAGTGTTTTTGAGAGTAAGAAGAATTCTTTGAAGAAGCCGAGTCTTCGTGTTGGAAAGTATTAGAATATGATGCATGATTTTGAAGATGAGATCCACGTTGTTAAATCCGAGAGGAAATTTGATGAAAAGAAAAGTGTTGAGCTTCAAAAGCAGATTGTTGTCTTACAAAATCAGTTATCTGATGTAAGAAATCAATTTAAACAAAAAGAGAAGGCTCTTCGACATGAAAAGACTGTTTTGGAACAGATAATTGCTGAACCTAAGAAGCTAAGTCTTGTAGAAAAAGATTTTGAGGATCAAAAGAGAGCTTTTCAGAATGAAATAAAGAAACTTACGAGCAAGTTAGCTGGATTATCAACAGATATCATGAATGAGCAACGAATGCACTTGGTTCAACAGAAGAAGCTTGATGATCTTCTTGTCGAGAGGAACATGCTTTCTACCAAAGTGAAGGGACTTGTAGAGATAATCTCTAAAGCTCATGGTTCTATTCATACATATGTTCCTACTCACGGTAAAATCAAATCAAGTGGACAGATTCGTCCTACAAATCTCTTCTATGATAGTCGTGTTGATTCTTCAGGTATTCATCTTTGTTCTAAATGCAAGTTTGTTTGGCAAGTTAAGGGATCAAATGCAAATGTAAATCACACAAAATCTTTTGCTTCAGAATCTAACGTTCTAAAGAACAAATCTTTTCAAGATACTTCTTTTGGTAAGTCTCGGTTAGTTTATTCTAGAAATAAACTTCTTAGTCTTTCCAAAGGAACTTCATATGGTTCTTACTTTCATAGAAATGATTTTGTGTGTGAAGATTATATCGATGAACGGTTTGGGATTTACAAGATTTATTCTTATAAACCGATTACACCTAATAACAGAGGATCCACATCCACGTGGATACCAAAATCTTGTTTCTCTTGATTTTGTAGGTGTATGGCTCTTGAACAAATCAGTTCAAGACCCGAGCATCAATGTGTTATATGAGCGTTATTGTAAGTATCCCTCTAATCCTTAGTTCATAACTTGCGCTTAATGTGGTTAACCGTGGTGTTCATCATCAGGAACTTACTTGTATTCGTTCCTTTCCGATTCTAAATCGTTTCACGAATTACCACGTGTTATAAAGTGTGTTTCTTTGTTTGAGGGGGAGTCAATAAATAAATAAAACAAAAGGAGGTCATTCTAGTTTTTGGTACAAGATATTTTTGAGGGGGAGCTACTAACTACAGAGGATTCATTTTACATGAATACCAAATTCTGTTATCTGTTTTGTAGTTAATTCACATTTCGAGGGGAGCTTATATGTATTATATAGTTTGGCATAAACACATGTTTGAAAGATGAACAACTTTCAAGTATGAAAACATTTTTCATAATTGTTCAAATCACTTCTCTATTCTCAAAGTTTTTTTTCATGAATCTAGAAGTGAATTTTAAATGTTTTCATATTGAGGAATTGATGCATGTTTTCTAAACCGTGTGTTTCCAAAGATTGATACTTGTGTATTATCTTTTCTTATATTGTTTCAGTATTCATACACACCGGTTTATGTGGTTCTTGTTCAGTTATTACCATGTCTCTAGAATGATCCAATTCTTCGATGGTAATACACCCGTTTGATATTCCAATTTGTGTCTAAGCGTTCGTTTGATCAGTCCGATACACCTTGTTTCATAAACATATATCTGTATATCGTTCATATAGATATTTTCCTATTTTTCTGAACCATTCCTTTTTGAACATACCATCTGATGAAACCGTTTTCTCAAACAATTCTTTGTTTTTCATGTGCATTCAATATATATAAGTGTTTGGAGATATCATTTTGCTCATGTATTGTTTCTACACATTTTTTGAGCAAATTTTATCAAAGGCTATATGATTCAACCGATGAATCATCGATTTTTCATGCTTAGGAAACATATTTCACGGGGAGTGAGGTTATTCAACTTCTATGGACTGCCAGCGCCGGTAGCCCTACCCAAGAAGTTATCCTTGAGAGAAATGAGGGGTGAAGGGTCTCAATCAAAGAGTGGGGGAGATAACTCATCCGGTTGAGTTATTCTCATAGTGTTAGAGCGGAAAAATGGAATAAGAGAGCTTGGTTAGAAGTGAGGAAGATTAAAAGAATTGGAGGGTGTGAGAACAGAGTTAAAAGAAAATTAAAACTCTGCACCAACCATTTCTAAGCCGGGCAACCACATAATCTATCGGTTCACGTTCTTTGGTGACTGATATTGAATCAAGGCAAAGCCCAATGCCGACTCTCGTTTCAACCTCACCAGTTACTCATTTTCTTCTCAACAAGAAAATGTTTCATTTTTGCACGGGGACGCAGCATATAATCTATCAGATTTTCATTCGGAAAGTCGATATTGAAACAGAAGGAAGCTGCCCTGCCTTCGAACTTCATTTCTTGCACATCGAGTCAGTGAATATGTTTTTTTTTCACTATTTTGAGCCTTTTAAAGCATTTTATGCTATTTCTTTCAACACTTTGCACACAAGGAATTTGTTTCTTTGTCAGAACATTCATAGAAGTACACCGGTATTTCAATGATTGAATGGAAGTCCTGGGGGGTGAACATCAATAAAGCCCTTTCTACAGTACATCCGTTGTACTAAGTGGCTTTGTGCTACTTACAGGCATTTTAACTGTTTCATGTGTTGATTCAGGGTTACCACTCTATGTCTGAATTTGAAAAGATTCGGATAACTTTTGGAATTGACGGATGGTTTACATTTTTGGATGGTGGTTCGGGTGGAAAAGGATGGTGACTGATCACAACATTTCTAAAGAGTTGGTTACTATGTGGATTCGCAGATTAATCATTTCTACATTTTGATTTGATGATAAAATCATTTTTTCATCAAATAGGGGGAGAATGAAAGTGAAATGGGGAGAACGAAAGAGAAATGATTATTTGATCAATACATGTGATATTTGTATCTGGTGAAGTGCTTGAGAAATGTTCAAATTTAGTGAATGTTTTGGTGATTCAAAGAGCGAAGAAAGATGATTCTTCAACGTACTTGAAGATATTTGTTCAAAGTTCAAGTTAAGTTCTGAAGAGATTTTGTGCTTAAGTGGAAGATCAAGATGAAAAGTTTTACTTAGATGATCAAGTTGTCAAAGTTTCGATGATTTGAAAACTCTGGGGAATGTCAAGTGAAGACTGAAGATTTCAAAGATGTTGTTTCTGGATGATGAGAAAAGAGTTTGAAGTTTATGGAGAAAAAGAGTTGGTTTATTTTCTGAAGATTGATTGGATGAAGATATCTGGAGATTGATACTTAAGTGGTTATCAGTTGATGAATTATAATTCAAGATGAGCTTATTGAAAGTTGATAATTCAAAAGAGATAATTCGATTTTGCGGATAAAGGAGAGATTGTTTATGTTGAAAAGGTTGAGAAATTTTTCTGAAGAACGTTGATGATCGTTAAAGTCAAGAGATTCTCAAGTTAAGTTCGTTTGAGAAGTTTTTCAAGTTGGTTACTTGTGTTTCACGAAGTTTTCTGTTGCGGAAAAGTTTTGTTCGGTGATGATTCTGATAAAGTGAAGATTGAGAAGATTGTAAATGTTTACAAGTTTTTGTGTTAGTTGGTTATTTCCAACTTGAATACAAAGGGGGAGATTGTTAGGGTTAAAAATATAGTTGTATTCAAGTTTGGGTTGATATTTGTATTTGTTGTAAAGTTGAGGGGAGCTGAGTGTAAATACCCTTGGGGTATAAAAGCTTTTGTGTTAGTTGTAATAATTAGAAGTTAGAGAATTTAGAGAGTTACGTAATTGTCAGATCTAGAGTTTGATAGAGGAGAGAGAAAGTTGAGAGTGTATATGGTGTTCATATTGTTCATATCAATAAAAGTGAGATTTGTGATTGAAATTGAAGCTTCTTAATCATGATGGATTGATATTCAGATCTATCAAGGAATAAATAGGTAGAATCATTATCTTTTAACCAGGTCATCGATGAACTCAAATTACCAATCTGTTAGAATCATTAACATTTAGCCATCGTAACAACATGAATCAACAGGGCGGGTCCTTAAAACCGAAACCAAAACCAAAACTGATGAACCCAGATTTGGAACAGTCATTGGTCTCATCGAAATCCTATGGATTATAAACGTGTCTCTCCAGTGAAGAAGAGCCAAGGGCAAAGGCTGAGGATGGAGGTGCCTAACTGTTAGTGATGCAATCGTTGGTCTCGCCGGAGATATTAGAGATATACAAGTGGTGGTCTAGGGAGAATTTCCGCTAGGTTGGGATTTGTTTACTTTCTTTGTGTGTGCGCTTATGCGTGAACACACACACACACGCGCATAATTTTAAACTTTAAATAAAGAAATGACAAAAAAGACCAAAATGCTCCATGAGTTCACAAACTTAACTGACGATAACTAACAGGAACGGCCCAGTGAACAAACCGACAACCAGAATAACCAAAAGTGTAATTAGTTCAAAAATGAGACAACAGTTAATAGTAGGTAACAAACACATAAATTAAAAATGTGATTTATTCTATTTTTTTAATTACATTTGGACCATGTTTTAAAAGTTAGAGTAATTCCAATTTGGTTGCTGTGAGTTGTCAATTTTATTGGTTTTCGTCTTTATAGTTAGTTTAATCAAATTTTCTAACATTGTTTTGCGATTTTCTTCGATTTTAGTCCCTCCAATTATTGGTGGTTAACTTTCATCTATTAAGTAATGGCCATTTTGTCCTTTTTTTCTCATTTCCCCTCTTTTTCCTCTACAAAATAGAATAACTAATACACACACATATAAATTTAGATTACCATTTGTTTCATATTTAGTAGAGTGGCGAACTTCATCTCTAGTAGTCCACCCCTACCCCCATTTGCACTCTTATCCCTACCACCTATTTATTTCGTTGTCTTCAATGAACCCTTCTTCCTCCAATGATGGAGGGAACCTGCCAACACACACACACACACACACAACATACTGTGGCGACTAAAATAGCCCAATGTAATAGAAAGCTTTATAAAGTCAATTTGTATTTTGTAGTGAACTATAATATTCTATTTTGTATATTTTGGGTTTTGAGTTTTACATGTAATGACATCTGATATATATATATATATATATATATATAAAGGTGTCATGGGCTTGGGAGATCATTATAAGAATCATTCATAGTGAGAAAGTTCTAGTTGAGGCCATTGTATGAGAGCTATTGAATGTCTAATATGAGGCCGACATCTTGAAGCTCTAATGTAAAGGCCCAAAATGCCAAAATGCTAGAAATATTCAAGATAACCAAGTCTCGCAAATTCAAACCATAATCATATCAAATCTCAACAAGCCAAACCGGCTAACAAGGGTTCCAATCCGACCCAAAATATAAAACCAAGTGACAAGTATAAATAACTCAATGTTTTACTGCGGATAAACTCTACAGCTGAGAATTACTGGAAGGACTCTAACTAGCTAGGCACACCCTCTAGCTACTTGCTCGCCTTTCCCTTGCCTTTGTCATTTCTAGCTATCGCTTGCTTACCTAAAATGTTTGAGTTGAAAAGAGATTGGGTTAGACCTAAAGGTCTAGTGAGTTCCCATTAACAATTGATAAACAATTTACATTTATAAAACATTTCAAAGACAAGTATGAGCTCACAACTTTCATATTACTTTAGAGATCGCCATTCAAGGTAGGACATTCCCCCATCGCCTCCCCTTCGCGATGAAACGTTTACCCACTCCAATGGAGCACCCCTAGATCTACACTCCTCCATGATCTAGACATTCATTTTCCTTCCCAAGAGGTCACACTACCTCAAGGTACTCTACCTTGAAGGCTCACTCAAGTACTTTAAACATTTCAACACTTACACATCATTTCAAGGATTTCACAACATATTCGTAAAGGCATAGCATCAATTTCATAATTCAAAAGCAAGATTCATTCATGTAAGCATTTCGAAAATCAGTAAATAGTGATAGAGAACTCACCTAGCGTGCGACCACGAGCTTACCCCTTAAGTCGCCTATTTGACTCAAACCGAAATCTGAATTGACATAAGAATGAGGTGTTAAAAACTCCTTTAAACACTCCTACTATTCTTCTAATAGCACCTTAAGGTGAACCCCTAAGCTCAAACACGAAATCCAAGTCAAACGGGGATTTTTGGGATGGCGACCATTTGCAGGAACAGCGCAAACGGCGGGTGGAGCCGCGGCTCCTTACCCGCGGTTTGACCCGCGGTTCCCGCAGGTCAGCCCTGCTGCACGCAGAAATCCCATCAGCACCCAAAACCATAATTCCAAACTTCCCAACTCTAGGCTAGGTCGTTTGCTTAACCTTTACTACTTCCTACTTGGTTTTTAACACTTTCTAAATCATTACTCAAAACCAAGACAATCCATTAAGGTCAATGAACCATCCAATTGGGGCTTTCTTAAGAACACCAACTAAATTGATTTCCATTAATGGTTGAACATGCTAACTCTTATCATTAAAGCTTTATAGCTGAATTAACATCAAACTCCACCCCTAAATGGGTCAATTCTCAAGATTGATTACCAAAACCATAGGGACCCTTATTTCCATTAATGATGTGTTGATAACTAACATAAACATACACTAGAAGATTAAGAAGAAGATGTTACCTTGAAGAAATCCCCCCCTTGATGCTAATGGTTCTCAAATGAATTTCTCTTCCAAGTTTTCTTCAAATTCGATTCTTCCAATTCCTTCCTTACTTTTATTAACACTAAACTCCTAGATTTGGGTCTTGAAGCCCTAGGCTTCTTTTTGGGCTTAGGCTACAAGTTGGACCTTGAAAATGGGTTCTAAATTATTGGGCTCCATGTTTGGGTTGTTACATCTAATCTCTCTATACTAATTATTCCTATCATTCATGTTTGTTCTAAACTTGTTTCTTGTTGAATTTGGACCTAACACATGTACACACACACAAATACACACACACACACACACACACACACACACACTGCATGCACTCTATTGACCTCTCACCCTTCTCTGTCTCTTTGGTAAACATATACCTCCCTTCCTACCTTCAAGGTTTCATACTTATACACTACTATATACATACATTAAACCCACATACTATGAAACTTGCACACATCAAATTGAGTATGACATTATTAAGTTTTCCTATTATTGAGACGTCAATGTTGTTTCATGGAGGGTAGTCAATCGAAGAACATAGGGATGATGGGCATGGCTGAAGAATGAGGGATTAGAGGGTGGATAAGAAGGAGTGGTTTTGTTTCTCTTTCTCTCTATGAGAGCATTCTCTTGCCTTTGCTATGGGTACATCAAAAACTCTCAGTTCTTCCATCTATATTAAAACTCGAACTTACAAAAAAAATCTCAACTAGATTTTGTGAGTTCAATTATGGATGAACCTGGATTGTACCAATTTAGATATTGATATTGATAACGATTTTGTTTGTGGGGACACTGATTAAAGTATTTGACGTTTTGAGATATGGACGATGCCAAACATGATATTCAATTTGAGTCTGGATTGTACCAATTTGGATATTGATATTGATAATGATTTTGTTTGTGGGGACGATGACACGTGGTGAGTTACGGATTGGTGCCAAACATGATATTCAATTTGCTAGAGAATGTGACCGAAGTTGTAAGGGAAGGGGCATGGAATTGCTGGGATGGGGAAAGAAAAAAATGTCTTGTTCTCATTAGTTGCAATTCTTTTACCTTATATTCAAAAAATAAAATGAAAACAATGGAGAATGAAATATACAATCAAGTTGACCTCCGCTTAACAGATAAAATTAACATGTATTAGTGGAGGCTACCAAAACTGAGGAAAATAACAAACATTATGGCAAAAGTGAAATAAATAGATTGTAAGGACGAAATCCAAAAAATTAACAAACTACAGGAACCAAAACTGTAATTTACTCTTGAAATTATTTAGTTATCTTAAACTAAGGAGTTATTTGGTAGTTTTTATCAAGTCCTGTTTGAATAAAGTGGTTTGAATGAATTAATTTGTCTAAATATATTTTGAGAGTTTTTGTCTGAAAGAGCTTTTTCATAACTAGAATGAGTGTTTCTTTAATTAAGAAAGACATGTTTGGAAAAATCTTGTCTTTCTACATAAAGTTCTCTGAAGAAGCTACCGAATCCTTTTCCAGTAAAAAATAAGCTTCTGCATAAGCCAATTATTATATCATTAAGCCACAACTAACGGTCATAAATAGCTTATTCATTAAATTGTGAGTCTTATTAGGCTGCTAACAAATATGCCTAAATTCAGCCACTTCAATAACTTTTTGATTATAAAACCGAATTATTAAATAGAGTTCAACTTTCTTAATTTGTCAAATCGATTATTATCATTACTAATATTACTATAGGGTTGGGTTTCGGTAAGAATTTGATGTTTTCGTGATATGTGGTTATTAACCGTTGGATGTAAAATGGATGCACATTTGGATGAGATGCATTGAGATGTACCAACCAATGCGTAATTCATGCGAGACCATGAGATTGAAAAAAATCAAAGGTTCAAATGCACTTCTCATAATTTCCACTGTTAACTCAGTTTTTCATACGATCATTCGGCTACGACATTCCTATAATATGGATTCTTTTTATAGCTTATAAGTGTCAAATAAAGCTACTCAAAAGGCGTTTAATACTTTGTGTTGTGGACCACCCCCTTTGATAAAGGAGGCCACCAAAATTAGTAGCCTTATTAGGAACCCAAAATAACTTGAGTGGTTTGACTTACGATTATAAATGAACTCATACTACATCATAATTTTAACGATTCAACTAAAAAACATCATAAACGTGTCACTGGTGTTAAACTCACAAAGTACATTTATGGGTTTGATATATTAGAACACTTGACGCTGCAATAAAATTGAGTTAAGTTTAATAAAAAAAAAGTTTTAATAGAGTGTTATATAGAATCAATTATCATACGAAAAACAGTTCTATCTAAAAGTGTTACAAAAATTATATGACGCTTTTAAGCATCATAACAAGTCTTTTAGGATATTTTTCACATAAAATGTCCTATTAACTATTTTATAAAACACTATTTGAAATATTATTCTATAAACACAAGTGTCCTCTAAAAAAAGGGTTTATAGAACACTTCTTAAAAACATCATATAATATAAGCTATTACGATACTTTATTTTGAAAATGTCCTTAAAACTTGTAACGCTCAAAATGTTCTATAAACTTATTGCAAAACTTTTAGATGTGATTTTTTTGCTTGATCCTATAAAATAGGTATACTATAAACTTAATTTATAGTTTGAAACATTGACGGACCCGATTAAGGGTACACAGTGGAACATGCCCCTGTATTATTTCTCCGGTAAAGGGTAAAATAATTTGGAAGAGGGTGCTACCGTATCAGTGTCGAAACTTTAAGGTGGGCACCTAAAAACCATAAAATTCTCTTGGAATCAACCAAAAAAAATAGTCGAGATCAACTAAAAAACCGAAAATTTCTCTAAAAATCAACCAAAAAACCTAAAAATTCTCTCGAAATCAACTAAAAACCAAATATTTTGTCGTAGTCAATCAAAAAACCCTAAATTCTCTCGACTCAACAGGATAAGAAAAAAATTCCATCGAAATCAACAATAAAGAAAAAAATTAAAAAAATTTCTCAAGATCAACCAAAAAATCAATAAAAATATCTGAAAATCAATCAAAAACTCAATTATGTGGTGCCACCGTTTAAAAACCGTCCAGTATCCGTCTCTGATCTATACTATATATATAAGAGAATAAGTCAATTTGACAGTTTTTTGTTCAACAATTACTTTACACATTTACACTTTATACCCCCATAGTTAGTTATTAAATCTTATTTTAGTTCTTTACTTTTTCATTTTCTATTTTAAACCCTTATCATATAATCTAACTAATCATATATTATGAACTAAAATTTATATTAAAATTACGTTTTTTTTAACAAATTATACCATCATAATCGTCTCGTCAATACCTTCGAAATAAGCCCAATATTGAATATTTTTTAATCAATTATATTATATATTCTATTATATAAAGATAATACTTTTATTTCATTTTTCGAAATTGACTATTCAATAAACCATTAGGAGGTTAATTGATTGAACACATATGATTAAATTGATGTTTACAATGATGTATATAAAAATCGGGCAATTGATACATACTTTGCGCTGCAACGCGCGCAGGTACGTTTCTAGTTTGAAATTATGAGACTATTTGTTCAACAGTTATGTAGGCAATTTGCGGGTCGATCATTACATAAACTTGGTATGGTACAATTTACCTAAATATTCGTCAAACCTACTTTCTTAACTTTCACCACTTGGCAAAACAAGACCTCATTGTTTAATTATAAAGTTTTATTTTGGCCCCTTAGGCAACACTAACACAAAATAATTGCAAGTATTTACAAAAAAATTTCCCCAAACGATCACTTATGAATTATGATAATTTTCATTTTTTCTAAGAATAATTTTTTTAAAGCTACAATCATGTGAGATTTGGTTGGGTTTTCTTTTCCATTGGCTCATTAAAATGCGTGTCATCGTTGTAAATAAATAAACTTCAATGCCATGAATGTAAGAAAGACCGAACCTTCATCTATCTTAACCTCATTCATCTACCTTCTCCTACTTTCACATACTTTCGATCACCTTCACATAAATTGATCTATTAACCCTTCATTCATTGTGATATAAATAAGTAAATCAATCTATTAAGCCTTCATTCATTGTGATATAAATAAGTAAAGGAAGGTGTGAAGGTATGTAAATGGAGGTTGGGGAAGGTAATGAATGTGGATGTAAGTGGGGGATGGTAGTGAAGGTCTAGTCTCCCTCAGGAAATATAACAATAGTCCTCCTTTACAAAAATGCACTCCAACAATGGTATTATTGTAATTTTTACAATTATATATTGACATGTTAGTTCTGTTATTATATCTATGATAATATATTTTTATCCTAAAAAATATATATATATAAAAAAGAAAGTATACAAATGTGAAGTATGACTAACAAAAAGTAAATGATACTAATCAAATAATGAATGAATATTTATAGTTTTATTATCTCAGGAACCGCTTAAATCATATTAATCAAATTATATGTTATTAAAATTTCATCATTTTGTTGCAACAAAAATGTGTAATCATATATACACACATATACGAAGGATTGTGTAAGAAGTCGAATTTAATGTGAAAAACATGAGAAGTGGGTCTGAACCATTAATTGTTTTTAACCTCATCCCCTGTCATGAATGCGTTTTAGAAGGGAATTGATATGGTACATCTTACCTCAATGCATCTCATCCTAATGTGCATCTAATGATTGACAACCACTTCACACGTTTCACACGTTTCACACGTTAACCTCAACTTTTCTCACCGGAACCCAACTGTATAACCGTAGATATATATATATATATATATATATATATAGAAACAGAATCGTACGAGAACGGTATCTATTTAAAAGAACACGAGAACCAACAAAAATCATACATGATTTGCATTAAATTTTGAGAAAGGTCACACAAATGACTTTGACAACGAACTGCAAAGTCCCGCGAATCTTGTATGATTTTGTACATGAATCATATAAGATTTTGTTGGTTCTCATATTCTTTTAAATAAATATTGTTCTCGTTTAAACCCACACCTATATAAAATAAGGGTGGGTTCAAATGAAAACTAACCTTTCATTGCAAACATGAGGACAACCGAGAGTGCATCACATGTCTCATTCAATCGGAATAATACAGGATTATTCAGATTGAATGTTCATGCATTATTGATGATGGATAATACAACATTTAGTTTGAATAACCAAATGAGTGTTAGCCTAGTGGTAAGGCTTGGGCACTACATAGTGGTGAACCCGAGTTCGAGCCCTAGGGGACGCATTCTGGAGGTATGGGGCTTCGACCCCGGGCTGCATGCTTTAGCAGTCGGGCTTCGGCCCAAAATTGCCGAGGATTAGTCTAGGCTCAATGTGGTTAGGGATACCTCTTCCAAAAAAAAACATTTAGTTAGAATAATGCATTACTCAAACAGAATGTTGTATTGTTCATTATCAATAATGCATCCGAATAATTATGTATTATTCAGACTAAATGAGACACATGACTCTCTCGGCTGTCCGCACATTCGCAATAAAAGATGAGTTTTCAACCGAGCTTTCATCTAATGTAAGTTCGTGTGAGAAGTTTGAGTTAAGGTGAGAAACACAATAAATGTATGAATCCTTAATCACGTTTAATCTCAAGTCCATCCATGAATAACACTTGATACGAAAGTTGACCTGGTGCATTTTGATGCATATTATCTTGATGCATTTCATCGTATGTGCATTCAACGATTAATAATAACTTATCACGTTTCTCGTATTCACTCAACTTGTCACCAAAGCATTACCCCATATACATACATAATAATCATAACAACTCAGAACCAATAAATTTATTTTGAGTTTCATTTATTTAGGAAAACATTATGAGTTGTCTATGAAGGACAAGGAATTCCAATCCCATGCTGCCACTTTTAATGTATTTTCATCATTGTTTTTGGTGCCCCTTTAATGTATGTATAGCATTGGGCATTAATTGTTTGCGATTACTTTCATTTAGATTCTTGTTCTTTTACTCATTTGCACTTTAACCCCTTATACTTTGCAATAAGGACTCGCAGTACCAGGACGACAACGAGACGTATTTTGTATTATAAAGTCGGTATTTCTCTTATCATATATTAGTTTTGTACCAAAATACATGGTTTTGTATATATGTCATCGTGGAGGAATTGACGGGTATTTACAATGGTGTTTAGAGTACACATATACCTAAGATAATACTATAGAATGCCATTTAAAGTAAGGAGTAAATGTTATCGGGTAACAGCGAAACAAAAATTAATAATAAATAATTAGCAAGGGACAGCCGGAGTGGTCCAGAAGGCACATGGCCTAAGCCCACAAGTAGACTTCAAGATCCAACCAGCTAAACCTAACACATCCAGTGCATATGGTGTCAAATGACAAAACGTCACCTCTAATGTAGAATCAGCGTAGGGCCCCATGTGAACCATTAAACTGATGCTCAAGTCCCTTCAATCAAAGTTGGAAAGGCATTATGTACCATGTCGGCTGTCTACTTATACTGAAAAGAACACTATATTTGCCAGACTTACTTTCTTATGCAAACCCAAACACGCTTAACCCCTTGACAATCAATTGATCTTATTGACATACTCAACTTTTGGTCTAGAAATCTATACATCATTTCATAAACAACTCACATGAAAGAATCGTTATGTCTAATCAATGATTGATTGTTTAACCACAGGCAAATAGAATGGTCGTCAATATTCATTGTCTTACATGTCGGCCTTTGAAGACCAACAACATATGATTAAAAAAATGCCACGATAAGTGTTATGAGGTTCTCAAATTTATAGTGTCTTCAAAAAAATTCAATATTCAGCCAATCTATTTCTTTCAATACCTTATATAGTCCCCAACAAAATGTAATATGATGTGATCCTGAAAAACATGTCTCAAATATTTTTGGTTGAACACATTTGACAACACGAAGATACTAACTCAAATGCCTCTCAAACCCAACCAGCCACATGTAGGAATAACTAACTGTAGGAGACCACTGCCTTTTACTTGTGTTACTTTATACAATATTACATTTAACCCCCTACACTATCAAAAAACTTTATCACCTCCCATATTCATCTAACAAAATATTTGAAATGGATCGAGCTTTTTGAAATCCTATCTTTTTTATTACAATTCCTAATGTCTATTTTCAATTGGCCAAATAACAAGTATTTTTGTTAATAATACAATTTTGACAACTAGAAATTATCTTATCTACTCCTGCAGTGTTCTAACCACCTGAGGCAGTTTAAAACGTCAAAACCAATTTCTCATGTATCTTTGTAGCAAAAAATGGCATCACCAGACGCTCCAATCACACAGTACAAACTTTTTAACTTTCAAGTGGTAAGTTCTCCTTATGAGTACAATTCAATTATAAAAACTTTTACTACTTTTATATCAATAAAGTGGGTGGTCCTGAGGCCAATGACATTCTCTTAAAGAAAATGACATTTTTGTTGAGATGGACGTATAACGTATTCCCCTGGGATCAAAACTACGTCTTTTTCTTATATATAATATGGAAGCATACCCAAATAAGACATGTGAACAATGGGTTGTGGTATGAAGAGGGCACATGATGTTGTCACTTAAGATGCATATATATATGTACTCATTACCAATTTTTAACAATGACAACAATACAAGAAAATGATGGCCCAAAACTTGAAAGGTATGTTTAGGAAGTATTGTTTTGGGTCTCAAACATTTACTTTTTGAGACCACGTCACATGTTGGCTATTAATCATATGTTTGGGGTCCATCTTTTATTTTAATTATTCTTTTTGAAATTTTGTAATCTTTAATTGCTATGCTAAATATTTAATTCCCAAAGCTTTAAATATATGGTACGTTGCATAATTAATACCGTCAAAGAAAATGTTACAAGTGCATAGAATTTGTTCATTGAACATATGTGGAGTTTTTCGTGTATAGTGGTATGGAATCATGCTTCATCAATATAATATAGTTTTTGGTTTAATAATTCAGATTTTCTTTTTAATTATTATGGAGTTATCAATAAATCAAATCAACTTAATAATGAATTGAATTTTGCAATAATTCATTACTAATCAACTAATCCGACCAATTATATGTTCAATAATATACTAATAATTGTATTGTAAAGTTATTTAAATACAATATAAACTAATTTTATTTAGTTCATAAATATTACAATTATTTCTACATGAAAATCTACAAGATTTGGTTAAAAATCCGTATTCATTATTTGTCATGACACATAAATTTTCTTAAGCAGATGCACCTTTATAATCGATCAAAGTTTTGGAAAGTCACGGTTTAACCTCAGAAAAAGCCAACACGAGTTGACTTGGGGAAAATCAATTGTGTAGGTTTGATATATTGTAACTTTACCAATGAGATCCATCTGTGTTTTGAGAAAGGCTGAAGAATAGCTAATCCAAGGTGTTTTTTTTTGTTGACGAGTTCCACCTTTAAAGGGAACTTATTTTGGTTTTTTGGTTGACTTTGGGCAAAATCAACAACAAAATATAATTAGTAAATTACATGATTGGTCCAGGTGGTTCTTCTATCGTTCCCTATTTTAAAATATTTATGGATTACTTTCTCATGGTTTTCAATTTATAACACATTAGGTCACTATCACTAACTCGGTTAAAATTTTTATTATTATGTTAATTAAGAGGTTAGTTATATAAATCACAAGGACCAAACATGTAATAAAAACAACAGGGACCAAATATATTGAAAATTGAGTAAATTAACGGTTTGCATGGTTCTTGTGGTTTGTCGATTTTTATGGATTTTGTTCTTAGACTTCATTTATTATGGTTTTGGTCTTCTCGAACTGCATTTTCTGTTGGATTTAGTCCCTCGACCAAACGACCCTCCAACAGGTACGTAAATATGTATCATCTCTGTCTGTGGGTCGTTCTTTGGGCGACGGCCTTTTTCTTTAGTGTGTGCGCGGGGGGGGGGGGGGGGGGGGGGGGGGGTTTAATGGATGGTTTTAGAATGATGGTGGTGATTTCATGATGTATCACCGAAAAAAGATGGTGCAACTGGGTTAACGGGAGATTTCACGGTGGGTTAATGGTGGTGGTTTCACGATGTATCACCGAAAACGATGGTGCAGGTAGGTTAACAGGAGCTTTCATGATGGGTTAGTGGTAGTGTTTCACGATGGGTTAAAGGCCGAAACTTTGCGAGTATGAATGAGATGGGTGGTGGTGATGTGGTTTGTGTGCCAAAGACGGTGGGTATATGTATACATATGTATAAATCTTAATTTTAAAATAACATTTATTAAATAATGTGAAATTTTAACTCTTGAAGTTTCAATAAAAAGTTTCAATAAATGCAACTTCTTGTTGATTAATTTTTTTTAGAAAAAGTTAAAACAAACGAAACTAGAAAATGACCTCTTTTTTAAAAAGCAAAGAGGGGAATTTATTAAAAGGAGAAGTCTCTAAGGCAAAGAGACAAAATAAAACAACCCAAGAACTTTATGCCTTAACTTCAATGGATTAAATAGACGGTTGTTAGACCAAATGATCAAATCCAGTAGAAATTGCATCCTTCAAAGACCAAATCTATAATACATGAAGTTTAGGGACGAAATTCGTAAAAATCTATAAACCAAATGGACGAAGCCGATAATTTACTATTATTAGAGGGTCAATTAGAACTTTCATCGTTGTGTTTTGTTAAAATTTTTGATTTTCACCCCTGTGGTTTAGAAATTATAGTTTTCGTCCCAACGGTTTATAAATAATTGATATTCTCGTCCTTATGATTTACCATTCATTGTTGTTTTGATCCTTGTGATTTAAAATTCTTTACAATTTTGGTCCCCTGTACTTAAGTATAGAAATTAGTCATTGGGGACGAAAATAGCAACAAAATGCAAACCATAGAGATGAAAAAGACAATAACAAAACCATAGGAACGAAAATTATAATTTGTAACAAACCAAGCTATAAGGACTAAAATCGTAACTTACTCTATTTTGAATTATACTTAGTGTTATAAGGGCAGTTCAAACGAGAAATAAAACATTTTATGAGAAGACGAAAAGTGTGATATCATATATATATGATACATGTGATTAAATATTTGTTACATTGACAATATATAAACGTTTAATCATATATTATTAAACACATTCAATGGCTGTTAAATCATATATGATAACATCTTTTTCGTCTTCTTACAAAATGTTTAATTTCTTGTACCATCATTTAAATAATCAAATATAATGACTTGGTATATTTGTTCTTTAAATAAGAAAATAATAAGTGTTATCTTTTCTTACAAATAAGATATTTATTTTGAAAACATGTATAATATTAAATATATTGACTTGACATATTAATTAATAAATATGTTAAATTAATTAGAAATTTTATGAATTATCTATAACTATAATAAATAAGTAACAACAACCATACATGTCATTTTTTGATGAGTCTATTTTATCTCCATCTAAACATGTATTCCACATAATTTGCAATATTAAAACTTCAATTAGCACATCCATATCAACTTCTCCTTAAATCACAATTCATTTTTTAAATTTAGAAGTTACATATATTACCCTTATAATTAGGCATTTAGTTTGCTTTTAATCATTTACTTTTCTATTTTTAATTTTAGATTCTTATCATATAAACATAAATAATATATATGAAAAAATGCATTAAAAAACATTTTTATTTTTTACAAATTATACAACTACAATCGTTTCATTTAATACCTTTGAAATGAACTTAATATTGAATATTTTTTTATTTAATTATATTATTAAATATCATATATATATATATATAAATTAATATGTTTTATATGTCTTACATTTCCATTTTTCATTTTACAACATTGTCATATTAAGAATTAACTAAAATACATTTTTTTTTCTTTTACAAATAATATCATTATAATTCTCTTATCAATGTTTTCAAAACAAGTTCATGTTAGTAAATACTTTTTTGTGTTTACCTATAATAAATAAGTAACTGACATGATATGTGTCATATTCTAGGGAGCCAATTTTAGTGTTTTCTCCCTCTAAAGTCTAAACATGCATCTAGACATAATTTAGATGATCAGTTCAGGCAAACTCATTTGAAGTTACAATTAGTACCATATAATTAGTTATTTATTTTACTTTTAGTTCTTTTGTTATTCATTTTTATTTTACACATTTATCATATAACATAAATAATCGTATATTATTAACTAAAATGCATTATAATTATATTTTTTTTTATAAATTATACTATTATAAACGTTTCGTTAATATCTTTAAAATTAATCTAATATTAAACATTTTATATTTAATCTTATTATTCAATATTAAAAATATAAAATCATAAATTTATTAAAAGTCGTTTATTTAGTTTTTTATAACTTATACCATTATAATTTTTATGGGCCATACAAAATTTAAATGATAATTTTGTTTTAGTAACTTATCATTTAGAATTAATTTTAGAAATAATATGACATGGGGATTGTAATAACTTTAAAAATTAATGTATCATATGATATTTTATATATGATATTTTATATTTAAAAGGAGGATTTAAATCATGAATTAACATGTATTTTTTCGTAATGGTTTTGCTTTGATATAATGGGTCAAAGCATCTGCAATAACTTTTATAAAATGAAGAAAATGAAGTATATAAGGAGTTTAGACTATTATTTTGTTCTAATAGCTTATTTCAAATTTTCTTCAAAATGGAGAAAGTAGGGAAAGGAAGCGTTATTTTCTCAATATATGGAGATAACGTCACAAATAGTTATCAAGTGAGAGAACCAATGAGAAACCTTGTATATAAAAATTTAAAGGGAAGAAATAATTTTATTGATAAGTGAAATGTTTCAATATTAAATTCAATGTTGAAGTCTCCAAAATGAAGAAGTTGTTTGAGATAGATACAATTAATTTTTTTTTTGTTGAAGATCTTGACATTTGGTTCTCCATGTTGAAGAAATTTTAGACAAACTCTAGGAGATGCTCTCACAATGTGCATTAGAATATATATGAAACAATTTCATCAAAAAATAGTTATATAGTATACTTTTATCATACTAAATAATTTCCTGAATCAATTTCATTAATTTGACCAATGAAATCGGCGGTTTGCACGATTTGTATTTTAAGAGTGATTTGTATTTGATATATTCTTCTCTCTCTCTCTCTCTCTCTCTCTCTCTCTCTCTATATATATATATATATATATATACACACACACACACACACACACATAAGTCTATATATTATGGCCTAATCAAATGTGAACTCGGTAGTTTGTGAAAACTGTATGAACGAAAATGGACCACTTATTTTTTTAATTTTATTTATTTAATACGACGATGACAACCAAATAGTTTTTTAAGGATTTTTTATTCTATTTTTCTTTTTCTTTTAAGTCGTTAATTATTGAAATTAATAGTCCATATTGATTCTTACAAACTACCGAGTTCTTTATGAATGACCCCCTATATTATATATAGACATGATCAAACGAAAACAGTAAGTATTTAAAAGAACACACACGAATTAAGAAAATCATATATGATTCATGTACAAAATCATAAATGATTCACGCGACTTTGCATGCGACTTAAGTCGCCAAGTCGCTACAAAAGTCGCTTAAGTGGCTTTTTTTGTGGGCCTAATTAAATGAGAACTCGATAGTTTGTGGGAACTGTGAGAACCAATATGGACCACTTAATTTATTAAATTTTATTTTATTTATTAATTTAATACAACGATAAAAGTTAGGTAATTTTTCTAGGGAATTTTTATTTATCTTTTAAGTCATTAATTATTGAAATTAGTGGTCCATATTGGTTGTCACAATTCCCACAAACTATCATGTTCTCCGTGAATGACCCTCGGGCCGTGCAGCCCGTGCGACCGCACAGGGCATCAAAGCCCAAGGGGCATCAAATTTTATATAATGTTATTAGTATAGGTAATTAGTTTTAATAATTTATGAGTTGAGCTCTATATAATTCCCAAGTATGGTATTATATTACATTATTAATCTAGTTAATTTGGATTTAGTAAATTCTTCATTATTCCATCTACGTTACTTGCTTTTGCATCAATTAAAGGATTTGAGAAATTGGCAGATCACATATTTGCATCACAACATCAATTAAATTGTTATGCAACTAATGCTTAGGAATTTAGGATTTAGTCATTTGTTGTTTTTTTTGCACCACTGCACTCACTGATAATTTTTTTATCGATTCTAATGACCATACTGTTTGTATTAGTCTTGACATTTATAGACTTGCTGAATTGCAGTTTTTTAATAACTTTAATCTGATTATTTACCATTTTAGTTAAAACTAATTATAGTTTTTTTTTTGTCTTTTATCCTTCTATGCATGGAGATGTCGTTTTAGGTGACTTATATTTATATTTTGTATTTTGGGGTTTTGGTTCTTATGTCCCCCCACCCCCTTTTAGTCTTTGTTTTTTTAATAAAAATCGGCGTAGGGATGAGGCACGTAGCTTAGGTTCCAAACCCTACAAAAAATCGTATCGTTCATCGTTTCATTTGCTTAAAAATAGACATACGGGCATAATTTTGCATTTCTGCACAGGGCATCCGGAACTCTAGGAACGGCCCTGTATATAGGTATGATCAAACGAGAACAGTAAGTATTTAAAAGAACGTGTGAATTAAGAAAATCATATTTGATTCATATACAAAGTTATATATGGTTTATGCGACTTTACTCGCGACTTAAGTCGCGGCCAAAGTCCCCTACGTAACTTTTTTCACAAAAATATATGTGATTTTATTAGTTAGCATTTTAAATAGGTATCGTTTTTCTTTGATCCGACTAAAATTGAGAGAGGGGATTGATAAATTGGATGATGATATTTAATTTAAGCATCATATATGTTTGGAGGAAGCATGGTCACATGGGAGCAACCCAATCATGAAAGATACTAATAAGACAATGAGAGAGGATTTGGTGGAACCATATAAATGTTACCACCTATTTTTAGAACCCTTTTCTTTGCATCATACCTTTATTTATGTATTTATATATTCTGTTTTTCATAATTAGTAATTTTGAGTTCCTTTATAATTTCACACACAAGATTTTCAATAATTCAACCATCAATTGAGTTAAAAAGAATAGGAATTCATTACATTAATTCCATTGGATTACGCCTCTAAATTAGCTAGTGTAGAATTATAGTATGTCCAGACATATGTAAAATAGACTCAAAAATAAAACATAGAAGAACACATAAAATAAATGAAAAGATTTATCATTTACATTAATCATTAATTATAAATTCCTTAAAATAGGGACAAGTTTACATATTCATAACTATGGAGATTAACTCTAATCTAACTATGATACGTCTATTTCTATTTATGTTGTCATCTTCTCTTCTTTGGACAATGACAAAATTATCATTTTACAACCCTTTTTGCGTTAACTCAAAGAAACGATGTTGCATAATTATTGTCTCGTTATAACTTTTATGGTAAGATAAAAACTGAGTGGGACAAACATAAACATTAAACAAAACAAAAAAAAAAAAACTAAAAAGCATGAATTTCTATGTGTAATAATCCAATTCTTTTGGGCTCATATATTAGGTAAAAAGGAAAAGAAGGAAAAATGGGCTTGGGCCTATGGTATATAAAAGGAGGAGTAAGGAAGCCTTGCCTATTTTAGGCAAAAATCATAGAGTGTGGGTGGTGTTTTGGGAGCAAGAGAAGGAGGCAGGGAAGAAGAAGAAGATTCATCCTGATCTAGTGAAGAATTTCATCAAGGTTCGTCACATCGGGTAAGGATTGCCAATCTATATCTGTTTATGTTCGTATTTTCTGGATTAGATTATGGAAATCAACCCATGCCTTGGTTGAGGGTTGAGTTTTGGAGTCGATAAGTTGAGTATGTGTTAGATATGGCTTTAATCAATCAATTGATTTATAGGGTTAATTACTATATTAGTAGACTTAAAATGGGTAAGATGGATGGATTTGCAGTTAGATTTGAGACTTTAATCATGAGATACCACAAGAGGTTAATATCGGGATCAGAGTTACTGAGTGTGTCAGAAACCACATATTGGGGACGTTCTTATCGGTAAATAAGTGGTTCCCAATAGACTTAGAAAGTGGGATAGGTAAACTTGGTTACCAATGGGAATCGGTAAACATGGTTACTAATGGGATGGGTAAAAAAATTTACCGATAGATTTAGTTCTCATTTGTATCGGTAAATTCGGATTCCGACAGGGATCGGTAAACCTAGTTTGTTGGGGATCGGTAAATTATTTATCGGGAAGGTAGGCTCGATAATTTGACCCAGTAAATGAGATCCGCTAAGTGAGACCCACTAATTTTGGGGTATGTTGGACTCGGCAAACTTAGTACCGATAAGAGCGTCGTGAGGTGACACTTCCCGATAGGAGCTAAGTCATGAGGTGACACTTCCTAATATGCTCGGGAGGTGACACTGCCAGATAGGAGCTAAGTCGTGAGGTGACACGTCCCGATATGCTCGGGAGGTGACACTTTTGTTTGGGAAGATTATTTACCGATAAGAAGATAGGAATGAATTGGGAAAGTAGTCCCCGATAGCATTGGGAAGTGTAGTATGGAAGTAGGGAGTTTTAATTCTCTGGAAGCTAATAGTGTCCCTTACTTGGGTCACTGTAGGTGTGCATCAATACATGTAGTATCGGAGGATTTGCGAACCGGTGAGTCTCTCACTCTTTCACATATATTTAATTGAAAGCATTGTTTTTATATGTAAATTTCATGCATGATTTTACAACTCTGAAATGGTAGTTGATGGTGTAAAATATATATATAGGGGTCGTATCCGTTACAAACCGGATAGTTTATACAAACTATACAAACCAATCTCAACCTATATATATAAACAATACCAAGTTTAACCACCATACTCACAGGCAAGCGTACCTGATCGCAAGCAATATAGTTTAGGAAAGTCCGGGTATCGTTCTTACCACTGGGAACGATTAAGCTAGACTTCTACCAAAGCTTTCGTTAATTAATCTAAGAAAAAGGGGTTTGCTTTTGAAAATGATTTTATTTATAAAAGACTAAAACAATAAATAAATAAACCTAACCAAGAAGTGGAAAACTGATAAACAAACATACATCAGAGATAACGGTAATCATTATGGTTCACTTTTCATGAAATATAGATTAACGATTGTTGTCAGAAATTAAGCATATAGCACCCCGAGCATGTTTTATCTGAGATTATAAACCAGGTTAGTCTCCCGGCCCAATTACAGGGACTGGTTGTCAAGCAATCTAGTAAGAGTCGCCCTAATTAATGCTAAGTCGTGGGATCCTACTATTTAGCCTACTCTTGGTCCAAGTAAACTACTTACCACGTCTCTCCGCGTCACCAGAGTGAAAGGTAAGAGAGGTTGATTAACCTGACGGAGTCTACCTATCTTTTTGTCAGAAAAATAGATACACACAACCAACAAGTTCAGATAGCCACAGTTTAAGCATTAACTTTGGAATCACAGACAAACATTCAACAAACCATAAATCTATTAATTAATTAAAGATCAAAATTAATCAAACCATAAAAACACCAAAAGGGTACTAGTACATAGACATACTAATAAGAAATGCAATAACAAACCAACTAAAGACCGGCAGATTTGTTGTAGCATCCCCTCGAATCATCTCTTCCGTAGTCGTCACATCGAGCCTCCGGCTTCTTGGGTTGGAAACCCTAAGTGGCTCCTATAAAACTAACCTAACTAATTATTTAGAGAGAATTGTAGAACTGTTGGATTTTTGGATGATGTGAAACTGAATGGCAAGGCTTCTATTTATAATAAAACCCGGCAGACCCGTTTAGCGATCGCGAAACAGCAGGTTCGCGGCGCTAAACGGCAAAGATTGCTTTTGCGGTGCGAAACGGGCAGCTAAATCTTCCAGAATCTTCCAACTGGTGATCTTTTCCTTTTATTCGAGCTTCCAGAATATTCCAACGATCACTCTTTCCTTTAGCGGCGCGAAATCTCTTTTAGCGGCGCGAAATCCATTGAAATAAGGAAACTGCATAATAATCAGATCTTTCTAGAATATTCTAATAAATCCTTCATTCCTTATCTGCTGAAGATGTTGCTTTGGGAGGAAGTAACTGGTTTGGAAGGGAAGAAAAACTCATAAATGGAAACCAAATAAGTGATTTTTCCATTTCTTCATAAAGTATCCATTTTTTACGCTCTTTACCCTCTTTTTGTACTTTTCTGCAAAAGTGGCTCCAAAACCTGCAAAACTAGAATTCAAGCATTTTTAAGCCAAACTGGATTCAAATTACTTTCAAAATAAATACAAAAGTGGGGGATTAATGCGAGCAAAACATGTATAATTTTGGAGTTATCAGTAGTTTTTATTTTACAAACATGCATTCATGCTTCATTTGCAATTCATGTTGTGAGTTGCAAGTATTGCATGGGGTGGGGCATGTACTTGAGTAAATTACAAATTTTGTTTTGGTGGTTTGCCCGAAATTACGATGAAGATCCCTGAACCCTAGTTTTCATGGGAAGGTCCGTGAGGTATCATTTTCGTTACGATGGTGGTCCCTGTCACTAACTTTTGTTAAATAGCTCCATTAAGCCAGGGTATTTTTGTCATTTTATAATTTCATCTTCTTAAACCTACCACCACCACACACCACAACATGCTACTGCTACCACCACCAAATTTATTTAACTTCATCTTCTTAAACCCACTGCTGCCCACCGCTACAACCTGCTACCGCTGCCATCACCACTGCCACAATCTACTACCAAGCACCACCACCACCACCTGATACATTGATTAAGAAAGCCAACACAAACCCTTCACCGAACGTCACCGTCGGCCGTCACCACCGGCTGACACCACCTTCCGACATCACCCTTTTTTTCTCCATTTTATCTAGTAAAACACAACCACCAAGAAAACCCCTAAACCCTCACCACCAAGAAAATCCCTATACCCCCTATCTAAAAAACAGGTGGCCGGAGAGTGGCTGGAGATCCCCCTTACCCTTCCATTGTGTGTGCGTATGTGTTTTCTGGTGGGGTGTGTGTGTGTGTGTGTCTATTATTCTGGTGTGGTCGGAGAGTGTCCGGAGAAATATTCTCATCGACGAACATGATGGGGTTAGAGAGGTTGGTGGTGATCTCATCGGTAAATGGAAGAAGAAAAGAAGACGAAAAGGGGGAGTCGGGGGGAGGGGGGGACGTGTCATAAATTCATAAATAAAATTTAATTTTTAATATAAATGAAGAAAATACCCCTATTTTAACGGAGCTATTTAACGGAAGTTAGTGGCAAGCACCACCATCATAATAAAAATGAAACCTCAGGGACCCGCCTCATAAAAATTTGATTCAGGAACCTCCATCGTAATTTCAGGCAAACAAAATTTATTATCTAAATGTAATATTAAATATTAATTACAAATATATTAATTAATTATTATTACTAAATATTATTAAAAGTTTCTTTGCCTTTCAAAAAAATTATCAATTAATAATTATTAATAAGTATTAACTTATGGTAATTAAAATTATTAATTAAATTATGTATAAATAATTATTATTAATTCTTTATAAATGTTATTAATCACATCAACTATTTTTTTAATTATTATTTGATATACTTAGTTTTTAAAAATGATTATAATATTTTCAAATTGTTTATATAATTTATTAGAATTAAAGTTATACTTATATTTTTCATAAATAACTAAAACATGACAAATATTTTAACTTAATTTAATTATTAGATATATATTCTTGTAAAAATACTATTCAGTTAAAAAACTAATTTTATTTCATTTGTATTGTACGTAATGGTTATTTAAAATCGCAGATTAATGTGGATTTTTTCTAAACGGGTTCTATATTCGAAAATTTATCTTAATGATACTATAAAGTATTTATAATGAGTTACTTATTCAATATACATTTTTTGGTCATTTTACATGTTTATAAGCTAGTTTTTGTCAAACATCTTGTTCATATATTAGTTTATCAGCTAATAGATAGCGTATCAGTCAATAGCTAGCTTATAGGTCTTCAGTTAGTTTATCAGCTAGTTTGTCGAGCATAGCATTAGTCTAAAATATGCCAGTCAACTTTGCAAACCTTTAATCTTCCTTAGAGGTGTCCCATTAAGTAAAATTTCAAAATTTGTCACTAATATTATGATTTAACAAAAATACAAATTATATTCCAAAAAGGGTTGTTTCAGGCGGAGAACCCCTTGCTCCGTGGCCCTTTGGGCCCAACCATCACCCCACCAAGTGTGGTCCCCAGGCAGTCCATCCTGTCATAGCGCCATGGATGCAAGGAGTTGGGATCGAACCCAAGCCAAATATTCCAAAGTCCCTCCTTGACCAGGTCAACCATGCGTTTACGGATGGGTGGTGGCCAACTGAGCTAGCCCAGTTGGTTAACAAAAATACAAATTATAAACCATAAGGGTAATGTTGTATTGGCAAAAGTCTTAGGAGAGGTGTGGTGGAATATCCAATTCATCGTGGGTTCATCTTAAGACTTGGTCCATATTTTAATTACCAAATTATGAAGGATGTAGTCTAGACAAAACCTAGATTAAAGATATAAATCATAATCATACTACAAGACTACTAAACCGTGCAAGACTCCAACCCCTGTCGCCCTCCCTCGTTGTCATCCCATTTATCAACTACTTTTTTAGTTTTTACCCAAAGTTTTTGCTTTTGTATCTTGACCAAGTAAAATTCTAAACGAAACACTCAAAGTTGAATCGCTTTTATTTCTTAATATCGATCAAATATAAATCGAAAGTTGTTTCCGTAAATGCGTTTAGCCATTGTGGCTAAATTGAGCTGGATTAAGAGTATATATAGTAATGTAACCTCTAAAAGCCTTATTTACTATAATTTTTTCTGTCACATTATAGCCACTTCAACAAACCAAACCTCAATAAAACTTCATAGTAGAGGTTTTTACAAAAAATTTAACTTTATTTTCTTATTTATGATGTAATTTTTATTTATAAGTTATTAAATAAATTTAATAAATACCTCAAAAAAATTCACTTTACTATAATTTAAATTTCAATTTATATACTTTGTTAACAAAAACCAATTAAAACTTAAATATAATTTTATACTACAATTAAAAATATGAAACATTACAAAAATATTAATCTTTAAAAAATACGAGTAAATGGTTTATAGTAATTTAAATTACTTATAATTTCGATTTGAATAAATTTGTATAAAAGTTTAAAAAAATATTTCAATTATTTTATAACCTTTTTTATTAATTTAATATATATATATATATATATAAATTTATTAAATGAAAATAGTTAAGGAATGATAAAAATAATAAACAAAATGATAACAGAAAATAAAGTATATAATGAGTATAAAAAAAATCTATGATTAAACAAAAACCTCATTCCCACAATAAAAAGTTTTTATAAAAAACTTTATATAAAATATAAATAATAATAATAATAATAATAATAATAATAATAATAATAATGAAAACTTTCGATTATATTTCAATGGTTTTTACTAAAAATAATAATATAGTAACCAAATTCTGTAACAAGAATTAAAATTAGAAAGTATTAATATTACTGTGCAAAAGATATCCAAAAGCATGTTGGTTGAAAGTTGAGAATGACACGTGGAGTATTTGTAGAGGGATAGAGGGACAAAACCAACAACTCCCTTATTTTTTATATTTTTTATTTTATTATTATTGATAAAATAAATATATTATAAAATAAATAAATGAAACCATCACATGCTTGTCCTGTTTTATCTTCATGCTATGCTAACTTGTACTTTATTTTCTCTACCGTACAAATTTTTTAAACGTCTTATATTATTAAAAATAAGATTGGAATTTGTTTATCCATAAAATAAAAAATAATTGATTTTTTCTTTTGAACAGCACAAAACATTTTACTAAACCCAAAATAAAGATACAATACACCACCAAATTTTGTTTAAATATATTTTAAGAAATAAAATAAAAAACAAAAGTATTAATTAAATTAAAATGAAGTATATTGTCGGGTGATAAAAAATTTTGAAAAAATAAAATATTTAGCAAAAAATAAAAATACATTTAAAAACATAAGATAAAAAAAGATTTAACTAAATAAAATGAAAACCAAAAGTGTTAGATTATATTAAACTGATTAACTTATATTTGAGTTAAAAGGATATATTTTGGGTTACGAAAACATGATATTTCATTATATCATTAAGCAATATTGAAATATTATTTGTGAAATTTGATGGATTTAAAAAAAAAATTCTAAAAAATGAATACAACGAAAAGGAATAAAATCTCATCAAATGAAATTTCAATTGATCGAATGAAATTTCAATTCAATAAGATTCTTTTAGAATTTGTGAATCAAACAAAAGGGGAAAACTTCTATCAAATCAATCATAGTTATTTATTTAGTTTAATAGAATATTCAATTTTATTTTGTTTTCTAATTTAAAGTCATGATCATAATAAACAAATATTATCAACTTTCCTATATATCTTGTTTAATAAACCATGAAATTATCTATAGATATCTTTATTATTTTCTAATATAAAGATTTATATAATTTGTTAGAATTACAATATTGTATAAATAAAAAGTTTTTACATATGTATATATATGGTAATTAATTCTATACAAATAATACAATTGTGATAAGAAGGAACCAGTTGAGATTTTGAAATATTTTGCAGATATGAAAATCTTGAAATTATTATCATGTGATATGTTTTAATGATTTGAGTTGACTTCTAATTATAAACAATAATTCTTAATTAATATTAATAATTCTGAGTTATATTTTGCCTCCTTTTTCTTTCCTCCTGTTCTACTTCTTGAATTAAAAAGGCAAAAAGATTTTGCCACTTGTCAAATCTCATAATTTATACAATTTATTTATATGTCAATTATTCACACACGTGGGAAGTTATTTTGCAAACCATAAAAAACGTGCAAACCGTGCAAACTCATGGTTGCACACGTAAATTAATGAAAAATCTTTTATAGAGTCGTTTAATATGATGAAAATGTTTCATATACTAAATTTTGTGATGAAATTGTTTCATATGAAGGTGTTTATTTACGTAGAAATGAAAAAGTTTCATAGAAACGATAAAAAAGTTTCATATGAATAAAAAACACCAACATATGAAACAATTTCCTCAAAATTTGATGTTTATGAAACATTTTCATCATATTAAACAACTCCATGAATCAATTTCACTGATTTTACGTGTGCAACCATGAGTTTGCACGGTTTGCACGTTTTTTATGGTTTGCAAAATAACTTCCCTCATTCACACACACATATATATATATATATAATATTAGTGTGTTACAGTTAAAATAAAAATTATCGTGAAAAGGTATGAAAAAATATTTACTCGTTGATAATTCTAATTGAAAATAACACTAAATCAACTATAATGAAATACGTTTGATAATTTTTCTTCTAAATCGTAATTCATTCCTGCAAATAATATTAAAAATAATTACAGGTCCAACTTCTTACTTTAACTCATATTCCCATAGAATCCTTCGTTTGTGTGTGTATAGCAATGGGTTCGATGAGAAGTGCCAAATTTGTTGAGAAGTGTGAGAAGTAGTTATCGACTTGTTATATGAGAAATGTATGAACATTAGGATGAGATGCACCAGATCAATTTCTTTTTTTACGAGAACCCACACTTTACAAAGATGAAATAGTGTACATGTGTGCGTGCGCAATTGGGCTAATGACCTCGGCTGCTCATTTGTATCACCTGTTTTTTGTTGCTAATGTTCAAGGTGACAAATAGAACCTACAATGAAACATTCATAAATATAATTGTTCTTTCTTTAAGTTATACGAGTTGGAAGGAAATGTTTCATATGCACTGACATACCTCAAAACAAGTACCTCCAAAATTTGTGAAGTTTAAATCCGATGGTTATTTGATATTTAATCATCTCAGACTAAAGAATTCATTTTTGGACGTAGATTTATAAAGGATTTTTTATCAGATTTATTATTTGCTTGGATCACAATATAGATAGTAGGGACAAACAACTAAAACTTTTAGACCACCTTTAAGGAAAGTACCCTTGTGGCCCTGTTACCAAAATGGCATACGAAATCGAAAATTGTAGTCTTGACTAATCTTCTAAATTGGCTGGTTGTTATGAGTTCATAACATGAAAATATTTGGCTGTTAACCGAATTATCAAATCATCGTTCAACAATGACAAGCTATGAAAATGTTTTTTTTTAACGGCAGATAACTTTCTCTCTCTCTCTCTCTCTCTCTCTCTCTCTCTCTCTCTCTCTCACACACACACACACACACACACACACACACACGTCACGCACGAAGTCGACGAGGTAATAAAGATCCCTACCGACCCGAACGCCGACCCACGGTCAGGGTATTGTCACATGTTCACCCCATAAATCTAACCCGGGTAGACCGGGATGCTATCCACTGTCCCTCCCAAGGATGTTGATAACAAAAAAAACCCTATTCACTAATTATTATGTAAAGGTAACCATGTAATATCATCTTAAAAATTTTATAAACAACAACACTACCATCTTTAATAGGGTCATCATCAGTTATTACTAAATTTAACGTCAAAGTTTTTCGGTTAAGACCCTAAATTTTAAACCAAATTTGATGTAATACTATTCATTTACACCAAATTTCAGATCAATTGAAGAGATAAAAAGAATATAGTTAGAATCTTACATTTTAATGTTACCTAGTGGCTAGTACCCATTGAAAAGTAGATATTATTTACATCAATTAATTTTTATGAATTTGATGTTTGCAGTGGTTTGATGCACTTGGGCATGTTTTGGGCCAACATTCTTTGTGGCCCAATTTTATTTAGTAGTAATAAACTTAAAGTTGAGATGTAAGTTATAAACATACATCAAATGTGTGGCTTTAGGCCCATTATTACGCTTCAACAAACATACATCAAATGTGTAATAAACTTAAAGTTGAGATGTAAATTAAAGTTAAATTTAAATGATTAGTTAATATTGTGAGAAGATAAAGAAGGAAAAATTAAAAAGGTAAATATTTAAAATTCATTTGAAAATGGGTATATGAATTATATGAATACAAACATTTTTTCACAAATGCATCTTTAAGTAGATATTTTGGATTTATTAATAGACTTATATATGAATCTTTCTTTAACGATATTTAATCTTCTTATTTGAATTGACCTCAAAATCTTAATTCAAACGATGTTGAAGCTCATAAAATCATACTCAACTTCATCGATCAATGTTTATCTCAGTTATCATCATTTTTTCTAAAAGATTGGCCACAACAACCGTCATGGCGCACCGTGACTCAAGGCTTGTATCTCACCTTACGTTAAGCCTGTGAGTCTGTGACATGCGGGTGAAGGATTGTGTGAGAAGTGGATTTGAGCCATTGATGTCTTTCAATCTCAAACCCTCCCATGAATTGTGTTTAGAAAGGAATTGATCCAGTGCATCTTGATGCATCTTATCTCAGTGCATTTCATCCTAATATGTATCCACTTCTCATCCCACGGTTAATACCACTTATCATGTTAACTATAACTTCTCACTGTAACCTAACCCATTGCACCCCTCGGCCTAATGCATGGTTTTTGTGAAGTGATACTTTTGCTTTACATTTTTAATGATTTATTTGATAAGTTTTAATATACAACCTAATTTAACTTGTTTATTATCATTTACTTATTGAGTAATTGTGAATAAAAAAAACATTTGTTTTTTTATATATAATATTATATGATATAGAGATTTGTTGCCACTCTTTGAAAAATGTTATGGTCTGGCTATAACTCCTAAGGTTTAGAGCTTGGCCTCACATGCACCTACGTCATTTAGAACCTTGTTTATCATCCAACTCTTAATTTGCAGGTGTTTAGTTCCACAATAAGAGACAACTGGCATAAAGTGGCTATTGATCGTAAAAGACTGCAAGACATTTGTTCCAATTTCAATAATGTAGAAGACAGTTTTAAAAGTAAAAAATTTATGCCAATGGTAACAATTGTAACAAGGCCGAGATATTCCGGATCCCAATTTCCATCCCATCTCCATACAAAAATGGGCATACTTATCATGGCATCGTCGAATTGCACCGTTTCAAATTTTAAGTTTCGTGCTATGTATACGTGTGTTTTTATTATTTGAGAACTTCAAAGTTTAAGAGTGTGTTTGTTTGTAAAGAACTGTTTTGTTTTTAAAAAAATGGAGTTGAGTATTTTCTGTTATCTATGAAAATTTTAGAAAACATGTTTAGTTGAAAATGGTGGAATTTTTATTTCCATTTTATAAAATTAGAAAACGCATTGAATTTTTTTGGAAAACTATTGAAATCGGTTTTCTAACTTACATAGGGTTTTAGAAAATGGAAATTTTTATTTTCTTTGAAAACTTTTGAAAACTGAGTGAAGCAACACGTTTTCTAAATTTTCATATTTATTTGGAAACTGAAAAAATTTCTGCAACCAAACACACCCCAAAGAGATTCATTCTCATTAATTAACTTAAATTGTTAATATTATTAATTAATGAAATTATTGATGTTGATTATTAAATTAACATTAATGCATTTTTTAGGATATTCAAATTCCATTCAAATCTCTCTCCTTTCAGTAATATATGCACACATTTACACGCAACTATATAACACATAAGGTGTACACAATATAAATAACCATAATAAATTTCTTATTAGTTAATGTTCACAATATGTTTTAAGCTATACCAGATGTCATAGATTTATAGTCAGTGTACAAACTATAATATTATGTTCAAGAAAAATGTTCACAGTATATTCATGTTGTGTGGATATTCAATCGCCAATCGGGTGTGTGCCTTGTAAACGATGTTAATGTAGAAGTCAAAGGAATGTCTGTTGATTTTACATATTTACCCCATCTCAAGTATAAAGAGTCTTTTGTCTCACCCGAATCACTTTTGAGTTGCAGCTGCGTAAAGGGATGTGCATCTGCTACCGGTTGCCCTTATGTTAAAAGAAATGAAGGATATATCCCATACACTCAGCTTGATGTCCTTATGAGTCACAACTTAGTAGTTCATGAGTGTGGATCTGGTTGTTCATGCCCTTCTACCTGTAAAAACTGAGTCTCTCAAGCATGTCTCAAAATCCGTTTAGAGGTGTTTAGGACAAATAATAAAGGTTGGGGACTTCAGTCTTGGGATCCGATCTGCGTAGGACATTTTATATTCGACAACAGCGTCGAGTGATGAAAGTTATATTTTTGATGCTTCCCGGACTTTTGATCCATTAATCATCAATTCAAAAAAAGAAGAAAACGTGGGACGTTTTATGAACCACAGGTGTTCCCCGAACATTTACTAGCAGCCAATTTTGTAAGGAAACCAAGATTAGTCGTATCTTCATGTCGGGTTTTTTTTTGCAATCAAGCACATCCCTCTGTTGCAGGAACTTACATACAACTATGGAACTGTAAGGACTGACAAAGTTGAGTCACACAAGAAGAACTCTTTTTGTGGGTCTTCAGAATGCAGGGGTTATTTAAGGGCTAATATAATTGTTGCTAATTCCTTGGAATAGTTGAATTGAAGAATTAGCATGCACCATCCTTGGAATAGTTGAATTGAGTCACCTTTAACTTGTTCATCGATGTAATTTTCTTGTTTTCATGTTTTCTTTCCGTGTCGGGTTTTGTTGGTTTCCCCTCCCCTTCTTTTTCCTTGATATGTTATTTGAGGGCTAATATAATTGTTGCTTTTTTTCCTAAGTTCGAATCCGGGGGTAAGCAACCAGGGGCCACTGAGTGTTAATCCCAGGGAAGCATGCTTTAGCTCTCGATAAAAATTGCCAAAGATGTAGTCTGGCCAAAGTCCAGATAAACCTTCCAAAGAATATATATATATAATTGCTGCTTTCCTAAAAAAATCAAATAAATTCTCTAGATCATTTTGGCTACTTAATCATTTTAAATCAAAACATCAATATCTACCAAACAGTGCATTAAATTTTTGTGCTTATTTGGGGTGTGTGTGTTATATTTATTGCTTTTAGGGCTAGACTGAATTGTGAAGTATGTAGAAGTTTGATGACTAATAATTGAATAATTTGGAAGACCAAGGGTTGTTACGAAACTTTTGAAAACACAAATAGTCTTTTTTTGGAATAATTCTTCAAATATCTAGGGGTGGCAATTCGCGGGTTGAAGGGTTGGCGGGTCACGGGTTGGCGGGTTGGAGGGTCAGAAAATCTCAACCCAACCCAACCCATTTAACTAATCGTGTCGAGTTCTTCAACCCAACCCACGAAGGGTCGTGTCGTGGGTCGTGTCAAGGGTTGGCGGGTTGGTGGGTTATTGGCGGGTTGATGGGTCATAAATGGGTTGGTGGGTCATAAAAGGGTTGATGGGTCAAAGCTCATACTTTATATAATTCAAATAAAAGCTAGTAATAACATCCAAATGCAACCAAAATACCAAATACAACCAAGGGAGAGAGAACCGAAGCGAGAGGGAGAGAGAACGTCGTGAACTGAAGCGATAGTGGCTGTGTGAGTCCGTGAATCTCTAAGGGTGCGATAATAGGACCACTACAAGCAATCACAAGACTTAATGATGCTCAAATAGCGGTAATCAAGCAATAAATGTACAGATAAAGAACACGACAAAACATATAACAAAAGTTGTCAGTTACTTGATTATTCGAAAACGTTAACTAACGACCCATATTTATAGAGTCGAAGTTACACAAAGCACCCCTAGAGTCTATGACTCTTTTAAGAGGCGCACAAAAGTATTGTTCAAACTAGCTATTACAAAATGTTCAAAATACGCCCCTGACTTCTTTACAACTAAACAAGTCAGGTTCTAACAATCTCCCCCTTTGGGAAGAAGTCAGAAAGGCGGCGGATACTTCAAAGCTGGTTCCCACTGCGAGAGCTGCAAGTACTCGTCCCATTCGCGGATCGATCTCGTACGGAGCTCCATCACAGTCTCTACTCTTCTCAGCATCAGTCTCTCATTCAGCTTGTTCTCGATCAGATCCATAGCCTCGATCAGCTTACTCTTCCAGTTAGTTCCCTTGTACGCAGGCATGTAGTTCTCTAACAGACGACGCTTCATCCCGTTGTATACGTACAGAAGGGTGCCGTCACAGAAGCTTGATAGCTCACTGAAACACATAAACCTTCGCTGGTTCTTCCTGAAGGTGAGATACACAACACCATGCACTGGAACTCTCGTAGGAAAGTAGGGTAGGTATTGGTCAAGTAGATTGGCCTCCAGGTTGGGACGCAGCAGATTTACCTTCTGCTGTTTGCTTTCGATCGCCATCTGATAGTTAGTGAGATGCGCGAGGTTGATCGAGTGCCGTACGTACCTCTTGAGGACTTCCAGACCGTCTCTGAAGTAGTCTGGTTTCAGAATCGGTCCCTCAAGATGTCTGATGAGTGTAAGGAGATCGTCGAGATCAATACTGTCCAGATCAGCTTCCGTGAACATGAAGTCTCGGAGGTTCCCGTCGGGCTTGCCAGGGTTATACATACGCACGTGGAACTCGAGGAATAGCTGGTGTCCGAATTTGTAAGGTCGGACGCTAGTTACCTTGACGAACCGGTGCTTCTTTCTGATCTGCCCATGCTCGTTCCAGCTGAGCTTCCTCTGGTAGATGTACGCGGTACGACGGCGACGCTTCTTGATATGAGAAAGCCCGAAAAAGACCTTCTTGGACCACGTGAAGAGACTTTCCTGTTGGAAAATCCGAGTGAAGGATTCCTCCAGGAAGGGCCTAAAAATGACCGTGTGGTTCCAACCCAGTCTGATCGGCTGCTGAGCTGTGAATGCCTCGGGCGTCTGTACCGTAGGGATAAAGGTGTCGTACTCCGCGCTCGATACTATGTCGTCCGATAGTTTCCAAAACCAAAGACTCTGGGCATGCTGGTTCAGGATCTTCCTTGCCTCGTCAGAGATGCGAAGCTCGGAAGGATCTATCGGTGCGGTGTTTGGATCGATCAGGTCAATGGCGGGAGTCACCTTCTCGTGAGGAAACTGGACAGGCACATCCTTTGGGATAGCGTCATACTTCCAGTTCGCTGCTTCGGCCGGAATGTCATCATCAGAATCGGAGTCCCAAACATCCATGGGACGACCTTCCGGGCTGGCTGGATCTGCAGGCTGATCTGCTGGAGGGGCCGTGTCGGCCGGTGTATCATCGGCGGCGGTTCCAGAGCCGGAGGGGAGGTCTAGGCGAGCCCTCTTAGACGGTCCCTCCCCCTCATGAGGATTTGCGGCATCATCATCCGCATCATCATGTCCGCGCTTGGAGGGCTAAGCCTGAGACCTGCAAGATGCCTCAAGCTCGCGGACCCTCTGTAACGCAATCTCTAGTTGAAGGTCCCTGGTGGCCACGAGCTGCTTGTACTGGTTCACTTCGCTCTGAAGAGCATCTATCTGAGTGGTGAGCGAAGTGATGACCATCTGGTGCTCGGCTTCTGAAACGTAGCCGGGGACGGCTTCAGTGAGTGGTGGTGGTTGTAGACGGAGGACGGGAGTAGGAGAGCGGCTCGAGTCGCCAAAAGACGGGCGCTCCCCTTCCTGGAATTTGCCCTTGATAAGGCGTCTGGCTTCATCCAGCTCCTTCTGTCGTTCCTCGTCCGCTTTCCGAAGCTCTTCGATCTCGGCACGGCGGGCTCTGTCTTCTTGTTCTTTGACTGCTAAGGCCTTCTCAATGGCCTCCAGTCTCTTGTTCTTTGCCGTGTCTGCCTTCTCGATCGCTTCTAACCTGCTTTGGACAGCTTTAAGGATGCCGTCCGAATCCCTGGGTTCCAGTCCCGACAGGGTCAACAACGGTTCATTTGCAAAACCGGTTGACAGGGATAGCCCCGCAAAGGTGCTTCACTGGCCCGCGCTGACGACTGGTGTAGCGTCAAGTGCAGCGGGGCTTCGGGTGGAAGTCGCCAGATGTGTACCTAGGGGCTCTAGGACTCCGTGTGTCATGAAGGATGGCGAGTGCTGGGGATGAGCACCGATCGACTCCAAACGAGTGAACGATGGAATAGGTGGTAAAGCCCCGTGTTCTGATGAAACGACCACCTGTTGTGAGGTGGTCGAGTGGATGGCTTGGGTGTGCAATTGCGTTGGTTGGCTGCCAACGACTTGACTACTCGGCATTGGCCGAGTAGCATCTGTGTGGGATGCCTCTGTGGAGGATAGACTCTTGGCTGGTTGGGTTCCGGTTTCTGGTTTCCTAGGTTGGGCCACTTCTACTTCGGCTCTTTTGGGGCTTCTACCTCCGCTTCTTCCTGGCGGGCCTCTTCTTCTTCTCGGCCTCTTGTAGTACCGGACCCTGGCTCTCTCCCTCGAACCCTTCACTACCCGCTCCAATCTGCATCCAAGACTCGCTCTCAGCTTGTTCAGCGACCTCGGTGTTCAACGTTCGCTCTTCCGTCCCTGAGTAGTCAAGGAGTTGTACGGAGTCACTTTCGTTGAAGGAGGAAGTGGAGACGTCATCATCAAAGGCCTTTCCTTTCCCCTTGCCTTTTCCTTTACCTTTTCCTTTGCCCTTGCCTTCTCCTTTACCTTTTCCTTTGCCCTTGCCTTCTCCTTTACCTTTTTCCTTTGCCCTTGCCTTCTCCCGGGCCCTCCTACGGATCCGAATCTAGTGGCGTCGTATCGGACGAGCTACTATCAGGATCACCAAATGGATCCGTCGGGAGTCTCGATGTGGTGGCCTGAGGAGGCGGTGAAGTACGGGCTGGTTTTTCTGGCGATGCAGCCGTGATATCTCTAGCTGAGCCAGAAGGAGTAGATCCCGAGGCGTCCGTCGGAGTGGATGGTTCTGGAACCTCTTGGTTCTCTGGAACTACCGGTAGGCCTGGGATTCTTGTCGTGGAACGACGTTGCGGAACGTACTCTTTCACCCGCGGAGTTGGCAACTGCGGATCATCATGCATGCGTTGGCGAAGACGCCTCAGTCTCTCTTCACGAGTCCTCGGAAGGTCGGAAGATGTAGAAGCAGCGTGAGCGGTGGCGGATCTTCGTACTATACTACCCAGGTTTTCCCTGACGTCTACGCTCATCACTCCACCCGAGCCAGAGGCCCCCAAGTGGGACCCCGGCGCCTCGGACGTAAGGCCCGAGGACTAGAAGGGACGGGTTGCGCACCTTGGGCAGGACCTTCCGGTTATGGACAGTCCATAGGTGCGGCTCCTAGACCTAAGCGAATCCTATATCTTACCACACTCGGAGCCCGCTGGTCTAGTGCGTCGAGGACGTGTGGAGGAATCGGCATCTCGTACTGGCTGTCGGTGTAGTCTCGCTTGGCCACCCAGCTGATCTTCTTCGGCTCGATGACAGGATGACCGGAACGGCGTCTGATCTCCGGATTGCGTTCCATATGGTCCCGAATGATAAGACCATAGAACCGCAACCACGGGATAGAGTGATGTCTGGTGCGTTCCCGGGTAGTCAGATCCTTGGTGATGTCTAGCCATAGCTGGGACGCGATGTAGATGCGGCGTCCGTATGCGACGGAGTGGTAGATGTGCCAGAAAGAGGTCGTCGCTCTAACAATGCCTTTCGTCTTCGAGGAGAGGCACCTGTTCATTATGTTGAACAGTTGTTCCCAGATCGGTGGTAAGTGGCTCGTAGTGATCTGCGACACGCCGTTCACCACTTCGGTAACCCCAAGAGCTAGGATTTCGCTTAGTAGTATGGGGCCCGCGACCAGTTCGTCAAACTCCCGGTGGCCGCCATCAGTAGCGGCAGGGAGGCGAAGGATGCGGCGAACGTCCTCCATAGAGATGACCAGTTCGGTTTGGTCCACCCGACCAATGATCGAGAAGACTCCGAACCGGGTGTCTAGAACGGCTGAGTTCCAGAACTGCTGCAGGTAGATCCCTGGTACCTCGGCAGTGGCCGTCAAGGCGTATGAAACAGGATGAGCTCGAAGGATCTCCCTCATGATGGTATGCTGCACCCGGACAGAAGATAGGTTCACATACTCGTTGTTCTGGAGTATGGGAACGATGTCCGTGGGATCAATCAGAGCTCTGTCAGCCTCTGGATCGATCGGAGAAGAAGGACGTTGTCTCTGGTTTGCCATTTCTGACATAGACAGGTAAAATTTTAACAGTTAGTCCCTTCTTAACTCTAATCATGTGTTCTGACGAAAATTCGGCAGAGTTTCGACTAGGCGCGAGTCAGTTTATCGAAGATTCCCGAGGGAATCTTTTAAAACTGAGTCGAACTTTGTAAAACGGTTTTCCCGCGAAACTCATGTCAAGATAAAAACTACCCGAAACTGGATTTGAAACCACAGATCCAGGACTGGCTTAAACCGTGAACCGGTCTATGGACAAATCCCGTGAGGTGATTGTTAAGAACGATTCTCGAGAAAAAGCCGAGTCCCGAATCGGGGGTACAAAGTCCCGAATCGGGGGTGTCAACAATACACCATCACAATACAGAATTCCCGAATCGGGACATATAATAGATATTTTAAGAGTCCCGAATCGGGACAAGTACTCAACCCATATAAAGCATAAGTCCCGTATCGGGGAAATCAACATACGAATCAATTTATACGAGCAAAGTCCCGAATCGGGAGATTGAAATTCCCGAATCGGGAAATTCAAAAGTCCCGATACAAGAACACAAATGTCCCGCATCAAGAACATTCGAAGAGTCCCGATTCGGGACTCGACGAACACGACGACTGTTCAACTTTTCGGACTCTAAATCGATCAAAAACACTTCAAATCAATCCTAAAACTAGTTCTATGAAGTACATTAACGATTTAAACAAGTTTAGGAACAAGAATGGATCAATCTAACGTCCCGAAACTCGAATCCAAGGATTTTGGAGTTTCGGGTTTACAAGAAAACTTTAGGCTTCAATCTGATCTATAAACGACGTTGTTTAGATGATTCTAAGTATGCAAAGTCGTTAGAAATCTTACCAGGATCGTAAAGATGTAGTCGGATCGTCGAACGGATCGATAACGAACGCTCGGGGAAGCCGGGAAGTCGATGGATCGAACGGGGTGTTCTTCGTGTTCTTGATCGTCAGAGAGAAAACTGATAAGTGGTTTGAAAATTTGAAAGTGATAACTGAATTCAGTTATCAACTCCCGCTTTTATATTTTGTGATAACTTATCAGGTATTTTGAAAATTTTATCTGATAACTGCTCTCTCAGATCACGACTATCACGAAATTACCGAATGAACCCCGAACTTAAAGTTTTGAAAGAATTTCAAAACTTCCCCTGAACTTGTGGTTTTTAAAAGTTTGCAAAAACGGTCCCTGAACTTAAAGTTTTGGAGACTGGCAGAACTGGTCCCTGAACTAGTCAGAATTGGAACCTGTCACTTCCAGTCCCTTAACTCAACAAGTTCATAGATTGTACAAGTTCAGCCCCTTGACGTTTATTGAAACGACTAACCTGGAAATTTCCGAGATCGGATTTATCACCGGTTCTGACACCAATGGTCAGAAGTTTTACATTTGAATAACGGGTCCTGAACTGAAGTATTCAGAAGCCGTGCTTCGGTTCTACAACCTGCAAGAAAAGTTAGGAATGGTATCCGTTGCAGATTGGATCCGAAAGAGTTAGATTTAAACAACATTTATACAAAAGCTCCCCTAGATATATGCGACACAGGAGCTCCCCCTATACACATGAATATATTTAAACGACTGGCTCCCCCTAGAAATCTGCCGGGGGATCTAGCATGCCTAATTTACTAAGTAAATAGTAATGGCGCTTCTCGTCAAAAGCTTTAGTGAACAGGTCAGCTATCTGACGTTCACTTTCAACGAAGAACAGTTCAACATTACCTTTCTCGACGTGATCTTTGATAAAGTGATATCGAATATCAATGTGTTTCGTCCGAGAGTGTTGAACTGGATTTGTCGCAATCTGAATGGCACTGCTAGAGTCACAGTAAATCGGAATCCGATGCATGGTATAGCCATAGTCTACCAGTTGAATTTTCATCCATAGAACCTGTGAACAACAATACGCCGCGGCGACATATTCTGCCTCAGCTGTTGAAAGGGAAACACAGTTCTGTTTTCTCGAGGACCAACTGACTAACTTGTCCCCTAGAAACTGGCAGGCTCCTGACGTGCTCTTCCTGTTTAACTTACAGCCTGCATGATCTGAATCTGTAAAAGCTGTTAGTTCAAAACCAGAATCCTTAGGGTACCAAAGGCCAAAATTTGGTGTGCCCTTCAGGTACTTAAGGATTCTCTGACAGCCCCGAGATGAGATTCTCGAGGGTCGCACTGAAAACGAGCACATACACATGTGGCAAACATAATGTCGGGTCTACTTGCCGTGAGATAAAGCAGAGATCCAATGATCGCACGATACACTTTTTGGTCAACCGGATTACCAGATAAATCCGCATCCAGTTGAAATGACGTGGACATTGGTGTTGAAGCAGACTTAGGTCCAGTAAAGTCAAAGCGTTTTAAAATGTCAAGAGTATATTTGGACTGGTTTATAAAAATCCCTTGCGGGGTTTGACGGACTTGGAGTCCCAAGAAAAATGTAAGTTCGCCCATCATACTCATCTGAAATCTGGACTTCATTATTTGCTCAAACTCAGTGCAAGACTCAGGGTTTGTAGATGCAAAGATGATATCATCCACGTATATCTGCACTACAGTCAAATGATTACCTGACTTTCGAAGAAACAGGGTAGGATCGACAGTACCATTTTTATATCCGGATTCAAGCAAGTAAATGGTAAGAGTTTCATACCAGGCACGAGGTGCTTGCTTTAATCCGTAAAGTGCTTTGTCGAGCACGTAAACGTGTTACGGGTACTTAGGATCAACAAATCCCTCTGGTTGCTCAACATATACTACTTCTTGAAGTTCTCTGTTCAGGAACGCGCACTTGACGTCCATTTGGAAGACCTTCATGTTCTTGTGAGCTGCATACGCGAGAAAAATCCTAATGGCCTCGATTCTAGCCACAGGAGCGAATGTCTCGTCGTAGTCGATACCTTCCTGTTGACGATATCCCTTGGCGACCAAACGAGCCTTATTGCGGATAATAAGATCGTTTTCATCTTTCTTGTTGCAGAAGATCCACCTCAAGTCAATGATTCGTATTTTTCTTGGTCTTTCAACAAGGCGCCAAACTCTGTTTCGCTCAAATTCGGCAAGTTCATCCTGCATGGCCCTTACCCAATCAGGATCAGAAAGAGCGTCCTGGGTCTTGGTTGGTTCAAATTGACTCAGGAAGCCGCCGAAAAGGATTAGGTTTTCATCTTTCTTTGAAGAGCGAGTGGTTACTGGAGCAGATGGACTACCGATGATGTTGGTAGTGGAATGGCTTCTGGTCCACTTTCTGGAATGGGGAATAGGATCGTATTCCATGTTTTTTCTTGAGTCATTCTCATCCCGAATGGCGGAGGAGAGAAGACTAGCATCCGGATTAGTATTCAACACGGTCTCCGGACAGGGTTCCCAGACCACTTCAGCATAAGTTCTGGATGGAGAAGGTGGCGGAACAACTTCAGGAATTGGTGCAAGAACAGTGGACACTGTCTGTTCTCGGACCGCTTCAACTGCAGTTTCAGGAGAGGGTTGTGTTGAAGAGAGCTGAGAGGGGGAGAGAACAGTTTCCTCATTCACAGTGTTGGAAGAGGATTCTGTTTCTGCGATCGGGTTAAGTACAGACACCGGTTCTACAGAGTCAGAAGAGGTTTCTCCTACAGCGGTAGAACAGGATGTGCTCTCATTCACGAATGCATCTGCGGATATGGATGTTGATGAAGGAATGGTATGATCAGATGGAGCAGGAACAATGATTGGACCAACGAGGGTCGTTAGATCAAATTCTGCTAAGTCAATAAAATCAAATCCAAACGAGTCAGTAGGAACAGTTGTGCTCGGTGGTGAAACAGTGTGCAATTCAGGGAAGACTGAACTAGTTGAACTAGGGCTGGCATTAGAATACATCTCAGTCTCAGAGAAATCAACGTACCGACTCTCAAAGATGGATCGGGTCCGTTTGTTGTATACACGGTAAGTCGCTGAGTTATGTGAGTATCCAATAAAGATAGACTCATCCGACTTAGCGTCAAACTTTCCCAGATCATCTCTGTTGTTCAGTAGATAGCATACACAACCGAAAACTCTAAAGAATTTAATATCCGGCTTACGCTGGTTGACCATTTCGTACGCGGTTTTACCAGTCCACTTAACGATTAGGGTCCTGTTCTGAGTGTAACATGCAGTAGATACAGCTTCAGCCCAAAGAGATGGTGGTACACCAGAATGCGCTATCATGGATCTCGCTGCTTCGACCAATGTACGGTTCTTCCTTTCTACGACTCTGTTTTGCTGGGGAGTACGTACAGCAGAGAAGTTGTGAGAGATGCCCACTTCTTCAAGGAAAGACTGGAGTTTCACATTCCGAAACTCTGTACCGTTGTCGCTTCTCAGCTTCTTCACCTGACGACTCAAGAGGACTTGGATACGTTTGATGAAGGCAATGATTAGATCTGCAGCATCAGATTTGGCTCTAAGGAATTCGAGCCGTGTGTACCGAGAGTATTCATCGACAAGTACAACCATATATTTCTTGCGTGCAAGACTTTCGACTCTCATCGGTCCACAGAGATCCATATGCAGCATGTCAAGGGGATGGTGACAGTTTGTCTCCATCTTTAGAGGATGCGAACTCTTCTTCATTTTCCCTTTCTCACAAGCCGAGCATAGGGTGTCTTTAGATAGTCGCGTCTCCGGTAGACCATTGACAAGGTGTTTAGATACGAGCTTGTTCATATCCCTGAAGTTCTGATGAGACAAACGCTGATGCCACAGACAGCTTTCTTCCTTCGTTGCTTTTGCGAGAAATACCACTGTTTCCATTTGTTGAGGAACAACATAAAACATTGTGGTATATAGGTGACCGTTCCTTCGAGCGCGTAGAATCACGTTCCCATCCTCGTCTTCAATGTTGCTCCCAAGAATGAATTTCTTCACGAGATATCCTCCATCACAGAATTGGCTTGAACTGAGTAGGTTGAATGGCAGTCCTTCAACGTAGCGCACATTCTTGATGACGTGTTCTCCATTCGTCATGCTTCCATATCCTATAATCGGTAGACGTCTCTTGTCTACAAGTTTGACAAAACCTTCAGCTCTAACGACGTAGTCGAAGAGGATGTTGCGCTGCCCAGTCACATGCCTGAAGGCTCCTGAATCAAAGTACCACATGTGACTGCCCTGCAAAACGCAAGATCAAATTTGTTTAGGAACCCATTGCCACATGGGTGTCCTACCGTTAGAAACAGATAAAGCAACCGGTGAAGTATCCTTTTCAGATTTCTCCTTAGGCTTAGGAGACTTCACAGGAGGCAAAGCACTTTGCTTTGTCATTTTCTCTTTTCTTTCCCGGTGAGGACTTCCTGACTTACGATAAGCATTTGCATTACCAGGCATATCAACACGCATGTAATTATCAAACAAAGAACATATATGATTTTCGAAAGCTGTAAGATTATCAGAATTCGCTGAGCAATTAAAGTGTACAGACTTTGAGTTCATGTTTGAATTACAACTAGGTAGGTTGTAGCCAAGACCAGTATGATCATGACCACCCCATTTAGGGAAAGCATTAAAAGAGTTCTTCTTCTTCCGATATCTCCTTCTTCGTGGCTTCATATTCGCAGTTCCATCACCTGTCCTCGCATCTGCATGAAAAGCAAGTTGTGAGTTGGGTGACGGCTTAACCAGAATGGATTGACCACCTTTGAAATTAGCGGCGTTTTGACAAACTGATTTTAACATTTTCAAAGGTTGTTTGGGTTTGGAGTTCTCACCCACATCAAATGAACTAGAATGAAAGTCTAGTCCCTTAATGGGTTTTACCAAGCTACTTGTATCTGTAGATTTTGAATTCTGTGTCTGTGTTACTGTAGGTGTGTGCGGCTTAACTGACTTCCCTTTGTCAGTACCAGCACATGTTCTACCTTCAGTGTTTATCATAGACACTGATGCAAGAGGCTTAGGAGAACTGATTTGCTTTACAGCAGGTGCCTTTGGCAAAACTGGTTTTCTTGGAATATAACCTGAAGGAGGATCATCAGCATCTAAAAACACCTTCACATCATACACAATGTTTGGATCCAACACGAGTTTAGGCAGGGTTGATCTAAGGTCTGGTGAGAGAGGAGTTCTTATGGTGTTCAAGTCCCAAGAATCATATTCTTCAAACAAGGATAGTCGATCTTTCAATCGATTGATTTGACAATCCTGATTTGCAAAAGTTTGACCGTACAACAATTCTTTTTCATAAAATAAGTCTCTTTCAATTGAATTATTTATAAGTTGCACAACAAGTCTTTCTTGGAGATCCGCAAACTTGGTTTTAAAAGTTGTGATAGTGTTCTTTGCGGTCTCACATTGGATCGACATACTTATCCTTTCGGCATTTGCCTCAAGATAACTCTGTTCCAATGAACAAATCAGGTTATCCTTTTCGAAAAGAATTGATTCGAAGTTCTTTATCTTATGGTGACAGGCATCAAGTGCTACGGCTTTGGACCTAAGATGGAACATCTCTTTTTCTATACACACTGGGGCAGGAGGCTGAGTTGCGGAAACATCCAAAGGTTGGATAACATCAGCATCCTCGGATGTATCTATCTCCCTAGTGTCATAGCTAAAGTTTAGATCCTCATAGTTGATGGGTGGCATTGCTACCTTAGGTGTCCTAGCTTTGATGCCTTCCCAGCTAGTGAAAGTGTTCTCTGGATTACTAGCAGGGGTAAAGATGGGACCATTAGCAACAGGACTGGAAGGTAGACTACTGGTTGAACTATTGGCAGGACTGGTGGTAAAAGATACGGCTTTTCCATCTATTATCTCAGTAAAAGTCACAGTCTGCATCACATAGTTGTCATTGTCTTGTCCTTTGACTGACCTAGGTTCAGGTTTGGAAGCACTCATATTGTCAAAATTGTATAGATGTGCAGGTGCTTTTTCAAGAATGCTTTTCTCTGAATGTCCCAACCCAGGTTTGGCTTGATAAAAGGGATGTTGAGTGGTTTGCTTGGTAAGCAGACTCAAGGTATGTTCAGATTGTCCTCTCTTTAGATTATTTTCCTCAAGCTCTTCTATTTTTACAAACAATTTTGTTCTTTCCACAGAAAGAATGTGAAATTTGAGCTTGAGTTCTTCACGACTGCTCTCTATTTCGTCATGAGATCTTTGAAGATCAAGGAGCTTGTTTTCTAGGATAGATTCTCTAATCCCAGACTCAAGCTCCATTCTATTAAAGTTCTCGGTGAGGTCCTCTAAACTACTTTTATACACAACACTCTCTATTCTGAATCTCGCGACGAGAGCTCTTTCCATTTGGAGTTGGCTCTCAAGTTTTAGAGTTTCAGACATAGACAGATCATTAGGTTTTGACAATAATGAACAAGAATGTACCTCAGCTTCTTCATCTGTTGAGTCATTTGGGGAACCGGATATGCACGGTTCCTCAAAGTCAGCCATGAGGCAGAGTCCTTGCACGGCAGAGGGGCTTTCATCATGTGAGTCTTCTGGCTCCATGATCCAGTCTTCCTCATCAGCTAACAGCACCTTTCCTTGTTCTTTCTTCTTCATCACGGCAGCCTTCTTCTCAAAGTAAGCAGAGTCTTTGAGCTTCTTCTTGCAATCAGATGCATAGTGACCCGGGTCACCACAGTTGTAGCAGGTGGGAACCCGAGCAAGGTTTCTGTTCTGATTGGCTGCGGGTGGAGCTTCTAGAGCTGGTAGCTTGTTCTGTTGTGGAGGTTCAGTTCCACCGGTGTTGTTGTACTGACGACCATCATCATTTGTCTTCTGGTTCTGGTTGTTATGGTTAGAACCAGATTGGTCGTTCCACCTTTGATTGTAACTACCTCCCTGATAACCTCTGTTTCCGTGGTAGTTGTTGGAGTTGTAATCCTGATCCCTTTGTTGTTGCTGGTTGTTGTTGTTGTAGCCTGTCTTCAATCTTGATAAGATCCTTGATTGTTGTACCCAGAACTATCACGATGTTGATAGTTGTTTGTTCTCCCTTGATCGTTTCTTTGAAAGCTTTCTCTGGACTGGTACCCGCCTTGGCTAGACTGACCTCCCACAAACTGAGGTCCTTGTCTGAATCTGTTGAAGCGTTGGGGATTTCCCCTAAATTTAGCCATCAAGGCGAATGAGTTCTCCAGCTGAAACATCTCCTCTTCGGTAAGTCCATCATCAAGAACTACAGGTTCTTCAACGGTGTAGTTTTCATGAGAGGACGATCCTCTATTTGACAACAAGGCCAGAGTAGGAGGATCGATTTTCTTTTCAGTTTTACCGAATAAGGTTTCTTCATGAGGTAGCATCATGCTATACAGATCATGAAGTCCAAGTTGGCCAAGATTCTGGCTCACTTGGATGCTGATTGTGACAGATTGCCAGAGTTTGTTCAGTCTTTTGAGGAATTTCACATTCACCTCGTACTTGTTCTTCTCTAAGCCAAGTCTCCGCAGATCGTTTACACAGATATTTAAACGATTATAGGTTTTAGTCAGAGTCTCTCCTTCACGAGCACAAAAGCTTTCATACGCGTTCATCGCGTTCTCCTTTTGGCCTTCAAGTGCCTTGTCACCACCTTGCATTTGTTGTTCAATGCCCAGCCACATTGCTCTTGCATCTTTACAGCTGTCCACTCTCGCGAACATGTCGTTTGGTAGTGCCATGGTGAGTAACGTGAGAGCACGTTTATCAATGGCTGCCCGGGCACGTTGTTCATGAGAGAACAAGTCGTAAGGTTTTTCAACCTCATATGCAGGTAGATAGGGAGTGACCTCAGTTCTGGCTACTTCAGCTACAGTAACCGTCGGTCTGATTGGTCCTTCAGTGATAGAGACCATCAGTTTATCATCCAGTAGATCAAGGAAGTTAATCATTCGGCGTTTCCATTGCTGGTATTCGCCGACGACTAATACTGGAGGTCGGGTTTCAGAACCGATACTGATAATTTCTTTTGACATCGCGTCCTCAGAAATAGGATCTGTTTTGAGTAGTTGGTGTTTTCCGTTTGGACAGAGCTTCCGCGCTTAAAGCACTTTCCTTTATAGAAATTCGAAAATTTCAAAAAGAAAGGCCAAGGCGGGAAAAACAGCAAGTCCCGATTCGGGAATTTGCAAGTCCCGATTCGGGGGTCTGAGCCAAGTTCCCGATTCGGGAAATGAGAGTCCCAATTCGGGATTTCAAATTTCCAATACGGGAAAAGGCAAAAGATCCGATTCGGGAGAGGCTCAAAAGTTCAATTCGGGAGTTTAAGATTTCCAATTCGGGAAATCAATTGTTCCGAATCGGGACACGTGTGTCCAATTCGAGAATTGATGATCCGATTCGCGAAATCAGAAACAACCTCAATTTTCTGTCCAAAACTACCAAAACACGAGCTCTGATACCAATTGTGAGTCCGTGAATCTCTAAGGATGCGATAATAGGACCACTACAAGCAATCACAAGACTTAATGATGCTCAAATAGCGGTAATCAAGCAATAAATGTACAGATAAAGAACACGACAAAACATATAACAAAAGTTGTCAGTTACTTGATTATTCGAAAACGTTAACTAACGACCCATATTTATAGAGTCGAAGTTACACAAAGTACCCCTAGAGTCTATGACTCTTTTAAGAGGCGCACAAAAGTATTGTTCAAACTAGCTATTACAAAATGTTCAAAATACGCCCCTGACTTCTTTACAACTAAACCAGTCAGGTTCTAACAGGCTGGAATGGAAGGAGACTATTTAGGTTAGGGTTAACTGGCTGGCCGCTTTTCAGTTTTCAATTCATAATTGATTTTTGATTTGTAATTTTTTTAGTTTTTTATTTTTTTATAATATAATAATAACAAAATATATAAATATAAAATAGTTATTTAAATATAAATGGGTTCGCGGGTCAACCCGCCAACCCGGTGGGTCAACCCGCGAAATTTGGCGGGTTGGCGGGTTGACGGGTTGGAGGGTCATAAAACCTCAACCCAACCCGCGAAATCTTCGTGTCGTGTCGTGTCGGGTTAGCGGGTCGTGTCGGAAACTGCCACCCCTACAAATATCTTTAAACTTTGAAAATTTTCTTTCTCTGTATTGCTCTTGTTTGTCTAGACAATTTATACGGCTTTTCTATCTTTTGTTTATGTTATTTTTGTAATTTTCCCATGCTTGTTGTCTATTATCTTGATTTTTTCATGTAGACTTTTACTTACGTATTATATTGGTTTATTGAATTTTATTTGTTGAATATATATATATATATATATATATATATATATATTTTTTACTGGTTGATAAGATTGTTAATATTCTTTTAATAAACACGTATGAAACATTGTGGAATTTGCAATAAACAAATTACTGTCGGTTTGTAAAATCGATTCCTTTTTTTCTTCAAAATTTGCAATTTATAGACATAAAAATATAAACTACAGTTTTAAATTAAATCATAATATATATAGAGATATGAAGGTTCAGTTGAAAACTCATATTTCGTTGCGAATACAAGGATAATTGAGAGTGCAATATGTGTGCCATTCAATCTGAATAATACATGATTATTCAGATTGAATGTTCATGCATTACTCATTACGAACATTCAGTTCGAATAATACTTTATTCATACCGAATGTTGTATTATTTATTATGAATGTTATATCATCATAAATGATGCATGAACATTCAGTCTGAATAATATTCAGACTGAATGGGGCACGTATCGTACTCTCGAGTGTCCTCATGTTCATCATGAAAGATAAGTTTTCATTTGAACCCATCATATATATATATATATATGAGAACTAATATCTTTTATTTATTTAATATGAAATAATCGCCACGTAGTTATTTTTAGAAAGTTTTATATTTAATTACCAAGTTCTTCCATGAATGCGCCCCCCCCCCCATATATATATGTATGTATGTATATATAGAGGGAAGTTCATTTAAAAACCAAAACATTACTAAAAACCGTAAACACTCATGGTTTTTTGGCTTAAATCAACGAAAACATTTCGTGGAGAAGTAGAGAAGTGATATCCACCACTCATCCGGTCAATAAAGGTGGCTTTAACCGTTTACAGTGGATGCAATCAAAGAGGATTGACGCAATTCTTAGAGGGTGGAGATGATTAAAGGAGGGTAACCCAATCAAAACCGCATTTATTGACCGGATGAGTGATGGAGATCATTCTCTACTTGTCATTTTTTAGCACTTCTCATTTGAACCTAATACTATATATATATATATAGAGGGAAAATCAAATACACACCAATGAATTCATACACACTTACACACCAATCATAGCCCTTGAAAATCAAATCTAATGGTGCATAATATATAGGGTGTAAAATGTTAAGTTTAAAAATTAGCTTTTAATTAGTTGCATAATTTGGAAGGAATTTGAAAATACTCAAATTCTATTGATTTTCAAGGGCTATGATTGGTGTGTGTGTATAAATTCATTGGTGTGTATTTGATTGTCCCTCTATATATATATATATATATATATATATATATATATACCTAGGGTCGGGTTCAAATGTGAACTCAAATTTGGTTGTGAACGTAAGCACGAATCTCAACCACACATCTTCGGTTTCGGTGGACGCGGTCACAGAGGATTGACACGATTCATGGGACGGTGGAGATTGTTAAAGGAAGGGGACCCGGTCAAAACCGCTTTTATTGACCGGATGAGTGACTGAAATTCGTTCTCATGTTCACAATCAAAATTGAGCTCACATTTGAACTTTCCTATAAAAACTTGTTTTTCATTGCGAACATGTGGAAAATCGAGAGTTTCCCAAGTGACATATTCACTTTGAATAATCGTGTATTATTCAGAGTAAATAACACAGCATTCGATGTTATTCAGAATTAATAATGCCGAATAATACAGAATGATGTGTTATTCACTCTAAATAACACTGAATAATGTATTATTCACTTTAAATAATACATGATTATTTAAAGTAATATAACATTCGGTGTGATTTGAGCGATGTTTACCTTTGCAATTAAATTTAAATTTTCATTTGAATTTTTTACTTCTTTCTCTATACATCTATTAATTAGCTTGTAACCAAAAGGTTACTCTAACACATGTGATATTCTAATAGAAAATGTATTTACCAAGCTTTATTTAATGTTGTCCAAAGTTCAAGAAATATAAATGAAGGGATCGTGAAACAAAAATTGAAAATACATTTTTAAATGGGTGTTGAGAGAGACACCCCACCCTATATCCCTACCCTAGTTTAGGTTTCATCACTCATTAATTAATCATAATTTAATCATTATTCTTCTACCTTCATTAATAATTTTGTCTTTTCTTTTATTATATATATTTATCTTTTCTTCATTATTATTTAACTTTATTTTTTAATTATAGTTTTATTTTTTATTATCATCTTGAATATGAGAATAAAACTTTTACAATTATGCATGATTTATTGATATTTGTATCTCTTAAAAATGTAAAATATACAAGTTTAAAAATATGTTGAAAAATGAAAGGGTGTAAAAGAAAAAAGATTTTAGTTATTTTTAATATGATAAGGGTGTAAAATAAAAAAAATGAAATTGTAATACATATAAACATATTAATTTTTATATTATTTTACTAGACTATACATTCACGCGATGTAACACAAAGTTTTTCAAATCTAACATAGAGAACTCGAATAAATAAACATCGCATGATGTTTAATTAAATATAATACCTTTATAATGATGATTTTTTTAATTAAATATAAATATACAATTCTATCCAACAATCTATATATATATATATATTGGATATTCAGTTTTATGGATAGTGGTATTTTTATTTTGGGCGTATAGACATTGTGGGTTGTGCTAAAGATAGCCTAACTCACGTTCGTATGAAAAATGAATTTTCATTTGAATCTCCCTATATATATTTTATAATAACTATTGAATTTATAAATAACCATCAATCAAATAGTGGATACTCTTAAACAATAAAACTTATTTTATTTTCTTGTTTTTGGATTATTTTGATGTACTTGGTAAGTAATTTTTTAGATTTTTTAGATTTTTTATTTTGATATTATTTTTATATTACAGGTAATACTTTCTTATAAATTCAAGTAACCTTGAAATGAAGTGCAGGTAACCGATTAACTATTAAATTCGAGTAACCTATGATTATTTTATTTTTTTTGTACTATCGAAATGAAGTGTCAAAATATAGGTAAAAGTAAAAAAAGTATGAACTTATTATTTTATTTTCCTATATACATAAATTAATTTCTTAAATGCACTAAATTTGTTTTACTTTTTTATAGTTTGACTGCATTAATTATTTAGTACTTTGATGGTTTGACTAACCAATCAAACATATTAAGATGATATTATTATGTTATAATTGGTATAGAGTAGGATATATTGATACTTAGGATAGGGTGTCTAAATCCATACCCATTTTAAATATGTCTTGATAGAGTAAACTTTACTTTTGGTCCTTAATATTGTTGAGTTTTAGTAAATACCATCCCTAAACTAATGAAATTCAGATTTGATCCTTCTCGTTTGTTATTTCACTTTCATTTAACCCCTCAATCTAATGACCGTTAATTTCATCCATTAACTCAAGATAAATAAAGGATATCTTAGTTGTTTTACCAATTTCATAAGTTTTTTTCAAACTTAAAGAAAAAAATTTGTATACCGAATACCAAGTTTAATAGAAAATTATACAATTACTTAACTTGACTTGAAAAAAAGTTAATCGTTTGTTAAACTAAGAGATCAAAACCAAAATAAAACGATAAAACGTTAAAACCAAATCCGAGTTTACTCAATTTTAAAACTATATCCATTTAACAAATATGAGGAACAAAAATAAACATTACTATTGTTGATAATATTTAATCGACAAAAGAAGAGGCAAACAACATTTGATAAAGTCAAAGTCTGACTTAAATCAACGAATAAAAAGTCAAAGTTTTTTAAATAAAATTCACATCACGGATTCAATAAACAAAAAGGGAAAACAACAAATAAAGCGAAAAGGTCAAAGATTTAAAGAGTCAAATATTACACACTCTACCAATAGCAAATTTTCAAATGTTAAAAGAAAAACAAAATAAGAAGAAAAATCTGATAGATAATACAAACCCATTTCTGCCCTCAAATTCAAGTGCTTAATTGATTCAGCTATGAAGCTTCTTCTTTAATGGAGGACCGAAAAGCCAACATCATCGCCGTTTCAGCCCTCGTCCTCCTCATCTCCGTCATCATCGTCGCCCGAATCGTTTTACGTCTCTCGAAATCGTTTTTTCTGATCGTTGGCGCCGCCGTGGCCGCCATCTTTGCCGTCATTGCCTTCTACTTCATCCGGCGGCATCTCCGCCATCGAAGACGAGTGATGGAGACTCGACTCGCTTCCGAAGGCAAAGAACTCCGAATCGAGTACAGCTTTCTCCGGAAAGTCGCGGGGCTCCCGACCAAGTTCCGCTACAAAGAGCTCGAAGAGATCACGGATAATTGGAAGTCTGTGATCGGAAAAGGCGCATCCGCGTGCGTATTTAAAGGGATCATGAAAGATGGGACCGCGATAGCCGTGAAACGGATCCAACACGAGGCCGAGGAGAGGGGAGAGAAGGAGTTTCGGTCGGAGATCGCTGCCATTGCGAGCGTCCAACATGTGAACCTCGTCCGTTTATACGGATATTGTATCCACGGCAATTCGAGGTTCCTCGTTTACGAGTACATCCCGAATGGCTCTTTAGCCAATTGGATCTTCTCACGACCAGCAACTGTCAGGAACCAGAATAATAATAATTCTGGTTCCAGAGGCGGTTGCTTGTCGTGGGGACTGAGATCCGCCGTCGCGCTCGACGTCGCGAAGGCGCTCGCGTACCTGCACCACGACTGCAGGTCGCGGGTGCTCCACCTCGACGTCAAGCCGGAGAACATCCTGCTCGACGAGAACCACCGCGCCATCGTCTCCGACTTCGGCCTGTCGAAGCTGATGACGCGGGACGAGAGCCGCGTCCTAACGACGCTACGGGGTACCAAAGGGTACCTCGCGCCCGAGTGGCTCTTGGAGCTCGGGGTGTCCGAGAAGTCGGACGTGTTCAGCTACGGTATGGTGCTCCTGGAGGTAATCGGCGGGCGGCGCAACGTGACGGTGATCGACGGCGGCGGCGACCGTTCGAAGCGGAAGTTCCAGTACTTCCCGAAGATCGTTTCGGAGAAGCTGAGGACGGGTCGGGTGATGGAGGTGGTGGATCCGCGGCTGTTGGATCTCGGAGGGATCGATGAGAAGGAGGTTAAGAAGCTTGTACACGTGGCGTTGTGGTGCATACAGGAGAAGGTCCGGCGGCGGCCGAGCATGGTGGAGGTGGTGAAGTGGTTGGAAGGGCGGGTGGCGGTGGAGGAGCCGCCGGAGACCCAGATGATAGTGGTTGATCTTTTGTCCATTGAGGATGAGGATGAGGATGGTGAAGGTGAAGGGCAAAATGGTAATAAAAGGAAAAAACCAAGGGTGGTTGCTAGAATGGCCTCCCAATTGAATGGGTGTATGGGGGGTGCCAATAATTCTTTGTCATCAAAATCATTTTCTTATTCAATGTCAATTGTTTCACCAAGATAGTTGAACTAATTTATTATCTTTGTAATGATTTGTAAATCATTAAAAAAAATTATACATCAATTTGATTTTTTTGGTATATGTGGTTTTGGGTCGGTTTACGCGTATCGATTAATCTTAGTTTGGAGTTATCGCAGGCCAGGTTACGCACACCTTGTAAATTTTGGGTTTGTTTTGGTAATCGTGGGTTTTCGGGGTAACTTATGTGCACCGACTAATCTCTTGAACGATCACGAGCGATCGCGAATGGCTTGGAGTCATTGCAGGTCAGTTTACATGCATCTTAGTAATAATTTGGATTTTGGATTCTTGATGTTTGGTTTTTAATTATCGGTGTTCTTTCTATACATTATAAACTACTCATTGAATCATTACATAAAAGTATAACTTGTTTTCTGGTTATCTATCTATGCGTAGTTGAACTTTTTTGCAATAATTGCAATAAAAGGGATAGTTCTATGTAAAGTTTAGGACTCATAAAGGTGTTACCTTTGTGATTTGATATCGGAAAACTGAGAGGCAACAAAATACATATCACCTTTTGATGGTTAGCAATTGTGAAACCTAAAGACTATAACTATAAATTGTTAATTAGATTTGATTTCTTAGTATTTTATGTTGTAGTTTTGCTTCTGATGTTAAATTGTTTTTTTATTTCACAGTAACTGTTTTATGCTACCATTGGAATTTTTTTCTCGATCCATCTTAATTTCAACATCACGAATTCACGATACATTTACGAGCAAAAGACAAGACTTCATTATATTCATAATCTAGCTACTTGTATATTTCGATAATGTTTGAATAGTCGATCTTTCTTTTACTTGTACATCATTGTATATCTATGAGGTCGATTAAGGTTTTTTTGTTTTTTATTGTTGAATTGTATATAGGATATTTTATATGTTTGTTTATCATTGTTGAATTGTATATAAGATATTTTATATCGTTGAACATTCATTTTTTTGTAATATAGCCCTTTCATTAATTACGTGTTTGACTAATTGAATAGCCATGTCCCATGTGTGTGTTCTAATGGATCTTTTTATTGTACTTATTTAAATTTGAATAATGGAAGGACAAATTGCAAAAATGTCACTTAATTTTCATCTCCGTCACCCAACTTCTACGATTATTAAAAACGAAATTTAAAATCTTAAGAAACATACTTATTATGTATAATTAATAATGTATCCCTGTGATGTGATACAATGTAAAATTTAAATAAATATAGGTAAACATATCAAATACGATTTTAAATATAAAGATATTTTGTATTCTAAATTGTCAGTCAACGAGATTAATTGTCCTATAAACAACTAAGGCAAAAAAAAAAAAAAAAAAAACTTGTTTTTTCTTTAATTTAAACTAAAACATGTTATATTCAAATTAAAATAGATGAATTTTGCCTAAAAATATATACTTAATAACATGTTGACAATCGAAGCTTGTTTTAGTTTAAAGATACTTATTCTAAAAGATGATTTACAATATAAAGTTAACCAAATGTGTATGTGTTGACAATCACAATAATATAAAAAAAATCTAATATATTATTATGGTACAATTATACCATAAATAATTTGTTTTGTTAGTCTAATCAGCCCAATTTTCCTACATCAATGTACCAATTTTCCTACTTGACCGGAGGTATTAAGTAGTAATGAATAAGTATCATAATGAAAAATGTAGTTTAGTTTGATATAATATAACGAGCTCGTGACAACAAATCCATCAATTTTGATATCTGATCAGATTGGAAAGAATGATATTTTATTCCTGCTTGGTCCATCTCTCAAATATTAAATGAAATATTATTTTCACATTTGATGGAACATATTTTATACTTTTAACATGGAAAAAATTTATTTTAATCATATTGTCATTACTATTTCCATTCTCATGTATTATATTTTCATTCACATTTCTTAAAATAAATAAAACACCCCTTAGTTTTTTAAGATGATCTATAAATGTACCAATGTTGTTTTTAGTTTTTATATTCATTATGATTATTTGATTTAAAAAATGTTAACTCATGTAGAATAGTGCCCACAATATAAACAAAAGAGAATTTATGTGTTTAAGTTACACAATGTAGGTGAAAGAAAATTCATTACTTGATAACTTTTGTAAAAGTAAAATTTCATTAGTACAAAAAGTTAGATAACTTCAAAAATATTGAAATACAAAGTGCAAATAGAGATTTATGTTTGCTTTATGGAGATTTTGGCATCATAAACTATTCATTTTGAACTTTTGGTGTATATGATTTATGTTTGGCCCAGGCCCGGCCCTGGGGCCGTGCAGCCTGTGCGACCGCACAGGGTATCAAAATACTATATAATGTTATTACTTAGTAGTATAGGTAGTTAGTTTTAATAATTTATGAGTTGGGCTCTATACAATTCCCAATTATGTTATTATATTACATTATTACTTTAGTTGATCTTGATTTAGTGGAATTCTTCATTATTCCCTTTACGTTACTTGCTTTTGCATCAATTAAAGAATTTGAAAAAATTGCAATTAAAGGATTTGAGAAGTTGGCACATTGCATATTTGCATCTCAACATCAATTAACTTTCTATGGTGCCTATGCTTAGGAATTTACGATTTGGTCGTTTGTTGTTTTTTTGCACCATTGCACTCACTATTTTTTTTTATCAATTTTAATGAGACCTATTTTTATTAGCCTTGATATTTGTAGACTTGCTAAGTTGCAGATTTTTTTGATAACTTTAATCTAATTATTTACCATTTAGTTAAAGGGGATAGTTCTTCGAAATGTATTAAACTATCCCCAAAAATCTATTGTGTGTATCCAACTACCAAAAATGCTTTTTGATGTATCAAACTTTTTTTTTTGTTATTGTGTGTATCGTGACTAGTTCAACCGGTCAACAACCGGTCACCTGCAGTTAGACGGTGGCCGGAGGTGCTGGGGGCGGCGATGGTGGTTCTGGGTGATGGTTTTGGGTCGGAGATGGACGATTATGGTGGTGGTGGTGATTGGAGATGGACAATGGTGGTAGTTATAGGTCGATGATGGTGGTTTCCGGTGGCGGCAGCGGTGGTTCTGTCAGAGGCGGCGATGGTTGATGGTTCGATGGTGATGGTGGTGGGATGGGCGGCGGTTCGATGGTGATGGTGATGGCGACGATGATGATGGTGGTGATGGCGACGATGGAGGTGTGAAATTGGGTTGTTTCCGGTGGCGGTAGTGGTGGAGGTGGATGGCGGTGGGTGATATTTTGATAATGGAGGTGGATGGGGCAGTGGGTGATGGTGGAGGTCGTCGGTGGAGGTCGCTGGTGGAGGTGGGTGATAGTGGAGGTCACCGTTGGAGGTGGGTGAAGGTGGAGATGGGTGGCGGAGGGTGATGGTGGAGGTGGGTGTGGCGGCGGTTCCCGGCAGCAACGGTGGTTCCCAGCGGCGGCAGCGGTGGAAGTGACCTGCTCAGCAGGTTACAAGTCACCTGATACACACAATAGAAGAAAAAATGAAGTTTGATACATCAAAAAACATTTTTCAAAGGTGGATACACACAATAGCATTTTGGGTATAGTTTGATACATTTTGGAGAACTATCCCTTAGTTAAACTAATTATAGTTTTTCTTGTTTTTTTATCTTTCTATGTATGGAGACATCGTTTTAGGTGACTTATATTTATAGTAATTTGGGGTTTTGATTTTTATGTTTCCCTTTGTACTATTTGTTTAGTTAATAAAAATCGGCGTAGGGATGAGCCACATAGCTTAACTAGGTTCCAAACCCTTTAAAAAATCGCATTGTACCGATTTTCATTTGCTTAAAAGATAGACACATGGGGCATAATTTTATATTTTCGCACAGGGCATCCGAAACTCTAGGAACGGCCCTGGTTTGGCCTTATTTTAAAGATAGTCATATGTTTATAAGGCTTATTGGCTTAATTTGAACTTAAACTTTTTAAGACATTGTTAGCTTAATGTGGAAGCTTTAATGTATGATGCATTTATTTCACATTTGCTGGATACTAAATGTTTTGAGTACATTAGACATTTAATTGATATCATGTAATGTTTTACATCGATCGTAACGCATTGGATCCATAGGTATAAAAGTCTTTTTTATGTTAAGCGTGGAGTTTTGATGCCCATACTTAAATCTAGTGAGTGATCCCCGAGTCATGAGTAGCGAGCATGTAGTGATACCCTATTGGATCGTATACAAAGCTATTAGTCTGCAGTGGTGCTCTATTGAGTCATATATGAGACTAGGTCTAGCGGTGGTGCTCATTGGAGCCGTATATAGATACCGGTGACTTTTGTGGTGAGACTCACATAGAGGTCTAGTAGACACTAGGGTCATTTGAAAATCTTGCGATGATGTTCAGTAGAGCCGGATACGAGGATCCATGAGCCGAAGTGAATCTTGAGAAATCTTGAGAACGTTGATAAGTGGCTTAACTTTATGTTCCCGATACATTCGATGGAATCAGTCTCTCCCATCACAAAAATATGTTATTTTAGCGTCTCCGCTACCCATGTTTTCGTTGTTTGAAATATATGTTTTTATCTATATAGTTGGTGTTTTGGGGTTGCGCTTTGTGCATGTTTTTGGATGAGTTTGGGTATTGGTCTTTTTCTAAAATGAGTATTTGGATTGGAAATAACATGCTTTGTAAATATAGTCCTTTTTGTAACCGATGATTTAAAGGATGGATCATGTTATAATTAAATTGCTTATTTTAACTATTTTATGTTTGTTTTGCATATATTTTTCACCATTTTTCATGCATTAGATAGTTTCTTTTTCCTTTTTAGTTATTTAGTTCATGCATATTTTCCGTCTATTTTGCATTTTTCCGTTTTAAAGTGCGAATGTTTGGTATTGGTGCATTAACCGGGTGTTTGAGCTTATTTGTATAGGAAATTGGTTTAGATGGTGACGATGTGCGCGATGGAGCCAAGGAGGATCGAGAGGCGGTTCGGGATGATTTGGTGAACGAGGATGCGGAACCTAAAGGCGATGGAGTGAAGACGGATGAAAGAAGTGGTGAACCGGAGTTAGAAGCAAAGAAGGAGCAAAAGGAGTAAAAGAACAGCTAGCTAGCGGTCGCTAGCTATTCTGGCTAGCGATCGCTAGGATCGCAAACTACCCGCGCGTTTTTTCCTGTTTTGGCCGTTTTTGACTTTTCCTGGAGTATAAATGATGGTTTTGACTGTTTTAGTTGACAGTTTTTAGTTCCCACTTGATAACAACTTTTTGAAAGAACTTTGGAGGATTTTTGGATCTAAGAAGTTAGGGTTTCACTTTTGGGAGGAGCTCTACTAAGCCTTGGATGAGAGCTTCAAATTCTTCATCAATGGTGGCTTGATCTTCCTTGATGAACTTAGTACATCCTTGAGCTATTAGTATCTCCTTCCCTATTTCTTTTAAGCATTTTGATTAGTGTAATTGTTGAATTGAATGTTTAGATCTATGAATTTGATGTTTTCATGCTTAATTTCTGCATTAGTAGGTTAATTGCTTTAATACTTGTCTTCAATTTGAGTAGATTTCCTTAATTAGGTAGTTTGTGATTTGATTAATTGATTGCATGTAGTTGTGGTGTGTTGATAATGGTGATGATGTTGATTAGTTCTCTTTGTTAGTTTTAGGCAAGTAGATTAGGTTAATTGAATGATTCATTTGTATCTTGATGCATGTTGATTTCAATTGTAAATCTAGGATTTAGACCTCATTTGATTAGGATATTATGTGTTTAATATAGATCTAGGTCAAGTAATTGTGCGTGTTTAGGAAATCGATATCGAATCACGATCAATAAGTCTCGATCAATTTATGTTTTTCATAACAAAAGTGAATCATCGATTAGAGATGTGATTTGTTTAACGGAAGTTAGCAATCTTTTGATATCGATGATTTACAATAACTTTTAACAACGGTTAACCGGACGGAAGTTCGTTAACACGTTTGATGAATTGATCGAGAGCTTACAACCACATCATGGAAATAGATGTAAGTTGTAAATTGGAGCATTTCCGGACGACGTTTTCATAGGAAATGATACGGAAGTAATCATATTTCTAGGGAAATGGTCTAGCTATCTCGGAAGAGGAATAGACGTTTTCTACGGAATCCACTTAGCGATCGGGATGCGATATCCATATTTCCTTATTCGTGTTTGTTCGTGTCTCGTGTTTGTTCATGATTGTGGTTTTCTTGTTTCCGCATGTTTGTTACTCGTTCGAATGTATTCGTCGTTCCTTTTCACGTAGCAAGATGTCTATGCCTTAGATTAGTTAAGTAGTTTTTTCTCCTTTAGGTTAGAAACCAATTCCCGAACTTGAACTTCACATAACTTGCAAATTGGAAATGCAACACCGTGATTTGTCCGTTTTCTCCCCGTGTTCGACCCGTATGCTACGTTACGATACCGTACGCTTGCGGTTTTATAAAATAAAGCTTGATTTTCGATTAAAAACACGTACATTTCGAGCGAAACAATGTTTTATACGATGAAAACTGCTTTAAACGCACTAGACATTAAACCTAACACGTTTTCTTATTTACATGTATATCAGGTCCTAGTGGGAACAGAGTGGAGTTTGGATATTTGTAGAGGTTTCAGTGGGTTGACTATAGAGGCGTCACCCTATTTGAGATTAGTAAATACCCGACTTCCTCTATTTTTTATTTTAGGAATTTAGATAGTTTCGTTCAGAACTCTGATACATTTTCTTGTCTCATTTCCTTTGTCAAGTTTAAGTATTCTATTATTCAAGTTATGTATTTAAAGGATTTTGGAAAATTTAAATTGACTTTTGTCTTCTAAATTAGGGGTGTTACAAAGAATTACAATATCATCGGTCCTCATTTGTTCTTATTTGGTTTTAGATTCTGAATGTTCACATTGACTTTATCTTATTCTTGTATGCACGTATAACGTACTTTTGAGAGAAGTTGCCTGACATTAGCAACATATCGAAAAGTTTAGCTAAGTAGTTGTTTTTGAATTTTTGGTTGTTACAAAGAGTAAACCACGGGATCTGCTCCGATGACCCTACTGAGCCAACTCTCCGTGATTTTAGGATGGCCCAACGGTTATGATAAAGGGCTTAAGTATAAAGTGGTAATAGGAGATCAAATTTACACATACAATATATACACACAAGCTACTTCTTTATTTTATTGCCCTTGATGATCTATAATATTAAATTAAAATAATTGAACATATAGTACGACACTCTTTATCACTAATAAAAATGGGGATCTTACATCAACCTTGGTTTTTACCTATTTACAAGAGTTTTCGCATCATCCACCGTAATGTATTCTTTTGAATGTCCATATGCAGTTTAAAAACATTTGGCAGAGTTATTATTATTTTTTTTTGGCAGAGGTATCCTAAACCACATTGGTCCCAGACTAATCCTCGGCAATTTTGGGCCGAAGTCCGACTGCTAAAGCATGCAGCCCGGGTCGAAGCCCCCGTACCTCCTAAATGCGTCCCCCAGGGCTCGAACTCGGGTTCACCTCTATGTAGTGCCCAAGCCTTACCACTAGACTAACACTCCTTTGTATGTAACGATATGTTTCATTCTTGCTTCTATCATGTTGGTGATTTACAAACTCTAATGTATGTAACGATATGTTTCATTCTTGCTTCTAGTATTAGTGAATTTAAAAGATATATAGAAGTGAGAAGTGAGAATTACTTAAAAGTCGGAACAAACTTTGAAGAGTGAAACCTAAAACTCTATTGATGGCTTTCTAGGTCGACTAACTAACTACTTCATGCGTCTAATACCTTTTCGAATCATTTTATTTCCATGACAATGTTCTCTCATGTTATAACCCAACTTACCATTAATTTAACTAAATGACATGCTTTTATCATTAAAACCAAAATCTATTTAAAAATAACAAGTGTTACTAAATTTTATGTATGATTAAAATAAAACCGAATTGCATGAAATAAGTGTAATATTATATGATATTTTCACAATACTATATACATTTGAATGGATCTTACTTTGGGATACACCGAATTGAGTACCAAATGAGGAGCTATCCTTAAAGACATTCCTAGAATTCACTTAATACATAGTTCAACATGAAAGTTATGCTTAATAATTTAAAATAGAATGTTGGAAAACTTAGCTAGGAAATAGGGGTTCCAATGTTTTTCACTTTTGGAAGCGTAAATGCAAATCTAACATCTAATATAATAAGTTATATAGTATTAGATTCAAATGAGAAGTCCTAAAAAATACGAAGTAGAGAAGTGATCTTCACCACTCATCCGGTTAATAAAGGCGGTTTTGACCAATCACCCTCTGTGAATCGCGTCCATCAACGGTTGAGATCATAGTTGACTAGTCAAAGATGACGGCTTTGACTCAAAGCCGTCATCTTTGACTAGTCAACTATGATCTCAACCGTATCAACGATTAAGATCACTTCTCTACTTTGTATTTTTTTAGCACTTCTCATTTGAACTTTTCTCAAATTATATAACTTAACATCAAAAGTATAACAAGTTTAAGGAAAGGAAGTATACCATGATGTAAAAATGGTTCAAACACATTAGTTCACTCTATTTTTCTTGAGTCTGTCTCATTAGGAATTTTGCAAGTCAACTTTATTCTTTAATGCTAGAGGAAAAATTGATACATGGACAATATCCTTTCTCACAATCAATCATAACAATGATAACAACTATCAATTGCTGAGATATATAAAATATGCCTAATTGATCATTATGCTAACAATGAGCGTTTATTGCCAACATGTTTCTAAAATCAAATGGCCAATCCACACAACCAATCACATTTATCTCTCACAACCATGTTTTTCAAACACTAATTTTTAGCCCAAAAATCATCCTATAAAAATTCTTAAAACTTGGTTGTTCATAGTGGTACGTAAAAAAACATGAACTGAAAAACTCGTTGTTTATATCTAAGCTCATGTGTAGAAGTTAAATGGATTGTGAATATAACCGTTATCATTCGGAAAATAAGCATTATGATAATTTGGATGG